>CM076582.1:331899205-332527329 GCA_034641835.2 Pinus albicaulis
CTTGAGGGTTTTTCTAACTTCATGAAAACTGCTCCTTCTTGAAGACCTTCTTAGATCTAATGTAGATCCCTTTCTTTTCCTTGATGTATTCTTAACTGATCCTTGATCTATTGATACTTGTGTCTTCTTTCCAAATAGCTATTTCTTATCTTCAACACCTTATCTATGATACCATGTTGAGAAATTAGGGTGTTTAATTCAATTTCTCTTTCATGATAATTACTTGTGAACTTGTTATGATTCTTTTACTTAGATCTTATATTCTTTAGCTTATTATGTCTTTCATCAAGTCAATTACCAAAACACAAGAGATAGAAAGTTTAGGCTCTTCAAGCCAGGGCCAAAACCTCTTCCTCTTGGAGAGGAAAACCCGAAAGTAATTCTCCTTATAGATCTTCAATTGATAAGTACCATAACCATGACATAAACATTTGAAAACAATATGCCTCCAATACCTTGTCACTGCTATTTCTAGGCTCCTTATGCTGACCTTATTTTCTGCACCGTACTGTACCAGCACTAGGGAAACTCGATCCCTATTTTAGTAGCCCTAACTGATGTGCTTCTCTTTGATTCTTCTATAGTCTGAGCTCGGCCTCCAAAAAAATCTTCATTGGTATTCTTATTATACCCAAGATACCCTAGACCGAGATCCCTTGCACACCTTGCAAGCCTTCTTATCCTTGCTGGCTAGACTTCCTTCTATGCACTAGATCACAGTCCTGAAGAGACCTTCAAACTACCTCATATGAGTGAGTTAGATACTAACCCAAAACATATATGTATTACCCTTTTCTTATGTTGGAATGCCTCTTCATTTATTCATTGGATGGTCACCTTTTTGTGGTATATTTCTCACACTACAATCTACACTTTGTTACAGTATTCAAGCCAAAACCAATAGACCTTATTTCTGCACTGTGCTTCCATTTTCCTTCGCTGGAATGCCTCTTCTTTTACACACCAAATACACATCTATTACATGCCTTAATACACACTTTATCACAAAGCTTTATCCAAACTTGTTGGTGTACAATGAGGCCGCAGACCTGTCTATTTATAGGGACAAATCTTTCACTCTCTAGGCCGACATGACCTTTAGCTAGTAGGCCGACTTGACAAGGAGTGTCTTAACACATTTGAGCCGACTTGTTCAAGGAGATCTTCCAGCATCTTTTGGAGAATTTTGACAAGGTCTGAGGCCTACTTTTTACATCAATAATGATTCTTTACAAGTTTAACAACACTTCATATACATGACTCTAAATTACACATTCATGACAAGACGACAAATCCCTAAAGACATCAAGAAGAAGTCTTTGACCTATAATAAAAACTCCTTGCTCATGAAACCCATGAAGCAAGCATTAATTTTTTTATATCTTTTTCTTCTTCATTACATAACTTTATAATTACTTAGTCATTATGAAGACCGAGCCTAGTTACACTTTCCAACAAAGTTGACTTATACAAGTAGGCTTAGGTCGGCTAGGGTAAAAAATCAATTATTCCATCTTATAAATTCAATTTATCTCAGCCTATGAGGAGTTAGAGGGCGTGTAATAGCTCGTTGGAAAGGGGAAAATGTCCTCTATGAGCTTATGTCAATTTTTTCTTCAACTAGGGTCTTTTTACCATCAATAAAATTATATTTGTGCAACAATCAACCTTATTTTATCCATGGAAACCTTTAGTATTTTATGTCTAGGGCTTCTTCTTCATAGACTTTAGGCCTTCAAGCATATTAGGATTAGGACATCTTCAATAAGGCATTTATGGCATCTAGGGCTTCTTCATTAGGACTCCAAGTGTGACCTTCAACAATCATCCATGCCATTATTATCTTCATCAATGCTCATATTGACATCAATGAAAATTTTAACCAACAATCTACCCCTTTGTCATTGATGGCAATATTCTCTCTTCTTCCAACATTTTCTCCCCCTTTGACATCAATGGAAAATAGGGTGTCCAAGTACTCCCCCTATCAAGCTGCTTCTTTTCATGCTACTCCCCCTATCATGGTGCTCCTACCTCTCTCAATGTGTTGTCTTAATGTGATGCAAGAGCAATGACCCCCATATTTTGGCGAAGATATTCAAATGCTTCTCGTGGTAGGATTTTTTGTGAAAATATCTACTATTTGCTCCTTTTTATTGCCGTATTCAAATTTGATATTATTTTCTGCAACTTGTTCTCAGAGAAAGTGGTATTTGATTGGAATATGTTTTGTCTTCCAGTGCATTACCAGAGTCTTTGAAACACTGATGACGCTGGTGTTTTCATAATAGATAATGATTGGTTGATTAGTATCTATGTTGACATCTTTCAATGCTTCCTTCATCCAAAATATTTTTGTACAACAATCTACATCAGCTATGTATTCGGCTTCAGTTATGGAGAGAGATATAGATGATTGTTTTTTGTTGAGCCAAGATACGAGAAAGTCTCCCATGAAGAATGCATTCCCGCTAGTATTTTTTCTATCGTTTATGCTTCCAACCCAATTAACATCGGTGTAAGCCGTCATGGTAAGAATTGTGCTTTTGGGATACCATAGGCCAAAATTAGGAGTACCTTTCAAGTATCTGAGAATTCTTTTCACAACCAGAAAATGAGATTCCTTAGGAGCTGATTGAAATCTTGCCACCATTCCTACTGCTTGCATAATATCGGGTCATGAAGTAGTTAAGTATAAAATAGATCCAATTATTGACCTGTAAAGAGTTGCATCTATCGAAGGGGATTCATCATCTTTGCTTAATTTGAAATATGTAGTCATCGGTGTGCTCATAGGAGCACATTCTTCCATCCCATATCTCTTAAGCACGTCTTAAAGATATTTTTCCTAGGATATGAACGTACCTATTTTAGTTTGAATTACTTGTAGTCCAAGGAAGTAAATAATTCACCAATCATAGAAATTTCAAATTCCTTAGATATGTTTTGAGCAAATTCATGACTCATCTCATCATTGTTGCTGGCAAAAATAAGATCCTCAACATATACAAGAGTGACTAGCAATTTATCCTTTTTCATATTCATGTAGAGATTACTTCCTGCCACACCCTTTTTGAAAACTTTTTGTTGTAGATAATGATCCAATCTTGCGTACAAATCTCTAAGAGCTTGTTTCAATCCATATAACACCTTTTTTAACTTACATACGAAGTATTTTCCTTCTGCTAGATTAAACCAACAAGTTGCTCTATGTAAACTTCTCCCTTTAGATCACCATTTAGAAATGATAATTTCACGTCCATTTGATAAACTTTGAACCCTTTTGAACAATAAAATTCCAAAAAAAATCTTATAGCTTCCAAACAAGCTACCGGGGCAAAAGTTTCTTCAAAGTCAATTCCTTCAATTTGTGAGTATCCTTTACAAACAAACCTTGCCTTATTTCTGATGATCTATCCATCCTCATTCATTTTGTTTTTGAACACCTTCTTGGTTCTAATTATATTTTTATCTTATGGATGAGGTACAAGTTCCCATGTTTCATTCTTTTTGATTTGAAACATTTCTTCTTCCATAGCTTCCACCGAATGAGGGTCCTTACTAGCTTGAGCAAAGTTTTCGGGTTCTACCATGGATAGTAAGGCAATACCATATTTTCTTGGTGTACTTGTCATCCTTCTTCGGCTTTGTATTCCATCATCTACATTACCAATAATCTGTTCTTCCGGATGGTGTTTTTGTAGGAATTTTACTTTTTGATGGAGTTTGAGATGGTTCCTTTTGATTTTCTTGGTCCTTCTCTTCCTTCGTTGAATTTTCCTCAAATTATTCAAGAATAGAATCTTCTTCTCGGACTTTAGTTTCCTTTTCTAGAAGCACTTCGTCAATATTTACATCAATGCTTTATACTACCTTTCGCAGTCAATTATTGTAGCACTTGTATGATTTTCTCCTTGTAGAATATCCAGGAAATATACCTTCATCAACATGAGAATAACAACTTGTATGGTGAGTCATCATTGATCTTCATAAAGCATTTGCTTCCAAAAATTCTAAAATATTTTATTGAAGCATGTCTTCCTTTCCATAATTCGTACAAAGTCTTTTCATTATTTGGTCTTAATCGAGAACTATTCAATGTATACACTGTTGTCCCAATTGCTTCTCTTCAAAACTTGGCTTGCAAATTAGGTGCTAGTAGCATTGTTCTTGCCATTTCTTGTACAGTTCTGTTTCTTCTTTCCAATACTCCATTTTGTTTAGAAGTTCTAGCTACAGAAAGTTCTCTTTTGATTCCATGTATTTTAGATAAATCATTGAATTCCTTTGAAGTGAATTCCCCTCCTCTATCTGTTCTAAGACACTTGTTTTTTTATTCTTTTTCATTTTCTACAAGAGCTTTGAAATTCTTAAAACATTCAAAAGATTCATATTTGTATTTTATAAAGAATAACCACATCATTCTAGTATAGTCATCTACAAATAGAGCAAAGTACCCTTCACCTTGTAGAGCTGGAGTTACGCTTGGTCCACATAAATCTGCATGTATGATCTCCAAAGGTTTTGATGTTGAGAATTCCTTAGTCTTGAAGCAAGTTCTAGTTTACTTTCCATGTTGACATGGACCACACACAACCTGTTCCGGCTTTAGAATTTTTGGAATGTCCCTCAATACAATTTTTTTGTTGATTCTAACCAAGTTTTCAAAATTTAGATGTCCCAATTGCTTGTTCCATAACCAACTTTCATCTGTTTGACTCATATAACATTTTTCTTCTTGAATTTTACTCAAAATGTATACGTTATCTGGTGTTCTTACTCCTTTTCCCACAAGTTATCCTGAAGAGTATTTTCTTATCTCACAATTTTTAGTACTAAAGATAACATTATGTCCTTGGTCACAAATCTGGATAACACTTAGAAGATTGTGTTTGAGCCCTTCCACCAGTAGTGTGTTTTGTGCTTTTCCCTTTCCATTAACAAGAGTGACTGTCCCTTTTTCGACAATATTAGCAGATCCACTTCCAAAGGATACATTTCCATCCTTTTTGTTTAATGAGATAAAATTCTTTTCACGTGTCTTGAACATATACTATCCACAAACCATTTATTTTCATCACTTTGTGCACAAAAAGCTAGACTACATTTATTTGTAGTGGGTTCCTCCTTTTTCAACTCTTCCCTTTTTGACATAAATGGAAAATTTTGTGCATCATGACCAAAATCATTACATTTTGAACATACTAGATCATACTTAGCCAAAGGATCCAATGAATTATAGGTCTTGATTTTACCTTTTTCTTTTGAGCTAAGCGACTTGCTTTGATAATTGGTCCTATATCTCCTTGAGTTATTATCCTTATAAGCCTTGCAATGATTAGCTTGATGACCAAAATTTTTATACTAAAAACAATAGCCAAGAAATATAGTTTGATACCTGTTTGAATAGCCTTGGATTGATGTAATATTCTTCCCTAGATATAGCTTTCCTTCATTCCTTGGGTTGTTGTAGGTGGATCTTTGTTCTTGGTGGAACAACTTCTCCTTTTTTGGATGATTGCAAAGGTTGTGAGCATACCTTATTTGGATTTCTTCATTGGCATTCTTCTTTGAACTTGATGATTCACCTTTGGAACCAATTCCAGTCTTATCATGTTTAGGTCTTTGAGTATTAATGATGTTATAAAGAGATTTAGAGCTTTGCCAACTCTTATTAACCTGATTCAAATCTTTCTTTAGAGAGAAAATTTCAGCTTCACGTTTTTCACATATTTCTTATCTTTCTTTTAGTTTGTTGTTCACAAATTCTTCCTTCCTTTTTTCTTCTTAGTAGTATACCTAGGGGGGATAATATGGGGTATTCCTAGGGGGGATCATATCGTGTACAAAGGAAGGTACCCAAGGAAATAATGTAATGTAAGTATAATAAATACATGAGCCATAATTAATAAATAAAGTGGTTAACCCACATTATGCAAGGGATCACAAGTAGTTAGGAAGTAATGTGATAAGCCCATGGTATTGGATGTATGACCCATGTTATTGTATGTATGAAGCCTATATAGAGGCTAGAGACTCTCCATCGAGGATGTCAAGGATTATTGTATTGACAAGCATATGGCTTGTGGAGTGATCTCTTTCCTTGGGAGTTGTTGTATGGTGTTACCCTGCCTCAAGGGTTTTCTTATTAATAAAGATCTGAAGCTTTTATACTTTTTTCTTGAAGTTATTGGGCGTATTTTCCATTTTGTTATATTTACAGGTCATATCTATTACATTCTTCCTTTTCTATTTTGAGAGAAATGACCTTCTTCCTTAATTTCTCATTTTCTTTAATAGCACTCATTATTAATTCATCTACATTTCCTTCATCTTCTTTTTGGAATCATCATCATTTGTAAATTCCATGAAAAATACTTCACTACTTCTAACATAGTCATCTTCTTCATCAGACTCATCATTATCCCTTTTGAGTAGAAAGGTATTTTTAGTTGATCTTTTCTTCATAATTAACAATTATTCTTCATCAGAGTCATCTTGTTTGGAGAAGAAATTATTATTATTTGACCCTTTCTTCTTGAACATCCTCTTTTTATATTCATCTTCATCATCACTATCATGTTTATGCAGCATAATTTCCTATTCTACCACACTTAAAACAAATGAGAAGATACTTTCCTTTGAGTTTGGACAATTTCCTTATTTTCTTCATGAATTGTGCTAGTTCTGTTTTAGTATCGGAATCATCATTGCTATAATTACAAATTTTCCCTCTCTTTGATGTTTTTGAAGCGTTGAATGTAGCTTCCTTATAATTTGGGATTCCTTTTATCATTTCATATGCAATGAGAATCCCATGAAGTTCGTCCATTTTTATCTTTTATTTATTCCATGGAATTGATTTTGGATTCAAACCATTCTGGAAGTGATCTCAAAACCTTTTGGACAACTGTGCTCTCTTCAATTTTCTCACCTAGACCCTTGAGTGAGTTGACAACTTCATCCACTCGGAGGAAAAAGGCTGCAATATCTTCTTCTTCATCCATTTTAATACTCTCAAATTGTCCTCTATGTGTTTGGATTTTTTCCTTCTTGACCTTGGAATCTCCATCATAGGTGGCGATAAGCTTGTCCCACATTTCCTTGGCAGAATCATAGTTTATAAATTTTGTAAATTCTGAATCAGAAATTCTACTTGTTATGGAATTTAGTACTTTGGAATTTGATATATAAACTTTCCTTCCGTCCTGATCTGATATAGGAGAAGGTGGAACTTTATACCCATCTAGAGTTTATTGCCATACTTTTGGTCCAAGAGACATTAAATAAAATGTCATCATACGTTTCCAAAAGGAAAAAGTTGTTCCATCAAATTGGGGAATTTTTCCTGAATCCCGATTTTCGTTGTGACTTAAGAATCCTTCTTCCAGCTATTAGGATGTTTATGAAGAAGCTAGCTCTGATACCAATTGTTGGAAACACTGAGGGGGGGGGGAATCAGTATTTCTTTTCAATTGCTATTTTTACCAGTTAATATTTGACACAATTACAATCATAAAATAAATAATAGGAATTTTTTAGGAACAAATGAGGACACCAATCCTCTTTTTACAATAGTTTGAGTACAATAATGTTGAGGGAACCAACCCTTCAATTCACCAGGTTCCAACCTAGTTCCCAAGCTCCAACTTGGGCTTTATGAGGCTCCAACCTCTAGGGCTCCAACCCTATTTACCTTAAGGCTCCACCTTGTTTTAGAGGCTCCAACCTCCAGGGCACCAACCCTTCAAATTTTAATAAAAAAAAATGTATGAATGACTTACTTCAATAGTCAAATAACTACTCCACAATACTGCTCCAAACTTCCAACTTGTCCACACTCCAAGATCCAAATAGGAATGTTTTGCACTGTCCAAAGCTTCAACCTCTCTT
Organism: Pinus albicaulis; assembly: GCA_034641835.2. Taxonomy (NCBI): domain Eukaryota; kingdom Viridiplantae; phylum Streptophyta; class Pinopsida; order Pinales; family Pinaceae; genus Pinus; species Pinus albicaulis. Next base: position 331,907,099 of record CM076582.1, read on the forward strand.
CTATTTCACTGCTCAAATTTCCAAATTTGTTACTGATCAAGCATTCGAGATGTAACTTTCCTTCCCACAAAATTTTGTTTCTGCACTTTCCCACAAATTAGAGGTGTAAATGCTAGGTCTGTCCAAGTGACTGTACACAAGTCTATTCACAGGTTTGAGGGTAGATGTTGGGGCGTCAAGCCTTAAGTATGATCTCCAAGTGCTGACAGTCCGAGATCGTAATTTGTAGTTCTGAAATATAGTCTAATGTCACCAATACTACCATAGGTTTTAGCACCTTCGAGCCTCTCCACAACACTATTATTAACCCACAGACTACGACAGATCTTGTCCAAACTCTGAGCCTTCAAAGAACTTGAAATGGTTACTCAAGTCTAAGCTAGTCTGAGCTCCATAGTCACCAGTCCGAGCTCATTTAACACCGGTCCGAGCCTCTTCACACAGGTCTGGAGTGCTGAGGTTATAAGTGTAAGTCTCCCACAAAATTTGAGCTATAAATCCAAGCCAAATGACTATTCCTTGTCTGAGATGTATATGCATGCACAGGTGACTGTACCTATCATGTTTTTAGTTCCTCCATAGGCAGGAATATGTGCTTATCATATGTCCGAGGCTGAGGTCTTTCCATAGTCAATAGTATGGGCTTCTAATCTTCAATAAGGGAAACAATCCAAGCATGTTTAAATGATTATTCTTTAGGTCCGAAGTATAGGTCTTCCAACTAGTGACATCAGGCTCCCATAACACAGGTATGAGTATGGTCTGAACAAACTCAGGTCTGAGGCACTCTAGTGTGGTACGAGCTCCACAAACACAGGTTTGAGGTCTAAAAGATAACCAATCATAGATTTTAACCCAAATACTTAAGCTTTAAGTTCTCCTCGACCTCCTTAGTTCACGAGTTGTGAACTCTTCTTCTTGTTCTATATTCCTGTGATGATCTTCACTGAAAATGGATGAGGAAAATGAAGAGTTTAACTTGTATTTATATATATTTTTTGAGCATAATTGAAGGGACACGTCTCTTGTTGGTGAAGCTGACTTATACAAGTAGGCTTAGGTTGGCTAGGGTAAAAAATGAATTATTCCATCTTATAAATTCAATTTATCTCAACCTATGAGGAGTTAGAGGGCGTGTAATAACTTGTTAGAAAGGGGAAAATGTACTCTATGAGATTATGCTAATTTTATCTTCAATTAGGGTCTTTTTACCATCAATAAAATTATATTTATGAAACAGTCAACCTTATTTTATCCATGGAAACCTTTAGTATTTTATGTATAGGGCTCCTTCGTCATATACTTTAGGTCTTCAAGCATATTAGGAATAGGGCATATTCAATAAGGCATTTAGGGTATTTATGGATTCTTCATTAGGACTCCAAGTATGACCTTCAATAATCATCCATGCCATTATTATCTTCATCAATGCTCATATTGACATCAATGACAATTTTAGCCAACATAAGCAAATAGTTTGACTAGCATTGACTCAAGGAAGAAGAATTGCTTCAAGGAAGTCTTGTGACTTGGTCTTGGAAAGCCTGTTAGGACAAGGGTCTTGGTCTTGAAATTCGTCACTTGAAGATTCTATAAGAAAAAAATTCGGTTGGAGTTTCCTCTCAACTTGGAGAGGTTTTGGCCCTGGATGGTCGCCTACATCTTGTGTCCTATTGTCTCATTGTTCTATTTTTTGGTAGTTGATTAATGATAGATGAAAACATAATAATAATAAGCACATGAAGAAGGTAATAAAATGAAGTAAAAAAATACATCACAATTAGTTATTAAGTAAGAGAAATCTCCTTTTATCTCTGCCCTATATTTCTCAACACTAAGTTGGCCCGAGTTTAAAAGACTCTTTAGGAAGCGCTTGTCTGAGATATATTATGACAGAAAGGACAATGAAATCTATGAATTGAAGATGGGTTCCATGACCAATGAAGAGTACACAACTAATTTTCTGGAGCTGTTGAGGTATGTGCCCTACCTCAAGGATAAGAACACAAAAGTCCAAAGATTCACCAGTGGATTGCCTTTAATATTTAAAGATTGGATTGAGTATGATGAGCCCTAGTCATTGGAGGAAGTCATTGGGAAGCTGAAGCATTTTTATGAGTAGTCATAGTTCAAGTCTGATCTTAAGTGAGATTGAAAAGGTAATGATAAGACTAAAGTGGCTAAGAAGCGAGGAAGAATTTAGGATGCAAGTGACAAGGAGAATGTGGCACCTTATAAGAATTTCAATGCAATTGACAGAGGACATGGATTTCAGCCTGAGGAGCAAAATAAGGATAATGGCAGGAAACCTTTGAGGTGTTGGACTTGTGGTGGAGAGCATCACCAGAGTGAGTTCCCATCACACCAGTGGCAGGCCTCAAATTTACAATGATCATGAGGCCCAAAAAGTTGGAGATGTTGGGAAAAGTATTCCTCGAATTTATGCAACTGTGGATAACAAACATGCTAATCATTAGGCATCCATTATTGAGATGGAAGGTAAGCTTCATGATCAAGTTGTTTCCATTTCGATCGATCCTGGATTTAATTATAGTTATATCAGGCTTGAAATGGTGGATAAGTTTTGCTTGAATAAACAAGTGCATGCATAATCTTGGTTGATGCAGTTGACTACAGGGACCAAGAGAAGAGTTCATCATTGGGTGATATATTGTGCATTTGAGCTGAATGGTATGCCTACATCAACACATTTAAATGTGATTCCTTTGGGATCATATAGTATGATTTTAGGCATGGATTGGTTTTTCATTCGCACGACCAAGATAGACGTCTATGCCAAGGCTATTGAGTGCCTGGATGATGATGGGGATAAAAGAGTTTTGCAGGGAAAAAAAATCCTACATCAGTGAGAATGGTTACAACTATGTAAGCAAAGCGAAGCCATAAGAAATGATTTTTATTGTTTGCAGTACATATTTCCAGTGAAAATGGGAAATTTTTTGAGGATGAGGAATTCATAAAGAGGTATCCTGTCTTGCAGCAATTTCAGGATGTGTTTCCTACAGAGATTCAAGAGTTTCCTCCTGATAGAGTTGGAATTTTCCATTGAGTTGATGCCAGGAGCAACACCAACATCTATGAGTACTACAGAGTTGGTTGAATTCAAGTTGTAGCTTAAGGAGATGCTTGATAAAGGATACATAAGGCCAAGTGTATCTCCTTGGGGTGCACCAATATTGTTTGTAAGGAAGAGATATGGTACTCTCAAGTTGTGCATTGATTAAAGTAAGTTGAAAAAGGTGCTTATCAAGAAAAAATATCCACTATTGCAAATTGATGTCTTGTTTGATCAACTAAAGGGAGCTGCAGTGTTTTCGAATATTGATTTTAGATCAGGATATCATCAGGTGCACATAAAAGAAGAAGACATTTACAAGAATGCATTCCATAGTATGGAAATTATGAGTTTGTGGTGGTTCCTTTTGGTCTTACCAATTCTCCAACCAATTTCATGTGTTTGATGAATAATGTGTTGCGTCCTTACATAAACAAGTTTGCGATGGTGTTTATTTATGATATATTGATATACTCCAAGAATGAGGAAGAACATGCAGAGCATCTAGCAAAAATGGTGAGATTGTTGAGAGAGCATCAATTATATGCCAAGCTCAACAAGTATAATTTATTGCAGTCTCAAATTCATTACTTAGGACATGTTGTTTTCAAGGAAGGGATAGTAGTAGACCCATAAATGATTAAAGCTTTCATGGAGTGGCCAAATCCTAGGAATGTAGATGAAGTCAAATCATTCATGGGACTAGTAGGTTATTACAGGCGGTTCATCAAGAAATTCTCAAAGATTGGCTATCCTATTACATATTTGCACTGAAAAGGGAAGAATTTTGAATGGACTGAGGAGTGTGTACCTAATTTTGAAAAATTTGAGCATTTTCTTACAAATGCAACGATTTTGAAGATTGCAAATCCTAATAAAGAGTTTGTGGTTTTTACAGATGCTTGCAAGAAAGGACTTGGTAGAGTCTTGATGCAAGAACGACAGGTGGTATGTTATGAATCAAGGAAGTTGAATGAACATGAGAAGAACCATGTGATTCATGATCTTGAGTTGGTAGCTATCATTCATGCATTGAAGATGTGGAGACACTATCTTCTTGGTAGGAGTTTCGTCTTGATGAGTGATCACAGTGGGATGAGGTACTTGTTTGAAAAACCAAAACTGAATTCCATGCAAGCTAGATGGTTGGCTACACTTGGTGAGTTTTACTTTGAGATCAGGTACATCAAGGGAAATGAGAACAAGGTTGTAGATGCTTTCAGTAGGAGAGTGTAGGTGAATCACATTTCAGTTGTGAGCTCTTATGGGACATATTTACACGAGAAAATCTTGCATGCAGGGAAACATGATGAGAGGTACCAACAGTTGAAGCAAAGATTGCAACAATAGGGTGAAGGTGATAGGGATGGGGAGTATAACCTCACAACAGACGTCTTGTTCAGATTCAGGAGCATGATTTATGTGCTAGATAACATTGAGCTTAAGAATCTTATCTTGAGGGAGTTTCATGTCAAGACATATTCAGGCCACTCAGGATACCAGAAGACTTTGACAACTATTAAGAAGTTCTATCATTGGCTGAAATTGAAGAAAGAGGTGGCTGATTCTGTTGCGAAGTGCTTGGCATGCTAGTAGGTAAAATTTGAGTGTAAACACCTAGCTGGTTTGTTGCAGCCTATTCCAATTCGAGAATGGAAATGGGAGGTCATTTCCATGGACTTCATTACAGGTTTATCGAGGAAATTCAAAAAACATGATTCCATCATGGTTTTGGTTGACAGGTTGAGTAAGGTAGCTCGCTTCATTGCAATGAAGTCTACTAATTTAGCTAGTGAGGTAGCTTATATCTTCATCAGGGAGATAGTGAGATTGCATGGTGTTCCCAAGAAGATTATATCAGGTAGAGATGCCAAGTTCACTTCCAAGTTTTGGAAGGAGTTTTTTGTAGACTTGGGGATAGAGTTAGCCTTCAGTATAGCTTATCATCCACAAAAAAAAAAGATAGAAAAAGAGGGTTAACATGATTCTTGAGGATATGTTGATGATGCATGTCATGCATAAACAAAGGAAGTGGGAGGAGTATTTTCCACTGGTGGAGTTTGCATATAATAATGGGTATCAGGAGTCCTTAAAGATGAGTCCATTTGAGACTTTTTATGGATGGAGTTGTAATACTCCTGTAAGCTGGAGTGATCCAATGAACAAGGTGTGATTGGACCAGATATGTTGCCCGAGATGGAGCAAGAGATGTAGGTTATTAATATGAATTGAAAGACAACTTAGGATAGAAAGAAGAGTTATGCAAATAATCATAGAGAATTCAATGAGTTTTAGGTTGGGGAGCATGTGTTTCTGCGTATAAAGCCTAAGAGGAGCTCCTTGAGGATTGGATCATATGCCAAACTGACACCTCGGTATTGTGGGCCTTCAATATCCTAGAGAGGATTGGACCAATGGCCTACTGAATTTCACTGTCGCTAATAGTGAAAGTACATGATGATTTCCATGGTTCATTGCTTAAGAGATATGTCTAGGATGTTGATAATGTTATTGATTGGTCTGTATTGAAGGTGGAACTAGAGGGAGAATTCTAGCTAGAACCTCGGTGCATTTTCCAGCGGGAATGGCTCATGTTCCAGAATCGAGCAATAGAGAAAGATAAAGTGCAGTGGAAGCACTTTGGACTTGATGAAGTTACATGGAAGATGGCTGATGAGATTCAGGCTTTGTATCCTTCCTTATTTTCTAGATGAACAAATTTGTTTGGTATATGTGTTTTTGTTATATTTATATATGCATATGTGTATTGTAAATGCTGCAATGAACTGTGTTATAAAGCTCCAATAAGAAGTATGTTGTAAATACTGCATCAAGTTGTGTTATACAACTCCAATAAGAAGTATGGTGTTCATGGTTTCAACAGTTCGGTATGTTGTAAATGTTGCATCGAGTTGCGTTATAAATCTCCATGGGAAACATGTTTTGTTGGTTATAAGTGTCATTAAACATCGAGGACAATGTTCCCCCAAGAGGGAGGGGTTTGTAACAACACATGGTTGATTTTCCATGTAAATAAAATAAGACCAAGGCCACGGGACACGTATTCCAGCCTGAATGATGGGGAAAAAATTATAGTGGGAATTACTTGTGGTTTATTAATGGCTATGAAAATTGACAAAGACATTGACAAAGGAAAAGAGGAAATAAATGACATTTAATACTGAAAATAAATGAAAATAAGAGAAAAGGAAGGTGAAGAGACTCAAATTTTCATGCAAAGGAAATTAGAGGAAAAATGAAGGAAAATGACAAAAATGAGACATCAATAATAAAAAGGCATCAGAGAATTAGTTCAAAAGTTTTGGCTCAAATTTTGGTCATTACAAATTTTATTAGTTTAGCATTTGGCTCTCTTACACTCTTTCACACTTAAATTATCCTTAGAGCACTCTAGCATTCACTTGGATTTGGAGAAAACAAGCAAAGGAAAACAAAGGAGCGCAAGGAGACAGTTGGATCAACACCTACATCTGGATTATTTTGCAAGTAACATGTTCCACATGTGATTTCCTTGCTACTTTTTGGATTCATGATATATGCATGTAGTTCCTTGGTTATGTGTTATCATTGACATGGATATTTTCCTGGATTGACGGTGGTTTCAACCTTGCCTTTCCATTTCCTAGATAGACAGGTGTATTGGGTTTCCAATTTGGATTTTTCTGATTGGTTCTCAAGTTTCCTATGGCTGTGGGTTGGAACAAATTATCTGGAGCCCTGAAACAACTTGGGTTCCATGGAGGTTGTGGGTTGAGATGGGAGATCTATGGAGTCATGTAACAACTTGGGTTCCTTGGAGGTTGTGGGCCGAGTTACTAGTTCCTGGAGCCTTGGAAAACTTGGGTAGAGACCAATCTAGTTGATGTTAGTGATTTATGGATCATATGGGTGAGATCATTGTGCTTGAGGGTTGATGTGATTTTGCCTCTGGAATTCCTGGTTGATTTTATTTTGGGTTAACCCCTATAATCCCACATTCATGCTTGGAATACAGCTCGAGGGTGATTAGATGAAAGAGAGAATTGGTTCAACACAATCTATGGTCAGGTAGTACGTGGAAGTCCCTGGATTGTTTGGCATTTTCATATGCTAATATGGACTATTTTTCTATTATGATCTATGAGAAATTTTACAAGTTATTATGGTGATATTATGACATATTTTTCATAGTTTCTATTATGGTATATGCTAGTTATATGCATAGTTTTATGACATGCTCTAGCTATGGGTCATGTTCATTATTTGATAAGTTACTGGATAGTTGATGAATGCATAGGCTAACAAGTGTTATTGCAACTAGCTTGAGAGGGAATATAGCCTGCTTGGTGATACTCAGATGAATTTCAGAATTTTATGATCAAATATGCCTTCATGACCTATAACTTCTATGTGTACCATAAGTTTGAAGAAATGTCTATCATACATTAGGCACGTCTTGGCCATAATCTTGCTCAAGTTTTGATTGTCTAACATTGTTATCATCATTATCATGATTCTCGAAATTTACAAGAAGTTTTGGGTAGTGGTATGGAGGCTATGCTGAAAAAGTGGCATCGATCTTGTGACCGCATGCACAAAACAAAGAATTTTGGGTCATAACCGCATAGAGACATGCTTGTGGGTGCGGTTATAGCCTCCCAACCGCATGCATAAAGTGTTATGGGTGCAGTTGGGGAGTAGACCTAGTGAAAAAGAGTTCCATCTCAGGGATTGATCACCTGGGGTGGTTGGTAGGCTCTTGAGTGATCTATAGTCTCTGAGGGATGTCAATTTACTTCTGCCTTGTAGTCCCCATTTGCATAACTGGAACTTGGAGGTTGGGTCATATCTTAGTGACACTCAACTCATTTTTACCTTGGAGAGCTTGTACAAATGGGTAAATGTGGGGTAGGGTGTTACATTAGGGGAATTTTTGAGGTCGAAAATGGGTCTCCTAAGGAAATTTTAGAATAATAGTGGAAATAATAAAATAATAATAGATTACATCATCAAATTTTATAGGGATAAGAGAGATTTTTTTTTTTTCAACTCGTATTTTCAACTTATCTAAGTTTTTACTCAAATTTTGAGCGGGAGTACTCGTTGGATGCAAATTGTGATTCCTCATCCAAGGAGTATCCATGTTGCATACTTTTGATGGACCCTGCTACACGAAAAATGAGAAAGACATGAAAAAACGTGATTGCAATAATTTTTTTCATGTATTTATTATTTTCCATGTAGGAGGGTCCATCGAAAGTATGCAACATGGGTACTTCTTGGATGCAGAATCAAATTTTGCATCCAATGAGTACTCCTGCTCGAAATTTGAGTAAAACCTTAAGGAGATAAGTTGAAAATACGAGTTGAAAAAGTAGTTTTATTATTTTTAATATTTTTACTTTTTTACTCCAAAAATGGTGAATCATCCCCCATGGTTGACATCATCATCTTGAATCTTATTGGATCTTATAAAGTTATTTTGGTTATACATTTTTCTTAGGAGGCCCATTTTAGATCTCAAAATTTCTCTAATGACACTGAGATTGCTTACATGTCTTGTGATGTGTTTTATTAATGGATGATAAAATTTAAGATAAATGCATGGTAATGTACCATGTGGTGTTTGAATGGACTCTTTGAGCTTATAGTTACCACGACTGCTAGTCTCAGTAAGAATGCCAAATCCTTCGAAAGTGTTTTAAAAGTTGAGCTAAATATGGTCTCGGTGAAGAGGATGAATTTGATCATGCTGTTAGAATAAATCATAGATTGAATTCTAATGTTTGAAAATGCAAGATGATAGTTATGACCAATGTGCATATGTGTTCTTGAAATTGGAAGCACAATTACGTATATGTTATCTATGGTTTGTGATATATATATGCTAACAATCTTATGGATGCATGAACAACTAAGGAAAACAACTCGAGTTTACTTGCACATGGAAAGACCTAGTGATAGAGACAGGGAAAGGAAGTTGATTTTCTTAAACACATGTATGCATGGCATGATGGATGAGAGTGCCATGAGTGTCAGACTTGGGACATTGAGTCTATCTTTGAGACTCTTTTTTTGGATGATTGATGTGCTATGATTTTGAAATTTATTTGTGTGATTTGATTTATGGAAATATGATGGCCATTCTTTTTTTGTGTGTTGTTTTCCTATATGATTATGATTGTGGATTTTAATTTTCTTTTGTGATGTTGTCTTTGATTTTGCCTCTTGAATTTCCTATTGATTTTATAATTGTCCCTTGATTTACATACTTGGGCCTTGGGCAAGAGCATTGGGTGGTAGGAGAGCCACATATTTCGGAGGAAACAGTTAACATGGAACACCATGAGGCAGTTTGGTATGAACATGGTAATAGAAATATGCAAAAGAAACCACAAGTGGAATGTGCTATGACAACCAAGTAGGTTGGTTGAGTCTAAAGAAATGATGGAAAACAAAATGGTAAAAGGGAGTTCTCTTAACCATAATTTATTTGCACATGTGCTTATATAGTGTATACATTATGCTTATATGAAGATTCCATTTTGATTGACAGGTTTTGTTAGGAGTCATTCTTGTGGAAGAATGATGGAGGCACGTGGTATGAGGAAAATAAAAGCAGGTGGAGCAAGTGCTCTGGACTCCTGTTGTGTATCAAGTGGAGTTCAAATAGAGTATTGGATTCTTGCATTGATTTGAGGGTGGAGGTATAAGCCTTTGAATTCCCTTATTCCTTGTGTATATGTGCATGTGTCGTACATGTGTAAATGTGTATATGTTGTACTGTGTCATATGTGCGTTGTGCTGTGTACGTGGAATAATGTTATGTGTATGTGGTATGGTGAAACACGTATATGTATATGTGGTATGGTGCAACATGTATATGTATATGTGTTTGTTACTTTTTTGGGCCAATGTACTATGTATTGTTTCTGGATGGAGGCAGGATAACCTCTAGATTCCAAATATTTTTGTCGACAAAACACTACCTAGTTTGGTAGTGCCCATAGTTGTGAGTGGGCTTATATATATGATCATAATTGTTGGAGGTATAAACCTCTGGATTTCCTGGATGCTTTAGGGTGGAGGGGAGCCTCTAGATTCCCATTTTTCTTTGGCAACCAATCCATCATGACTATGGGGTGGGTATCTAGACAGTTAGCCTAGAGGGTACTTAGAGCCCTGGAACAACATGACTGTGATCTAGCATGATTGTGGGGTTGGTACTTAGACAGTTGGCCTGGAGGGTACCTGGAGCCATGGAAAAACATGACTGTTGAGTTGGTACCTTGACAAATAGTTTGTAGGGCACCTAGAGCATTGGAGAAACCACCTTGGATAAACACTTTGGTTGTGGAGGACATGCTATCGTCTGGGTGTTTGCCAGGATAGGAAATCGATCCCATGTGTGTACAAGAAAATAAGTCATAAAATCAAGATAAGTACCAATGCTTTATTGATATGATAGCTCAAATTTTTGAGCTAAATTGATGATATGAGGCTACTTTATGATGATTTGTTTCATGCACTAACCTGATTTGTTGTAGGAATTTTGGAAAATTCCAAGTTCACTGCAAGGAGAGACTGCTAGTAAGGTATAACCTGCATTTATTAAATTTTTATTTATGATGAGAGTCATTGGATCCATGTGTCAATGATGCAGGAGTAGATGTGAGACTACTCACTTCATATGAAAAAATTTGGCCACGAGATGGAACAACAACATAATGTAAAAGACAAAGTTTCAGGAACATGGTCATTGTGGGACACTAGCACCAATGGTGCCAACTAATTTCCATGAAGCATGCTATGACTAGTATGACAGTTTGAGGTAGGGATATGCTTCAATTTTGAGACCCCTACGATTTTAGGAAGTACGAAACGGGGGGTGACCGGATATCTTGAGGGACTGGGAAGCAGAGAAGGGAAGGACATAAAATAAATTAGTTTTGATCATGACCATAGTTGACCAAAATCAAAGAATATTGGGGGTGTGCTCAGAAAAAATGAGTTGGGAACTATTCACGGAAGGGTCAAGGAGCACATAGTAGTAGCGCTAAACATTGAAGGTAGGTAGCACTCCAGAGAAAGAGAACAATCCATTTTGCATTAAATATATCGAACACCAAAAGACTACAAAAAGGAGCCATTGGAAAATGGCTAAATTTATAGAGTAATGATTAATGTGTGGATGGGTGAGCCACTGTGCACATAAATTTTATTTTAAAAATTGAAATGAGTTGTACATATAAATATAAATATTAAATGTGTTTAGTCTTATGGTCATTGAAAACCAAGGATGGTGTTCCCCCAAGGGGGAGGGGTTTATAATAGCCATGTCATGTTCACCTTTGCAAAATATTTTGAAGGAAAAAAATATGGGCACATGGATTAAGGCAAAGGAAAATCATACTTCAGGGTTGAGGAGGACTTTTCTTGCAGAAAAATTGCAAGTAAGGGAGCAGGTGGCATCATAGGGATTGAATTGAAAGACTTGGAAAGTAGGCACTAATAATCATCAATGACAAGGCTAACCAACATAAAAATTTGGACATGATGGACAACTAGGAAACAATTGATTGGTTCTCTAGTTCTGGGCTAGACTAGCAAAACCAACAGAAAGAGGGATATTTTTTGAAGGGAAAGCTCATGTACAAGGAACAAGGGAGCTCAAAATCTGTGAAGGAATTACTTCGTTGAAGGAAACTTAGGCAACATGTAGAGAGAGAAAAAAATGAGTGTCTCGAACCTACTGTGAAAACTCTTTGGAATCTAGAGATTTCAGACTCAACTGATGGTATCGCGTTGGCCTTGAGCATTCCTGTTAAAATTGGAAACTATGGCCAAATTCCACTTCGGACGACTCATTTAATGGAGATGATTATTGCATTAATTTCCTCTTTTTGACAAGACCAAAATCAACCTAAAGTTCATCAAATTTGGTTAAGGAGAAATGTGTTTTTGAATTTATGACCTCTCATATGCAAATTGTCAAGGTTGACCTCACCTCCATGTAGGATCATAAAGCCCAAACGTCATGTCTCTTGACCCTCACGAATTTGTATATATAGAGGTGTCCTCCAACCTCATTTGTCACATGAAAGGTGCAATCTCATCAAAGAACACCTCTAAAATTTGGTGTGAATATGAGGTAGCAAGGAAGGTTGGAAGGTAGCATGAGTTTTGAGAAGGATTATTTGATTGAGGGTGAAAATTACTTTAGGAGGGAGGCCGCAAGCTAGAAGGTAATAAAAGGATTAGTTTTGTGCACATGATTAGGGTCTTTGTCTTCTTTTTTGGCGGCAGAGATTAATTTCTGTTTCAGATGAGAGTTGACCCCTGTTAGGAGGGATGAAAGGCCTAGAAAATGTCTACTATCCCAGCCGCAACCACAAAAGGAATAACACATGTGAATAGATAGTGGTTTCCTATGGAAATAGGTTTAGATCTCTTGTAAGATGACTTCTGGAGGATCCCAAGGCTAAACAAGTGCATTATGAGGGCTAGAAGGGACAACAGATGAACCAGACTTGTTGGAGAACCAAAATATGCTAGGGTTGATGATCGAGGGCCAAGTTCCTATTTTAAGATAACTTTGAAACTGCTTTGACTATTGTTGACCTATGGGTAGGGCAGAAGGATAAAGGGCAAACTTGAATGGGCCATCTCCTAAGAATTTGGATAGTGGTGTTGATCTTCATATTGGAAATTAAATTTTGACTTTGATTGTACTCTCTCTCTCTTTCTCTGTTGAACATTTGATACTAATAATAAAGAATATTGATCAAGGGGTTTTCCCATATTGGGGATTTTCCTTGGATTGAGCCAATTTCTGTGTTCTCTGGTCTTGGCTTGTCTTCTGCATATGATTACTTATGTTCTTTCTTCAATTATTATCAATGAATAATAGTTTATGTGATTTCTATTGAAATAAATGGAATTAATATTGGGCTCATATGAAGAATTGAAGTAATTTTCTTAAGAAAAGAATATGTTAACCTAAAATTAATAAGTCCCCTTACGCCTTGGAATCTGGCTCGAGGGTGACGGCTACACCAGAGACCGATTGAAACCATCTATGGTTGGGAGGAGAGATTTTTTCCTTGGCTCAGTTTCATGTCTTCTGTTAAGATAATTATTCCTTTCATTTTAGTCGCATAATGAGTTATTGTGGCTATTGGAGTACTAAACCAAGTGTGAATCATAGTTACCATTCTAATAGGTACACTTCTTGGGCATAATGTTGCATTTTCCACAAATTTGACTATTTCTGTTACCACTTCTCATCATTTCCAGATAACAGTTTTTCTCTCATGTTATTGTTAAATATGAATGCTCCTCTTGTGGTACCTCAAAGGACTTCATTTTCAAATTTTATTTCACCCCTAGATAAACTCATCCACTACTCGTGTTCCTTACAACTTTGTATTTCATTTTATACTATTCAATTTGATCAAGGTTATCTTCACTCTTTCTCAAGGTTTTTCTATATATTGTCTTGAAATTTGTAAGAATGGGGATCCATGCACATTTACTAAGCTAATGAGATGCCTCTAAATGGGTGAAGTTTTGGTCGAATATCCCTGAGTAAAATTCTAGAAGGTAATTCCACTTTTTGTGGTCATCAAAGTAGGATATTAAGTCTAACAACTCAGAGAGTTTCTTGTGACTCTTTCCAGGTGTCGGGAGAACTGTAAATTTAATTGTGTAGATATAACACTAGATAACACCTCCATTTTCCCTTTTTTATTGCAATAATTTTGTTTCATAGTTACATAATATTTTGTAGGCAAACACTCTGCATTTCTTATTAAGACAAAGTCCATTCTATTTGAAGAAGAGTAATTCGGATAATCCACAGTGTTAACATAAATTTGTCGACATTTCGAATCCCAATGGGGATCCATCTTCAACTGGGATCGCTCAAAATTTGTCTTGAAGATGGATCCCTGCTGGGATTCGAAACGATGACGAATTTCTGTTAACACTGTGGATTATCTGAATTACTCTTCTTCAATTGACAACCATAGAAGCTTAAAAACCATCATCCATTCTATTTTGATTGAGGTAATCACATCCTTCATATAAACTTCTTCCATATATGAGGTTAGCAATCTATATCTGTAGAATGGTGTTCCTATGTAGAATTTAATAGTGGGAATTTTATCTAGTCGATGATGTCGTTATTGCAAGGTGTCAAAAGTTGTGTTTGTTGGTGTCAACGTTGTTTTGTAGGGAAAAATATTTAGTTTGTTAGATGTTCTTGGTAAAGGAGCACGCTGGTCCATCCTTATTAAATCTTCCATCTGTCATGTATTTGAATCATTGCCTCATGCTCTGCAACTCGTTTAAGGGTAACTGTCAATGTAACTCACATCAAATGATTTAGCGGGCTTCAATGTGCTAATATTGGAACGAGGAGGGTCTCCAAAATCTTGTGGGCTCTCTCAACACCCTATATTGCAAAGCCTAATATATTTATTGGTAAGAAACCCAAAGTTAAAATTCCCTTGGAAAATAACTTGTAGTGCTGCAAATTGGTTTCTAGTAGTGTCTAACAATGAAGGGGTCTTTGAAAGGATTAAAGTAACATACTTCATACTGGAAAATTTGTATGGGTTTCCAGGGCTTAAGAGATGACAAGTGCTACTTCATTACCAAACACATGTACCTATGGCATAGAATCTGGTAAGGAATTTCAAAAGGGGAAATCAACATTCTTGGAGAGGCCTAAAATCAAACACATAAGATTCATTTTAGAAAAATAAATAAAAATTATCAATGCAAAAAACAATATTTATATAGAATAGGCTCAATATTTTTCCATTCTGTGAAATATCGATCTATTGCATATATGCAAGTTTATTGCAATGTTTTAAACAAACAAATATCTTTTATGCATAGTGATCTCGATTGGATCATTATATTGGTTGTCATCCATATCGATGCATGCAAAGTGGAAAAAGTGGAGGAATCAACTCATGGGACTATTTTTACAGGCAGGACCCAATTTATAAAAACAAGGTTTGAAACATTCCAAGAGTGTTTTGATACATCAAATGATGCTTTTTTGGGGTTAAAAATTTTCCTATTTAGCATCACATATTCACATGCTATTCTACACAGATAACTTTCGAACGACACAAGAAGCGTGCCAATCAGAGTCTGTATACAAAATTTATGTCACTTAGAAGTTGACCTTCTTATTTTCACCACCATGGTTTTAGAGTATGCCACGTTAGCCACCATTATTGATGGAAAAGGGGATAGCCACATGATTATGATGTAAAATACTCTAGAAGAGTCTATATTTTAACTCTGGCTAAGAGTTGAGGTAGTCAAACCTAACCACTAGTAGGCTATCGAGATGTATTATAACCAGACCACTAGGAGGCAAAGGGATTCCATTATTTCGAGTGAATTTGTTCCATATTTGAGAAAAAATAGCCATAAGGGATAAGAGGTAGAGAAAACAGAGAGTATTTGTGCACTGTAGCAGCCCACAGGCCACATATCATACTTCTTTGTACTCAACCATATTTCCAGACAAAGAAAGAGAGAAGAGCGGCCTCACCTTCTGGATGGGTTTTCTTTCAAAAGGGTTTCCCAAAGAAAATATCGTGTCTAATGTCTATGCGAGCTTTTATTTTTTCGTTCTATTTTTTTGTATGAGTTTTATTTTCATGCATGCACTACTATAGTAAAATCTACAGATCTATAAATCGAAGAAAATTGTAAGTGTATAATTTCATATTTTAAATACAATATTATTAGATATGCTATGATGAACAATCTAGTGGAATACCCATGACAATTTACAAATCATATTGGTATCATAGAAGGTTTCTCTGAGTATTTTGTGGATATTTTCTGGGGATCTAGATCGGCGGGGCTAAAAATCATAAAACCCTAATCATGGCTAATGAATCTATGAATGGCACTTGTGATCTCACAGAGATGATGTTTTCACAATTTGAACAACAAGGCACATATATAAATCGCAATGTAAACCTCCTCATGGCGGACTTTAGAAATAAGATTGGGATATTTGGAGAAGATGGAGGTTCAAGTGCAGAGGACAAATCTGAAGGGGGTTCAGGAGATTGGGAATAAACGAAAAAACAACCGAAGAAATAATATGGAAAATATCAACCCAATTTGAGTGTCATGAACCAATCACATTCCCTATTTAAAATGGAAGCGAAGGTCGATATCAATTTGTACCCTGGCGAGATCGAAACCCTAAAGTTGAATCACTGGTTGCAACAACTGGAAGTTTATTTCAGTGTTCATGAAATTGAGGAAAAAAAAAAGATTTCATTTGCGCGGTTGAAATTAGAGGGCCATGCACTAACTTGGTGGGAAAGCCACATGGAAACCCTGAGGTTGGAGAGAGAGCCTTCAGTGACTAAGTGGGAGGACTTCAAAACCCTCATTAAGTCATAGTTTTACCCTATTGGGTACGTGGAAGATCAATAGATTCGGTGGCACTACTTAAGGCAAAAGGCTTGCCAAAGCGTGTAAGAGTACACCACTGAGTTCAAAAAAATGACCATAATGCTGAGTATCTCCCAAAGAAATCATTTACTTCTCAAATATTTGGGGGGTTTGCATCGCCATATGTAGGAGCAGGTGATGTTGTTCAAGCCCAAATTAGTGGACGAGGCTTGTGTGCAGGCATAGTACCTGGAGAACATAGGTATGAATAGAGCGCGATCAAGTGGATTGAAGCAAAAGGAGCAACATGATACTTCTAAGGAGGGGGAGAAGTTGGAGCAAAAAGGGGGAATAGATAAAAAGATGACAACTGAAACACAATAGTGCAAAGATCCCAACAACCACTACAACATTAACGACCATACATAGGAGAAGTGTTGGAAGTTGCATCCAGAGCTAAACCCAAAGAATAAGAAGAAATAAAAGAAGAAGAAGAAGTTCATTACTACAAATTCGAGCAACTAAGTTGGAAGCAACTCAGATGTGGATGAGAAGATCATCTATACATTAGTGCAGAAGGAGGTGAATTTGAGTAGCCTTCAACGATACAAAGAGAAAGAAATGACCAAACTCTTCCATATAATGATACAATTCAAGAAGACAAATATTGATGCTCTGTTTGTCTCATGATCATAGGAAAATCTCATTGCAAAATAGTTGGTAAAGAAGTTGAGGCTGGAAATTTGTGATCATCCAAACCCATATCCATTGAGATGGGTAAATAAGGATGCAAAGTTGAAGGTAACAAACCAATGCAAAATTAGATTTTCAATTAGTGTTGATTTTACTGATGAAGTAGAACTATATGTGGTTCCCCTTGATGCATGTGGAGTTGTGTTTGGGAGTCCCTACATGTACATGCGAGATGCAATATTCATGTGGTGAGCCAATCAATATCAACTTGTCAAGAATGGAAAATCGTTCTTCATCAACACACACAAAGGCAAGTCAAAATTTTCATTTGTAAGTGGCAACCAAGCCAAGAAATTGACCAGTTCTAGCAAGAAGTATGTTTGATTGCTTTTAAGAGAAAATCAGTCTTTAGATGAGTTAGTAAGAGGCAAGGCATCCCTGGAGGGGTGTACTAAGAAATAGAAACAACAACTAGAGGAGTTGCTGCAAGAATACAGGGATGTGTTTTGAGAGCCTAAAGGGTTACCACCTAAGAAGGAAGTGGAGCACGAGATCCATTTATTTTTGGACTCCCCATTGCCAAACATTGGGTTGTATAGGAAGTCTATTATAGAATAAAGTGAGGTGAAGAAGAATTTGCAACAAATACTGGAACATGGTGTTATTCGACTGAGTACATCACCATGTGGATCACCCATCATCATTGTACCAAAGGATGGAACTTGGAAGATGTGTATAGATTACAAGGCGTTAAACAAAGCCATGCTTAAGAACTAATACCTCCTACCGAGGATAGATTATTTGCTAGATCAGTTGTAGCAAGTAGAGTACTTCACCAAGTTGGACTTAAAGTTGGATATCACCGGGTTCGAGTCAAAGAAGAAGATACCTGAAAGGCTACCTTCATAACCAAGAAAGGTTTGTATGAATGGTTAGTCATGACATTTAGCCTATGTAATGCACCAACCATGTTAATGATTTTAATGAATGATTATTGTTCCCTTTTATAGATTCATTTGTTATTGTCTATTTGGATGATATACTGGTATACAATGCTACCTGGGAGGAGCACATGTCACATTTGACATAGGTGTTGGAAACATTAAAGAAGTACCAACTGCTAGCGAATCTCAAGAAGTATGAGTTTGCACAAAAGTATTTGGTGTATTTGGGGTATGTGATCGGTGGGGGAGAGATGAAGATAGATCCTTCCAAGATGGAGGTCATCATGAAATGGCTAGTGCCTTCTAATGTTTTTGAGGTCAGGAGTTTCATTGGGGAAACACAATACCTGAGGAATTTCATAGCCTTATTTTCAGTGGTATAAGCACCGATCCATGCCATAATAGCAAGTGGCAAGAGTTTCGAGTGGGGAAAGGGTTAGTAGAGGGCTTTCAATGAGCTAAAGAAGAAAACTAGTTAAGAACCAATTTTGGCATTACCGAACTTGCAACAACCCTTTGAAGTGGAGACAAATGTGAGTGGGTATGCTATGGGAGAGGTCTTGATGCAGGGAGGAAGGTATGTATGCTACCATTCTAAAGTATTTCAAGGGGGAATTCTTAACTACCTGTTGTAGGGAAAACCCAAAGCACCCCATTTTTCATTTAGTTACTTCAAATAATGGGGACATTTTCCATTAATTTTTGGCTAAAACACCTTTTATTATTTTCATTAAGTTAACTGTCCTAAAATTTTCCCATTATTTTATTTTTGTCGGATTTCTATTTTGATTATTTCATTGAATTCGACTTTTAGCAAGCTTTCCATCGATACTTGTTTTGCCTCATTTGGTTATCTGGTTTGCAAATGGCACTCCTTTGAAGTTTGATCATTTTGTCGTCTGGGTTAATAAATGTACAAAATGTATCATATTTTAATTTTTGTAATTAAAATAGTAATCCATTGTAAATATTAATCCCTAGTTAATTTTTATTAATTTTTTCATTTTTCATTAACGGTTCTAGAAATTGACCCAACCAAATTGTAAAACAATTAAAAAAATGTGTTTTCAAGATCTCGGTAATTTATTCCAATTCTTAATTTTAAAAGAAATTATCAAACCCAAAATATCAAAATCACAAATTGATTGTAGTTCATTTTGTAGAATTTTTTCCACTCCAAAAAGACCCAAATTTACTTTATCTTTATTTTATACATAACCCCGAGACCAAAAATTATTCATCGACTTTAAGCCTTAATTATTAAATAGTGTGGCATGTATAATAAACCATCAGTGAGAGCTTTTGGGCATCATAACTTGGTCATTAAAAGAATCTCTAATGTCCATCTCCACCTCGAGATCCGATATGAATATAAAACTTGTTTAATTGTAACATCAACTTCGTTATTTATCAAACTTTTTTATTGTGCACATTTTAAAACACATGATTTAACAAACCCCATTTAAAAAGAAATCTTTGATACAATATCACGGTTTTCTTTATGCACTCATTTTAAAATTTGCGATAACCAATCGTTGATTTTAGTTTTTATATCATGACTAAATATTTCAACCTAAGATTTGGTTTCCTTATGACTCAGGCCTCCATCACCGTGACTTCACCCTCCACCTCACATACCTCTCCTTCCTCCTTCATTAACTCCCATGTCACGTAAGTTTGTTTATCTTTGGTTTTTAAATTTTAAATTTATATGGTTTAAAATATAATATATATTATATTTTTATTATAGTAAAATATATTATAATTATAATTATAATATAATTTAATTATATTATTACTATAATATAATTATGTTTTGATTTTTTTTAATTAATTAAATTTTGTTTATAATTAATTTGGTATTAATTATAATTTAATTTAGGATTTGATTTTAATTTAAAAATTTTATTTTTGACTCACGAAACAAATTTTTCAGAATGTTGGTAGATTTCATTCTTCAACTTTGGAAAATCATAAGTTGAGTTTTATTTGGCGAAATGAGATCCAGGACGGCTCGTTTTTTCATAAAAAATTATGGAGAATATTAATAAAGTAGTTACATAGTAAGATTTTATCATTTAATGAGTCTAATTTTCAGTAGAAGATCAAGCTTTGAATTTTTAAACAAGATTTCTCTTCTGAGTTTAATTTTGTGCATTCCCATTTGCTCATAGCCTTTACTGAGTGCAAATCCATTTGTCTATATTCTCCCTGACCAATTAAATCTTTACAGTGATCAATGAAAAGATCAAATTTCCTTTTTATTTATTTATTTAATTAAGTTTTGATTGGAAGATATTTTATTTTAAGATTTGATATTTTTTATTTTAATTTGTATTTTGTTTAGTTTTGACAGGAAAATAATTGAAGAGATAGAGAAGAAAATTTCAATCAATGAGATGGCTCTAGCAATAAAAGAAAATGAATTTGGTCCAATTAAAATTGTTGGAGCAGAATTACACTTCAAAAACTCTCATATTTTTTATTCTTTTTGTAAATTATAAATATGAGTTTGTAGAATGAAGAAAGGGGATTCTCTTCTCTACAATTTTGGAATTCTTAAAAGCACTAATGTAACGAGGATTTAGAGTTGTAGATAAGAGGAGAGTAAATCTCAAGTCTGAGGGATTATTGAAGATTTTTCTTTTGCATTCTGAATTATGTATGGAGAGTAGAGCTTGCACTTTTGCAGCGTTTGTTTTAACAACATAAGTTCATGCATTGTAAAAGACTATTTGAGATAAGAGCCAGAGAAACAGATTCAATAAATTGGTATTTATAATACTATTGTTTTTAATACTGGTTTCATTTTATGATGACAAAAATGTGTCATTTTATTCATATTTGTGCAATATTGTCAATATGAGTAATTTACTTCAATAATCTGTTATTATTTATCTCTTCTCTTGTGGGTTGAACTCTGATTTCTGAGTAACTATTTACTTAGAAATCAATCTTTAATTCTGATTTAACAAAAAATAATATTTTGTAAACTACTACCTAAATGTTATTGATTGGTTATTTCAGTTAAGATGTCACTTAAATAATGTGTTTTAATATTCATAATGTTAGTTAATCGAACTACTTCATTAATTTGATATTCATTATAGGTCAGACATATTTAAATCCCAAATCATTTAATTACTTTGCTCTCGGTTGGGTTATATCTAATCTTCGTAATAGAGATAGGATTATGATACCTTTCCTTTTGTTTGTATTTTTAAGATAATTTAGCATTTAGATTTAATTCTACATTTCTAGAAGTCCTCTTATCGAAGAGACAAAACTTAGTTGTGGCTTGGTTGTGCCCGAGATCAACTTAAGGATCACTTTCTTGCCTGATCAACAAGAGGTCTAATTTGATGTCTCTTCTCTATTGGTAAGTAAAAGTCATACCTTAAGTCGGTAGAAATAGAGAGAAGGTTACTAGGCCTAATTTAATCAACCATAACCACCATTTTAACGGAAAAGGCCCTGCTTTAAGGTCTGGACAAGGTGGTCTCCCTTATAATGTTGTAGGCAAAGAATTTCGAGCCTTCAACATTTTTGGTGCTAAAAGGTCCTGAAGACTTGATTTCTTTTGGAGTTTTTGTATTTTAAAGTTTTATCTTAATCGCAATGACTCCTCTTAAGCTTTTCATTTAGAGTTGTATCTCTGGATTTGCATCTACCAATTCTCCACTAAAAATAGTAGGACACTTGTCAAAGGTAAAGTGTAATGATAATAATATTTTTTTTGCATTTAATCATGCTTGAGAATATATTAAAAAAATTTTAAATTCTAATTTTTATGATATTGATGAAGATATTTTTATGCAATATTTTTACTCTTACATTCTCAAGAAAAGCCGAAAGTTGGTGTCAAAATCTTCTAGTCATCTCTGTTCACAGTTGGAATCAAGTTATCACAATTTTCCTTTATCAGTTTGATGGTTATGATTATGAACATGTATGTTTTGAGTTTGAAGATTTATGACGGTTTGAAAATTATTCTTTTATGGATTTTACCGTTAGATTTCAGTTAAATTGTTTAAGATTCAAAGTTGAAGATAAACTTTCTGAAATTGAACTGATTGATTGGTTTGAGTATATTTGTTCTCTTCCTCCCATTTTAAATTCATATGTAACAATTGCAAGCTTTGATGACTCTCTTTCAACTCTTAGTAATATTATCAAAAATTCTGATATAGAAGTGCATATTAATCATGATAAAGTGGCCTCAACCATGTATGATAAATTCTTAAATCTAGTACACACCTCTTATATTGATAATCTTGCTAATGAACCATTATCACAAATCTTGCAAGAATTTTATAATCAAATGAAATAATATACCAACAACAAGATTGGAGAAACTGCTACCTTGAAATAAAACAATCACTATAATTCATAAAATCAAATTATAAATCAGCAAGTACAAGCAGAGATTAATGTTTACAATAATACACGATATGTTGTACAAATTTATGAATTTCATCATCTTGATCAAAAGACAAATTCAAGGCAACCAAGAAATATTCTTTCAAGAAAGAATTTATAGACAAATGAATGATCATAAATCTGAAATTTCCAATGAGGAAAATGCACAAGAGTCTGTAAATAGAGATATTTTCAAATTAATTACTTCTGATTCTTATTTTCACCTCTATCTTGATATTTTTGCTAATAGAAATTTATCCCCTCTTTAATTTAATATTATTTAAAAAAACAGAGAGGTTGATATAAATAAATTTCCAATTAGTTTTTATCAAAATAGAAAATCATTCATTGATCGTTCTTCTAGCATTAATGAACACATGCTTCATATTCCTTCTTGTTTTGATACATCAGATGAAGGGAATTCTAGAGATTATTGTTAAGTCATTTATGATAATTACTCTAACATTGAGGATATTGATTTTTCTTCTTCTCAAGTGAATCCTCATGAGAAAATTCAAATCACATGTGAAAATGGAGAACACTCTAACTCAAAAATTGCTTCAACTAGTTCTTATTTTCAAACAATGAATCAAATTCATGATTTCAACATTCAAGAACCCATTACAATCTATGATTTTTATCATGCTCAAATTCTCACTCATATTCATAGTCATGAACCTCTCTTTAATTCACAAGTTGGTATTGCAAATCATTCTAATTCCATTATTTTGGTCAATCCTTGTGAAGAGGAAATTTTCTCAAGCCAATCCCAATTGTGTTGTAATAATTGTATTACTACTGCAAATAGTGATTTGATTTTATTGTTTTTCCTTCATTTATTTTATTTTATTTCATATTTGTTTTTTGTTTATATTTTTCAATTTTTACATACTTTATGCTGACATATTAAGCAACTCAGTATTGAACATTCAATTGATGCATTGCTTGTTCAATGAGAAAATGGATTTGAACATCAAGAGTTATTATTCTTCCAATTTCAATTGATGTTCATTTCTTATCATTTGTTACTTTCCTCTCCAAAGCAGTTCCAAAAAGAGAATGTATTTTCACAATATGACCAACAATCTAATTCAATTAATGATATTCTATTGAATGTAGTAGATTTTCATCCATATTTCATTGATACATTTGAAAGATACTTGGAAAATTCTCCTACACTAAAGATTATTAATAATTTAACATATGTACATAAGACTGAAAAATTCATGCAGACCATTGTATCTAAAAGTTCATTTCCACAATCTGGCCTGTTATCCCGTCTTTTGAACCTCTCCCAATCATTAATGGAAATTCATCCAGATTTCTATGATCCAATTGAAATTTAGCTGGAAAGGACATTTCAAGAGGTGATTTTAAATAAGTTGTTTCCTGTAAACATATTAGCAATAAATGTACATTCTGCATTCATATTTAGTTTAGTTAGTTTGATTATATTTGTATTTTTGTTACTAATGTTTGTCTTGTATATACATGTAAGAATTAGAATGAGAGAATGGTTACATTAGAAGTATGACTATACCTAGCCATGTTTCATTTTCATCCAATTAGCGATAGGAATAGATTACTTTAGATTAGATTCTTTTTTCTGTTTGCATTTATTTCATTATTTCAGATTTTTAATAAGCAAGTAATGAATCCAAGTTTTTCTTGGCATCCATTTTCATTTTTCTGGCAAACTGGCTTAGAGCATATCAAAATTCTTATAGAATCAGATCTTACACACTTGTGAAGCACCTGATTGCATTATTTTTGCAGGACTTCATGACATTGTTAAAAAATGTTTTTGTGATATGATCATATATGAACTAATTCCAAGGATTTGCTACAACTTGACAATTTGTTGATTCACAAGTACTTCTAAAAAGGCTCATATTCACCACTCTTGTCCTCTTATGTAAATTTGAGGTGGATGTAATATGAAAGCTCATTACTTAACATTTTAGATTAAATGAGTAGATGATAAACATATGAAAATTTAGAGAAATACATGGAAGAATTTGAAAATTCATGAGGTAAGTTACAGTGAATACTCTTCCAGGTATGCATTTTACAAGTTCATCTTCATCTATTTTTAGTTTCTCTTATTCATAGTTTACTTCTTATTTCTGTTTGTTTCTTTTTGCATGCCTTCATTGACTTGATTTTGGAGACTTGAGATAAGAAAGTAGCCAACCATTTTTAAAATCTGCAACATGTTCAGGGAAGTATTTGTTGTTTTGTCAGAATTTGAGGATTCTTTAATTTTGCTTTTATTCATTAAAATCCCTACATGCCTTTAATATAGTATCAGAATAATCATATCAAATCATTATAATATCGTAACTCTTTTGATAAGAAAGTTATGATAAAATCATTTTTCGATCAAATATTTCTGATAGTAAATATAACTATTAAAGTGGTTTTTGTTAAAATGAAAAGTTGAGCTAAGCACTTCTTTGTGAATATATTAATAAATACTTGACCCCACAAGCTTTCCACATAGCATTATCAAAGCTTTTAAATATCAGAGTTCTCAATGAGCACCTCATTTCTCCAATCTCTGATAAAGGACCTCAGATATCACTCCCCGCTTATATTTTTTAGCCGTTACGTTCAAAATCCTATTGGAAGGTGAGAATATCACATGTTTTAAAGATACATCCATAATATTTCTCCGATATTTTTCTTCCAATACACTCATGTGTGCAGGCCCACGTGAATTCATAGCATTATGAGTCAATAATCATATTCTACCTCTCATCAATGCAACTGAAATGAAACACTTACATTCTTTATTGCTTAGATTTGCTACAAATGGAGGAAAATTCACACAAAATGCTTGCAGCGAATGATCTTAACCATGATTTTATTTATACTTGTTCCAAATATTACAATTTTCAAGATGGGATGAACCATTATATCATAGCCGCCAATTATTTTCCCTTTAGTCATATTCCTTTCTTTTGACTTAGAGCCTCTAAATTGGTGAATTTTGCAATCCCGATCCTCTGCTTTTATTTTTCCGAGATCTTTCCTCAGAATTTCAGATTTGTTGGCTTATTGGACTCTTGGGTTTATATTATATCAGAAGCATTTAAAAATGAATTATGAGATTTACCCCTCAGAGATTCACATTTCCTTTTCCTTCACTATCATGTCCATTATATTTAGTAGAGAAAATGACCCCTATTTCACTACTTTCACTGGAATTTTGTGATCTCTGAGTTTTGCAAGTTATTTTGGCTTCAAAAAGGTTTTCAAGATCTTTTGACACTTGATTTATTCTCATATTTATTAAATCTCAACTCCTTCCATTTGAAGCTTATTTTACATGTCAATATAAGTTCTCTTGCAATTAGTTTTACAAAAATTCAAATTATTTCATTATCGGAATGAAATTCATCGCAAATACTTTATAAACTCTTACGAAACTTTTACCTCCGATACATGAAAGTTTTATGTACTAGAAAGACAAAGTTCTTACATCATACATTTTAAAAGCATTCATTATCGGACATGATCAATATCGTAGGTTTTGTTTGTGAAGGTTACAAAACAATTTTATTCCAAGATCTTGCTTCCCTTTAATATTTTAAATACCAAGACTTCTTATATCAGAGTGAAATTTAATTAAAATTCTGAAAACAAATGTCGCCAGAAACATTATGAAGCAAGGATTTTGTTTATCAGAGTTTTACTCATTAAGAATTTTTGGAAGACTTGAGCTCTTACCTTTCAATTTTATTCTCTCGGAAACTCGTAACTTCAGAATATCAGATTAAGTATCTTCGTAAGTCTCCGATCAATTCATTATGATCCTTCACTATGTTCACATGAATTCTTGTTTAATTAACTTTGTATACATATGATACTTTCATGTTATCATGGTGGTCGAGAGCTTGGATGTATTTTAATCATAATTTCAGCAAATCCAAGTATTCTTTCATCATGATGATTTTGTGACTATAGAGATATGCATTCTTCATAGTATGCGCACATGGGCCTCTTTTACTCTTCTTAGCAATTTGCTTTGCTAATAAGGAATTTGGAACAGGTAAAGGTAATGGACCATGGTTAATTCATTTTTGAATTCTATTTTATTTGAATTTTTAATATATTGCTCCATACTTATCATATAAAGATTCAAGTCCTCTTCACTTACATAAGTGCTACATTATTTGGATTTTGAATCGATTTCAATGGTGTGGGAATGATATAAATTCAAAATGGAAAAAAGCAAAGAGAACAATCATTGTTGCAATTCATTAAGAAGCATATCTTCATTCTAATTTTTGATGGATTTGGTTTACTTTCGATTCCTTGAACATGAAACATTGTTTTCTCTTAGTTAACTACTTGTTTTAGATTAGATTTAATAAATGACGATTTTGGGTCAATAAGATTTTAGAAAATTCAACTCCTTCATACTTTTAATCCTAATTAAAAGAATAAGTTACATTTTATTGGAGAAAATGATATCTCTCAGGCAAGATTAAATGAAATTCTCCAATGGTAAGTTTCACATGCCCACTTTCATTCATTTTTCATTTATTTTTTGTTGATTTCAGTTTTGTTTTTTGTTTTTGCTGATCTTAAAACTCTGTTTTGCAGCTCTCCATAAACTTTTCATTCCTCTACTAGATCATATTTGGAGCTTATTCTTCTTTGATTTGTTTGCTTTCAAGTTTTTGGGAGAAACAATAATGACCCTCATCAAATAAGCTAAACCGAGGAGTTTCAAAACCTTTAATCTGTTTCTTAAGCATTCATTTTATTAGAAAATGGTTAAGATGATTTTATGCTTGTTTTTCTTTGAAACAAGAAAATGTGCAATAGACAAAGACTTCTTGTTTAGCTTATTACCCCTTATCATTGCTATTCACCCTTTACATTTTGAGAGCCTCATTTTTTATAAATCTCCACAATAAAATTTATTAAAATATCAACATAAGAAGGAACGTACACATTCTTTTATTCTTTTACTCTTTTGTTGATATATTTGTATAGTTGATATTGTTGGGGTTGGTTACCTAAATTTTGATTTTTCTTTTAGCCTTTACTTTCATCATTTTTACATTTTTGAAGTTTGTTGATTTCTTTTTGGAATTATTTTCCTTTTTCTTTCAATTTTGTTTTGATTTTTGTGACACCGCTGAGATTTATATGGAAGAACTTTTTCTCACCCAACAATGGTTGACATACATGGGAAAATATTTTCTCTCTCTATTTTAGTGAATTTCATTTATCATTAAATACATATCCTTATGGAACCATAAAACCATTTTTCTTAATTTTTTTTCATGGAGGAAAACACATCTTTACTAAGTGATATAGTTTACCTTTTCAAGGAAAGAACTGACCTAAGTTCAACCCAATGAATCCCTCCCACCCCTCCACTTTATAACAAAATCTGATTGATAGTCGCAGGGAAATATTTTTGGAGTCAACATTATGAAAACATTATATCCATCAACATAGTTCTCTATTACCATCTCACCTCTTGCACTCAAATACATCATAAAATGAAGCTTGCAAATGTGCTTATCAAAAGAGTGATTAAAAGAGGAAGCCTGAGAAATACAAGTAAACCTGTCGGGGCTATGGATGCTCGCTGGCAGTGGGGCTAGACTTGTATGGCATAAAAGAAAACTTCGTTGGGGTAGTATTCAGGCTTGCTGGCAGAGAAGCAATGTCAGAGACCATTCATAACAATAGATATATTGTTTTATAAAAAAAATCCTAACTGTACCTTCTTCTACTTTTCATATGAGGTAATTTAAATTTTTTTTTTTGCAAAATTTGGATTCATGATTTTAATGTAGGAATTTATAGGGTAAGTTCCTTAGAACAAAAACCAAAGGTCACCGCTCACAAATAGATAATAAATCAGTACATCAATATATCACGTGGTTAAAACCCTCGAAGAGGGAAATAATCCACGGTCTGAGCCAACGCGGCCACTTCAGACAATTTATTAATATAAAAAGAAACATTACATATGTTTCTCTCATAATCGGTTACTAGAAAAATGACTCTCCATGCTCTTTAAATAGAGATCATGGACCAATCAGGTGTTAAGCCATAGATCAAGTGTCGTTAATACCGAGGAGAGAGTGAACCGTCGGATCATTACAAATCGTGACGATCAGATTATAACTTACAATGTACATTGTAAAGAAACACACTTTACCTAACTCTACACTAGACCAAGTTATACTTAACTATTTCCTATGTGTCAGAATATCCTAACATCCCCCCTTAAGAACAACTCGGGATAGGATTGAAGGATTTACAAAGGTGACACAAAAGGAGCCTATTTCCTATGTGTCAAAATATCCTAACATCCCCCCTTAAGAACAAATTGGGATAGGATTGAAGGATTTACAAAGGTGACAAAATAGGAGAAGGAAGGAGGCATTAGAGCCTATCCCCCCTTAATGATAACTTTCCTGAACTCCAAGCATGGATCGAAGTTTGGTAAACTTCACTTCTGTGAGAGCCTTTGTAAATATATCGGCTACTTGATCATTGGTTGGACAATACTGCACTTCAAGAACACGATCATGAATGAGATTTTTGATGAAGTGTATGTGAAGCTCAATGTGTTTCATACGCTGATGCTGAACTGGGTCTTTACATAGTTGAATGGCACTCTAATTATCACACCAAAGTGTAGTTGGATGTTGCTGATGAAGACCAAATTCAGACAGTATCTGACGAAGCCACATGGCTTCCTTCTTGCTTCAACGACACCATGATACGTATAGCATCATTTCTCACCTTCATATGATTCATGATTTCTTTTATGGCTTTGGGCACCCATTCCTACAGACTTGGACAAATTCACTAAAAAACAGTGTAAAAATCCCCATACGCGATTATGCCCAGACTTTTCCGCGTGTATACGCGAGTCCACATGCACTTTTCCGCGTATGCCATTAAAATCATGAAAAAATATATAAAAATTCCCTATTTTCGAGTTGGGTTGATGGTTACTCTAGTAGTTCAACCACCCCAGCACGTGGCCAACTATTTCCAACTGTTGAAACTACTTTGAGGGAGTATAAAAGCACCTCATGTGTATGGCCTAAGGGAGAGAGAGAAATTATTGATATTATACTCTGTTGGTATTCCCTATCCAAGTCTGAATTCCCGTGCCTCCTGCACTTCCCAGTTCATTATAGGAAACCTTCGTTTCCTAGAGATGCTCATCTCTTTATATGTCATCTCGTTTGCACCAGTTCGGAAGGAATCTTAGCGAGGCAAGGGTGGGACGGATCCGGACGATGGTCTGCTCGAAGATCGTGGAAGGATTCAGGTGATCTCTCCACTCGTTATTTCTGTACATGCTATTTATAATACGGAAGTACCATCTTGTTCCCGAAATATACGTGTTAGTGTCTGCTTACATATATGAGAATATTGTTATTTAAGCATTCATTATGGTTTATCTGATGTTTTATATGGATTTCACTAACATTTAGAGTAGATATAT
The DNA here is from genome assembly GCA_034641835.2 of Pinus albicaulis. NCBI lineage: Eukaryota > Viridiplantae > Streptophyta > Pinopsida > Pinales > Pinaceae > Pinus > Pinus albicaulis. The sequence continues at coordinate 331,937,163 of CM076582.1, forward strand.
GCTGTACAACCGGTTCTTCGTGCTTGTTTCTTCTTGTCTTTCAGGTTAAGAAGGAAGGACGGTTGCTGGGGGTTTGGACCCCGCGGGATCTGCTTCAACCGTAGGACCTACGGGTAGCTTCCTCGATCTACTCTATTTAGTTTTTCATGAACATGTATGGTTGTGTGAGTCCTTCTTAAGTAGCATGCCCCTGCTCTGTGGAGGTTTAAACCCAACAAACCTCTAGGGTGATTTTCCACGACGTCGTATTGTGATTCTGCGAAAAAGAGATGACACTTTGTTTCTTACAAGACCAAGTAATAGGTCCCGAAACAAGAGTGAATACATATCCTACAATAGAATTTCGGTCATCAGGGTAACCAGCCCAATCAGAATCAATGAAACCAATCAACAATAAAGATGCTCCTGTACTGTAATGAATCCCGAACTGAACTGTACCTCAAATATATCGAAGTATTCTTGTAGTTGCTTTCTAGTGACTTTCATGAGGTTGGTGCATAAACCTAGTAACAAGACCAATGACAAAGGAAAGGTAAGGACAAGTATGGGTTAGATACAGAAGTTTACCAACAAGTTGACGATATAAGGTAGCATCAACTTCAGGGGTAGTACAAGTGACTGAAAGCTTGACTCCAGACTGAAAGGGAGAAGGGGCTGGCTTCTAGTCTTCCATGTGAACATAGTGTAGAAGATCATAGGCATACTTGGACTGAGAAAGGGTAATACCTTTTTTGGATTGCAAGACTTGAAGGCCAAGGAAATAATGCAAGTGTCCTAAGTATGTCATTTCAAACTTATTTTTGAGGCTAGACTTCACATGGTTTATATGGTTGGGATCACTACCAGTAAGGATAAGATCATCAACATAAAGAATAAGGATGATGAAGGACTTACCCACTTTCTTGGTGTAGACAGTGTTCTCAGAATGACACCTAGAAAAGCCATTTTCTAATAGAAATCTATCCATTTTGGCATACCAAGCCCGAGGATCTTGTTTGAGACCATAGAGAGACTTCCTAAGGCGACAAACAAGGCTAGATTAATTTTGGATAAATCCAGGGGGTTGTTCTATGTATATTTCTTCATGCAAATCTCCATGTAAGAAGGTGGATTTAACATCCATCTGATGGACTTCCCATTTAAAGGAGGCAACAAGGGCAGATAGAATTCATTTTGGCAACAAGGGAGAAGGTTTCAATATAGTTAATGCCTTCAACTTGTGAAAATCCTTTAGCAAAAAGACGAGCTTTATGTCTATCCACTTTTCCATTTGGTCCAAACATTGTTTTGTAAACCCATCTGCATATGACAAGTTTTCTTCCTTTTGGAAGAGGAACAAGATCCCAAGTATCAATTTCCAATAAGGAATGATATTCTTCATTTGTATCTTCATCCCAATTTGGATGATTGGAAGCTTCTTCAAAGGTGTCTGGATCAGGTTTTTTTGGAACTTGAGCCAATAAGGAAGAGACTCTTTCAAACTAAGAACATGTACGTCGTTGATCTGCAGGGTCACCTGCAAGAGAAACTACTGCATCCCGAGTAGAGTGGACCCATATTGGAAGCTATGGAGCGGAAGGAATATCTTCAAGAGGTGGAGGAGGATTGTCATCCTCGCTGTCATCATCTAAACAAGGAATGCTATAAGAAATAGAAGAGATGGAGAGAGGTGGAACATATGTCAAATCAGGCTCGCAGGCCAAAGGTGGCACACTCGCCGAACTAGGGTCACAGGCCGATATAATTTCATCAAATTTTACATCTCTTCTAATGATTATATTTTTGGATCTTAGTTGAAGAAGTCTATATCCTTTGACATCTTCAGAATATCCAACAAAAATGCATTTTTCACTCTTAGGTTTTAAGGCTTTATGTTTCACATTTGGAATATGGACCTAAGCATCACTTCCAAAAATGCGAAAGTGACTTACATCTGGTTTGATTGAGCTCCAGGCTTCTTCTAGAGTTACATTCCTTAAAACCTTAGTAGGAGTGCGATTTACTATGTAATTTTCACAATTAATTGCTTTTGCCCAAAAATTGAGATTAAGTCCTTTAGATTGAAGCATACAATTAGCCATTTCTTTTAAGGTGCGATTATTCCTTTAAGCTACACCATTTTTTTGTGGAGTATATGGAACAATATGTTGCAATTGAATGCCATACTCAGTGAAAAATTTGATAAATTTGTTGTTAACATATTCTCCTCCATTGTTTGATCTTAACTTAAGAATTTGATTTCCAGATTGTTTCTCAACAAAGGCCTTAAAGGCCAAGAACATGTTAAAAAATTCACTCTTGAGTTTTAAGAAGTATACCCAAGTGCGTTTGGAAAAATCATCAATGAAAGTTAAGAAGTACTTGCAACTAGAGAAAGAAACAATAGGAAGTGGACCACAAAAGTCACTGTGCACAAGCTACAAAGGGGTTGAAGCGTGCCAAGAGGCATGTTTGTCAAAACTATCCCGATGATGTTTTCCGAGTACACATCTGGAGCACACACCATCTCGGCAAGATACCATAGGAAGACCTGTCACCATATTTTCTTTACATAGAGTTTGAAGAGAGCGATAGTTTAAGTGAACAAATCGCTCATGCCAAAGTTTGCTCACTTCATCATTCTGAGCAACAAAAATGGAGGGAAGACATGATGACCCAAAGTTTTCAAACTTATAAAACCTTGTGGAATCATCAGCAACGCTAGTAGCTAAAATATGTCTAGGATCTTTGAGGTCCTTGATTACAACATCATGAGGTGAAAATTCTACTATTTTCCCTTCACCTGAATGAGTTATCTGATAAACAGATAGACGGTTGCATGACAAGGTAGGAACACATAGTACATCATTAAACTAACCATTATCTAGATGAATGGTTCCAGATCCTACAACACTAAGAGATATATCATCACCAACATAAATATGTTTGGTGTTACAATCATTTAAAGAAGAAACCATGGCTTTATTTTTGGCCATGTGGTAAGAAGCTCCAGAATCAATGAGCCACTCATGAGAATGAGAAGAAGAAGATACATTTAATGCATAAATAGATGCTTGACAACCACAAGAAGAAAGTGTCATTCCTGAAGATGAAGTTGAAGAGGTCTCCAAATTCATGTGGTGCTTCTTCATTGCTACTTCCAAGGCTTCCATATTTTTAAGACATTTGGACTCTACATGGTCATCATGATTACAAAAGTTGCAATGTCTATTTGTTTTCTTCCCTTTGTTTTTAGTTTCCTTATCAGTTTTGTGAGTTTCTTTTTCAGTTTGTGGTTGAAATTGCTTAGGACCCTTGTTTGGTTTAGGACCATACTTTTTAGGATACTGCTTCTTGGGATTCTTTTGATATGGTTGTTGTTGGGCTGCTAGGGATTTATTAGAAGCGTTTCCATAAGTGATAAGACCAAGGTGTAAGAGTTTTTCTTGTTCTCTTATCAAAGAGTCACAAAGGGCATCAAAAGAGGGGTTATTGTAGGTTGTTCCTTGAGAAATGAGGGCTTCTCTAGTGGAATGGAAGGTGGAAACAAATACATAGTATGCAAGGCCAAGCTTAGCAGGAATGGAATCGATGATGCTACCATATTCCTTTTTTACCTTACAACCTTTTAAAAGAAGTCTAAGGGTCTTGAATTTGGACATTGTTGAACACCTAATCCTCTATGGGTAGGTGTGGAAGGCAAAGAGTCACAAAAGAGTCCAAGTGACCTTGGAAGATGAATCCAAGAGTCACATTAATGTAATATAAATGTATATCTATGTGTAATAGAGAAGCAACGAATGCCTATCTTTCTATGTGTGTGTTTTAGTTTCTCTCTACACCATGTGTGTATTTAACATGGTATTAGAGCTGATACGTTCATAACCAACTCAACCTTGTGTGAGCCATTTATTTTTGTGGCCTATATAAATCTGCAAAAATTTTGGTCATTTTTGCAGCATTCAAATTTTTTTTGCAACATTCAGAAATCATTTTTGCAGCATTATGAAATTATTCTATTGGGTTCATTTAGAAGTCTACAGGTTTTCTCTCACTACTCCCTGCTGCATTTCGTTTTTACTACTCCCTCCATTCTGCATTCTGAAAAAAAAAATTTGAAATTTTTCCTGCAATTTCTGCCTATTTTTATTTCTGCACATTGGAGAGCTGCTGGAAAATATTGTCTGCTACTATTTAAAGTGGGTATTTGAAAAAAAATTGAGTTTTTAGTGACAATTCTGCAAATTTCTGCAAACTGTTCTGCAAATTCTACAAATTCTATTGTTTCTCCGGTTCTCTGCTGTATATTTTACTCTTGATTTAAAAGAAAAAAAAATTTGAGCAGCCTCACCTCTCGACCCTCGGCTTCCACACATCACTCACCCTCGCTCCCCACGGGCCTCACGACCCTCAACACTCACAGTCACTCCCCACGCCCTCTCGGCCTCTCGACCCCATCTCCTTACCCCCTCACAGCGCTCTCCCTACCCGCGGCCTCACCTGACCCCCTCACGCTAATCCCCACCCCCTCACACTAATCCCCTCACCCTTCATCACACTCCCCTCTCACCTACACTCATCCCCGTGCCCTCACGCTAATCCCCACCCCCTCACACTAATCCCCCTCACCTAAACTCATCCTTGCCCCCTCACGCTAATCCCCACACCCTCACACTAATCCCCCTCACGGCTCTCACTCCGCTCTCACTCCGCTCCCACTCTGCCACACTCACCCACTCGCACACAGCCACTCCACTCACACCCCCCGAACCCTCACCTGCTCGGCCTTTGGCCCCTGCTCACCTCCCCTCACCTCTCACCCGACCCCTCACTCGCTCGGCCTTCGGCTTCTCCTCACCTCCCTGTCTGCACCTCCCAACACTCCGCCCTCTTCCCCGCTCACCCGCCCCCTCCTCTCATCGCTCCTCTCCCCTCTTGCTCACCTGCCCCCTCGTCTCATCGCTCCTCTCCCCAACTCGCCCCCTCACAACCTCCCTCCCCTCGGCCCTCACTCCCTCCCCAACCCACTCCCCCTCTGTTTTTTTTTTTTTTTTAATTTGAACATAGTCCCTCCCCTCACCCCAAAAAATCACAAATTATTAATATTCACGTAATTTTTTATTTTTATTTTTATTTTTACAGTTAAAACCCCCCCAGTTAAAACCTCCCCCAGATAAATCCTTCCCCAGTTAACACCTTCCCCAGATAATACCTCTGGTTTTCCCCAATTTTTTTTCCCATTAAAAAAGAAATAAAAAAACGGAAGAAGAAGAGAGAGAAGAGATGGTAAATGGATAAATGGATTGTCTACATAGTGGAAAATGAAATTTGTGTTGTATGTTATAAAAAATGACCAAGATTTGTGGCATGTATAGAAGGGTGACTCTCTCAAAGAGATTGACAATGTGAAGGAAAATGTTGAAAATTGGTCATTATTTTCAAAATAGCAGTGGCATCATAAATTCACTTATAGTTTCGCCACAAATATTTTTTGGAATTTTCCTTCCTCTTTATTGTGAGGTAATATATCAAGCTCAAGACCATCTGCTCATCTATAGTGAAGCATCCAAGCTCGTGAATATCTTTTTTGTTGAATTAAAGTTGTTGGTGTAAAACAGTTCTTTGAAGAAGAGAAAAATCATCTGCCTTAAAAGGTTATTACACAGTGGGTTTTTTTGCACATTTACAAAAATATTTGCAGTGACATTGTATTGTACTAACATTGTGAGTGGATATTGCTTCTTCGTTCATAGTTGTAATCAGTGTTTGAAGTGTAACTTTGAGTTGTTGAGAAAAATGGCTAAAATCAATGATGCATTAGAGTTATTGCATAACCTCATTCATTCCACTGTTCATGATATGGTAAAAATGAGCAAGGATGCTCTTTTTAATATTCAAACTTGCTTGCAAGATGCACAAGACAAGATTGAGTTTTTGCAATTGGAGTCTCAGCTTCAACAAGATGAACTTCAGAAAAAGTGTCATCATTTTGAACCTGTTTCTGTTCAGAACATTGATAAGGACTCCCATCAAAAGCAAGAATATAAAGTTGCAGTGAAATCACATTCAGTTCCTTGTGCAGGAGCAGATTTACATGCAGATGCAGTTCAGTCTGCACTTCCCAAGCCCATCATCAGACCTTGGGAACAACTTGTCCACAACAAGCACAGAACAGGTCTTGGATATGAAAAGGATGTGTCATTTCATATTCCGGACTACTCCAAGCCCATCAAATTTTAGAGTGCTAGATTTCTTTATGACAGTTCACCTGCAGTTGTTCCAGATCCTATTCCACTTCCACAACAACAACAACAGATTGTAAAATTCCAACACTGTGATTGAGTTGGCCATATGAAAGATCACTGTTTTGATCTTCATCCATGCAAGCACTGTGGTCGGCACACCCATTCTTCACACAGATGCTTAAGAAACAAGCCTCCTTCAAGAACAAAGATTCATCTTGGATGGATCGCTTCTTGGCAATGGGCATCAACAGCCAAGAAGATGTTTAATTCACATGTCAAAACTTGTTCTAGAATATTGAACAATCTTGCAGTTGAGTTTTCGCCATCATCTCACCTTGTACTTGACATGGGGGAAAATGGTGGTCATCTACAAGCTTCGACGTCACATCAAGCGAGCTTGAGCCACAATCTCTCATTCCATATTCAGAGTTGTAGCGAGAGACACAACAGTTCAAGCGAGCCTGAGCCACAATTCGTCATTCTAGATTCAGAGTTGTAGCCAGAGACACGGATGCCCATGAGCATTTCTTTGGTTGATGGACAACCTTAAACCATCCATGTGAGGTTGATATTCTTCCTCTTTCAGAACAATCCCTCTAGTAGAAGACTTCAGCTTCTTGCCAACTTCAGAAGAGTTCCAGGAAATGCATCAAGCATTCCAGTGTTGGTGGTCATCCTTAAACCATCACAGGCTGTAGACTTCCCTTCTTTTAGGTTGAAGGTCTCCCTTTTCAAATATGAGGGACAATTCCTTTAGCAGAAGCCCTTAGCTTCTTGCCAGTTTTGGAAGAGTTTCGGGAACTACAATAAGCGTTGCATTCCAATGTTGGTGGTCATCCTTAAACCACCTCTTTATGCCAACATTTCAGAGAGCCATGCATACTTTACATATTTATATTACAACTCTCTTCTTGGACTCACACATACCTCTTCGGAATAAGGGAGGGAATGCTGAACACCTAATCCACTATGGGTAGGTGTAGAAGGCGAAGAGTCACAAAGGATTCCAAGTGACCTTGGAATATGAATCCAAGAGTCACATTAATGTAATATAAATGTACATCTATGTGTAATAGAGATGCAACGAATGTCTATCTTTCTATGTGTGTGTTTTAGTTTCTCCCTACACCATGCGTGTATTTAATAGACATAAAATCTTCAATAGAGGAGAAATTATTGGGGTCCAAAGTACGAAACTCATTTTCAAGCTGGCGGGCCCTGATTTGATTTTGAATGCCAAAAACAATATTTAGCTTTTTCAAGGCTTCATCAGGGGTGTCAATTTCAAGGATATGAAATCAAAGATCTTGAGCAATGGACATTCCTATCAACCCTTGTGCTTGATCTTGTTTATTTTCCCATTTAGCGGCTTTATCTCCATCGGTAGGTTTAGTTTCTTTTCCTGTGGCTATTTTATAAATCCCTTTACTTCTAAGTAAATCTACTATGTGAGGTAGCCATTGGAAATAATTGGTGCTGTTAAGAATAACTAGGAAAACACTTTCCATTTTTTTAAAAACTAAAGCTAAAAGGGCTGAAAATAACTATTCCAATGGAAATATCTCGAAAAATTAGGTTGATTAAAAAAAACGGCTCGAAAAACGACTTTTGGATGAGGAAGTTATGCCTTTTTGAAAACACTGATTTGTAGATGTTGAATAGTTACGGGAACGATTGAAATTTGATGATGAAGTTCTACTTAAAAAAAAAAATCCCACCCCTTTAACAAAAACCTTCTTAGAAAAAGAATATTGAAAAAGAGACTTGAACCCAAGACCTCTATTCTCATAAACTAACTTTACACCAAGAGAGCAAGTAAAAGGATTCTGTAATTGTTTGAAAGAAGGAAGGTTTTCTTTTTTTTCGATGTGCGTGCTTTTTCCTGAAAAAAATACAAAATCTGTGCACAAAAAAAAAACGAAATGCAAGCCTTATGGCAGAAAGTTATATTTTCAGTTACCCTTACTGACAACTATCATTTTTTCCGCTATTTCTGATTTCCCGAGATTGCACAGACGCATGGAAAGAGTATACGTAGCAAAAAAATCCCTTATTCCCGTTTTTGATTTGCTGAGACGCACACAACACAGAGCAAAGAGCATACACAAATAAGAGGGTATAGATCCGACAAATAAATAAAAACTATAAACCGAAATAAATAGAGGGAACCAAAATACGCAGAACGATTAACAAATTTCACTGCAAAAAAATGTACTTTATACTCCCAGATCTAAACTGACATAACTTGGGCAACCAAAAACCTTTTCGCATGAAATGAAAGGGGTTCCTCACTGTAACAGATGCTCCAGACACAACAGAGCAGTTATCTAGGCCAGAAAAAGTTCAGAAATAGTAGATCTGAAAAATGGCAGTCGCATGCAGTCAAACCGGCTAGGGATTTGGATCAACAATGGATGTGGCCCTCAAAATAGCTTTGATACCATGTATGAATTTACAAGATAATTTCCTTAGATCAAAAACCAAAGGTCACCACTCATAAACAAATCACAAATCAATACACCAGTATATCACATGGTTAAAACTCTCGAAGAGGGGAGAAATCCACGGCTTAAGCCAACGCGGCCACTTCAGGCAATTTATTAATATATAAAGAAAAGTTACATATGTTTCTCTCATAAATGGTTACCGGAAAAATGATCCTCCATGCTCTTTAAATATAGATCATGGACCAATCAGGTGTTAAGCCACATATCAAGTGTTGTTAATACCAAGAAGAGAGTGAACCGTCGGATCACTACCAATCGTGACTGTCGAATTATAAGTTACATTGTACATAGTAAATAAACACACTTTACCTAACTCTACACTAGACCAAGTTATACTTAACTATTTCCTATGTGTCGGAATATCATAACATTTAACTTGAGTCTTCTTTGAGTACTTATCTTTATAAACTCATATTGTTGAATCTACTTATGTGGAACCCATGGAAATGTTTTACTATTAGACGATTTCATGAACTCCATTATTTTTAACTTTTGAGTAAATTAAATTTCATTATCATTAACCAGAGATCACTGGTTCTTCCTAGTGTGTCGCCATTGTTATAGGGAAAACCCAACACCCCCTCATTTTTCATTTAGTTACTTAAAATAATGGAGACCCTTTCCATTAGTTTTTGGCTAAAACACATTTTATGATCTTCATTAAGTTAATTGTCCTATAATTTTTCTATTTTTATTTTTATTTTCATCGGATTTCTATTTTGACTATATCATTGAATTCAACTTTTAGCAAGCGTTCCATTTATACTTGTTTCGCCTTATTTGGTTATTCAGTCTGAAAATGACACTCTTTTGAAGTTTGATCATTTTGTTGTCTAGATTAAAAAAAGTACAAAATGTATATTTTTTAAATTTTGTAATTAAAATAGTAATCCATTGTAAATATTAATCCCTAGTTAATTTTTACTAATTTATTTATTTTTTATTAACGATCCTACAAAATGACCCCACGAAATTGTATAACAATTAAAAAAATGTATTTTGGAAATCTCGATAATTTATTCCAATTTCTTATTTTAAAAGAAACTACCAAACCCAAAATATCAAAATCACAAAATAATTGTACTTCATTTTGTAGAATTTTTTCCACTCCAAGTAGACCCATTTTACTTTATCTTTATTTTATACAAAAACCCTCGAAACCAAGAATTATTCATAAGCTTTAAGCCTTAATTATTAAACAATGTGACATGTATAATAAACCATTAATCATAACTTTTGGGCTTCAGAACTTGGTGATCAGAAAAATCGTTTTAAAAATTTACGATATCCATTTCCACCTCTAAACCCTATATAAATATAAAGTTGTTTTAATTATAACATCGGTTTCGTTATTTATCACTACTTTTATATTGTACACATTTTAAAACCTCTGACTTAAAACACTCCAATTTTTAAAAAATCTCCGATGTCACAATATCATATATCACAGTTTCATTTATGCACCCATTTCAAAATTTACAATGGCCGATCACCAATTTTAATAATTTTAATTTTTATGTCGTGACCAAATATTTTAAACTAACATTTGGTTTGCCTTATAACTCCCGCCTCCATCACCGTGACTTCACCCTCCACCTCACAAACCTCTCCTCCCTCCTCCATTAACTCCCATGGCACTATTTTTTTGGTTTTTAAGTTTTGAATTTATACGGTTTAAAATATAATATATATTATATTTTTATTATAATAAATTATATTATAATTATAATTTATATTATAATTTCGTTATAATATTATTATATTTTAATTAACTTTTAAATCATTTTTTTAATTAATTAGATTATGTTTATAATTAATTAATCTAAGTATGTAATTATAATTAAATTAGTATTAATTAATTGTAATCCTAATTTAATTTAGGAGTAAATTTTAATTTAGAAAAATTATTTTTGGCCTACGCAACAAATTTTGGCAGTTTTCATTTTTCAACTTTGGAAACTCATAAGTTGAGTTTTACTTGGTCAAATGAGGCCTTGACGGCTCATTGGATAGATAAAATCATGGAGAATATTTATGAAGTGGTTACATAATCAGATTTTATCATTTAATTAGCCTAAATTTCAGTAGAAGATCAAACTTTGAATTTCTAAACACAATTTATTTTCTGAGTTTAATTTTCTGCATTTCCATTTTCTCATAGCCTCTACTGAGTGCAGATCCATTCGTCTGTGTTCTCCGTGACCAATTAAATATTTACAGGGTTCAATGAAAAACTCATATTTTGTTTTTATTTATTTATTTAATTAAGTTTTGATTGGAATATAGTTTATTTTCAGATTTGATACTTTTTATTTTAATTTGTATTTTGATTCGTTTTGACAGGAAAATAGTTGAAAAGACAAGGAAAATAAAATTTTAATCAATGAGATGGCTCCAACAATAGAAGAAAATGAATTTGGTCCAATGAAAATAGTTGCAGCATAATTACTCTTCAACAACTCTTCTATTTTGGATTCTTTTTGTAAATTATAAATATGGGTTTTTAGAATGAAGAAAGGAGCTTTTCTTCTCTACAATTATCAAATTCTTAAAAGTATTAATGTAATGGGGTTTTAGAGTTGTAGGTGAGAAGAGAGCAAATCTCAGATCTAGAGGATTATTGAGGATTTTTCTTTTGCATTCTGAATTATGTATGGAGAGCAGAGCTTGCACTATTGCAACTCTTATTTTAACAACAAAAGTTCGTGCATTGTAAAAAGTTGTTGGAGATCAAAACCAAATAAATAGATTCAATAAATTGTTATTTATAATACTAATTTTTTTAATACTGGTTTCATTTTATGATGACATAAATGTGTCATTTTATTCATATTTGTGCACTATTGTCAATGTGAGTAATTTTCTTCAATAATTTGTTATTATTTATCTCTGCTCTTGTGGGTTGAACTTTGATTTATGAGTAACTATTTACTTAGAAATCAATCTTTAATTATGATTTAACAAACAATAATATTTTGTGAACTACTTCCTAAATGTTACTGATTGATTATCTCAGTTAAGAGGTCTCTAAACATAATGTGTTTTAGTATTCATAGTGTCAGTTGATCGAACTATTTTGTTAGCTTGATATTCATTATAAGCTAGACATATTTAAATCTCAAATCATTTAATTACTTTTCTCTCAGTTGGGTTAGATCTAATCTTCCTAATTGAGATAAGATTAGGAGACCTTTCTTTCTTTTTGTATTTTATGATAATTTAGCATTTAGATTTAATTACACATTCCTAGAAAACCTATTATCGAAGAGGCAAAACTTAGTTGTGGCTTGGATGAGCCCCATATCAGCTTAAGGATCACTTTCTTGCCTGATCAACAAGAGGGCTAATTTTATGTTTCTTTTCTATTAGTAAGTAAAATTCATACCTTAAGCCAATAGAGATAGAGAGAAGGTAACTAGACCTATTTTAACCAGTCGAAACCACCATTTTAATGGAAAAGGAGCTTCGTTAAGGTCTGGACTGGGTGATCTCCCTTATAATGTTGTAGGTAGAGAATTTTGAGCCTTCAACACTACCCTACCTATGAAAATGAGCTATATGTCGTAGTGCAAGTTGTGAAGAAGTGGAAGCACTATCTGATGGGAAATGAGACAGTAAATCACACATATCACTAGCCACTATGGTACTTGCAGGCCCAAAGTAAGCTACAACATACTAGGCATTACAAGTGGATCAACTTTCTACAACCGTTTCATTTGGTGATCAAGTATAATAAGGGAAGAAAAAACAAGTTGGTCGACATGCTTTCCAGGCCACTCACACCCATTATCAAAGTTTTTGGTACTCATGCATATGGAGCCATTTACCCATGATGCATACAAAGAGGCATATTCATAGGATGAGTAATTCAAGGAGGTGTATCAACAGTTGCAGAGTCAGAGTCATGTGCAAGGTGGTGACAACATTCTTGACTACCATCTCCAGGATGGGTTACTTTACAGGTTGCATAAGCTATGTGTTCTTAAAGGTGAGCGATTGTAGCTGATTAGAGAGGCTCACACCTCCAATGTTGTTGGGAACTTTGGTGTAGGGAAGAACATGAATAACTTACAGAGGTATTCATATTGGCTCAATATGCAAAAGGATGCATGCTTTGTTGTACCAGCAAGCACAACAACAAGAAACAGGGTCAATATCATCCTTTAGCTGTACTCACTCATCCTTGGGAAATCATTTCCATGGACTTTATGGGAGGTTTACCAAAAACCACGAAGGGACATGAATACCTATTTGTGGTAGTTGATAGGTTCAACAAGATCTGTGTTATGATGCCTTTTAAAAATACCATTAGTGGACAAGAAGCAACGAAGTTGTTCTTTGGACAATTTTGGGTGCACTTTGGGATACCAAGGAGCATCGTTTTAGACAAGGAATATACAAGGTTTCTTAGTGCATTATGGACTACATTGTGGGATATGGATACAAAGTTAAAAGTATATACAACATTCCATCCACATGGGAAAACATAAGTAGTCAACAGGACTCTAGTGTAGCTTCCGAGGGAATACAACCAGAAGCATCCGAAGACGTGGGATGAAAATATGGTATATATACAAAATTATTACAATATACTAGTCCATAATTCTACAAGAAAATCCCCATTTGAAACCTATTTTGTATATTTTTTGCCTTCACATTTGGACATTGCATATGGGCATCAAGGAGGAGTGAGGGAAGATCTTACAAGAGATGCTTTGAGGGCTAAATTTTTTATAGATAAGATCAGAAGATCCATCTATAGGTACAAGAAACACTATAGAAGTCGTAGAAGTATAAGGCCAGACATGATCAACAAATAACAAAGAAATCATTCAAGGTGCGAGAGAGAGTATGGATACAATTGAACAAGGAAAGGTCACAAGGGACTGGTAAGAAAATCAAGGCTCTGTGGTATGGTCCCTTTGAGATACTAGAAAAGGTGGGTGATAATTCTTGTTGACTCAATTTACCACCATATATGCACATTTACTCAGTTGTGAATGCAAAGAATATGAAACTCTATGAGCCTTCCATGTTAGACCAGGAAGAGGAACATGTCCTACCTTTTGTGGAGGATTTGGCATGAGATGCTCAGGAAGAGTTGACAGAAGATACAATTTTTCAGAAGAGGTCCATAACTACAAGATATGGGCAACATGAACTTTGGAATATTGGGTTGAAAGGACAACTTCCATGCAAAGCTAAATGGTAAATCACAGAGAAGGTGGAGGAGAATTTTCCTCACCTCGTTTAGTAGAAGCTTTTGGAGACCTAAAGGCTCCCAAAATGGGAGGTGTGATCCAAATTGGATCATTATATTGTTTTTCATCCATCTCGATGCATTCTGAGAGGAAAAAAGTGGAGGAATCAACTCACGAGACCCAGTTTGGAAAAATAGGGGCCGAAACCTTCCAAGAGCGTTTTGAGGCATCAGATGATTTTTTTATTCCATTCTACACATAGAGACCTTTCCAACGATGCAAGAAGTGCGTTAATCAAACTGTGTATGCGAAGGTTATGCCACTCAGAAGTTGACCTTCCTATTTTCACCACCATGGTTCGAGAGGATGCCAGATCAGTCCCCATTATTCATGGAAAAGGGGCTAGCTATGTGATTAAGATGTAAAAGGCTCTAGAAGATTCTATATTGTAACTATGGTTAAGAGTTGAGGTAGTCAAACCTAACCACTGGTAGGCTATCAGGATGTGTTATAACTAGGCCACTAGGAGGCAAAGGGATTCTATTCTTTCAAGTGAATTTGTTCCATAGTTGAGAAAAAAAAACCAAGAGAGATAGCAGGTAGAACACACACATAGTATCTGTGCACTGTAGCAGCACACATGCCACATGCCACACTTCTTTTTACTCAGAGCCATATTTCCAAAAAAAGAAAGAGAGCGAAGCGACCTCACCTTCCAGTTGGATTTTCTCTGAAGGGTTAACCAGAAAAATCTTATGTCTAATATGCGTGAGAGCATTTGTTTTGTTGTTCTCTATTTTTTTGGATAAATTTTATTTTCCCACATGCACTATTTACAGTAAAATCTACATAAATAGAAATATAAGAAAAATATAATAGTTTAGAATTAAAAAAATTTAATATGATATTATCAGATTTGTTGTGATGATCTGTCCAGTGGAATATCCATGGTAGTTTATGGATCACACAGTATCTTGTAGGTTTCAATTCTCCTTGCTTGATTATAAACATTTCAATATATTTTCTCATTCAAAATATTAGTTTCATACATAGTGAAAACATGAATATATCTGTCCAACCACTTGTCTAATTCACATGAAAAATATGGGATCATTTCATTACAATAGTGTTAGTGGGGTATATAGATGAGCGTTTTATGTTTCATAAAGTAATGCTAGGTTATCCCTTCATCATCCGTGAAAAGTACATGGGATCTATTTAAGACAAAATTGTACAATAGTGCTATTGGGATGCATAAAGAAGAATATCAAGGCTATAAGAACTTACAATATAAGACATGAGATTGATAGTTTTACTTTTGTACAATTTATTTCATGAAGTGGGATTTATTAATGATTTTTTTCAAGTGTTTACCATAAGCTCATATCCCACAGAGTCATACATTACAATGTCAACACCAATGCAAATTGTAATTCACAATGGGAATATAAGTCCCATGTCAACTAGGGATCTCTCTTTCCCACAATTCCCACTTGCTATTCAACAAAAACATGAAATTGCAAGATCCAAAGAGAAGAATATGGTTTTTATGGAAATATTTCCCCAAGTATTGATTCTCATGATAAATGTTTTGGGAAATTATGTTCTAAAGAATTTTTTCAAGCATGGCACTGCAAAGAAAAGGCATGATATGGAAAATATGCTTGCTGTCCATTTTTTAAAACTTAGTCTTCAAATGTATAGCTACTGAGTTATCCAGAGGGTACATTCAGGTTAACCATTTAATTTAATTTCAAATTTGAAAATGATTTCTTAAATTGTTATTTATAGGCATGTTTTAATTGTTTTCATTTTTGAAATTGTATCTCATTTAAACCTCACATAGAAGGGTCTAATGAATTTGGATGCAGTTACGTTTTTCTATGGAACTAATATGTTATGCTACGACAAAAATCCTAGAGTAATGAGTTGAATGTTTAAGCACACATTCCCTTGTAATTATTGATAACAATAATTTTTCTCTTTCTATGCCTCATGTTTTCTATAAATATCCATTGTTACCAACTTCACATTTTCCAACTCTGTTTTAGGATGGTATTGGAACTAGGTTAGACACTTAGATGTAAATTTCAATTAGTCTATCTCTCATAGAAATATATAGGTTATTTGAATTATTCCTTATTAATCACACATTTGGTGAGGGAATTCCTTCCACATGTTGTTCTCCCCACATCCCCAATATATAATGGCCTTCTCCTTGGCTCCTCAACTTCTTCTCTCATTAATTTAGTAGGCTAGTCTCTACTGGAAACAATGAAATTACACTAGAATTCACCCTTGGCAGGAGTGGCGAACTTATCATTTTTCCCTCCTTGTTTGTGTCCTAATGATTTTTTTCCCTTTACTTTAAAGTTTTTTTCCCCTTCTTCTTCCAGTTTGATCAGAATTCAAACATATGCTTGGATTGATCATAGCAATAATTATCCCTTCGGATGGTATCCTCCAATGTCCTTGTCTTATATGGCACATACCTTAACACTCTAAAATTATCTTAGAAGAAACATCCAAAGTGAGCATCCCTAACTTATGTTCATGGAGCTCGTTAATTTTGTTGTCATAACACCTCTTAGAAAGGTACTTCTCACAGAAATAATTTTCAAATTTTCTCCATGTTAGTTCATTTTCTCTAATTTCCTTGACATTTCTCCGATTTTCCCACCATATTCAATTATTCCTTTTATACTAAAAATGGCTACTATAGCCTTCATGTTTTAAGAGTAGCCATGGAATCTAAAGTATTTATTCAATCCCAACAACCATGCTTATGCCTCTTTAGCCTTCTTAATTTATCCGTCAAAGGTAGGGGGCTTTTCTTTCTTGAACTCCTACGACATTAAGCTCTTCTCACTTCTCCTTTTCTAGTGGTGTCTTCTAGTTGTAACACTAGACAACTGGTCATGGATGCTTAAATCCCTTTCTAGAGTGCTAAGTGGGGTTTATCCCCTCACTACGTCTTCACTTTCTTTCCTATGCATTTTCTATACTTGCTACATTTTTCCCTATTGGTTTTGAAACCTTGCTTCCAAACCTTGGATGGAAATTTATTAGATTTGTTCCAACCTAGATAGTTGGCACCAAGATAATGTTGATTTTGTCTTTACAAATACGACAAGCTCTGCAAAATCATTGTATTCACCTATGATTTCCTCTCTTGTGCTCCGAAAATCCTTTCATTATCTTCCTTGTAACTTCTTAATTCAACTTTCTGTTGAACCCTTAGTTAAACTGAGAGGGGGGGGTGAATCAGTTTAACACATACATGGAATTTTAAAACTTTTCTTTTAAATCTTATTTACACCTTCATTTCATGGTCAACTTAATATGTGAGCAACAAGTATTACTATCAAACGAATTTGTTAATGTAATAGCAGATTGAATATGAGAGCAGCAAGTATTAAGCAGATGAGATAAATCACATCAACACATAAACATCATGCACAGAGGCACCAGATATAAGTGGAAACCCATAAAGGGAGAAAACCACATCTCATTATTGTTGTGATGCAAAGGCAAGCTCCAACTCCCTCTCACCACTGTTTCAGCAGGCACCAACCTATAGGAGGCTCTATCCTCAATTCTGCAAGCTACAACTTGCAAGGAAGCTCCAACTCCCATCAATTTTCTGCAGGCACCAACCTACAGGAGGCTCCAACCTCAGTCAGCTACAACTGACATTTTATCATATTACAACTTGATGTGGAAGCACCAACTCCCATCTATTTTCTGCAGGCACCAACCTACAGGAGGCTCCTACCTCAGTCAGCTACAACTGACATCTATCAAGCTACAACTTGATAGGGAAGCTCCAACTTCCTTATTCTTTCAAAAGAAAAACACTTGCTGATTTACCTTGGATATCAGTTATGTTCTGTACTTTCTCTTCTGTTGTTCATCAACTCTTATATCAGACCTGCATCATATCTGCTCAGCCCTTCCTTCTTCTCTTCTTTTCTCCTCAATTCTTCATACTCAACATTCTCTATATTCACACTCTCTGACCTCTTGCAAATTTCTTATTTTCTTCAACTATCTTCAATTCTGCTGCACACTCTCTCCTCTTCTCATTCTGTTTTCATCAATCTCTCCTCTTGGATATTACCCCCTTTTATACAAGATAGCTTCATGACTATTTGTATTCTACTGGGAATTCGAAATGGACAGTCATGTCTCTTTGCCTTTTGCCTTCTCATCTCTTTTCAGCTTACTCAGAAAAATGTAGCTGTAGGTGCTTATTTTAATATTATAGTGGGATATTTGCTCTCTTCCGGAGACTTGCCAATGCATCACAAACAATAAAAACAATTAAAACATTTACATTCGAATTACAATGTGAACTCCAGCTCACTCATTTTGTCTCTTGGCTTGTTGCGCATTTGTCTTTTCTCTAACTGTCTCTTTGTCCCTTTCTCTTCTCTGTATGCCTTTCTGTTTATGGCTGCTGCGTAACTCCTGAATTTATGAACTACATTTTTATTTTATTTTTATACCAGCGCTTTATATATAAATGAATCTGCTGACTGTAATTCAATCCTTTACACGCAGCAAGTGTCTTGTTGATGTGGCGAGTTCCGCAGGCCGGAACATGCATATATTACAATTGTATTACATTAATAATCGCCCTCCCGTTAAGCTGAGGCCCGTGGGTCTACAGACCACACGACATGTTTTAATACAACCGCAACCATGTTTTATATATCTCACAGCAATTATTTTATATAAACAATCGCCCTCCACCTTAAGACTTTGGTCTTATATTACAATCCAATAAATCAAATCACAGCCTCTAATATATGAAGGGGTCCGGCCCCACATCTCCGTCGGCGGATCGGTGGTGTCAAACAAAACTTGCGATTGCGATTGATCAAATGGACGCGATGACCACATAAAAATATGGCTCATAGCGCAATCGGGTCCGAACTTTGAACAAATGAAATCGGGGCACATAGTATAAAAGTTTCGATTGTGATCAGAACACGGATGCGATTTGCACATATTAACTCCCGCATATAACAGGATCGGGTCCGCCACTTCAATCGCAACATATTACACAAGTCGTGCGATCAATCGGAAAGTTCCGATTGCGATTAAGATCCCGGATGCGATTGAACCTATTAAATCCATCGTATAATGCCATCGGGTCCGCCACTTCAATCGCAACATATTACACAAGTCGTGCGATCAATCGGAAAGTTTCGATTGCGATTAAGATCCCGGATGCGATTGAACCTATTAAATCCATCGTATAATGCCATCGGGTCCGCCACTTCAATCGCAACATATTACACAAGTCTTGCGATCAATCGGAAAGTTCCGATTGCGATTAAGACCCCGGATGCGATTGAACCTATTAAATCCATTGTATAATGCCATCGGGTCCACCGCTTCCAATCGCAATCGCAACTCATATGTTCTCCGATGCGATTGACCAATGCCGATGCGATTTGACCGTAACTCAAATATGTATTATCCCCCGTTTATACACCCATCGGGTCCGGGCTTCAATCGCAATCGCAACTCTCAGTTGGTTGCATGTTCCGCTGCCCTTGCGATCTTCGATTGCGATTGGGGAGGGGTCCCACCTTATCAAACTTTGTTTTATGCGCTCCATAATATAAATGCCTTGGACCTTTGTTTATGTGATGCACTGCACATATATATTTATATATATTTTTGCCGCTGGAGTGAAGCGATTCCCGGAATAAGTTTGTGTTATATTATATGTATAACGCCGGTTGGAGTGTGCGATTCCCGGAATATGGTTCTGTATTATATGCATTGTATTGCCGCTGGAGTTAAGCGATTCCCGGAATAAGTTTGTGTTATATTATATGTATAATGCCGGTTGGAGTGTGCGATTCCCGGAATTATGCATATGAATGTATCTGCCGGCTTGGGCGATTCTCGGAATTTTATAACGGCTCTGCCTCTGCCTCTGCTGCTCCTATCGCTCTGCCTCTGCCTCTGCTTCTTTTTGCTGCCCTGCCTCTATTCTTCGCTGTGCCTCTGCCTGTTTCTGCTTCAACACTGCCTCCTTTGCTGCCTTTGTTACTTCTTTGTCTCTTCCTTTCTGCTATATCTGTTGTCTTAGTTTCTTTATGCTCCTTTCTCTATTGCGTATATAGAATCCACTCCACCTGTTATACTTGTAGCACATCCTATGAGGCTCCGATCTTCTACGCCTTCAATTCAACAATTCTTTTCCACAACTTCGAGCTCCGCTACGTTACCAGAGTTCTGTTCCTCATCTTGATTTAATTCTGCAGAATGAATTGATGTATTCTCCCCAACAGTGCTTCACAGTCTTCCCACTAGAATAATTGTTCCTCATCACTCTGTCTCATTCCTCAGCTACTTGTCTTATGCTCTCTTTGTTTTATCTGCTCCTTGACTGATGCTACTCCTTAATTCTCCTTTTGCTGCCTCAGGTGTTCTTCCTTTGCCATCTCCTTTGCCTTGTTGCTGCCTCAGGTGTTCTTCCTTTTCCATCTCCTTTGCCATCAATGACAACATTTCCAACACTTTCATGCTCCTGAGGGTATCCATCCAATCAAGGTAATTTTCTTCTGACCTCTTTCCAACTAATTCTCCTTCCTTATCAAAATGGGTTCTATCCATGTTGTACTCTACCATTCCCCTACTCATCACTTTATTTCTTGCTAGAATTTGTGTCTTCTTATGTGTCGTTAAACCCATATGAATACTAGCTAAGTCAAACATAAATAAATATATTCACTCATCACCTTGGAATATTTGCACTAAACATGTTTATCTAAAGATGGTTGCTAAATCAAATCTCATGTCCAATATGCAGGTTACAAAACAAAGAACATATTAGCAATCTATCATGTTAGTTATGAAAATTCCAAAACTGAAATCCTATTGCAACAACTGGAATTTATTTTTCTAATTGTTAATTATTTTAAAAATTTATTTTCTATGAAAAATATCAAAAAAATCACACTGCAACCTTCACAAATAAAACTGCGGAAGAAAATAGCGCTGGAAACTGAGAAAATACTAGCACACACATACACACACACATAAAAATGACATCGTTATTTTTGGACGATTATCCCCAGAAAAATCCAATGTGGGAAACTGGTGCAGAAGTTGAGGGTTTTTATTATTATGCAATAGAGAGAAATTATGAGTACAACCTGGATGCCAAAAATCGAAAATCATGCATAGAAAATACTGGCCAAAATATCTAGAGGGAAATTACCCTCACTCTGGGCAATCCTGACTCTTGACTGCTACTAAAAATAAAGTTGTCCAACTAGGCCTGCGCTATTTCTACGTCACACTGGAGCTGCCAAGCACACATGCTGCCTGAATCAACTGCCAATCTAGCCGTCTTGTCTACTGCTAGTTTGGAAAATGTCTCTCCATCACTCTGGAATCTTTGTCTGTCCTCTAGAACTGAAAACATCAGCCCTCTTCAGCAAATCGAACTACCTTCTTGAGTCTCTGCACAACCTCTGTGCAACCTCCTGGAGAAATCTCGGCCTCTCTGTAAATGCAATCATTTTATCTAGAAAACATCCTCCAACCTCATTGTCCCCGCCCCTCACTCACTACTTCGATCTATTTCTCTTTGAAAACTGATGTTGCTCTCTGGAAATCGATCTTCCAAGGAAATCAAACTACTAGTGTTTCTGATGTATTCTCCATCACCACATCGATCCCTTTTTATATCTTCCTGTTGGGACTCCAATGGCCAAGATTAAATCTTAATCGATTCCTTAGATCATTTCTGGATCAATCTGTGTGAGTTTCTAGAAAATGATCACCTTGAATTAATTAATTTTTATTAATTAATCATATTCCCTAAGTTTATACTTAGGGAATATTTAAAATATGGTTAATAATATAGTTAAGACATTTATATGTGGAATTTCCAGAAACTATTTTTGGGTTTTGGAGATCTCATGTATTCTAGCCTCTTCACCAAATTTCATGGCTAGATCACATCCGATGCTACATAAAATAACACTAGAAATCACATTAGATGTAAGTCTAAAATCAGTATATATATAGCTACTAAACTAACATATTAAATTGTATCCCTTGTTTGTGATCCTCTTTGGGTCCAATGCTAAACATTTCTATAATAGTACTCTATAACCAACCTCTCCCACCGACCTGAACTACCTTGGTCTATGAGAGGTGTTACATTTTAGACCCGATCTCTAAGGATAGTTATGAAAATGGTATTAGAAAAAAATTTGGTTTTTCAAGTTTGTGGAATTTAATACTGATACCACCATCATACTCAACTCTTGAAGAGCTCTCCGAAGAAATAAAATTTATCTCAATCTAGGTTTCTTATCAAAAGTTATACCCATTAGAAGTTTGGCTTGTTAAAAGAGGTCATGTCATCACATCGCCCACATGGCGCCCATATTGACTCGATCAAGCTAACATGACCTTAATGTGTCATCCCTACATGGCCCACAATACCTGGTCCAAGTTATGTTGACATGATCGCTCTTTCATGTTCTCGTCTACATCACGTAACAAGTAACAAGAAACAAGAAGATGGAGGTCTCTCGACATCATGATTTCAAAACCAGAACCTCCATTGGATCAACTCCTCAACATCAACTCTCCTAGTTTTTATTTTCTCCAGCCTTAATGGAAACCATCGAGTCCCTAAGGCCCAAGATCCATGGATTCAATCCATTATACTAGGTGCCCAAAGTGGAGCCCACTATCCTACGTCACCCCAAGCCGTTTCATATTGGGGCTTTAACATTTGGATTTCATCTTCATTCCAATCTCAATTGGAAATTCGAAATCTAAGGTCCAATACTAACAACTCCCTTTCATTTTTCTCGATGCTCAAGGTGGAGCCCACCAATCCATGTTATCTTGAGGCTTTGACATTGGGGTTTCTCTTTTTTCCAATCTCAATTGCAAAGCTACAGTCTGACGCCGGAGACCCGCAACTCCCCTTCCTTATGCTCAGTGTTTGAGGTGGAGCCCACCATTCCATGCCATCTTGGGGCTTCTAAATTGGGGTTTCCCCTTTGTCCCAATATCAATTGCAAAGTCATGGTTTGAGGTCCAAGACTCGCACTTCACCCCATTTTAGTAGGTTTCTTATAGATTTTTTAGACATACTCCGAGGCAGGGGTTTATTACAATCAGCTTGGTTGTAATTGTACACATCTCAAATGTTACAAGAGGAAATACGAATCACTCGATAAGCTACACTAGACTCTTGAGAGAATGATCTATTGCATTCTCAAACATGGTAGTGTAATGAATGAAAATAGACACATAGCTTGTTACATCAACCATAAACAAAGTAATGGACAATACAATCCATACATTAATTAAATTTATAACATCTAATATATTATGCAATCATGAGCATAACAACGATATTCTTCGTCCATGCATTCACTAACATTTAGGGACATATAATAGTTCATACCATATAAGTGAAAGCTATGGGACATCACAGTTCATAACTCAATATATCAACGCATTTGAATTATTTGAGTGTGTAAAGATGGTTGGAAATTGAATGAGAGACTTCAAATCTCCACACAGCCATAGGTCAACGACATTGCAAAATTTCTTGCAGCTAACCACCCCCGAGTTGGATCCAAAGTCTGAGAGTATGCTGCTCTAGGTAAAAATGCACACCAATGGATTAATAGACACTTAGAGACATAGTTCGCTATCCAAGTAGTTTATCAACTATCCTCTAATAGTAAGCACCACAATAACTGGCTTACTCTCCTAAGTCCATTCCAAGGGCTTCACATAGGGTTCAGATGGGGTATTTCTAAGTCCAAGAGATTAAATCCACTGTCTAAGCGGTTTATGAGCTGTATTTTCATAGAAAAAACCACATGGGTCTACAATCCACTATATAGGTGGTTAACTACTATCTAGAAAACACCTTTGTGACTTAGAATGATTTATCTAAGTGGTTTATTAGCTATAAATCAAACACCATAGTGATTTGGTCATCCACTAAGCCTCTCACTAACCACTCGTGAATAGAAACACAATCTAATGGCCTTGACACAAAGGAATACATCGAACAACACCCATGGTTTCTGAGCATCGACTTAGTGAGAAATCTACTATAGCTTGGTCTTCATGCTTAGCTCTCGTATCTCCTCACTCTTTCCCTATGACACTTGTCAGCTCGCTCCTCTACTCATGTTCTATCTCTCTTTTTCTCAAAATTATCTCATTTTCTCTCTTCCATGGTCGATTTCATTGTTCTGAGGCCACTTTCCAACCTTAATCCACAAGGGAATTGGGGATGGGTCTTGTCCTGCACCCACACTATCCAATCCCATCTCATAATTCCTGTTAGCATTGGTCGTTGGGTTAGTTAGTTGAGTGTTAAAGAAATTAAATGAGGCGAAGAATTTACTAGGGGTATTGCAACCTATACCAATCTCAACAGAGAGTTGGACAAACATTTCAATGGATTTTATCATGGGACTACCAAAAGTAGGAAACAAATATGTCATCATGGTGGTAATTGACTATCTTTCAAAAGCTACTTATTTTTGTGCCCTATCTCATCATTTCACTCCATCCTTAGAGGAAAAATATTTAATGGATCATATATTCAAGCTATATGGCATTCCCATTTCCATTTTCACCTATCGAGACCCCAAATTCACCATCAAATTTTGGAAATAACTTTTAAAACTTCAAGGTACATAGCTAAATATGAGCATGGCATTTCATCCTCAAATTGATGTTTGAAAAAAGTGGTCATAAGGGCTTGGAAACCTATTTGATATGATTTTATTGCGAAAATACACACCAATGGGAATAATGGCTCACCCTTTTCAAATGGTGGTATAATACCACTTATCATGGAGCTACAAAAATGACACCATATGAAGTTGTTTATGGCCAAATACCACTACATGTGGCATCCTATGATTCTAATTACCCAACCTTCACTCTTTATCCTACTTAATTGAAAAAAAATACCATTATATTCTCTCATGTTTCCTCTTTCCAATAGATTTTGAATCCCCTCAATCAAATTTCCTAATCACAATTTATGCTAATTTTAAGTTAACTTACCCTTTAAACTTGATTTCAAGGACTAGTTTTCTAGTTGAACTTAAACATTTTACAAATTTTCCAATTATAGATATCTATTAATGATATTTTAACATTATGTTCTATGATATATCCCTTTTAGCCTCCCATTCCCACAAAATTTGGACCTTACAAGATAAAACAAATTATAGTGGATTACTAGAACCTATTACGTTTTTTTTTTTTTCCAGAGAGAAAACTTGTATGCATTTCCACTTCACCAATAATGAATACTTTGGGTTGTCTTCTCTCCAATGTCATTCGTGTCACTTGATTTGGAGTTCAGAATATTAATACATGATTTTTTTATCAAAATCACATGTTTAAGGCTACTTTGAGGTCTAGATAGAAACTTTAACTTGTACAATGTGTAATTATGAAAATTTAATGAACTAAAATTTGAAATCCCTTGAAATTTTCACTCAATGAAAATTATCTAAAAATATGTTAGAGTGAAAATGGTAATATTCTATGTTTGAAGGATCCAAACCAAGAGTCTTATATCAAATTCTATGTACAAAATCCTTAAAATAACATAATAAACTAGATTGCATGTAATGCACACAAGATGTAAGCATAGAGAAAAAATCTAAATGAGATAATAGAGACGAGTTTCAAAATAATTCCTTATATATTAGGAGAACATCCTCCAAGTAACTCCAATATTTTCATATATCCAATTCATATGTTCCTTGTTGAGAAATCATTACTAGTAGATTAGGGTTTAATTTATTCTTTCTTGATAATTACTTGTGAATTATGTTGGTTTCTTTTAATTCTTTATTATATTATATTTCATTAAAAAATTACCAAATTATGTGTGTATGAAGATCACAAAAACACGAGACACAATATGTAGGCACTTCGCTAGGGAAAAACCCTTCACTAGGGGAAAACCAAGTCAAAATTTTCTTCCTTCAATAGTTTTCCTTGAGAATCTTCAACCTAGAAACATACTAGGCCTTCCTCCACACCAAGTCATCCATTCCAGATCTTCGATCTTTTAGCAGAATCAATTTCAATCCAACAACTTCGACTATGCAGCAACAGGCAACAACTGGCAGTAACATCGACATCTATACTTTACATGCTTATAGTGATTTGCAGTGAGACCCTTGGAATCATATCTATGGAAGTTATATTCACCAAATTTAAAGTGTTCTAAATCAATGGCTTCCACCTCTACTTATCTAAAAATTCATACACCATATGTGCCAATATATATTGGAAAGGAGGGCCATGGTGCCTTGATCACACAAAATAGCATTCCTGTAAGCCATATTGTGACCTAGTATGCAACTTCTTGCACCATTATCTTATCTATAAAAAACATATGAAGCTGGTGAGGAGGCCTGTAGACACCAAATACCCTAATGTACATTGAATTTTTAGGTGTGCACCAATGAACGATATCCAATAAAGTTGTTCTAGCTCTATCTAACATATATGGAGATTATGTATTGAAAAGTGTGTGATATAAGGGGTAAATGAAGTAAAAAACAATTTGATGGTACATCCCCCTATAGCCTGTGTCCCACAAAATTCTGCAGTAGATGTGGATAGGTGGTATGTATGCAGAAAAGTTCCACCTCCATTCTTATGCCTCAAATTGACATCTCGCACATAGGGAATCCAATAGATATGATGCCATGTAAAATTCAATTTCCTGTCCCTTTGGATTTTTCTAGGCTCGTTTTACATTTGTCATGATGGAGGCTACTAGAATTTCTTCCCAAATAAAAATACTCCCATCTTGACTACAAGTGTACATCATCGATACCGAATTATCTTCGAATAATTCTGCATATATTCTGCCATAATATTTGCAATACATTGCTACCACCATATGGTATGACTTCAATTTGGTCTTGTAGATAGACCCATTAGATTGGTATTAGAGTTTAATGGGTTATTGACACCAAGTCTTGAGGATATCCTTGCTTTCTAGAGGAAAATTACAATACCACTTAGCTGTTAGGGCACTTGATAGCTTGGAAACTTAATACTCAACGATGTGGGGAATATGTATGCTACTATATCTAAACCATGGAAATCTAGAATAGTCATATCATTAGTATGTATGTACTTGATTATCCATTAAATAATTTCAACACATGGTAGAGTGGTAGGATGCGGTGCTACTTTTTGGAACCAAGAGTTCTTGATAATATGATACACTTCACTACCCTCTTCAGCCTCATGCACCTCCTTTCAATTAAATTTTTGATAGATATTGGACCAATTCATTGGTATCTATTTGTCTATGAAGCAATTCGTGTCTACATAGATGTGAACTAAGAATATAACACTTTAAATTTCTCCTCCTTCACTACCTTTTGTAATCTCCTTGTCTAGTCTTTTCTTTGTGGGCATAGCCATATTTCTCGTTGATGAGGATATGTTGAGGCACTCCAAGTATATGGGGTCTAACATACAAAAAATATTCATTATGACAAGGAAGTTAGAAAGAAACCAAATAAATAATCACAGTGTACATTGCAGGCTAAGGAAAATTAGTGCATTGTTACATGGGTTATGGGAAAAGTCTGTGTAGAGGAGAGGTTGTGTTGCCACAACATGGGTTGATATTTGATATGGCACTATGGTGTAGAGAGAGGGGTTATGATGCAAGCGCATAATTCAATCCTACATGTTTGTTTTATAAAAATGCATACCTTTTCCTGTGGGGGTTGGTTCCCATAAAATTAATTAGTTTTTTTAATTTTTAATTTTTAATATTTAGAAATTAGTTCTTATGGATTTAGATGTGAAAATCTATTGTTGTTGCATTTCATATCTTTGTCATAAAAAAGTAAATAATTTCTTTTTTGGGTAACTCGGCAAGAGTGTTGTGTAACCAGCTCCAAAAATAGAAGAAAAGAGATATCAACGCCTTAGAAATAAGCCACTTCGAGGGGGCAACCTCCAATACATTACATGAATGAACAATTCTTGGATGATACAATTCACAAAACCTCCTTTCTATATATAGGAGTCCATGGGGCCATAATGTAATCCTAGTGAGCCACAATGTAATCCTAGCCGACCTAACAATAATAATTTAAGGGCACAATAATAACAAAATGGGGGTTACAAGGGTACAATAATAACAATAAGGGGGTTACACTAACAACGATAAGGGACTATACTAGTAATATAGGGACCTAACATGCCCCTCTCCTTCAAAAAAGTGTTGTCCTCAACGCTTGAGTAGCTCTGGGTGCTTCTGTGTAAAATTCTCATCCTCCCATGTAGAATCTTCAGTGGGTAAGTTCTTCCACTTGATGAGATACTCTGAAATTGATCGATTCCGTAGCTGTCGAGTTCTTGTTTCCATGACCGCTTCAGGTTCCAATATGATTTTTCCTTCCTCATGAAGTTCTGGAAATATTGTTTGAACTGGAATATTTTCACCTATAACCTTCTTTAAGCATGAAACATGGAAAACTAGATGCACTCGCGAAGAAGCAGGAAGCTCCAATTTGTATGCCATATTACCAATATTTTGCAACACCTTGTAAGGACCATAGTACTTTGGTGATAATTTATTATCCTTCTTAGCTTGCTTGAGGGACATTTGTTTGTATGGTTGTAGCCGTAAAAATACCCAATCTCCTACATCAAAACTTCTCTCGCTGCGATGTTGATCTGTCTGTTGTTTCATTCAATTTTGTAACAAATTCAGGTTATCCTTTAAGAGTTGGAGAACTTCTTCTTGATGCTCGATGTGATCTTCCACTGCTTGAACCTTCGAATTTTCTCTTAAAGATGATGTGATGGATGGTGGATGATATCCATAAAGTGCCATAAATGGGGTCATTTTTGCTGCAGTATGGAAGGAAGTGTTATACCACCATTCAGCGAGAGGTAACCACTTGACCCATTGTGTTTGTTTATCGAATACAAAACAACGAAGATATCCTTCCAAACATTTATTTACTATATCAGTTTGACCATCAGATTGAGGATGATAAGATGAGCTATGAGCTAATTGAGTACCCAAACAAGAAAATAACTCCGTCCAAAAATTTCCAGTAAAAATGGGATCTCTGTCAGTCACAATAACCCTTGGGCTTCCATGGAGCTTTTGAATTATGTCCATAAATGTAGTAGCAAGCTAACTACTTGCTTTAAATGGGATGAGATAATGCACAAAAGTGTGCATGCCAGTAAGTCTATAAACTACCACATGATGACCATTCTTTCCTTGAAGGACTTAATTCAAACTGTGATAAGGTTGTAGAAGTCTGGGGTCTTAATTGTTTCCACTTTATTCTGCTGGCAAACCAAACATTCCGCCACAAACTTTCGAATATCAGATTTAAGGCCATCCCAAAAAAATTCTTTCTTCACCCTGTGGTAAGTTTTTAAAAATCCTGAGTGTCCTCCTAAAGGAGAAGTGTGCAATTCCGAAAGAATCTTTTGTTTTAGTTGGGAATTCTTACAAAGATATAAGCGATCTTTGTACCATAAGGAATCATTTTTCCAACTAAATGTATCAGATGTACTAGGATCTTGCTGCAACTTTTGAATGAGTGTCCATACATCTTTGTCCTTCTTCCATTCATCTCTTGCTTCGGTTATCAAATCTGGTTGGATAATAGAAATGGCACAAAGCAATGCTTCCACCTCTTCATTCTTTCTTGAGAGTGCATCTGCAACAACATTAAGTTTTCCTTTTTTGTAGATTATTTCAAAGTCATAACCCAACATCTTTGTGACCCATTTTTGCTGCTCTTCTGATGATAGTCTTTGTTCCAAAAAGTGTTTAAGACTATCATGATCAATTTTTACCTTGAAGTGTCTTCCCATTAGGTAAGTTTGCCATTTCTTTAGTGCATGCAGTATTGCTAACATTTCCTTCTCATAAATAGGTTTCTGTAAATACTTTCCTTTGATTGGACGACTTTCAAAAGCAATAGGTCTTCCTTCCTGCATTAAAACTGCACCAATTCCATTTCCTGAGGCATCACATTCCACAATAAAGGTTTTTGTGAAGTCTGGTGTAGCTAAGACCGGTGCTAGGCACATTGCCTCTTTAAGATTTTCAAAGGCCTTAGTTGCTTCAGGAGTCCATGAAAATGCATCTTTCTTCAATAATATTGTTAGAGGTGCTTCTATTCTCCCATAATTCTTAACAAACTTGCGATAATACCCTGTTAACCCGAGAAATCCTCACAACTGCTTTATGGTTGTGGGGACTTTCCATTCCTTAATGGCTCTAATTTTGTTAGGGTCTACTTTAACACCCTCGTGAGATACAATATGACCCAGATATTCCACCTCTTGTACTCCAAAGAAACATTTGGATTTTTTTGCATATAATTGTTTCTCTTGCAATAGTTTGAGCACCCTGTCAACATGTTGAACATGATCCTTCCAAGACCTGCTGTAGATTAGTATATCATCAAAATACTAGCACAAATTTTCTAAGGAAGGGTTTGAAAATGGAATTCATCAACCCTTGAAATGTAGAAGGTGCATTGGTAAGGCCAAAAGGCATGACCAAAAATTCATAATGACCCTCATGAGTTCGAAATCTTGTTTTTGGAATATCTTCAGTCTTCATTCTAATTTGATGATATCCTGAACGAAGATCCAACTTGGTAAAATAAATTGCTCCATGTAATTCATCCAATAATTCATCAATCACAGGAATGGGAAATTTGTCTTTAATGGTGAGCTTATTGAGCTCCCTATAATCCGGACACATTCGACATGATCCATCCTTCTTGTGTACCAATACTACAGGAGCAGAGAAAGAACTTTGACTGGGTTGAATTATACCCGCCTCTAACATTTCTGCAATCATACGTTCAATTTCGCTCTTTTGGAAGTAAGGATATCTATAAGGCCTGATGTTTGGAGGAACACTTCCTGGAATCAAATGAATAGCATGATCATGATCACGAATAGGTGGAGTCCTTTGGGAGTTTCAAACACCTTGGAATGATTGTCCAAGACTTGTTGGAGATCTACAGAAATAGATGATTTTGATGTTGGAACTTCTAGTGAGCATAATTGTGCAATTACGCCTCGCTGTTCTTTCTTTAGAAGTTTTGTCATGACATTAGAGCTTATTATCCTTCCTGGCTTCCCCGCAATACCCCGTAATTCGACTTCCTTTCCTTCTGAAAAAAATTTCAAGAAAAGTTCTTGAAAATTAAAAGCTACCGTCCCCAAAGATTGTAACCATTGTACTCCTAGTACAACATCAGCACCTCCCATAGGAATGAAAAGCATTGGACTAGTCAACACATATTCCCCCATGGTTAGCTTGATGTTATGGCATTTTCCAGAGCAATTTATAGTTCCTCCATTTGCAACCATCACTTGACATTCTGGTGCTGGGTATAGGAAACAATTTAATTCCTTGGCTACCTTACAATGAATAAAATTATGGGTGCTACCTGAATCAATCACCACTATTACCTTTTTCTTCTTGATTTGTCCTTCTATCTTGAGAGTTTGAGGAGTGGTAATTCCTGCCAGTGCATTACACGATATGGTCGGATTCATTTCTTCCTCTTCTAGAGCTGGTTCCTGGTGTATATCCTCTTCTTGTTCATTTTCTTCTTCCTCTTCACAATCTATATAAAATAATTTCTTCTCAGCACACTTATGACCTTTAGTGTATTTTCTATCACAACTGTAGCAAAGCCCTTTTGCTCTTTTTTCTTCCAATTGTTGTGGTGTCAACCTTGTAGGTTGTGGAAATCTAGGTGTAGCAACACTCCCTTCTTTATAGAATTGAGTGGTAGGCTTCCTTGTCGCCATTATTTTACATTCAATTTTTCTTGCCAACCTGAATGCCTTCTCCAATGAATCTGGTTCCAAAACGCGAACTTCATGTTGGATATTATCCTTTAAAGTGCCTATGAAGAGATCGATCCTGTGTTCCTCTGGAATATCAGTTACCCTTATATTCAATTTTTTGGAATTCCTCAATGTGCTGCCCCACTAAACCCTTTTGTTTGAGATTTATCAATTGGCTAAAGAAGGTGTTGCTCTTTGTATCCTCATAATGTGCTATCATTTCCTCCGTAAAAATTGACCTAGTGACAATTTTTTTACGGGAGCAAAGCCATCGATACCATACAAATGTATTTTGTTCTAAATGTAAAGTTGCAATGCATACCTTTTGTGTGTTTTGCACATTATGGAGATCAAAATATTGCTCCATCTGTAGTATCCATGTTACAGGATCCTTTCGATCAAACTTCCTCATATCCATTTTTGGAATATGGTGGTTTTCCCGCCAACATTAGAGTTTATGAAATCACGATTAACATTTATTTTGTTCTCATCATGAGGTTCTTCTACTATCTTTTCACCATTAGGAAACATTTCTTGTATCAACTTTGTCAAACCTTCGATGTTTGTTTTTAGATCATTCTTCATGTTTTCCATCTTAGCTTCCATGCCATCCATCTTAGCTTCCACGCCATCCATCTTAGCTTGCACACCATCCATCTTAGCTTCCACGCCTTTCTTCAAAACTTCCATTTCATTTTTTGTTGCTCTTTGCGAAAGTGAAATTTGTTGCACTTGCTCTTGTAATTTTGATAGATCATGTTGCAATTCTTCATCTTCATGAGTCATAGTAGAGCCTTCTGAAGGCTTAATGGGTGTTGAATTATTTTTAAGGGGCATATTTTAGAACCCAATACTGATATCTATTCTACAATATGCCCTTGGAATCAATTCAAATTGATTCTTTAAACAAGACTTATGCAATTCGGAAAAAAAAATGCACACCTTTTTCTTCCTTTTGAGGAGCTCGATATTGAAATTGGATTATATTTGTGATTGCAGCACTTCAATATTTGATTTTTGGTACCAACGTAGCCCTCTGAATTATCTTTCGAATGCCATAGGTTTGATCTGATTTGGATTCTCCAAGACAAAGTTGTGTCCAATCTCCCACAATGACCTAATTATGGACTGGTTCAGTAGAGTGAACTTGTACGACTTGCCACGTGTCACTGTTTCATCCTTCATCTCTGAAATTGATAGCCAAAAGCTTGACGGTACGTGTAATTGTGACAGCATTTTTACGGCACTCCAATCTGATGCTCAGAGAGAGAGTTATTGAACTTTTCCCATGATCACCTCTTTGAGATGAAATTCGGGAGCCTGAAAAAGCACTACCTTCCACAGATCATATCTCCAAAAATATTGCGAACCAAGCTCTGAAATTTTGCGACGGGTTTCCTTAGGATTTTAGCTTCGCACCCTAAAAATTTCAGATTCTGAACCTTCGTAGAAAAACAGTTATAGTGCAAATTCCACGATGACTTGTTTAGGAGCCTGAAAAAAGACCTAACTTCCACAGATCATATCTCCAAAAATATTGTGAACCAAGCTCTGAAATTTTTAGACAATCTTCCTTGGGATTTGATACCACTAAATATTTCAGCATCTGAAACGTCGTGAAAAATTTATAGCGAAAATTCCACGATGACACATTTGGGCAGTAAAACCCTAGAATCCAAGCTGCGATACCAAATATTGTATAAACCGGCTCAAAAATAGAAGAAAAGAAGATATCAACGCCTTAGAAATAAGCCACTTCGAGGGGGCAACCTCCAATACATTACATAAATGAACAATTCTTGGATGATACAATTTACAAAACCTCCTTTCTATATATAGGAGTCCATGGGACCATAATGTAATCCTAATGGGCCACAATGTAATCCTAGCCGACCTAACAATAATAATTTAAGGGTACAATAATAACAAAATGGGGGTTACAACGGTACAATAATAAAGATAAGGGGGTCACACTAACAACAATAAGGAACTATACTAGTAATATAGGGACCTAACAAAGAGAAAAAACAATGGATAAAAAGATAGGAAAAAGGCAATGAATTTTGTTCACGATGGATCTGAAATAGTGAAGGTAATTTTTTCTTGTTGCTGAATTAGAAGGAATAAATCGCTTTTTGTACTATGTAATTAGGTGTGAAAATGTGTATTTTTTGCAGTAGAATAATGTGAATGAAAAATTTCCTTTGTGCATTCTAAATGTTGGTGTAAATTTATGTTATTATAGTTATTTCTCGTTTTTTGTTTTAAACAGAGAATTGATTTGCCTAGAGGATGCCTATTTCCTTTATGAACCAACACTCTGATATTTAAATCGAACAAAAAAAATTATATTCTTTACAGAGTCTTGCATGTGATTCAATTGCATCTTTTAGGGATATCTTGTGTTATGTATGTGAGTCTAATTTTCTAATCTTGCGTTATTTTCCTTTGAAGTTGACTAAGGGTCGTTTCAAATATGATCATTAATAACAAATTATTAACTAGTGTTCAAGGTTATATCGCATATGACTGTAGGTATAATTGAAATTCAGTGAATACATGACAAAACTTAACTTAATGTTTGTATTAGTGTGATTGAAAACATTGTTTATAAATACCATTGTGTTGGAGGTTAAAAAAAAAAAAAATTCTATACAAAACATGGTAAAGAGGATTCCATGCATTGTTGGGTTTGTAGGCAAGGGCTCTGCGAGATATTAATGTAAGAGTGCTTACTCCTGTAGTATATTTTTCAGTGCGAATATAGCTTGCACTAAAGTGGGATCAGGGACACATAAAAATTTTGTATTTGGGTTATACTATGTGTTAAATCATGGCCCAAAGTTGGCAGAGGAGGTTGAGGTGGTCGGAGAGGAAGACCAATGACGAATGCAACATTAGAGGAAATAAGAATACCACAAGCTAGGCTAGAGGCCATTGAAACTGATAGGAAGAAAAATCCCGACGTTGGAGATTTTAGTGAATCAAAGGATGAATCTACAAAAGAAGAGAGGGAAGTTGTTGAGGAAAGTGCGTAGATCAAGATGCTAAGATCAGCGCTTGGAGCCAATACAAGGAAAAAGCTAGAGGTATCTACCTACCAGGGAAGTCTGAATGCTAAGTAGCTCATTCATTATATCAATGACATGGACAAATTCTTCGTGTATGGAGAGATAGAAGATGAGAAAAATGTGAAATTTTCTATTACCAGGTTAAAGGGACATGTTGTTTTGTAGTGGGATGGTGTGCTGGCTGAAAGGAAGATGCAAGGAAAACAAAATATAAATAGCTGAGATAGAATGGTGGCTAAGCCCAGAGTAAATATTTTTCCTAAGTATTATAAAATTTCATTGTATAGAGAAATGCAAAATATTAGACAAAGATTAATGAATTTTAAAGAATACACTGGGGAATTCTACAAGATTAATATGAGAGCATGGTATGTGGAAGATACTATAGAGATGAAAACAAGGTATGTGAATGGCCTTAGATCAGAAATTCATGATGAAATGAGCTTGTTGTCCCCTAAGACTATTGATGAGGATTATCAATTTTCCTTGAAGACAAAATAGAAATTGATAAGGAAGCATAGTGGAAAAGGAAGGAATGTTGCTAGAGGGGGAGGAAAACAAAGGAGTGATAGAAGTAATTTCACCACACAGAAGGATGGAGTTGGTAGCTCAAGTCAGCAACGACACTCAAAATTTAACTCCAGAGGAAGAAGACCTCCTTCCAGAGAAAGAGGTAGAGGAAGAAGCATAGAGGCATTAGAGAACTTTTGAGATATAAAATGGGTCTCCTAAGAAAAATTTACAACCAAAATAAAATATATAAGAACAAATAGGATTCAAGATTATGATTTCAACCATGGGGGATGATTCACCATTTTTCTGGTAAAAAAGTAAAAATATTAAAAAATAATAAAATAATAGAACTACTTTTTCAACTTATCTCCCTAAATTTTTACTCAAATTTCGAGTGGGAGTACTCGTTGGATGAAAAATTTAATTCCTCATTCAAGGAGTACCCATGTTGCATACTTTTGATGGACCCTGCTACATGAAAAATGAGAAATACATGAAAACGTGATTGCAATAACGTTTTTTCATGTATTTCTTATTTGTTGTGTAGAAGGGTCCATCGAATGTATGCAACATGGGTAGTCCTCGGATGGGAATTAAGTTTTTCATCCAACGAGTGTTCGCAATCGAAATTTAAGTAAACCCATAGGGAGATACGTTGAAAATACGAGTTGAAAAAGTAGTTTTTTTGTTTTTTCCCTATAAAATTTGATGATGTAATCTAATATTATTTTATTATTTCCACTATTATTTTATAATTTCTTTAGGAGGCCCATTTTATACCTCAAAGTTCCCCTAATTCTTCCTAGGGATGTTTCAAATGTAGAAAATTAGGTCACGTGTCATTTCAATTTCTTGAAAACAAATATTCATGTTAGAAAAGTTCTTGTGTTGCTCAAGCAGAAGAAGGGGAATAAAGTGCACCTACAATTGAAAATATGCCTAAAATAAGAGAGTCCTTATTGTTGACGAAATTGTTATTGGAATCATCAAAGGAGGTCAATGAAATAACACAAAGGAAGGCTTTATTTAGAACAATATGAAAAGTAAAAGGTAAGTGTTGCAATGTAGTCATTGATAATGGGAGAATTGATAATTTAGTATCTACAGAGGTAGTAGATAAATTGGAATTGAATAAGATCAAGCATCCAGTGCCATATAACGTCTCTTGGCTACAAAAAGTCCATTAATTTGTTAGAAAATTATATATAACAAAGCAATGAAACACATAAAATATGCGGAAAACACAAGCACACAAAACACATAATTTTAGAGAGACACGGATATACGTGGTTTACCCAGTTTGGGCTACGTCCACCCCGAACAGCCAATCCTTCCTTTCTATTATCCAGCAATATGAAGAGACACAACCTACAGCAGATCCGCTGTAATATCCTTTGTTCTCTCTCACAGTCTCCCTGTCTGTTTTTCGCTCTGAGAATACACATACAATACAATACCCTCATACAAGCGAGGGGGTGCCTTCTAGGGCAAAAAAACCTAAACTAAACATAACTTCTACCATCAGATCATTCGCCTAATGAACGGCCCAGATTGACTAGAAATTACTATACTTTTACAAGGCAATTTTACATCTATTTTTAGCTTCGAGGGCGCTGCCCTCGAAACTCCCCGCCAGGGGGGGGGCTCCATAAAGTCGCAACTGCCCCCCCCTGGACCCCCCAGGCAGCGTTTAATTTCGGGTGGCGTTGCCACCCCATTAAGGTACAGGGGTCCAACGCTGTGATACAAAATAAACAAGATAATCAGGCTCCACACCCAACATAATTATTAGTGAATAAATGGTGTGAGGTAGAGTTGAAAATTGGTAGCTACAATGATAAGGTGATGTGTGCCACATTATGCTCGGGAGACCATGGAAATTTGACAAGAATGTGATGCATTATGGGAGAAAGAACCTCTATAATTTTGATAAAGATGGTATGAAACATACATTTGTACCACTAGAAGAAGAAAGCACATCAAATAATGACATTTCAAAAGCACTATTGATGATTTGAAAGGAGTTTTTGCAACAAATGGAGGAAGATGAGGTGAGTTTTGTTGTAATTTGTAAACCTAAGGCAATTCTTACAAAGACCGTTGTTTCATATTTTCCAATAGAGATCCAAGACCCGTTGAATGAGCATAATGATATCATAGTTGATGATTTTCCTAATGAGTCACTGCCTATGAGAATTAAAAGTCACCATATTCACTTAATTCCTAGAGAAAATATTCCAAAGAAAGTTTCCTACAGAATGAATCCACACGAGAATGAAGAAATCAGGAATCAAGTGCAAGAGATGGGGGATGGAGGATGTGCATGGATTCCAAAGTTATTAATAAGATCAAAATCATGTATCAATTTCCTTGACCTCGAATATAATACTTGTTAGATTGTTGAGTAGTTCTCAATATTTTTCCAAAATAGATTTGAAAATTTGATACTATCATATTAGAATCTGAGAAGGAGACGGATGGAAGCCATCTTTTAAAACCAATGAAGGATTGTATGAGTGGTTGATTATGCCATTTAGTCTGTCTAATGCACCTGGTGCTTTTATGAGATTAATGAATGAGGTTTTAAAATAATTTATACGTAAGTTTATGATTGTGTATTTAGATGATATATTGGTGTACAGTCAGTCCAAAGAGGAGCATCTAAGGAATTTAATGCCTTGAAGGAATAGCTTGTGTACCCGAGATTTTTTGTGACCAGAAATGGTTTTAAGATGGATCCAAATAAAGTAAAAGAAAAAGCATAATGTCCTTCTTCCAGAATTTTTTATGAGGTAAAAAGTTTCCCCATATTGACTAGATTTTATAGGAAATCTATCAAAATTTTTAGTGGAATAAATGCACCAATTATATAAACTATCAAGAAGGAAAAACAACCATTCAAGCGGACTGAAGAAGCAAAAAAATGATTTCATCTATTGAAGAAGAAGATTACAAAGAAGCCGGTGTTGGTGTTTCCTGACTTTAACAAACCAGTTTAGGTAAACTGTGATGCCAATGGTGTAGCCATAGGATTTTTACTAAGTCAAGAGGAGAAACCCATTGCTTATTTTAGTGAGAAAATAAATGAAGCCAAGGAAAAATATTCAACATATCATAAATAATTTTATGTTGTAGTTAAAGAACTTAAGAAGTGGAGACATTATTTAATGTCTAGAGAATTTGTGTTGTACTCTGTTAATCATGCCTTACAATATATTATGCAGTGACCAAAGTTGAACCAGAAGCATGGCAAGTGGGTAGAATTCCTACAAAGTTTAACTTTTGTGCTAAAACATATTAGTGGTCAAGCAAACAAAATTGTTGATGCTATTAGTAGAAAGAGTCTGATTCTACAAGAAGGTCAAATTTATGTCATGGGATTTGAATTTTGAAAGGAGATGTATGAGCATGATACAAACTTCAAGGAGGCATACGAAGAATGCATAGATCTAAAAATTTGGTATGTGAGTAAATGGAAAGAATACATGCTACAAGAAGACTTATTATTAAAAAATAGTAGACTTTGCACCCTAAATGTTCCATGAGGGAAATTTTGATTAAAGAGAAACATAGTGGAGGACTAGCTGGACATTTTGGGCATGATAAGACTTACGAAAAACTAAAGAATTTTTACTTTTGGCCAAGATGAGGATTGATTTTTAGAAATTTTTAAGTGCATTTAGGATCTATCAACATGCAAAGGGAAAGAGTAAAAACACAGGTTTGCATACTTCATTACCAGTTCCAAACATACCTTGGGATTTGGTAAGCATGGATTTTTTGTTAGCAGGCCAAAGACACAAAGTGTTCATGATTTTATCTTTGTATTGATTGGAATATTTTCAATATTTTCTCATTTTATTCCTTGTTTTAAAAGCAATGATGCTACATATGTTGCTATTTTTTTTTTTTATGCAACCAACTCACAAAATAGAAGAAAAGATAGATCAACGACTTGAGAAATAGCCTCTTCGAGAGGGAAACCTCCTTTACATCACATAAATAAAAAATTCTTGGATGATACAAATAACAAGACCTCCTTATTATATATAGGATTCTAAGGGGTCTCAATATAATAAGATCCTACATAAAAATAATAATGTGAGGGCA
This sequence comes from Pinus albicaulis, assembly GCA_034641835.2. Lineage (NCBI taxonomy): Eukaryota > Viridiplantae > Streptophyta > Pinopsida > Pinales > Pinaceae > Pinus > Pinus albicaulis. Next base: position 331,976,714 of record CM076582.1, read on the forward strand.
CACCAATAACAATAGTGGTCTTCTATGGGGCACAACAATAAAAATATGTGGGCTATATGAGCACACCAATAACAATAGGAGGCTACATTAACAATAACAATAAGGGAGATACCCTAATATTATAAGGAACTAACATGCCCCTCTCCTTCAAAAAAAGTGTTTTCCTCAATGCTTGAGTAGTTCTGGATGCTTTTGTATAAAATTTTTATCCTCTCATGTGGAATCTTCATCGGGTAAGTTCTTCCACTTAACGAGATACTCTGAAATTGTTCGATTTTATAGCTATCAGGTTCTTGTTTCCATGACTACTTCAGGCCCCAATATGATTTTTCCTTCTTCGTCAAATTCTGGAAATATTTTTTGAACTGGGAGCTTATCACCGATAACCTTATTTAAGCATGAAACATGGAAAATTGGGTGTACTCAGGAATATGCAGGAAACTCCAATTTGTATGTCACAGTACCAATCTTTTGAAACACCTTGTAAGGACCATAGTACTTTGGTGATAATTTATTGTCCTTCTTAACTTGCTTGAGAGACATTTGTTGGTATGGTTGTAGCCATAAAAATACTCAATCGCCTACATCAAAACTTTTATCATTGCGATGTTGATCTTCCTATTGTTTCATTCGATTTTGCGCCAGAGTGAGGTTATCCTTTAAGAGTTGGAGAAATTTTTTTTGATGCTCGATGTGATATTGCATCGCTTGAACCTTAGAATTTTCTCTTAAATATGATGTGATGGATGGTGGATGATATCCTTAAAGTGCCATAAATGGCGTCATTTTTTTTGCAGTATGGAAGGACGTGTTATGCCACCATTCAACCATAGGTAACCACTTAACCCATTGGGTTTATTTATCAAATACAAAGAAACAAATATATCCTTCCAAACATTTTTTCACTATCTTAGTTTTCCTATTAGATTGAGGATTATAAGATGAGCTATGAACTAATTGAGAACCAAAAAAAGAAAACAATTTTGTCCAAAAACTTTCAGTGAAAATTAGATCTCTATCGCTTACAATAATATTTTGGTTTCCATGTATATTTTGAATTGTTTCCATAAATGCAGTAGCAACTGTATTGGCTTTAAAAGGATGAGATAATGCAAAAAAGTGTGCATACTTGGTAAGTCTATCAACTACCACCATGATGAATCTCTTTCCTTCATACTTGGGTAAACCTGTGATAAAATCCATTGATACCTCCTCCCAACGTTGAATTTGAATGGATAAAGGTTGTAATAGACCCAGGGTCTTAATTTTCTCAACTTTACTTTTTTGGAAAACCAAACATTCTGCCACAAACTTCTGAATATCAGATTTAAGGCCATCCCAAAAAAATCCTTCTTGACCTTGTGGTAAGTTTTTAAAAATCTCGAGTTCCTTGCTAAGGGGGAGGTGTGCAATTCCAAAATAATATTTGTTTGAGTTGGGAATTCTTACAAAGATATAAGCGATATTTGTACCATAATGAATCATTTTTTCAGATAAATGTATCTGATGTACTAGGATCTTGCTGCAACTTTTGAATGAGTGTCCACATCTCTTCGTCATTCTCCCATTCATCTCTTGCTTCAGTTATCTAATCAGGTTGGATAATATAAATGGCACAGAGTAATGATTCCACATCCTCATCCTTTCTTGAGAGTGCATCTGCAACAAAAATTTTCTTCCTTTTTTTTAAGATTAGTTCAAAGTCATAACCCAACATATTTGTGACCCATTTTTTCTACTCTTATGAAGATAATCATTTTTCCAAAAAGTATTTAACACTACTGTGATATGTCTTTACCTTGAAGTGTCTTCCCATTAGGTAAGGTCACCATTGTTGTAGTGCATGTAGTATTGCCAACATTTCCTTCTCATAAACATGTTTTTGTAAATACTTTCCCTTGATTGGAAGACTTTCAAAATAAATGGGTCTTCCTTTCGGCATTAAAACATCGTTATTTCCATTTCCTGAGGCACCACATTCCACGATAAAGGTTTTTGTGAAGTTTGGTTTATCTAAGACCAATGCTTGACACATTTCCTCTTTAATATGTTCAAAGGCCTTAGTTCTTCTGGAATCCAAGAAAATGCATCTTTCTTCAGTAATGTTGTTAGAGGCACTTCTATTCTCCCATAATTATTTATTAACTTATGATAATAGCCTGTCAACCAGAGAAATCCTAGAAGATGCTTTAGGGTTGTGGGGATTATACATTCCTTAATGGCTATAATTTTGTTAGCATCTACCTTAACATCCCCATGAGATACAATATAGCCCATATATTCCACCTCCTGTACTCGAAAGAAAAATTTGGAGGATTTTGCATTTAATTTTTTCCCCTCGAATAGTTTGAGCACCTTCTCAACATGTTGAACATGATCCTTCCAATACTTGTTGTAGATTAGTATATCAACAAAAAATTCTAACCACTACAAGGAAAAAACTCTCTAGCGGATGTTTTTAAGGAAACCCTTATAAAAATACCCCAGACATTCGTTTTTATCAGAGGTTACTAGAGGAGGTTGGCAGGTGAAGGTTTTTATGGATGTTTTTCGTCCGGTGCACTTATCATCCTAAATCTTACCGTTGCATTCAACAAGAGAAAGCATCGGTGCGCAAAAAACATTAGCACACTGGGACATCGTGTGCTCTATACAAACCTGCCCGGTGTGTCCTTTTACTGTAGCACACTGGTGCTTTACAAATATTTTGCACTAGAGGGTCCTCAAACCCTGCGCCAAAACTGAAACCGCCCGATGCGGCCTTAAGAAACTACACCGGTGCGCCTATAAAAACCCACGCACCGGAATAGGGTTAAATAAAAAAAAATTGCGGCCAAAAAACCGCATTTTTCACTCTTAAGTGCTCTAGAGTTCTCAAGCATCGGTGGAACTTTTAATTTTCTGAGGCGCCCTAACATCGGTGCTCCCATTGCACCCATTGCATGCACTGCTGCTGTGCATTGCCCACCAATCTCCATTTTGAATTTTGCAAAACAGTGGGCAAGTTTAGTTTTGCAAATTCTACAACCAATATGCCTCCTCGACGACCAAATGTACATGTATTTTTCTTGTTTTTCCATAATTAAGCCTTTTAGTGGATTATAATTGTAAATTAGGTTAAAATTAACCTTAAAAAAAATAAAAAATCTCCCGCGCGGTGCGTTCAAGCCGTTCGACTCCCACTGGTTTGCGTTGCTGCCTGCAACTTTACAGGCTGCACCGCAACCGGTGCTAATGGTATCTACACCAGTTTCGGGGTGGTACCGAAAGGCACACCGTGATAATTTAAAATTTAAAAAAAGTTCGGTGATGTCGGTTACCCGGCCACATTGTTGACCCTATGGAATAACGGCAATGCGGTGCATTGACTGAAATATCCACCCCAGGTGGGTAATTTTGTCAGTGCACCGCATTCCGGAATTTCGACAAGGTCAACGGTGCAACCTAGTGAAAGATCACACTCTTGACTATGTACTGATGTCAGGAGGTCGGTGCGCTGACCAAACTATATGCCCCAAGGTGTATAGTTTGGTCAGTGCACCGCCCTCCCGACATAGGTCCATAGTCAATGGTGCGGTCTGTTATACCACTGCACCAATGACTTTGGAACAATGCCAGGAGGGCGGTGCGCTGAAAATTTTCTAGGGCACCGCCTCTAGTGCATGATAAAAAAAAGACGCACTGTTACCAGTGCATGCATGTTTTTTGTGGTGCACTGACTACTTTTTTTTTTCAAAAAAAATTATATATGTATATTCCTAAATACATGTCTCATTCAATAAGAAAATTTTATTTAATATGTCAATCATTTAGATACGTGAAAGGAGAGAAGAGAGGGAACATCAACAACAATGGGCGAACCAGTATAACATGGTTCACCTGTGGGAGGCATGAGAGAGGGAGAGAGATGCGCACCCTCGCCCTATTACAACGAGCTACCCAAGGGCTCCTAAGCCAAGTATGCCTCCTCAAGTTATATGAGGAGGCTACTTCCCTAAAGGGCCATGGTTTGTTTTTGCAACATCTTATCCGTAGGTGGAATGCCCACCTATAGGCTTCGCGGGTTGGTCCTAACCAATGGTACGCGCCCACTGAGGAGGACATATATTTCATTACAGGGCTATCGAGGAGAGGGGTGGATTTTCCCTCGTTCCCAGAGGTTCCAGTTGGATATGCAACAGGGATTTAGTTGGTGTACTCCCAGAGATACATTAGCGTGGATATACTATCTCCTTCAGATTTTTAGGTCTCCGGAGGTTAGTTACGTATTGTTGCATTTGGTAGTGAGGAGGTGAGGTGCCTCTCAGTTCTGATTTCGACCATTTAACACAACACCAATGATGAGAAACACATTAGTTGCCCGCTTCTATATTATATTGATTCTTTAGTACAGGAGCCACGACTTTTCAGGTGCTCTGCCATTTTTTGCGGCAGTTCTGTATAGCCTTAGATAGATGTCGTGCTCATGCACAAGGGAGGGTCAACTTCCCTTTTGCTTCAAAGCTTTTTTTTTAGTTTTTGAGAGGTTTCCAGAAACGAGGCCTAATTTTGTTCGGCAACCTTGTAGGGCGATGCTGGATGCACAGATGCACATGTGGGGACAGATGATGCCCAAGAGGAGTGAGACTGAGTTTTCCAAGAGGACATCAAATGATGCACTGGAGTTGCTAGCCAGTGTTGACGAGCATCCCTTCGTTATGGTCCCATGTCCTTATGCTTATTTGGATTGGAGAGGGTGTGCCAACATCCTCTTCATAGATAATGAGCCGCCAGATGATAGAGGTAATATTATTGTTTTATTTAAATTTATTCTAACACGTTATTTGACTTGTTTTTATTAAATTGTGTAATGAAATTGTCTAATTATTGTTGTGTACTTGTATATATTTTGCAGACATTAGGTCTTTTGATGGCGAGGACATGCCAGTGTCACCAAATGATCTAGGTGTGAATCTCGATGAAAATCAGGATATGCCAGATGCCAAGGATCATGAGGCCGACGTAGAGAGACCTGGTCCTACTGGTGCACCAGTACCGCCTTTTGCTAGGCGCGGTAGGCTTGATAGTAGATTGAGGATGGATTTGGGCGACAAAATTTGTGCATTGTTTGTTGAGGCGGGAGTTAGGCTTGCTACTATGAGCGACATACGGGCTGATGGTAGGTTGGTACATATGTGGAGAGGCATACCACGTGACATGTATAGCCTGATGCGGCATGTCGTAGGAGGTACGACCTTAGTTACACAGCTGAGGAGGGCCCTTGCACGTTATAGGCATGGTCGAGACGCAACACGTGATCAACAGTCCGCGAGCAGAGATGCATCATCTGATGATCACGATCAGGGGAGTGATCATCGTTCACCTTGCATCGCGCCAGATGAGCAGCCTCCACTAGCATTGACCATCAGTCATCATGGAGAGCAGGCTGGACCATCGGCCATGTCGAGTGAGCATCCTGTAGCATGCAGCAACACTCATGATCATGAGCAGGCTAGACCATCGACCATGTCGAGTCATCACGATGAGCAACCGGCATTTGATCCTGATAAGAATGAGGCACAAGTACCAGATCAACATGCACGTGATGATCATCATGTATCTGAGCTTGTCGAGGCTGCACCATTGACTGAGCAGGCATAGAATAGTACTGCTATTGATGATGTACCACCAGCTGATATATGACATTTATATTACAATTGTATATTTTTGACATTATTCAGTTATATATATATATATGGTCCATGTATTCTATTTTCATGTTGCAGTTGTACTTAATTTACATGTTGGTGATCATCATGATGTCTATATTGTTAGGTCATGTTAGATATGCTCATTTAATGTGCAGCTTGCAGATAGATGTGTATGTGATAGCAGTTATTTCACATGAGATGTATATTTGATGATTGTGTTGTGATGATGTTTTACAATGCTAATTGTGTTTTGTTAGATGATCATGATCACGATGACGTTAGCGAATTTGAATGTGTTTTTTATTCGAATATGATGTTTGTACAATGGTTATCATGATCGTAATGTTTATTAATTAATTTAATATTAAATGATCATGATATTGTAAAATTGTAATTGTAATTCTAATTGTATGTAAAATTCTAAAATTGTAATTGTATTTGTAATATTTAATTTATTGTGAAATGATTGTAATTGTAATTGTATATATGTAAATTTGTAAAATTGTAATTCTAATTCTAATTGTATGTAAAATTCGAAAATTGTAATTGTATGTAAAATTCTAAAATTATAATTGTAATGGTATATATGTAAATTTGTAAAATTGTAATTGTAATTGTATGTAAAATTCTAAAATTGTAATTGTAATTGTACGTGAAATTGTAAAATTGTAATTCTAATTTTAATTGTATGTAAAATATTTGTAAAATTTTAATTGTATTACTGTGAAATGATTGTAATTGTAATTGTAATTGTATGTAAAATTCTAAAATTGTAATTGTAATTATATGTGAAATTGTAAAATTGTAATTGTAATTGTAATTGTAATTGTAATTGTATGTAAAATATTTGTAAAAGTTTAATTGTATTAATGTGAAAATTTTAATTGTATTAATGTGAAATGATTTTATTAAAGTTTTTAAATTTGTAGATTTGTAAAATTTTAAATAATTGTAAAATAATAAATCTAGAATAATATGAATTTTTGTAACATAATAAAGTTTAGAAAATAATGCAAATAAATTCATGTACTTTAGAATTATCATTATTTTATTATGATCTTACATACAAAAAAAAGAACTTTATACAGTACACCATTGTTTTTGAGATCAACATAATTGAAAATTATCAAGTGAAATATTGATTTTAACATTAACACAATGAAAATTACCAATTAATTCAAAATACATATTTATATAATGTTTCGAAAAACCCATCTTAAAAATTATAAATATTGATGAAATAACGCATGTACCATATCACTCTCGGTTCTCATGATCACCCTCAGTATCTTCCAGCTCGCATGGCATGATAACACTATTGTTCTCAAAAATATGTTTTTATCGAGGGTCATGTCTCAATACGAACCACCAATCCCTATCCAACACATCTGGGTAAAATAAACCTGGTTACAGTGTTTGGGGAAAACATAGGGCTCCTTAGCTTCATCACACATCTTTCTAGAGTTGATACATATCAGCCTACTATCGTGATCTTCCTTTACATTATTCCGATCAAAGGTGTCCCACCACTTGCACCTAAAAATAACACATTGGAAAGAAGATAAATCCACTTCAATGATCTCTTGTATCTTTCCGATGTAACCTAACTTCCCTCGTACTAGGTTTTGATCACGGTGGCTAGATCGACTAGATTGATTGAACTTGACTTCAACTCCACAGTCTTGTGTGATGTTTCCAGCATCGACATTTTTTGTGCGAAAATGGTGTCCATATGCCCACATAGATGGGAACAAATGCACCTATTATAAAAAAAGTTAAAAAATCATAGTGTCATGTGTCTTATAATAACCCAACAGTTAAAATATGAAATATAGATGTAATTACATTTTAAAGGTGCATTATTAAGTTTCAAATGTACATATAAATTAAATAGATTATTACTAAGTTGCTTCACCCAATCCCTACGTTTAGCGCATCCTCTTCAACACGCGGGTAACGACCGGTTGCACCGTATTTCTCTCTGACTTGGTCAGCAACCCAACTGTTGGGTTATATTTTTGGTATATTTTATTTTAAATGATAGAGATAAGGAACACTTCTACCATTCAACCATTTGAATTCTTTCCTATCACTATCCCATTTCATCCTCTTTTGTTCGTACAATGCGACCCACGATTGTGTCGCTTCGGAATTGTAAAGAATGAATTTATTGATTGCTTCAATTTCTGCATTCGCTGATGAAATCAAACCGACATTATATAGTACATAGAGATCAAAATATACATTATATCGAAGTTAAACATGAATATTTACTTTGTGTAAATTTGAAAAATTATAAGTCGCTTACTCTTTATCAAGCGCTTTTTTCCACTCGTTTGGAGCAATTACCCTTCTCTTTTGTCTTCATCCCTTTCATTGTCCCAAATCACTGCACCTGGTCTGTTTTCGATCTGCTTGATGTACTCACTGGCTGTAGAAATTTTAAAAATACAATTATGTATTACCGAACTCTCTTGATCTAATAATTAAATCCACTGTTAAATACATAATCCCTCGACTTAATTCTTTGCGGAAATTAAATCGCCAATTGCAAACACATGAAGAAAAATCAATCGCACATAACACAGATGTTTTTACTGGGAAAACATAAAGCTAAAAACCCCAATTATCATATATTATGTATATCATGGATCATGAAACGCATACAAATATCTGCTCATAGAGCTCTCAGTACAATATACAATCGTCTCACACTGTCATACAAAAATTGATTCACACATGCACTAATTTACTGCCTCCTGACAGCCTGCCTCCACTGCGCAATCCCTGTTGAAGAAGAACCTCTGAATGAATGATTACCTCTTGAATTGACTGCGCAATCCTCATAAGCATCTCCAATGTGTGTGTGGATGCATTGAATGCACCACTATAGTCACAACTGATAGTCAAGCAGACCCTTTCACCTATCTCTCCACTGGGTCTCCACTGGATCTGACATGCATGTAGTTAATAGTTGTATTTCTTTAGTTGCATGTGAGACACTGCTTGTGAATTAATTAAATAATTAATTCACTGATCACAACTGAGTTTAACTCACTTAACTAAGTTAAACTAAATAAAAAATCACATAACTACTCTTCAAACTCTGTTACAACTTTGCATCACTCAGTTACAATGAAGTCCACTGTGCATGTCCCACCAACCAACCTTGGAATGCGTAATTCCTTCAATCAATTGGTTTGCCACATCAATTAACTGAAATCAAGTGCTTCAATAGAACAAGTTTATTTATTGTCTGATTATTATTAAGGGCTAATAATAATCGACATGCATTCTATTTTTAGACGTGCGATCTATAAATAGATTTCACCCATGCATCTAAAAATAGAAACTCATCTAAAAATATAATTTTCTCAACCATCTAAAATTAGACTCCTGCGAATTTTAGAATATGCTCACCATTCTAAAAATATACATACACCTAAAAATAGCTTGTGTGGGCCCCACCTAGTGTGGGTGCTTAATTTTCACTAGGATCAAGGATTTTGTTTCCGGATGCCAATTTCACTGTTTTTTGTTGCAACATTAAACACTCCCTCTCAACAAGAAAGGATTGTCTTTACATGCGACATGCAACTCCATGCATTCACCCTGCAACCTTTGCATGCGCCATGCAACCTTTTCATGCGCCATGCAACCTCATGCATGCGCCATGCAACTCCATGCAAAACTTCTCTAGTGTTTCTCGCACATGCAACACTTTCGAAATTGAATAGCCTCCAAAAAACTGAATAAGTATAATGCATCTGTCATCAAAATCTTCTGACTTCTACTTAGCTACTGCACATGTCTTCAAGAACCACTGCGTTTTTGAACTCTGCACCCATGCACTCTGCACTTGCTGTCAACTCTGATCCACGCTCCAGTATCCGACACTGTCACTTTGATCTGACTGCATCAATCCAACTGATCCTACTACTACTGTACTATGGGCTTCTTGTAGCCAGGTTCAATTCATGAGATCCACACCATCTCAATGAATCTTTCCCATAAATCTCTTCTTGGGATTACTCATGCATGTCGCCCCACCTCTCACCTGGTGGTATAGCCACATGCACTCCCTCTGCCCATCTGGCACGAAATTATTTGCATGAGTGGTTTCTCCCACTCCATGATCCTCATCTTGTGGCTTCTCCACATCCCAAGGTTCACTCTTCCCTGCATGCAAATCCAGCTCCCTCTCAAGCATCAATTGCATGGCTTTCTCACACTTCCCAACAATAGGAAGCTCCGTAGAAATCCCATCTACTTCAAGTCTGTAGAGATTCTTAACTTGAATCCCAACCTTCTTGGCTTGCCCTGTTGCTTTGTGTCACAGGAAAAATTTTCCTTCACTAAAGACAACATCATAGCCTTTAACCTCTAACATTGCGACTGAGATTGATTTTTCTTCATGTGTTTGCAATTGGTGATTTAATTTCCACAAAGAATTAAGTAGAAGGATTCTGTATTTAATAGTGGATTTAATTTTTAGATCAGGAGAGTCCGGTAATACATAATTGTACTGTTTAAATTTATACATGGTATCGGAGCAGAGAAGATTGTAATATTGAAGCAGTGCTGAGTTTTGTTGGTGGAAAAATTAGAATTTGTTGCAAGAATTTCTTGGTGCGACAGTTGAGTAAACATCGAAATGGATTTCAATGGTTTGTGGTTAGAGTATGAACTCGAGGGCATCTCAAACTACATTTCATGGAAGGATAGGATGGAGGCAGTGCTTGAAGATAATGGCTTGAAGGAATTCATAGACAATGATGTTCCTAAGCCCACTTCGACGGATGTTGCATTACTTGAAAACACATGAAGAAAATTGAAGAAAAAATCAATCATAGCCTCTATTGCATTAAATATTTTTCTTCAGTTGCATGTGAGACACTGCTTATGAATTAATTAAATAATTAATTCACTGATCTCTCACTAGTGTATCATGAGATACAACTAGCACAACTAAGTTTAACTCACTTCACTGAGTTAAAATAAATAACAAATCACATAACTACTCTTCCAACTTTGTTACAACTTTGCATCACTTAGTTACAACGAAGTCCACTGTGCATGTCCCACCAACCAACCTTGGAATGTGTAATTCCTTCAACCAACTGGTTTGCCACATCAGTTAACTGAAATTAAGTGCTTCAAGAGAATGAGTTATTATTTATTGTCTGATTATTATTAAGGGCTAATAATAATCGACATGCTTTCTATTTTTAGACATGTGATCTATAAATAGATTTTGCCCATGCATCTGAAAATAGAAACTCATCTAAAAACAGAATTTGCTCAACCATCTAAAATTAGACTCCTGCTAATTTTAGAATATGCTCACCATTCTAAAAATAGAAATACACCTAAAAATAGCCTGTGTGGGCCCCACCTAGTGTAGGTGCTTAATTTTCACTAGGATCAAGGATTTTGTTTCCGAATGCCAATTTTATTGTTTCTTGTTGCAACATTCAACACTGGCATAATAGAAATACTCATACGATATGTACCCCTCTGCCATAGACCCCTCAGGTTTTGCATTTTGTCGAACAAAACCTTTCAATTTCTTCATGTACCTCTCTAAGAAGAACATCCAACGATAAGAAACCACCCCAACTAATTCAACCTCATCTACTAGGTGGATTAGAAGATGAACAAGCAAGTCCATGAAACTCGTCGGCAGTTCCTTCTCAAACATATAAACAATCTCAACTATCTCTTAATGCCACCGTGGAATGCTAGCCACATGAATCTCCTTTGACGTGATCCAACGTACAAATGCAGATAATTTAGATATGGCATGTCCTAGGTCTTGAGGGAATTCATGTTTCACACACCCACGCACGAACAAAGGATAATGACATTGCAAAGTTATAAACATGTGCAATAATATACAAAATTATTTATGTTTTATGATTCCCACATGGAATAAAATTTATTAATATAACAAATAATAAAATCATGCTTTTGACATTATACGTACTCTTAGAAGATTCAAATGGTCATGTGATTTCAACCCCGAAAAATGGTCATCCATGGTGAAGTAGCACTGTAGTGAAGACCCGTATGAAGATGGAACCCTCACACCCATTATAAATTCCTTTTGCCAAATAAAGATCATCTTTTTTTAAAATCCATGGGACAACACCTTATTTGAAATACCATGAATTAGAGGGACCAACGCCTGCCTCTGATCCTGTACTTTATAATCGTCTTGGCCAATGTTTCTTTTTAGTTTTTGAAGTAATAAGATCTTTCCTAACAGCCAATGTGTCACTTTGTTTTGATGATATGAGCCTCCATAAAGAAAATGAAACATTTTTAAATATATGCATGGGATCTAATAAGTGGGTAATATTAAGATGCTCCCAATATGGGAGGTTATAAAAGATAGATTTCCTTTTCATCCCAATGGAAAATTTATCAACATAGGTGTCGAAGAATTTTGGATCATAGAACATAGGCTCCCCATTTGAATCAAACATTTCTATGAACTCATTCTCCTTGTCTCTCTCATATGCTCTAAGCCATTCAACTGGTATCGTTACTGGAGGCCTTTGGGTTCTCTCTCGTTTACCATTGAAAGCGGATGATGCTCTTCTGTAAGGGTGTTCTTCTGGGAGGAATACCCTGGAGCAATCATACACTGGCTTTCGTAGGTCCTTGGACCATCTAGCTTTCAGAGAAGGTCCACAACATTTACATCCAAAATACTCTTTTGTTACAAGACCTACGAGACTATTCTATACAATTTATATGCATGGCACGTTAAATAATATCATGATGATCATAACAATTACAACGAATTAAATAACTAATATGCGAAAGAATATTGTTACGTATATAAACAAATCAATAAATTAAACATGTAATTTGCCAGAGAAAACTCCTAAGGCTGGATAATCATGTGTCGTTTAAGCATATATTCCATACAATGTAAAACTCCTCTCTGCTGCAATGGGTCTTGATACATCATATACATTTATCCCATCCCATAATTCCTTCAATTCATCTACCAGTGGTTGTAAGTAGACATCCATATTCTTCGCTTTTCTTCTACCAGGGATTAGGAGAGACAACATAAGATGTTCATTCTTCATGGACAACCATGGGGGGATATTGTTATTGAACACTACTGCAGGCCAAACATAATAGTTGGTGTTCTGGAGGGAATATGGGTTGACGCCATCCGTGGCTATGCTAGTTCGTAGACTTCATACTTCATCCTTGAATTTTTTGGGCCATGTATCCTCTATATGCTTCATGGCTATTGAATCAGTTGGGATTTGCATAACTCCCAACTCACTTCTGTGTGAGGCATACCATCTCTGCATCATAGCTAATTCTTTGCAATGAAAGAGCCTTTCAATCCTTGGGATTATAGGCAAGTGTCTCAATATCTTAAAAGGAGGACCACATGATTTACCCTTCTTTTTCTATTTATCATACCTATCATGCCCACATTTCAGACATATCTCTTTGTCTTCATATTCTCCTCTATATAGAATACAATCATTTGGACATGCATGATATTATATGTACTCAACACCCAACATTTTCAACAATTTTTTTGCCTCTTCGTAGCTACCGGGAAAGACATTATCACTCGAAAGAACCTTATCTTTGAATAACCTGTAGTTGGTGATCATGGAAAATATTAATATATGTACATTAATGCCGATATAATTATTAATGTTCATAAAATTGACCATTTGTAATGTTCATTGTGTAATGATTATATTTCTCAAATTTATGTAAGGGAGGACTTTATGGTAACTTACCTCAAAATTTCCAAGAAACATGCATTCGAAAAGCCAAACTTTGCTTTCAAGTTGTACAATAACATAGTTTTCCCCAATTCGGTAGAATTTGAATGACCTTCAGGTCCAAAGAGAGGGGTGGTGGAAGCAAATTGAAGGCTTTCGAAAAAGGTGTCAAGCATATGCGCATCATCCCCTAGTTGATCATCATTTTGGAATGCATCTAACAACATTGTCTCCATGGAAGTTGTATCCCTTAAGTAATCATACATACCAAACTCTATTTGATTGTCTCCATTGCCAGCTTTTGAATAACTACTATTGTTGTAGTCATTCCTAATTGGTGAATCTGGACGTAGCGGGAATTGAATCGTTGGTTGATTCAACCATTCTTGGTATCGTTCCTCTCCAATTTCTTCTCTTAATTTAGTCTTCTCTCGATTTGACATTGTCGTGGGGTGCAACGGAAGATGGTATGTAGGTCGCTCGTCATCACTAGAATCCTAATAATTTAAAAAAAAAAATTGAACATGATTAGTACAAAATATATGATATCAATTAGTAAGCACGTTGACAATATTGCATGATTATTTGGTTTGACGTTGAAATAATTACATTAATCAACATACCAAACAATTATAATTACTACCATCATTTTCCCAGGATTGTGGCTAGAAGATGCAATATTGTTACAATTGGCAAGGTGAAGCGGCTGTCCATTTTCATCTTCCAAATGCGCCTTGCGATATGCTGCTCCTGATAAGAGCTTCCGATGTTTTGGAGCTATTTGAATATTTTGTGCATCTGAACTCGATTCTGAATCTGCACGAACTTGAAAATTTGTATACATTATAAATTTAATTAAACTATGCATGATTGACATGGATAAAAAACATAAATTAAATTAGATATTGAAAATATAAATAAAAACTGAAGTAAATATTACGTCTCGAGATGGATAGGGAGAACTCTGTGATGGACTTTAAGAAATATTATGGAATGAGCTGGATTTTGAAGAATTGTCTATTCGATATAATTATGATATTTCTCCCTACATTTCAACAAAATCAACAATAAATTTTGGTGTATAGACCTAAAAGTAATTTCAGTGCCTTAAAAGTGGACTTATTGTTATCGGTGCTAATGTACAGATAACCGCATCGGTGCATTTTAGTTAAAGCGCACTGGTGCCATGTTATCAACGGACGCACCGGTGTGGTGCTATTAAGTGACTCATCGATGACGAAGAACCGCAAATAAAAAAAGTGCAACTCTATCTTTTTTAAGTGAAAAAAAAGATAAATTAAAAAATGGGCAGAAAAATATTTTTGAATAACTAATTTCATAAAACAATTCTTTAAATAATAAACACTTTTTCATTATTTCACTATTTTTGCAAAAAAAATCAGCTAGATATTTTCAGGAGACATACCTGGAGTGAGAGAGCACGAGAGTACTGTGGAGTAGCAAAATACGTTCGAACAGAAATATTCAGACAATCATAATTCCAAACCTCTGGTGATTCAAACCTTGTATCATAGAATTTCAAACGATCTCGTGATTAAATTTTATTGTTTTTTTTTTACTTTTTCTGCATCTTTTTTTACGCAGTAAGTAAACAATTTCAATTTGTTGTTCATTTTCAAAAACAAAACAAAAAAAAATCCATTTTTACCCTAAACCCTTCATTCTTTTTGTTTCTGCCCTTTCTTCTCTTTGTTTCTGTGATTTCATAATTAGGGATTTCATTTTAGATTTATAGGGTTTGTATTGCTATATATAGGCCTATGACATCCAACCCACGAGACGACTTGCATAGTCAGAACCCAATCGATGTCGGCCCTTGCATGAATTTTTTTTTTTTTTTTTTTTTTAATCGGTGCACTCGGCATAACCTAGCAGACTGGTGCGTTGTATTATCCTAGCGCACCGCGTACGTACTATTTAATAAAAAATTATTATTATTATTATTTTTTAAATTCGTGCGCCATATGTAAAATAAGGCACCGGTGCACTATTTCATTATGGCGCACCGCGAATTTACTGTTTCGAAAAAATAAATTTTTATTGTGTTAATCAGTGCACCATTTAACATATAACACACCACACTGGGTCTCCTAGTTGACGGAGAACACCGTACGATGGTCCCTTGTTTGCGCGGGGCGTTTATAAGAATAGGCCGCACCGCCCCCTCCACGACACCATATGCTACGAAAAACTAACACTAGACTATTTTTATTATTTTGTGTATGTTAATCGGTGCGGTGGTTGACATGTAATGCACCGGTTCTCCTTGTTGCAATAGAGCACTGTACGATGTTTTATACTGTTTGGGTGGTGTGTTTAGAAGACCACCACACATCGACATCAGTGCGTACACCATGAAAAGCACATCGGTTTCTTGATATATATTTTTTAACCTGAAAAGTTGACAATTTATTTATAAAATATATTAATTAATGATATGGTACAGGTTTCATATTAACTAAGAAATGGCTGACAAGAGATGAAGTAACAAAAATACTGATAACACATCAAGAAAAGAAAAAAAGGCAAGTTCTTTGAAATTCTTTACAAAAAAATTTATTTTTGAACTATATGTAAGTTTAGCTAATATGTATTGTTTACTGTGTATCATGCAGAGCCACAAAATGATGAAGCTCGATAAGATAATTTCTAATCTAGGACCAAAAGAGCATAAAATCTCGATGGAAAAATTGCAAAATGATGAATCAGGTGAATGAAAAAATACTATCGATCCAATATGAGTTTATTTTTTTTATTTTCATTAATAATATACTTAAAATTATTAGATAAAATGTTTCAAACAATCTATTAATTCACATATGTTTAATGTTCTATAGGGACCAACAACTCAGAAAAGGAATGTTTCTCTAAGAAAAAGAAAAAAACAGAACATGCAAATGAAAATGAGTTGCTCCTTAGCTCATCTGGAGTGTTGTTGGAGGTTAACGAAAGGGGGAAAAACTTTTACAAAAGTTTGAGGGATATAGTGGAATGAATGTATAGATGTTCTTTCCACTTGCAATACAAAAATCAATCCAATGATTCCAAGAACCAAATCTTATCTAAACTACAGGAAGAGTTTCCAGAGAATTGGTCAATGAGACATGTTAGACTTGTAATAGCAAAAATGTACAAAAAAAGAAAGAAATGAAAAAGTAATATTCCTTTAAATGTTTTTCTAGAATTATTTATAAATATCACTTTTGTTATATTTACTTTTCATATATCAATATAAAAATTAAATAGTTTATTGTCATGTTACATTTTCAGGAAGATTATGAAAATCTCAAAAGATGAACGAACTAATATCTGTCTTTGGTTTTATTGCTTGTTGTTTCGTTATACCTTACTTTACAACGCACCCACCTGCAATAACTAGACTAGGACTATACCGGCTTTATTTAATTGCTTCATGGCTACTGCACTATACCTGATATTATTGGGTTATCGGGATTAGACCGGCTAACCTAACATTTTCTTATTGCCTGAGAGAAACCGAGGGGAGCGTGGAGTGAGTGGAGGGATGATCACAACCTAGTTCTTAGACCTTAAACAAACGTAGAGGAGGATGACATGCTATGAAACCCTTGGCTTGGCTTGCTTGGCTTGGTTTACCATTTAAAGGGCTTTACCTGCACAAACTTGTAAAGGAGATCTGGAGCGATGGCGGCCTTTAGTCGAGAGTCCGGAAAGATCACCCTCACACGTTACCTCACCCTACCGGGCCTAACCATATGAATAGTGAGTCGATGGCGGCCTTATAGTCGAGAGTTCGACAAGCTCACCCTACCGGGCCTACCGGTCCTATCGGTCGACAACTAGAGAAAGAACTCTCCTGCAAACCTCATGGGGAAGCTAAAGTAATTCATAAAGAGCTCTGTATCATACATTTGACCATGTATAGAAACTCCAAGGTGTAGATTGGTTCATGCTACATAGTGAGTAAACATACTAGTTACTATTGGTTAAGGTTTATGATGTCTATTTGTTCCTAAATATGTAACACAATGAATATGTGATTAATAGACCCAACTTCGAGACACGGCATGATACAGTGTGACTTTCTGTATTCCACTTATATATATCCTCCGTCTCTTCTGCTCCACCTATATATATCCTCCGTATTTTCCGCTCCCAACCCCTATCATCCCCCTTTTCACCCTCCACCTATTTCTCTCCCCCTTTTCCCCCGTCGGGAGACAGAGATTGTAGGCATCTTAATGACATACATATTCGATTACTGCCCTACAACATTCGTTCTTTCTTACTGTCTTGCGGCATCCGTTCAAGGTTGGTGGGTGAGCGCTCTAACGTGAGATTGATTGATATGGTGGCGTTCCTGAAGCTGTTGGATTCATGATTGGCTTGAAGTAAGAGAACCATCCTCCTTCGCGTCAGCATC
Source organism: Pinus albicaulis (assembly GCA_034641835.2). NCBI lineage: Eukaryota > Viridiplantae > Streptophyta > Pinopsida > Pinales > Pinaceae > Pinus > Pinus albicaulis. The sequence goes on from CM076582.1 coordinate 331,994,596, forward strand.
ATTCGTTGATTCACTATTTGAAGATCCGCCGAGCAACCAGTCTTAGCCAAAGGCATCCATATAGAAAAATAGCCAGGGGCATAGCCGTAGCCAGTTAGTCATAGACATAAGCTCTTGTCTGTAGTCATTGCTAGAACTCTTGTCATTTATAGAAATAAGCTTCAGTTATGGGAAGCTCCGGTTAGTGCTGTAGGCAGTCGGTGCATTAAGCTCTAGTCAGTGCCAATCGATCATAGTCAGAAGGAGTCAATCATAATATCCAATAGCCAATCAATCATAGCCAGAGAGAATTGCTAGAAGTAATTGCCCAGAGAAGAGAAGTGACCCATATTCCCCCGGACGGAACTATGTGCTGTTATGGCTTCTGTGAATGGCTTCTATGTGAGTTCCCTTCCCCACCAGAAGAATGAGATCGAGACATGTCATTACCATACAAGCATATTGACTAATCCATGTTACCAACAGATGATATTGATTGGATTAGTTCAACAGATTGGATTGATAACTGATGAATCCTTCTGCTTATATTGCTGCTTGCCAAAGTGGGTCTCTTGCTGCCCGTGTATCCTTGTCTCTTCCTCAGACCTAATCTGTCCAACCGTTGAACCATCAGATGGCCATCCCGACGTCAAACTGTAAGATTCAATCTGCCCCAATACCTATTGCTAAGATTCCATCTGTCGCAACCAATGCCACCCTTGAACTAGTCAATTTCCCATCTCGATAGGCCCACACTCTCTATCATCTTGACACACCCCGTATTTTCTTTCTAAATTTCCCATCCTGGCAACACACTTTACTGAATGCTGGTTCTATCCGTAATACCACTACTTCTAAGAATCTTTTTGTGTTATTACATACATAAAGAATGACTGGAATAACTCATTTTACCGGGCAGATCTCAATCGAGTCGAAGGTCGAAGGCAGAAAGGAAGGCGGGTCGGGGAGCGAGTTCGAAGTAAAATGAAGTGTTTAAGGGTCGGTGGAAGGCCCAGTATGCTTTCAGTACCCAATACTCATTCCTCTTTACGCTTTCAGTACCCAATCCTCATTCCTCTTTATGCTTTCAATACCCAATCCCATTCCGTTCAATCTGCTTTCAGTACCCAATCCCCATTCCCCTCTTTCAGTCCGCCTGCCCAGTACAATCACCCAGGAAGGAAGGAACAATATGCATTTTACCCATTATGCTGTCAAGAACCAATCCCCCCCATTATGCTTTCAGTCCGCCTACCAGTATGCATGCCCAATCTTCATTCGTGTGATCCCAACACCATGATCCTAACGTATTTGCGAAATATGATATGCCTTGTGGGAATGAGTTAGACATTCATTCGTGTGATCCCAACACCATTATCTATGCTATGTTGCCATCACACTATATACAATGCTATCACCCCAATGAAATAGGGTAGGCGGGAATTAGAGAAGTATGCTTTCCAAGATGGCATTGCCCAATCGGAGCTTGCGTTAGCAGGTGAAGTCTGCCAAACAAGAAACAGTAAGAATGAGTAGTCCCTACGATAATACAATATGGATTTCCCCATTCATTCCATATACAAATGAATAGTAATGTAACGAACTATGTTCAGGGACTGCAACCGTAATGGGGTTGGTTGGTTGTATTGTATGGGGTGCGCGTGGATGAATCGATAGGGGGTATACCCGATTCATATGTCCCAGTGGTGTTAGGAGGTTATTAAGTCCAACCCATAACCAGTCCTTTGTAAACACCAGCCATAGCCCTTATACCCAACACCATCCATTATCCCAACAGCCCTTGATCAACACCAGCCAGTATCCAGTATTCCTGGTGGAGGGCCTGGTGGATGACCACAAGAACTACGTACCATCAGTACTACTTCATATTCCATTCACCAACCATTCATTATTCTGGGAAGTGTGTCCTTGATCAACAGCAGCCATGCTAGTATTTAAAACACCGTTATCCCATTCCCATTAGGTGTGGTTAGCCTTGGTCAATGCCAGCTTTCCATTCAACAGGATTAGCCATTAGTCCATTCCCAGCCATCATGAAACAGTCCTTAGTCCATATATTGAAGCAGTCAAGTCATTATTTCAAACACCAATCCTTGATCCACACGGTTATTCCAAACACCATTCATTAGCCCAAACACACCCTTTATCAACATGGTTCTGTGTGGTTAGCCATGATGAACACGGAAATATATATTGGGACTAATTGGCAGTGGCTGGTATGAAAAAGAAATATACATACATTATTCCAGGAAAGGATGGATGTGTGTCCTTGGTAAACCCTCCCCATCCATATAGTGACGGTGTATGTGTGGTTAGCCTCGATCAACCCCATTCAGTATTCCAGGATGTGTGGTTAGCCATGATCCCAATCCAAAGCCATTATTCCAGTGTGGTTAAATTTGATTACAAACACCAGCTAGGGGTGTAGAACAAATGGTAGATTGAGATCCATATCCATTAGCCATCTAGTTACTGCATGTAGCTTGGTAGGCTTCTCACACCGAATCATGACCTGTGGGCTAAGCCGGTTATTCACATTGATGTATACTTTTTTTTCAGAGTCATTTTCCTCTCTTTTTAGTCGAGCGTGCTAACGCACCCATTGACCCACAACTTTTCTTTAGAAAGCTTTCTCTCTGTTAAGCGCTTTCTCTCACTGGCACTGCTTCTCTAACCCTTCTGCTCACTGGATCCAATCAACTCAAGCTCACCTTGGGAGGATGGATCCAATCATAAGCAATCCAATACAAAGAGACAAACACTGGTAAAGCAATCCCAATCCCAGGCCAATCTCTGCACGAGTAGTTGGTTCCTGGGATAAACAATTGAACCTGTACCATATCGGTTGGTGCCAGCTACACATCATAGCTGTACCAGATTAGGTTAGTTCCTGGCTGGATGCTCACTATACAATTAGATGGTCTAAACCTTGAGTTCCTATAATCGCATAGATAATGATAAGGAAGTAGCCTCAAGTAAAGGTGTTACCGCATATAGGTTTTAAACCCTGTAAAGACTTTTCAAGGGGTTGTATATTATATATGATACACCTCTCTTGACCATCAGGAGAGAAACGGGGCTGTTATCGACTGGTAGGGAGACCGGACCTAGGAAAGCTCCTCATTACCCATCGCGAGCTAACTAAACATCCAATAAATCTCACCTTCCACTAATGACTGATCCTACTGGACTGATTCTACTGCTTGACCTCAAGCAAGTGTGACCTCACCCAAGAGCTAGTGCGAGAAAGAAACAATAGCTAGTGCAAGCAATCTCAACATCCAATACTTACTGATTTTACTGCCTTACCTCCTGCCAAGCTATCATCCAAGCCATCAAACCAATCTCCAAGCCATAGCAATCAAAATAACCCTAACACAACTAATGCTACTACCCAAAGCCAGAACGAAATAACCCTAACACTTTTCATGCTAATAGCGAAACGAACACTAACACATCCAATGCTACTTTAACTACCACTTGAACTACCTTCCCAAACCAATACTTCCAATATTTTCAGTCAAAAAGAGAAAGCTTAAACTACGCATCATCACCAAGCTCCACTTGTATGCCTGCCTTTAGAGAGAGTAAGTAAGCACACATGCTATCTAGCCTTCACACACTAGTAAGTCAGTAAGTAAGTGCTACACTTGCATCATATCTTCCTTCCGGGGGCTGCTGGCACCACCTAGTTAGCCGATATTCTTATTCCTACCATCATATTCTCCAATAGACCTAAGTTAACGACCCTCGTGTGGTTATTCCGTTGGGCTCGATAGATCTTATACTTGTCGATAAGCCTATAACGCATGATGAATAAGTCAGTCGATTGTATATATTTCATGGAACACCTGATTCGTGCTGCGGGTTGTACGGATAGTCAGTCGGAGCAGTCTTCAACCTATGTGACTGAGGCACAACTGACATTCTACCAGCGGTATACTACACTGTCTTCGCCGAACTTATTGCATCTAGCTATGCGTTCTTAGCGAAGGTGAAGAAACAAGCTTGGTAAATCGTCTCGTGTCCCCGAACTCATCACGGTGATCGTTTTGCCTATCTTGCCTATATATACGTAAAAGGGTTCATGGAGCAGAATACCTGACCCGTGTCCACGGAAAGGTTGTTCCGTAACCTCTATAGTAGTGGCCACCTCACTGTGTACTCCCCCTCAATTTGGCTTTATTCCTACCTCTTGCTCAAAGCTTGTGATAGGTGCTCATACCCCTCATAACACTTAACCGTACGTATTTACATTCAAGGCTGTTGTATCTGTGGGACCAGGTTGTTAGGCATCTATGGGACTTGTGGGTGTACTTCGAAAAAGGCTCCTCCAAGAAGGCATCTATCTGTTGGACCTGTTGTTTAGGCATCTATTGAACTTGGTGATGAAGGCTAATAATAAGGAGGAACTTCAAGCAAAGCAGATGAAGGCTTCTTGTTGTCTCCTTAGCACAATAAATATGGCTTATGCACCCATACGTCTTCGATAGACGACGACTTTTATGTCAACTTAAGTATTAAAGCATTGAAGAAGGATTTAAATAATTATGCTTAAGCATTTCTTTTCAATTTACATTGGTGTATATTATTTAATATTGCAATTTTAATTATTCTCACCAATGTATATACACTCATTACAATTTTTTTATGTTTGTAGATGGAAGGTGAAGAAGAAAACAATCAACACCATGAGCAAAACATTCCTGAAAATAACACAAGTCATGGAAGTAGGTCGAGTAGTGACAACCGTTCAAGCGAAGAATGATGATCATTATGTTTGGATATCAAACCAAGGCGTTTTATTTTTTGAAATATATGTCTGTGAAATCAGACTTTTTGTTTAATGTAATGGACATAGTGTCCCAATTGAAAGAAAAAGGGGTACCAGTAACTGTCCCATTTTGTATGACAAAGACTGTCTTATTAATATATATATATAATAAAATGTGTTTTAATTTATTCTATTGCGTTCTCCATTGTCGCTGTGAAAAGAAATACCACTGATTAAATTTATGGATGATTAAATATTATAATGAAGATTTGTCAAATTTGATGATATGATATAACAAATTAATCCAAACATCACATTCAAATGCACTAAAAAAAATTTAATTGATATGAATACTGTTATAAGATATGTGTCGTCTTTTGATGAATAATGAATTTTAAAAAATCACAATAATTATGATATGATATAACAAATTAATCCAAACATCACATTCAAATGCATTAATAAAAATTGAATTAATATGAATACTGTTATAAGATGTGTTAATTTTGATGAATAATGAATTTTTAAAAAACTACAATAATTGCACTGTCACAGGTCGATGTTTCTAAAAAATACAAAATTAAAACCGGTGTGTGTCAGTTACTGTACACCGGTGTGTTTGTATGATACAGAGCACCAGTGCATTTCTACGACCTATGGGCACCGCAAAAATACCAATACCAATTATAAATCTCAATGCGTGTGTGCGATACTGCATACCGGTGCGTTTATGTGAGACTACACACCATTACATTTGTACGACCTATGGGCACCGCACAAATACAGATGCCAATTATAAATATTGGTGTGTTTGTTTGATATTTCACACCAGTGTGTTTCTATAAGATTACGTACCGGTGCATTGATATGACTTATGGGCACCGCACAAATCCCAAGACCAATTAGAATGGCCTCGTGCGTTGTATCACTAACACTGTGCCCGGTGCGGTTTTAGACCTTGATAGCCCGGTGTATGCACCTTAGACTGCCCCAGGGCGATCGTCTATATGACACGCACCGATGCATTGAAAACTTAGTAGCGCACCAATGAAAAAAACATCCGTAATAACCTCCGGCCGCCCAGGTTTTTTTAGTTGTGTTGAAATTCCGTTAAAATCTCCGCCAAAACCTCCGTTACCAAAAATGGATGTTGTAGATTTTTTTTTTGACAATTTTGGCCAATTTTATAACATTAAAAACCTCGTTTATAACCTCTGCTAGATGGTATTTTCCTTGTAGTGAACACAAATTTTCTAAGGAAGGGTTCGAAAACAGAATTCATCAAACCTTGAAATGTGAAAGGTGCATTAGTCGGGCCAAAAGGCATGACCAAAAATTCATAATGACCTTCATGACTTCTGAATGTTGTTTTCAGAATGTCTTTAGTCTTCCTTCTGATTTGAAGATCCAACTTGGTGAAGTAAATTGCTCCATGTAATTTGTCCAACAATTCATCAATGACAGGAATGAGAAATTTATCTTTTATAGTGAGCTTGTTGAGCTCCCTATAATCCAGACACATACACCACGATCTATCCTTCTTGTGCACCAATAGTACTAGAGTAGAGAAAGGAATTTGACTAGGTTGAATTATACCAACCTCTAGCATTTCTACAACCATACACTCAATTTCACTCTTTTGGACATAGGAATATATGTAAGGCCCGATGTTTGGAGGAGCACTTCCTAGAATCAAGTGAATATCATGATCATAATCATGAATTGGTGGGAGGCCTTTGGGAGTCTCACACACCTTGGAAATATTGTCCAAGAATTTGTGGAGATCTATAGAAATGGATGACTTAGATATTTGAACATCTAGTGAACATAATTGTGAAATTAACCCTCATTGTTCCTTCTTCAAAAGTTTTTTCATGCCATTAGAGTTTATTATCTTCATAGGTTTCCCTGTGATACTCCTTAATTCAATTTCCTTTCCTTCCCAAAAAAAATTCAATAAAAGTTCTTAAAAATTAAAATTTATCGTCCCCAAATATTGTAACCATTGGAATCCTAGTACAATATCAACACCACCTGGAATGGAAAGAATTGGACTATTTAATACATATTCTCTCATGGTTAGCTTGAAATTATGGCACTTTCCATAGAAATTTATAGTTCCTCCATTTGAAACCATCACTTGACACTCCGGTGCTGCATATAGAAAGAAATTCATTTCCTTGGTTATCTTACAATGAATAAAATTATGGGTACTACTCGAATAAATCAATACTATTACCTTTTTCTTCTTGATATATCTTTCTATCTTGAGTGTTAGAGGAGTGGAAATTCTTGCCAATGCATCACAAGATATATTTGGATTCATTCGTCTTTTTTTGGGTTTGGTTCCTGGTTTATATCCTCTTCTTTTGATGTGTCTTGTTCCTTTTCTTCCTCCTCTTCACAATCTATGTAAAATAGTTTCTTCTTGGCACACTTATGACCTTTAGTGTATTTGGTATCACAACTATAAAAAATCCCTTTTCCTCTTTTTTCCTTCAATTAATGTGGTGTCAACCTTGTAGGTTGTGGAAAGCTAGTAGCAACAACACTTCCATATTTATAGTTGTGAGTGGTATATTTCCTTGTTTCCATAATTTTTATTTCAACTTTTCTTGCCACCTTGAATTCCTTTGCCAATGAATCAGGTTCTCAAAGTCAAACTTCATGTTGGATGTTATCCTTTAAAGTCCCTATGAAAACATCAATGTTATGCTCCTCTGGAATATCATTTACCTTGATATTTAATCTTTGGAAGTCCTCAATGTGCTTCACCTTTCAACGCTTTTATTTGATATATATCAATTGGATAAAGAAGGGATTATTCTTTGTATCCTCATAATGTGCCACCAATTATTCCGAAAAAAATGTCTAATTTGTTGACACCTAATCCTAGGGATTGGGTGAAATTGTAAAATAGTGTAAATAGAAAATAAGGAGTGGAAGATGAAGAGACATTGGGAGATGAATCGCAAGAATCTCTCCCTTCACGTATATATTTGTGTGCACCATTAGTGCAAAAATCAATTAAGTTTGATAGAGTTACCTATTGGCTTGACATGGTATCAGGGCCAACTCCATTTTTAGGTTATGTAACTCCCTTCTGCCATTCATGCCATATTCTCTATCATATCAATTTTTTGTGCTGTATGTGTTGAGTAAAATAATTTGTATTAGATTACTAACATAAATTATCAATCAGGGAGTAGTAGGACTTGTGAGACATACATGCACAATATATGCTAGGGATCAGTTTATGAAAACTAAAAACTAACCTAATCACACCATTCCTATATTAACTTGAAAATCTATTCTACATTCAGGAATTAAAATTTAATCTACTTGCATAATTGAATTGTAATCTACTTGCAAAATTCAAAACTAATCTAGTCAAATCTGCATAAATCAAATCTATCGTAATCTATTCTACTTGTGTAATTGAAATTCTAATCTATGTTTGAAAAATTGAAAACTAATATAACACAAATGCATAAATCAAATCTAATCCAGCATTCTTCATGAATTCAAAAACACTTTTACATGAAATGTAAATCAACAATCGATTGGTCGAACACACTTGCATGAACTAAGCTTACATGAATGGAAAATATAAACTATCAAACTTCCAATGAAATGAAAACAACATAACAATTCAAATGAAATGACATACTTGAGTGAAATAAAAACTAATATCAAAACAAAATTACAAAATAAAACCTACTCTATTTTACATTCTAATATGCTCCATGATATCTCCTACTTCACATCTCCCTCCATGCTTGGAACCTCAAAGCTTTATTCAAGTTCTCCAAAATTACAAAGTACAAAATAATAATATGACAAGTTAAATTAACAAAAGTTACAAATAAAGGAGAGAGATCTCCTATTTATACAAATTCCTAAGCAACCTACTCATTAATGAGGATCCTTACTCCTCTCCTTTGGTCCATAATATTCTCAACCAATTTGCTAACCATAGGCAACATATCCCTCTTTCAAATATCCTTCATATCATAAAGATAATTTCGAATTTGATCTTTTGGAGCCACATAAGAGGACCTTAGAAGCTTCCAATGAACCTACACATGTCACAAAACTCTTTCCACTTTTAAGGTATAAGCATATGCATATTATTTCCTAACTTTTAATCACAAATTCACTTAAAAAAACTAGAAATTAATAATGTTTGGAAAACACAAGGGTAACCCAAATGATGATGAAAGTGAGATGAATGTAGTGACATGGTAGTGAAATGGAGGTGAATGGAGGTGATATAATGGACATGATGGTGAAAGTGGATGTCTTTTTAAGGACAATTCTGAGACCCAACATGCCCCCCAACTGAAGTTGTTGCATGTCCTCATGCAACCTATTACATTGATTCATTTGATCTTTGAGTTGTCTTTCTTTTGAATGAGCTTTGGCTTGTATCAATTCTCCTTTAACTTTTCATTATCATAGCATTTATAACTTCATTATTTTTGCAAAGTTTTCTTTGAAATACATTGGATTGCAACATTCATCTTTATGGTTGGTTCTTGTGCGAACCAAAATTGATTTTTATTTTTTTATAGTTGGTTCTTGTGTGACAACCAAAATTAATGAGTATTGGTTCTTGTGTAACAATACTTTTTTTATTCTTTGTTGCATCCAAATATCTTGAAAACATTGAGAATTTATCTTCTCAATTAGACATAAGCTCATCAATTTAATGATTTGAAAAACATATAATATTTTTGAATCTTAATGAAATATTAGTTGTATTTTGGTTATATGAAAGTGATGTGGCATAAGATGTAAATATATAGAGTGATATCCCTTCCCCCCAAACTGATGGTTTTTGCAATTTTATGAAGTGAGAAAAGGAATTTTGTGGAGTGTTTTTCCAAAAATTATAACTTGAACATTTTAAGGAATTGCATGATAAAAAATTAGAAAAGAACATACCTTCACTTACCTATGAAATGGATAAGTTGTGGATATGTAGCTGCTGCAAAAATCTGATCTGATGCTTCTTCAATTGGTCGTGCAAATAATGGATGAAGTTGTGAAAGTGAGTCTTTATTGTTGCTACTGAATTTGCTGAATCTTCTACATCTGCTACAAATGTTGAATAATGATGGGTCTCATAGTATTAATGTCATTATGACACATTGGCACAATTCTTATCTATGTGAATGAACTTTCTGATGTCGAACATAGTAAGAAATTGTTGAATTAGTGGCCATTAATGTATGCCACTAATCAACACGAGATCTCTCACCATTGATGAAAATGAGAGTCAAGATGCCTAAGCACATATTTCTAGGTATGAATAAATTTGCTGATGTCGAGTCACCTAGAAGATCCGTCAAACAAGGGAAATTAATGTATTCCCATTTTTTGTTAGTAAGAGAACTTGCCATTAAGGCAAGCAAGCCTCAGGGTAATTTTTGAAAAGATTTTTAAGACTAAAAAAGGACTATAGATATACAATTTTCTTTGAAGCAGGATTTATTTGGGAAAGGAAAATGAACATGAAAAGGAAAAAGATAATGGATTTAATCAACATGTAAGTGAGATAATTGTTTTTATTCATGAGTTAGGGGTGGATGGAAGTAAATGAATGCGAATGGATAGTGAATGTGAATGACGAATGAATGTGAATGGAAAATACGAAGGGAAATGAGGTGAATTTTTTATTGATTTAAGAAGCATGGATGTAATGGAGACAATGGCATCTGAAAGGCTTGTACGTGTGGATCCGATCTACATTAGCATGTGCTCATGCATTGATGCTTCATCTTTTTTTTTGTTTTGATCATCTTCTTGTAAAAGAAATGTGGTCTTTAAGAGAGACACTGTTCACTTATGGTCATCTGTCCTTCCTCCTGGAACGTGCAAAAGAAACTAGTGCTTCTTCTGCAATGGAATGTAAGACTATCAAAAGAGATAGGTGATCAATCTCTCTGGTTATGAAATTTACACAAAAAACTTATAATTGGTACTAATAAAACAAGTTCACGAAGGAAAACCAAAATACTTTATACCTGTGTCGAAACTAGTGCCTCAAGGTACCTATTCTGTATTTTCAGAAATTTCTTCATTCTAACTATTTCAAACTTTTATTATAGCTTTCTCGTTGTGTAGATCTCGTCGAGATATTTCTGATGACGCTTGAATCGTCGAAATCCGATATCGTATGAGAAAGGCTAATTTGAAATTTGGGTGAAACAGTGAATATTGTCATGAGGTTTCTCAGCTGCAAAATTGCACAGTTTCTGTAGCTAAACTCTTGAACATAAAGTTAAGTATACACAACTATGCATGTAATCAATATTGATCTTTAAATTCAGTAATACCTCTTCCAAAAGAACGACAAATATATTCCCTTGAAAGTTTAATCAAAGGATAGAAATAAAATTATAAACTCTAACCTACTGAAACAATAAATCAAATAACTTTCAGAAATCATTACAGTTCATCAAAGAGATAAATTGGTGCTTAATGACTAGAATCATCCTTTTCAGAGAATGTTGTATATTGATATACATCCAACAAGAAGTCCACGTGTGCAGGGTTATTCATGCGTATTTTTTCTATCCATCCACCATCATATGGGCTTCCATTAATCAAACCATGGGAGCCATTAAGCTCAGAGTTGCCTTCAGGAACTTCCCCAGAAACTGGCAATAATACATCACTGGTTGCTTTCACACTTTATGCAGCACCAAGAGTACCCCTTTTTGAAACAATAGCTCCTACATCTGGTAGTTCAACAATGATCCTGAGCATGGTCAGTTATTCCGATAACAGTAGGAGGGCCATCAATTTTGACCCACTCATGTGAATCGATATATTTCAAGTCCTTGACAACACAAGAAAAACCCCATGAGTAAGAGAAATGAAATCTGAAAGGTGGTCGAGATCTAATAACTGCGCAGAGGGTGAAGAAGACAGAGTATTGAATCAAATTAGACTCTTCGATTTAACAAAATCACGTGCCATGTGGATCAATCTTAAGAATGCCACAACAGAATTTGATTCTAATTTTAATTCTTCCACCTTCCAGCATGCCGCATTGAAACAATTCACTGTGCATTAAAAATCATTTTTCCTCATGTAGTCTGACAATAAAGGTTCCGAAGAACCACAAATTTCTCTCTAACAGTTATGAAATTGATGAAATCCTTTCTGGGTTATTTAATTCACCCCGCTGTGAGAAAAAATCATGTTTTTATGTTTTCATATTCACCCTCAAGCGATCAGAAAATGTGTGTCTAAACCGGTGCGTTTTCTGGAAATGCTCAGGGAATAAAATCAATTGTTGATGACATCGCATGGCTTTTGGACTTGGTTACCTAGAGGACTCACCATTTTTTATCAAATTCATGTAGTGTTGAGCTCTTGGTTTCCAGATCCATGTCATCCAAATTGACGTTGTCTCCAAGCTATCTCCATCGTGTGAAAATCTTTCTGCATCAAAATCGAGGGAGTCTCTCAATTCTCAAGCCTGAGCCTTATAAGTGGCGAGAAGCGTTCAAGAAAAGGAGGTGAGCCTTTGTGTTCATGATTGGTTAGATCCATCGGTTATATTTGAATTTGCAAACACAAATAAACAAGTTCCTCATCCTCACTAAATCGGTTCATTTGCATGGTTTATTTTATTTTTAATTATTTTGGGTTTTTACTTCTTCATTTTGGATTTTATTTTATTAACGTTTTTTTTTTTTTAATGTTTTCAATGTAATGTGTTTTTTTATTCGTTTATGTTTTTTTTTTTGTTTATTGTATTTTTAATTTTTTTTTAAATGTTTATTTCCAAAGTCTTAAAAAAACTAATTAAAATAATATGCAACAAAATTATTTCTAAAAAAAATGGAAAATGAAAATTGAATTTAAAAAAATGAAAACGAAAATAAAAACTAATCCCTATGTATGATTTTTTGTTTTGTTTTGTATTGTATTATTATTATTATTATTATTTAATACAAGAAAGACTAATTATCCTTAATTTCTAAAAGAATGAAAAACTAATCTAATAACAAAAAACTGAAATTGCATGAAAATAACGAAATTGCGTAAAAATGAAATTACATAAAAAAGAACTAAAATTGCAAGTGATATGTAATAAGAAAAAAAATTGAAATTGCAAAGATGAAATTGCAATGTAATTGAAACTAAGCTAACAAATGAAATGACATTCTAAACTAACGCTAATCCCTATGTACGCCTCCTCAGCAATGACGCCAAAATGTTGACTAAAATAATTTGTATTAGATTACTAACATAAATTATCAATCCGGGATCTGTAGGACTTGTGAGACATACGTGCACAATATATGCTAGGAATTAGTTTATGAAAACTAAGAACTAACCTAATAACGCCATTCCTATATTAACTTGAAAATATATTCACATTCAGGAATTAAAATTTAATCTACTTGCATAATTGAATTGTAATCTACTTGCAAAATTCAAAACTAATCTAGTCAAATCTGCATAAATCAAATTTATCCTAATCTATTCTACCTGAATAATTGAAATTCTAATCTATGCTTGCAAAATTGAAAACTAATCTAACACACATGCATAAATCAAATATAATCTAGCATTCTTCATGAATTCAAAAACACTTTTACATGAAAAGTAAATCAACAATCGACTGATCGAACACACTTGCAATAATTAAACTTACATGAATGGAAAATATAAATGATCAAACTTCCAATGAAATGAAAACAACATAACAATTAAAATGAAATGGCATACTTGAGTGAAATAAAAACTAATATCAAAACAAAATTACAAAATAAAACCTACTCTATCTTACATTCTAATATGCTCTAGGATATCTCCTAGTTCACATCTCCCTCCATGCTTGGAACCTCAAAGATTTATTCAAGTTCTCCAAAATTACAAAGTACAAAATAATAAGATGACAAGTTAAATTAACAAAAGTTACAAATAAAGGAGAGAGATCTCTTGTTTATACAAATTCCTAAGCAACATACTCATTAATGAGGATCCTTCTTCCTCTCCTTTGATCCATAATATTCTCAACCAATTTACTAACCATAGGCCACATATCCCTCCTTGAAATCTCCTTCATATCATAAAGATAATTTCGAATTTGATATTTGGGAGTCACATAAGAGGGCATTGGAAGATTCCAATGAACCTACACATGTCACAAAACTTTTTCCACTTTTAAGGTATAAGCATATGCATATTGTTTCCTAACTTTTGATCATAAATTCACTTAAAAACACTAGAAATTAATAATTTTTGGAAAACACAAGGGTAACCCAAATGATGATGAAAGTGAGATGAATGTAGTGACATGGTAGTGAAATGGAGGTGATATAATGGACATGATGGTGAAAGTGGATGTCTTTTTAAGGACAATTCTGAGACCCAACAATATGTTAGTGTGAGTGCTCTCCCTCATTCAGTCGATTCCCTCTGTGATTCCATAGTGCGAACCATACTCGACTTCTCTCGAAAACTATTGAGCTCAGATCGCTCTCCCCTCCACTGCTCCAAAACATACAAGCTCCACGCTCCTTGACTGCCTTACAGTCACGCAGAGCACTTCGCTCTACTCAACCCCGAATTTTGGCCAAGGTCTCAACATTGAATCCAACACCACAACTCCCAAAGGTTCTCCCTACGCTTGTCATTTTTTCGCCTGACATGGTATGATAACTGCACCTGAGGCCTCCTCTCTCTACATGCGCCCACGCTCACAGTGTTGTGCAGTTGGCTCTCATCTCTCCTCCAGGTGCCAAGTGTGTTTTGAAAGGCATACCACTCGACTCTACACAGGTCAAAACTACTTCACCAATTTCTCCTACAGTCGGCCCTCCATACAATCAACATTGGTATTGCTCCTCGACCTGTGTTTCCATATGTAACCTCCCTCCCCGCATGTTCCAAGCCTTCCCTCCTTACACCATTACACTCCTCCACATTACGTTGTCCCAATTCCTTGTGTAGCCATGAACCTAAGTGGGGCATCTCACAGTGCGGCACCTCCGAGCACTATGATACATGTGTTTCCATACGTCGTGTTTCTATACGTTTCTCCTCGACCTGCGTTTCCATACACAACTACCCACAACTTTGTGCCCTCCTGGTCATACCACCCTTGACATCCTTGCAACATATAATACCTCTCCCATAAACACCATCCCCATAAACACTCTCCCTCATACCATATAACCCTTGCCTGCCACGAGAAGTACAATTCTTTTTTACAGCACATATTTAGAATGCATTAACTCATATCTATTGTGGGAGAAGTTGTCACTGACAAGGAAAAATATCCTTAGTGGTCCCGGAAAATCAAGCACACTCTTATTTATAATGAGTTGTGGAAAGGAATTTGTGAAAGAGATAGAGAAAATGCATTTTTAAAACCTACCTCAGACAAGGAAATCGCCATTTGGGACAACAAGGACAACAAGGCCTATGCCTTGATTGCAAAATCTGTAAATGAAGGGTGAGTCGCCATATTACACCATTCTCAAATGCTTATGAAGCCTTGAAGAAGTTCAAAGAACTGTATGAATTACACTCCGAACTTGAAGTTGTCCAATTGATGATTAAAATGTTCAGTCTTGAATTGAAAAATGATGACCCTATTGCTTTAACATCAGAAGTAAGATATATCATGCATGATATTAAAAACAGTGGTGTTGAAATAGACATATCTCTCATAGCTTATGTCAAGGAATTATATCCCACTTACTCACATTATCTTGAGTCATTGCAATCAAGTGGAAATCTCAAGGAGATTACCTTTGACTCCCTTGAGAAGAAGTTTGATGAGAGAGAAAAGGATTTTGGGAAGAAGAAATTTCCTCAGTCTTCCAAAGAAGTTGTTTGTCTTGCACATGGAGGGAATAATCATGCTCAAGATTATTCTAGAGGAAGAGGTGGCCGAAGAGGAAGAGGAAGAAGAAATTTCAGAGGCAAGGGGAGCAGACAATTTCAAGGAGAAAAGTATGATATTTATTTCACATGGTGGAATAGATATGGACATGATGCATCCACATGTAAGATGCCTTGGGACATAATTGAGCAAGAAAGAAATGAAGCCTGTCAAACCAGGAGGTAACTCCTCAAATCAGAATGTGTTATTGAATGAAGAATGAACATGCATTTATACATGGAGGTGAGGCTATTGGGATTCATCTCCCAATGACTCTTGGCCTTCCTTATTTCCCAATATTATTTATTATACAAAATTAAATATCCACACCCATCCCATAGGATTAGGTGTCAACATTCCCCCCTTTAATCTGAAGGGATGTTGGTGAGTCCAAGCATCGATCTGAACTTTTCAAACTTTTCTCTTCCAAGTGCTTTGGTGAAGATGTCAGCAGTTTGCTCATTTGTGGAACAATGATGTAGATGGATGGTTTTGGCATGAACATGATGTCGAATTAGATGGTACTTTGTATTGATGTGCTTTGTTCGATCATGGAACTTTGGGTTCTTGGCCAACTTTATTGCAGAAGTGTTGTCGATCATGAGTGGTGTGGAGTACATTTGTTTCATCTACAAATCTTCCAGGATTTTCCGAAGCCACACAATTTCCTTTGTCGCTTCAGCTGCTGCCACATATTCTGCCTCGGTCGTGGAATCTGCTGGAACTGATTGTTTGCGTGATCTCCATGAGACAGCTCCTGATCCAAGACTCATGGTGTAACCTGTAGTAGACACCCCTGTTTCTTTGTCGCCATCAAAGTCTGAATCAGAGTATCCGGTCAAGATGAAGTCGCCTACATGTGTATATTTGAGTCCAAAGTCTTGAGTCCCCTTCAAGTACCTTAGTACTCTTTTTGCGGCAGACCAATGTCCTTCACAAGGTTTTTGCATGAACCTTGAGAGGATTCCAACAGCAAATGAGATGTCAGGTCTGGTGGTGGTCAGATAGATAAGACTTCCTACAAGCTGTCTATACTTAGTTGCATCCTCAAATTCCTTCCCTTCAACTGATGTGAGCTTCAAGTTTTGTTCCATTGGAGTGCCTAAGGGTTTACAATCATCCATGCCAAATTTGTTCTAGAGATCTCCAATGTACTTCTTCTGAGAAAGAAAGATGAATTTAGGATGTTGAATTACTTCAATACCCAAATAGTAATGAACATGACCCAAATCAGTCATTTAAAAACCTTTCTTCAACTCTTTCTTCATGGATGCAATATAGCTCTCATTGTTTCCTGTTATCAAAAGATCATCTACATATACCACAAGATATACAACTGTTTTTCCAACTTTCTTAACAAACAAAGTTGCATCATCAAGATCAAAATTTTTGAATTCAAGTTTCAGAAGATGCTCGGTCAATTTCTCATACCAGGCTCGTGGTGCTTGCTTGAGGCCATACAAGGATTTTATAAGCTTGCAAACTTTGTGTTCTTGACCCTTTATCACAAATCCTTCTGGCTGGGACATATAAAATTTCTCCTTTAGATCTCCATTCAAGAAGGTTGTTTTTACATCCATCTGATGGAATTT
Source organism: Pinus albicaulis (assembly GCA_034641835.2). Classification (NCBI taxonomy): domain Eukaryota; kingdom Viridiplantae; phylum Streptophyta; class Pinopsida; order Pinales; family Pinaceae; genus Pinus; species Pinus albicaulis. The sequence continues at coordinate 332,011,877 of CM076582.1, forward strand.
CCATCCATTCTGAGCTGCTAAGGCAAAGAGAGTCTGGATGGTGGTCCATTTTGTTGTGGGAGCAAAAGTTTCTTCATAATCGACTCCTTCTTTTTGTGCGAATCCTTTTGCCACAAGCCTGGCCTTGTGCTTGTCAAGTGAGCCGTCTGCTTTGTACTTGTTCTTGTAGACCCACTTACAGCCAATTGGTTTTGTTCCCAAAGGCGGATCAACCAGCTTTCAAGTGCCATTCTTTATCAAGGCATCATACTCCTTCTGCATCGCTTCTTTCCATTCATCATGAGAAGCGGCTTCTTTGAAGGAAGTTGGTTCATGATCTGTAGACAAACTCAATTCACAGTTATAAGCAATATCCATATCAACGGGAGAATCAGAATTATCTACATCACCTTCGATTTGTTGAGTGGAACTTCTTGTTCCTGTTTTTCCAACCTCATCAGGATGAACATTCTCCAGTGTCTTTGTCGGCCATTTGGGAGGACCTTTCTGAGATGGCCCAGGCTGGTCATTTGACTGAGTTGGGATTGATTCAAGATTCAATCTCCCAATTATGTCAATCACATCATCCAATGTGTCATCCGTGGTTGTTTCTTCATGTGGGGGAGAGAGTGCTTCAGGACATGATTCCACAGTTTGATTCAATATCGGAATCCCCCCTTCAAGATGTGGAATCACATTATCAAATTATTGGAAGGACTTTTCATGTGTGAATCTATCCAGGCGATCAAGTTGCCGCTCAACAACCTTGTCACTCTTGGAAGATTCAAGGAATATGACATCTCTTGCTATCACAAACTTCTTGTTTGCTTCATCATAGAGACGATATCCTTTGGAGGTATTGGAGTACCCCAAGAAGATACATTTGCGACTTCTAGCACCAAGTTTGTTCCTTCGACCCTTGGGTATCAAGGCATAACAGGTGGACCCAAAGACCCTGAAATGCTTTACCGAAGGAATGTGGCCATGCCACATTTCAAAAGGAGTTTTGTTTCTAATTGAACTTGAAGGACACCTATTATTTATCTAAACCACACAAAGAACTGCATCAGCCCAAAACATCAATTTCACATTCTTGAAAAATAACATGGAGTGAACCATATTTAAAATAGTTCTGTTCATTCTTTCAGCTACACCGTTCTGTTGGGGATTATATGGCACAGTTGTTTGATGTTTGATTCCATGTTGATGAAGATAATTTTCAAATTCATTTGAAGTGTATTCTTTTCCATTATCAGTACGTAGAGAGCCAATATGTGTTTGTGCATCATTTTCAATCCATGCATGAAAATTCTTGAAAGTTTGAAAAGCATCAGACTTATTCTTCGGTAAGTAAATCCAACACATTCTGGTGTAGTCATCAATAAATGTCATCATGTATTTGTTTCCATTTGCAGAAGCAATAGGCATAGGGCCACATAAATCTGAATGAACAAGCTCAAGTTTTCTATGTGCTCTGGAGTGTGAATCATGAAATGGTTGTTTGTTGTGCTTTCCTAGAATACAAGCATCACATTCCTTAGGTTTTCTAGGAATTGTAGGTAGTCCATTAACACCATTTTTCTTCAACAAATGAAGGTTGTCATAGTTTAAGTGTCCAAATGTAGCATGCCATAAAAGACTTGATGGGAATGTACCTTCATCATGATGTGAATTGAATGCAAAGTTTGGGGCATGAGCAGATGAACCTTTCAGCTTCAAGAGTCTCCCTTCTTCTATTCCCTCCATGAAAAGTGAGTGATCTGATGCTTTTCTGACCTCTTCCTTGTCATAAAACAAGTGAATTGAGTGTCCTTGCTGCCGGATTTCGACCAGGGACAGCAAGTTTCTCTTCAACTCAGGGAGGTATAGAACCTCATGTAGGATATGATCTGGAAGACCACGCAACTTAAGCCTGATTGTGCCAAGCCCTGATGGCTTGAGTTTGGATTTATTTGCGAAATATACTGCTCCATCAACTTTGTCAGTGAATTCTTAAAAAAAATCTTTTCTAAATGTCATGTGACATGTTGCTCCTGAATCTAGAAACCAATCATCTCTCCAGGAAGTAAATGAAACATCAAATAAGTCTTCAGTGACTCCATTGTTACAATGTGCTAGAACATAATGAGCGGATTCAGGTGCTTTACCTTTGTCTTTGTCATTAGTTTTACCTTTGTCTTGATTTATTTGCTGCTCAATTTTCTCCCATGGTGTTCTGCATTTGGATGCATCATGTCCATCTCTATTGCAACGTGTGCAATGAAGATTGGATTTGTCAGATTGTTTGCCCCCCCTTTCTGTGAAGTTTCTTCTTCCTCTTCCTCTTTTGCCACCTCTTCCTCTGGATGAATCTGGAGCATGACTCTTTTCTCTATGTGCCAAGTATGCAGCCTCTTCGGAAGATGAAGAGGCTGTCATCTTCCCAAAAGCTTTCTCTCTTTCTGCAAACTTTTTCTCAAGTGTATCAAAGGTGATATGCTCAAGGTTCCCACTTGCTTGCAAAGACTCAAGATAGTGTGAGTAACTTGGATATAATGCCTTAACATATGTTATGAGAGGTATGTCCATTTTTACACCAGTGCTATCAATATCATGCATGATCGATCTAACTTCTGAAGCTAAGGCAAGGGGATCATCATTCTTCATTTCAAGACTGAACAACTTAATCAGCAATTGAACATTTTATAATTCTGAATGTGAGTCATAGAGTTATTTTAGCTTGCTCAAGGCATCATAAGCATTTGAGAATGATGAAATGTGGCGACTCACCTCTTCATTTACGGAAGCTGCAATCAAGGCATAGGCCTTGCAGTTCTTGTTTTCCCAATCAACAACGCCAAAGGTAAAAATCATAAAAAAGGAAAGTTAAAGCACCTAAATCTGCTCATTATGTTGTGGCACATTGTAATATTGGAGTAACTGAAGAATTTTTTAATGATTTAGTTGCTTCTTGGGAAAATGATTGGTTGCTTGATTTGGGAGAAACATGCCGCATGAATTTTAGAAAATATTTTTTTGAAGAATTTACTGACAAGGTTGATGGATCAGTATACTTTGCAAACAAATCAAAACTCAAGCCATTAGGGCTTGGCACAATTAGGACTAAACTGCCCAGTCTTCCAGACTTTCTTCTACATGAGGTTCTATACCTCCCAGAGTTGAGGAGAAATTTTTTGTCTTTCGTCTACATCTACCAGAAAGGACACTCTATTCATATGTTGTATGGCAAGGTTGAGGTTAGAAAAGCACCAGATAGTTCACTTGTCATGACAGGGATAGAAGAATAAATACTTCTAAAGGTACTAGGTACCTCTACTCATGCATAAAAATTTGCATTCAATTCTCACTATGACAAAGGAGCATTCCCATCAAGTCTTTATGGCATGCTAGATTTGGACACTTGAACTATGACAACCTTCGATTGTTGAAGAAAAATGGTGTTACTGGTTTTCCTACAATTCCTAGGAAACTTAAGTAATGTTATGCTTGTATTCTAAGAAAGCATAGCGAACAATATTTTCATGATTCACATTCCAGAGCACATAGAAAAATTGAACTCATTCATTCATATTTATGTGGCCTCGTGTCTTTTCCTTCTGAAAATGGCAATAAATATATGATGACATTTATTGATGACTACACTAGAATGTGTTGGGTTTACTTATTGAATAAACAATTTGATGCTTTTAAAAAATTCAATAACTTTCATGCATTGATTGAAAATGATGCACAAAATCATATTGGCTCTATTTGCACTGATAATGGAAAATAATACACTTCAAATGAATTATAAAACTATCTTTTCCAACATGGGATCAAACATCAAACAACCGTGCCTTACATTCCCCAACATAACAATGTAGCTAAAATAATGAACAGGACAATTTTAAATATGGTATGTTCCATGATGTTTTTCAAGAATGTAAAATTGATGTTTTGGGTTGATGCAATTTTATGTGTTGTGTATACAAAATGTCCTTCTAATGAAATCAGTAACGAGACTCCTTTTGAATTGTGGCATGGCCACATTCCTTCAGTAATTCATCTCAGGGTCTTTGGTTCCACCTGTTATGCCTTGATACCTAAGGAACAATGAAACAAACTTGGTGTAAGGAGTTTTAAGTGTATCTTCTTGGGGTATTCATGAAATACCTCCAAATCATACCATCTATATGATGAAGTCAATAATAAATTTGTAGTATATAGAGATGTCATATTTATTGAATCTTCCAAGACTGACAATGTTGTTGAATGACATCTTGATCACTTGGATAGATTTAGGCATGCAAAGTCATTTCAAGAATTTGATAATCAGATTCCACATCTTGAAGGGGGTATTCCTATACTGGATCAATTTGTGCAATATTCTTCTGAAGCAATCTCTCCCCCACATGAAGCTCCAACCATGGATGACACTTTGAGTGATGTGATTGACAAAATTGGGAGACTAAGTCTTGGTTCAGCCCCAACTCAGTCAACTGAGCAGCCTAGGCCATCTCAGAAAGGTCCTCCAAAATGATTGACAAAGACAATTGAAAATTTTCGTCCTGATGAGGTTGGAAAGACGGGAACAAAAAGTTCCACTAGGAAAAATGGAGGTGATGTAGATGACTCTGATTCACTGGTTGATATGGATGTTTCTTATAATTTTGAATTGAATTTGTCTACAAATTTTGAACCAAATTCATTTAAATCACTTCTCATGATGAATGGAATGAAGTGATTCAGAAGGAATATGATGCCTTGATAAAGAATGGCACTTGGAAGCTGGTCGATCCTCCATTGGGAACCAAACCTATTGGCTGCAAGTGGGTCTACAAGAAAAAGTACAAAGTTGATGGCTCACTTGACAAACACAAAGCCAATCTTGTGGAAAAAGGTTTTGCACAGAAAGAAGGGGTCAATTGTGAGGATAGTGTTTCCCCCACAACAAAATGGGTTACCATCCAGACATTCTTTTCCTTGGAAAATAATAAAGATTGGAGAGTCCATTAGATGGATGTAAAAACCGCTTTCTTGAATGGAGATCTAAAGGAGAATGTTTTTATGTCCCAACCAGGAGGATTTTTTGAGAAGGGCCAAGAACACAAAGTATGAAAGCTTGTAAAATCCTTGTATGGCCTCAAGCAAACATCGCGAGCCTGATATGAGAAGTTAACTGGGCATCTTCTGAAACTTAACTTAAAAAATTATGATCTTGATGATGCAAATTTGTTTGTCAAGAAGGTTGGCAAAACAGTTGTATATCTTGTGGTGTATGTAGATGATATTTTGATGACAGGGAACAATGAGAGCTATATTGCATCCATAGAGAAGGAATTTAGGAAATTTTTTGAAATGAATTATTTGGGATATGTTCACTAGTATCTTGGTATTGAAGTAACTCAACACGAAGTTCACCAATATTTCGGCTCCATGTGGTCAAAATTTAACCTTCTGAAGCCTCATAGAAAAAACCTTATAGATAAAATACCAAGATGACATATTTGAAATAGAAAAACCCTAGAATCCAAAGCTCTAATACCAAATGCTATGCAACTAGCTCACAAAATAAAAAAATATATATATCAAGGACTTGAGAAATAACCTCTTTGAGGGGGAAACCTCATTTACATCATATAAATGAACATTTCTTGGATGATACAAATAACAAGACCTCCTTATTATATATAGGAGTCTAAGGGGTCATAATATAATAAGAGCCTACATAACAATAATAATGTAAGGACACAACAATAACAATAGTGGGCTTTTATGGGGTAAAAAAATAACAATATGGGGACTATATATGAACAAAAATAACAATAGGAGTCTACACTAATAATAACAATGAGGAGGATACACTAGTATTATAGGGACCTAACATTTTTTAAAGGTGTGGGAAGACTACATCGTTTACACAAGAGCATAATATCAAATAAAGACACTATATTATTAGGGAAATTTTGGAGGAATTTATGGAAGAAGTTGGGCACAAATTTTAGTTATAACTTAGCTTATCATCCCGAGACTGATGGACAAACTGAGGTAGTTAGAAGTTTCAGGAATATTTTGAGAAGCTTAGTTGGAGAGCATCCCAAACAATGGGATCATGTACTTTCTCAAGTGGAGTTTTACTACAATGACTCTCCAAACAGAAGTAAAAATAAGAGCCCTTTCCAAAAAATGTATGTTATGCAACTAAGGGGAGTCTGTGAACTTAAATATTTGGGAAAATATGAAAAGAGGTGTGTAGATGGTGAAAACAATTCTACAACTATGCATGGGATACATGAGTAAGTGAAGCAAAAGCTACATGAAAGAAGTATTAAGTACACAAGCATAACCGATTTAAAGAAAAGATAGGTGATATTTGAAGTAGGATATCTGGTTTTAACTCAGCTCTGAAAGGAGAGCATAACAAATTGAAGCTGAAAAAATAGGACCTTGGGTGATCTTGATGATTTTTTCAGCTAATGCATATGCGATTGAATTACCAAAAGGAGTAGGAATATCTCACATATTCAATGTAGTATATTTGTATCTCTATCATGCCAATGACACATGAAAGGTATCAGGTGACAAGGAGGAGCAATAGATTCAATGAAGGAATAGTTGCCAAAAACAAAGTTTTTAGAACTTGAGAGGATTTTGGAAAAAAAGAGTCAGCAAGAAAACCTGGGGCAAGGAGTATTTTGAGTACTTGGTCAAATGGAAGGACCATCTTGTTGAAGATGCTACTTAGATTATTTCCACAATGATACAGAAAAGTGGAAGTACTATTGAAGACTCCATGGATTGGAGTCCATGTCCTTGGGAGTTTGATGCATGGGCATCATTCAAAGCTACACGTTTGTTTTAGAAAAATGCAAACTTTTCCAGCGAGAGTTAGTTCCCATAGAATTAGTTATTTTTTCATATAATTTAGAAATTATTTTTTAAGGATTCAGATGGAAAAATATGTTGTTTTTTCATTTCATAACTCTATCATAAAAAATAAATGTTTTTTTTTCTTCTAATAATTCGGCAAGAGGAAAAACCAATGTATAAAAACATCGGGAAAATCCAATGAATTTTTTTCATAGTGGATCTAAAGTAATGAAGGTAATTTTTGCTTGTTGCAGAATCAGAAGGAAGAAATCACTCTGCGTGTAACTCTATAATTACGTGTGGAAATGTGTATTGTAGTAGAATAATGTGAATGAAAATTGCCTTTGTGCATTCTGGATTGTTGGTGTAAATTTATGTTATTGTAGTTTTTTCTCGTGTGTTGTTTTAAATAGAGAATTGAATTTTTTGGAGGTTTCCTATTTCCTTTATGAGTCAGTGATCTCATATATTTAAAACAAATTCCCACATGTGATTCAATTTCATCTTCCAAGGGTGATCTGATATTGTGTACGTGGGTCTAATTTTCTAAGCCTGCGTTATTTTCTTTTGAAGTTGACCAGGGTTATTTCAAATACAACCATTAATAATAAATTATTAACCAATGTTCAGGGTTATATCAATCATGACTCATGGCATAATGGAAAGTCAGTGAATGTGTGACAAAAGATATTTATAGGTACGTAGCCTTAACTTAGGCAGAGCATGAAGAGGAGTAGGCATGTTTACAGCCCCTGGATTACTCCATGGGTTTACATTTGGTGGAGGGACTTAACTTGCCATTGGATTTTGGATGGGTTGATTGTGAATTGATGATGAGGCAGGTCGAGTACTAGGACCAGTATTTTGAGTATTGGAACTAGTAAAAGTGATACCGATTGTTGGAATGAAATTTGCGGAAGTGAGTGGAGGTAATGGGGGTGAATGGGATAAGATCTCACTAGTGATCGATTCTGATTGAGTCCTCTTTAACTTTTTTCGAGTACTACTGATAGGAAATTCAAAAGGGAGAATCCATGTTTTTTGACTTTCTGATCGAGTTAATATTCTTTGAGGTTCTAAAGAGGATGAAATACTAAGATCTGATAATTGTGAAGATTCAGGCTTTTCAGCAGAAATAGATACTTTCTCAAATTTTTCTATCAAAAACTGAACTTCTAGAGAATGTTGGTGATAATTGGGAAATAGTATAGTTGGAGTATCTATAGGAGACTTAGGGGAAAGATGATCAACTTCAAATTTTATAGATGGGGATCTAGATAATTTTCTAGAAGTTGATGGGGATCTAGAGGGAGAGAGATTTTTTTATTGACCTTTAGATTGATCAGACCTTTGTGCCATTCACTTGGCCCTCCTTCTAGCATCAATATTTTGAGGCCTCAGAATTCATTTTCCAAAAAATGGGGAAAAGCACCCGGTCCAGACTTAAATCAGCTCCTTTTCCGTTTGGTATAGTGGCTCCGACTGGGGATAATGGGACTAGTTTCCCAATAAGGATGATTTTGAGGGTGTTGTGAATATAGCATGCAAATGGATAATGATTTTAATCTATATGCATCTATATAAATTATTAATCTAATATATACCCGGGGTGTTTTTCCTTTATGCGATCTAAAATGATATCTTTCAACTATTAGTAATATAGATCATTTAACAGTCAAAAGAGATGAAAATTATGTAAAATTATTCTTCTAAAAAAATAGTTTGCATAGAAGAATTGTGAAATAAATATTGCATTTATCTGTGTGATTACATATTCAATAAGAAACCATAAACAAATATTATAACAGAAGTGCATGTAATATTTATATATGATAATGATTCAAACATATAATGCAATAAAAAATGACTGTCAATCTATAAAGTAAAAGTTAATACAAGTGAATAGAAGTACCATATGTATGAAGTTATACTCATGTAAACTGACAGCAATGAATCTGCTCCTTCTCACTTTCAAGCAATTTAAAGAGTACAATAGTGCAACATCAGTTAAAAAACTTTAATTGTTAAAATATAACAGAATGTGTTCCATTAATTCATCAAAGCACTCACAAACTTACAATAGTGCATTCTTTGCAAATGTTTTTGACAAATTTCTAGACCCTTCTCTAAATGCATGAGAAGGGTTTAAATACTAAACTAACTATAAACTAAAATATATTATTACAAAAATATAGAGGAGGTTTGAAACAACCTTCCTAAAAAAGCTAAATTAAACTACAATCTAGGAATTTGAAACTAACAATTCTGATTTTGTGAGTTTTGCCCTTCTTTTTGAATGTGGTCACGAAGTTGACAAATATCTAACATTGCTTTGAGCTGAGCTGGCTGAGATATCCTTGATCGGATCTGTCCCTTGAAAATATCATTTGAAATTTCTGACTGGGATCTTTTTGTTGAATCTGTAAGAGACCGCAGAGTTTGATGCTGATGATAAGGTTTGATCAGAAAATTCCAGTAATTTTCCTAATCAAAATTATTTACCTTTTTAATCATTTCCTCATGTGTGTCTATTCTCTTCTTCCACTGTGTTTCTACCTGTCTTGTTTCTGAAAACACATCAGACATGTTTTCCTTAAGAAGTTCTGCTTTAGACAGTTGCTCACACATAGATTCAATAATCTCACTTGATATTTTTGATGTCTTTGTCGCTGCTTTCTCTGCCTGTTTGATTTGCGCTTCCCATTATGTGAAAAGAATTTCTTTGTGAAGCTTATCTACTTGAGGTAGATTAGCTTGCTTTCCTTGAAACTTGCCATTGAATTTTCTCTTCAATTTTCTTCTCAAGTCTTTCACATTCAAGTTTCTGAAAATTGCTATCTGCTGGATCATTATTTTACTTGAATCACAATAAGAATCAATCATAGAAGCTTGATGATAAAACACTTCTTGTCCTTTCTTTAACTTGGTGTTTAAATCAAGTGCTTATTTGATAAATTGCTCTAATTTTGGTTGACTCTGTAATTTAGTCATTACTATTTCCAACTGTGCTTGTTTTTCATTAATCTCTGTTTGATCCTGCAATTTGAGGCTTTTAATATCTTTATGAAATTGGGATGTGTTTACTTTGACTTTCTCACTGGAATTGGATTTCTCTTCATTCAACAACTTCTCAAGTTCTTGTACTCTGGCTTGCTTTTGTTTTAATAACACTCTAACCTCAGTAGCTTTATCGACAGTAGTAGTAGCATATGCCCCTGCATACTGTGATAATTTGGTTAGGTGTTCAGTAGGCCATCTGAGGAATCTTTCCATAGTACATCAACTGATTCTGTTAAGTCTCTATATTAATAGTGTAGTTCCTTATTATGTTAGTGTAGCCCTCCTTATTATTATTGTGTTACCCCTGTAACCCCCATATTTTTATTATTGTGCCCTTACATTATTATTGTTAGGTCGGCTAGGATTACATTGTGGCCCATGGACTCCTATATATAGAAAGGAGGTTTTTTCATTTGTATCATCCAAGAATTGTTAATTCATGTAATATATTGGAGGTTTCCCCCTCGAAGTGGCTTATTTATAAGGCGTTGATATCTCTTTTCTTCTATTTTTGGAGATGGTTTCACAACATTTGGTATCAGAGGTTTGGATTCTAAGGTTTCGTTGCTCCAAATAGGTCATCATGGAATTTTCGCTATAAATTTTTTTCTACGGAAGTTCAAAATCTGAACGTTTTAGAGTGCAAAGCCGAGATCCTGAGGAACATCGTCACAAAATTTCAGAGCTTGGTTCGAAATATTTTCAGAGATATGATCTGTGGAAGTTAGGGATTTTTGCAGACTCCTGAATTTAACCTAGACAGGTTATTGCAGAATTTTCGCTCTAAATATTTTTCTATGAGGTTTCAGACACTGAAATTTTCACAGAGCGAAGCCGAAAACCTGAGGTATCTCTGCAAAAATTTCAAACCTTGGTTCACAATATTTTGGGAGATATGATCTGTGGAAGTTAAGATTGTTTCAGGCTACCGAATTTCATCTCAAAGAGGTAACCGTGGGAAAAACATCATAACTCTCTCTCTGAGAATCGGATTGGGATTATGTAAAAAGTGGCCACAAGTACACGGACTTTAGTTTTCATTATATCAATTTCAGAGCCCAAGGAGGAAACAATGACACGTGGTAATTCGTACAAGTTCGCTCTACTGAACCAATCCATAATTAGGTCATCGTAGGAGATTGGGCATAAATTTGCCTTCAAGAATCCAAATAAGGTCAGACCTGTGGCATTCAAAAGAAGATTTAGAGGGCCACTTCAGGGCCAAATTTGAGATATTGAAGATCTGAAATAAAAAAGATAATTCTGTTTCAATATCGAGCTCCTCAAAATCAAGAAAAATTTGTGTATTTGGTTTTTAAAATTGCAAAACGTTTGTTTGAAAAAGCAGTTTGAAGTGATTCCAAGGGCATGTTTTAGAATTTTTATTATTATTGGGTTCTATAATGCCTCCAAAAAATAATTCCATACCCATTAAGCCCTAAAAAAGCTATACTATGACGCATGAAGAGGAAGAATTGCAGTATGAGATATCAAAATTACGATACCAAGTGCAACAAATTTCGATCTTACGAAGAGCAACCGAAGATGACATAGATGGTTTAAAAGCAGAAATGGAGGCTAAGTTGGATGGTTTGAAGGATCAAATAATAGCTAATATTGATGATAAATTAGTGGAAGATCACATCGAGTATCAACAACAAGTTCTCCAACTCTCAAAGGATAACCTAACTTTGGTGCAGAATCTAAGGAAACAATAGGAAGATCAACATCACATCGAAAGAAGTTCTAAAGCAGTCACAGAAACAAGAAATCGACAAGTACGATCAATTTCAGAGTATCTCAGCAAGTGGAAGAACTTTCCTGTAGAAGATTCCACATGGGAGGATGAGAATTTTATACAGAAGCATCAAAAAATAATCAAGCGTTGAGGACAACACTTGTTTGAAGGAGAGGGGCATGTTAAGTCTCTATATTAATAGTCTAGTCCCTTATTATGTTAGTGTATCCCCCCTTATTGTTATTGTTGTACCCCTGTAACCCTTATATTTTTATTATTGTGCTCTTACATTATTATTGCTAGGTCGGCTAGGATTACATTGTGGCCCCATGGACTCCTATATATAGAAAGGAGGTTTTTTCATTTGTATCATCCAAGAATTGTTCATTCATGTAATATATTGGAGGTTTCCCCCTTGAAGTGGCTTATTTCTAAGGTGTTGATAACTCTTTTCTTCTATTTTTGGAGCTATTTTCACAACATATTCATCCGTAGGCTTTGGAGTTGTTTCATCAATTCTCCTTCTTTTATTTCTTTTAACTACAACCTTGTAACTAGGATTGTAGAAAATATCTAATTAAGGAATATCTTCAATGTGTAGAACTATCTGATCTGTAGGGTAGGCCAGTATGATTTATTTATCATGTTGTGCTGGAATTCTTTGCAGTGGATTAACATTTTCCACTATATTTTGGGAGTGCTCAGGTGTCTGGAAACTCTTTGATTGATCAATATTAAGATTCTCTTTAGGAGTTTTTATTTCTTTGGAAAACTCCTTCCATTCATCTATGAGTTCTTTTGTTTGTAGTGAACTAGACTAATCGAGCATATTTTGAATGTGATAAGTTGTTTGAGAATTTGTTTCTGTTCTATTGTTTCTTGTCTCCTCTAGCATTTCCATCTCCTAAATAACTCGGTCAATTATCTTTTCTGAATTTTCCTTTTTAGATTCGGATTCATTTTCAGAGTGATCCGAATCATGAGATTTCTGTTGTGATTGACCTGATTCGTCTTCAAAAATATCTTTTGCTTCATCATCCAAGCTGACACTTGGAGTGTGTTTGTTGTTATCTTCAATAGTTAACAAATTGAGAGGGACTTTTTCCAGTCTCTTGTTTTTGTATGCTTGAAAATCTTCAAAATCCTCTTGACTTAGTTGACTAGATACATACTTGATAATATCTAAAAAAATTTCCATGCCCTGGAAAAGATCATCAAATCCATCTTCCTCTTTTACAAAAGGCTCCATCTTAAGCTCTGTGATGTAATTTTTAATCACATCATTTGGGTCATATAGTATTTTTGGCATTACTACCAATTTCAATAAATAGATTTTGGAAACTTCCTTGTAAGTATGGCTGATGTTAGACAATGTAAAGGTGCCACATTGCACAGGAAAATTAGGCCAAATAGCCTTTTTAGCATCCTTCAGCTGTTCTGTAACACCATTAACAAGCTGATAGGATATTTCTTTTGCATGTAACTTATCGGGAACATAATAGGGTAAAACATGGGGAGAAGCATAACTCCCGAATACTCTAATATATGTAAAATTCTCTTCGGTAAACCATCTAGCTACTGGAAGAATGTTTGCATTGGATTCTTCAGAAACCCTAGGAGATATTTTATTAAAAATCATCTGATGTATAGGAAATATGACTCCATAACAGATCTTATAGAAGTGTAAGTGGAAGTCTGGATCCCAGAGTTCTCTGTGGTAAATGTGAATTGGGGTAGGGTCCTTGGTAGTCCATTTCCATCCCATGGTAGGAAAACTGGAATTAAAACAGATAGCATCCATGACATAGGCAGACATATAAAAGGGAGGTATTTCTCTGAGTGAAATACTTCTTTTATTCCTATATCCAGTTATATGCTTGGCTAGGTTATTGGATAAGATGTCTTCCCAATTCAGAATAGATGAATTGATGATTGCGTCAATTAGGGGAACCCAGTCCCTTGAGAATCTAGTGCTATCTGGTTTGGAAAATAATCTACATAACATACCAGCAGCATAACAGTAAGGATTAGGAATTTGGGAAATTGGGTACGTACCGAACTTATCTTGCTTCAATTTCCCCTAGTTATCCTTCCATTATTGGATGACTTTGATAAGATCTGTATGTTCTCCTCTAAAATTCTACAAATAGTCTTTGTCATATTTTTGCTACGGGGAAGGTAGATGGTACATTGCTGTTAAATATTCTGCCCTAAAAGAACCCATAGTTTCTCCCTTCAAATTATTGAACATTCTATCTTCAATTTTTAAGTGGTCAATTTCCCACTTAACCATGTCTGTATAAGGATGAATCTTTGGTCTTGCAGCTATCTTGTGAATTTATGAGCATGCAAAAAGATTATCACCCTTGGTCCTTCACTTTCAAAAATTTTATAAATTGCTTCCCACGTCGAACTGCCGCAATCTTTGTTGCAGACGGTATCTGAAAATAATGGAGACATATCTCTGTCTTCAGTGGACGACGTCTGAGAAATTTCTTTACCCTTTTTGCTCATTTTTCTCTTCTTCAATCTGTTAACTGGCTTCCTAAAAGCGGAGCGAATTTTTACAAGTATGGAGTACCAAAGAGACAAATCAATCATTTATTTCAAACACACGTAAGAAGATATCAATCTTATTAAAATATAACATCAATCATCATTCATAATCTCTGAAATAATATTTCATATATCTATGCACGTAAGATCTATCAATCGCTTTAAAGTCGTTAAGATCTTAAATTTCATTTTGACATGACACAAGTTGTTTTACACGCTTGATCTATTAAATGGCGTCGGTGCACATATCGTAAATTATAACTTATAACCATTCGTAATATGTACCTTTAAAGGCTACGAAATGTGATCTGCACAAATCGCAAATCACAACTTTTATAGGATAATGACTTAGCATATGTTATAAATTGAGCGAAATGTGAATTTCTCTTTTTAATAAAGCTAAAGTGACAGCGATAACTGAAGGTTTTATATTCATTTGTTTATTTGCTTGTTGGGTCCGTGGAGTCGCAACTTATATCTTTTTGCTTTTAATGTTTTTTGATTAATTAAGTGAAGTGCAGTGGGATAAAGTAAATATAACGGTGATTGAAGCTTTTTGCAAAGTTTAAATCGTATCTTCGAAGAAGTTTGAGTGCATATCACAGTTCACATATTTTTAGTTTTATGAGTCTTTTGAAATTCATAAGATAGGTGATTTGCGATGCGCTAAAAAGAATAAGGCGGAAAATATATATATATATATATATATATATATATATATATATATATATATATATATATATATATATATATATATATATATATATATATATATATGTTTTTCTAAGTTATTTTTATTTAGGAAATTTAAAAGAATTTCCTATTTATTTTTAAAGGGTCCCTATTTATAAAAGATAAATGGGGGGTTGTTGTATAACACAACAATTGGCAATTCACTTGGGAGAACGAGATATCTCTGATGATTTTTTTTGGCATTTATAAGCTTTTTGAAAATAAAATAGTTATGGGAATAAAATTTCAAATAAATAATATCTTACTAAGCAATGAAAATTTCTCTTATTCACTATTCATAAAAATTCCTCTATTAAAGATATAAGTATGAAAATGTATGAGTCCTTAGTTTAAAAAGATAAAGTAGGTGTCCTTTACAAATCATCTTTTATAAAAAATTACTCTTTTATCATAGATAGAGCCTCTGTTCCAATAGGAAATTTAAGCTTTTGGTAGGGTTACCTTTTATCGAGCAATGATTTACCGTCCCATCCAGTATTTCTTATCATTTTCAGAAGTAAATTCTGATCTTTGAGAATTTTCTTTTAACTATTATTTTATTTACTTAAAAGCCATTGTCTTGGCTTGGTAACCAAATGATGACAATGCCACTCACTAATAGTAATTAATTTGATCAAGTTGGCTCTTGATGAGACCTCTTGCCTTTTTTGATATAATCTCAAGTCATTACCATGTTTTGGTAGACAATATTGGTAATGTAAATTTAACTATTTCCTTATGAACATGGTAAACAAGCTCGTGATGAGACTTATTATCTTTTAAGTTTTTCTTCTTAGCATATATTTTTTTATTTTCTTTTGAATTCCTTTTGAAAATTTATAAGATTTTCCGGATGGGGTGAATCATTGGTCTTTTTAAGATTCTGGATTATAATGTCGAGTTTCAGATTGTTTTTCTGTAAATAGGTCTTTACTATGTTAAATTTTCTTTTCTTCATTAATAAATAGAATATTCATGCTATATAAAGATGAGAGTTCATCAAAGAATAACTGATTTTAGTGAAATTTCATTTTTCAGAAAGATAAAATCAATTTTTCTTTTTAAATCTTTTGATTTTTCTTCCTTAAACATTTTTCATTTTTTATAAGAAAAAATAAAAATCAAAAGAAAATCTTCTGAGATTGGATTTGAAAAGCCAAATATTAATACTAAGCAACTTTTATTTTAAAAGAGAAAAACAAAAGACACTAATATACAAGGATAGAAGGGGTTACCTCCCATGAGAAATATTTTTTTAAAATTTTCCCATTAACAAGAAAAGAATCATTTTTTGCCTAATAAATCTTGTAATAGAAATGTTGATGGGCCTATTTCTTCAATTATTTGAAATGGACCTAGCCAGAGTTTTTGAACTTCGTGTGTTTACCTTTTTCCTCATGTGCTTTGTCCCATTTCAATACAAAATCACTAATTTGAAAATTCTTTGGAATGACAGAAGTTGAATCAAATGAGGTTTTATTATTTGTTGATGATGGGCATGAGTTTGTTTGGATTTTTCTCTTTCTTCTTCTAACTTCATAATTTGACCTTGTCTATATTGTAAAAAAGAAGTAGGAGTTTCATCAATGAATTGAACTAAGGAAAGAGATGGAATAACTACATTGGTTAGAAGTACAACTTCTTTTCCATATACAAGATTGAATGAAGAAGTACCAATAGAAGCTTTTTGAGTTATTCGATCTGGCCAAAGAGCAAAAATTAATGACTTATGCCAATTTCTTTGATTATGATCAACAGTTCTTTTGATTATTCTAATCAGATTTTTGTTTGTAGATTTTGCTAAACCATTTCCTTGTGGATAATAATTTGCAGAATATTTTAGTTTAAAACCTCTTTTAATCGCAAAATCTATCATAGTAGTTCCAAAGAAATAAGATGCATTATCAAACATCAAAGCAGTAGGTAAGCCAAACATGGTTATGATATTTAGGTCAATGAAGTCAATGACATTTTCTGAATTAGCTACTCTTAATGGAATTGCTTCCACCCATTTGGTAAAGTAATCTGTAGTTGTAAGAATATATCTATGATGTTTGGAAGAGTTAGGAATAATCTCACCAATTATATCTAATCCCCATTGCTCAAATGGTTGTTCAATATTAACCAGCTGTAATGGGAATGTTGTCTTTCTTTGTTTTCTAGATGTACTTTGGCATACTTTACATCTTCTTGAATATTCATGAGCATCTTTGAAAAGTATAGGCCAAAAGTAGCTTGCATGCAGGATCTTATGTGCTATTGTATTTCCTCCAAAATGTCCTCCAGTTGGTCCATCATGGAGTTTCTGCAAGACCTTCTCTGCTTCAGATTTTTCTAAGCATCTTAGAAGTACAGAATCAAAATTTCTTCTAAATAACACATTGTTGACTAACTCATATTGTTTATCTTTTAATATAAGAGCTCGTTTTATCTTATAACTGAGATGATTTGGAGCATATCCATTTTTTAAATAAAATATAGGATCAACATATTGTGAATCTGAATCTTTGAGGCTTACTATGATATTTTCACATTACCTGAATCTTCTTCTATTGGCAAATGTGATGCTCCTGTAAGAATTATGCAAAAACCTTGACCTCTAATGATCTTAGAGGGTTTTATTTCTACATCATATTGTTGCAATGTAGTTACCCAGTTAGCTCTTTTTTCTCCTAATTATTTCTGCATCAAAAGTTGTCTTAATGCAGAAAATGGAACTAAGATTTTCTTATGAGACTTTAGGAGAAAAGGTCTAAAATGTTTTATGGCTTTAAAAATAGCAAATTCTTGTTTTTCAACAGATGTGTAATTCAATTCTGCACCTTGTAAATTTGAACTAAAGAATGATATCGGTGCTTCTATTTGTTGGTCATTCAAATGTGTTAAAACAAGTGCATATGATGTATTCGATGAAAAAGCGTCTAATGTAAATGGATTAAGAAAATTGGGGGTGGACAGGAATGGAGCATTGACAATTGACTTTTTAATCAATTCAAATGCTTCTCTTTCATTATGTCCCCATTTGAAGACAAAAAATTTCTTAATCATGTTCTGCAATGGTAAAACTATTTGAGAA
The DNA here is from genome assembly GCA_034641835.2 of Pinus albicaulis. Taxonomy (NCBI): domain Eukaryota; kingdom Viridiplantae; phylum Streptophyta; class Pinopsida; order Pinales; family Pinaceae; genus Pinus; species Pinus albicaulis. Next base: position 332,029,867 of record CM076582.1, read on the forward strand.
AAATCAGGGACAAATCTCTTAACAAAATTAATTTTCCCAAGGAAAGATTACATGGTTTTCCTGTTATGAGGGAAAGCAATTCATTATTTAATCAACTCTTTTAGGATCAATATAGATACCATTTTTTGACACAATGAATTCTAAAAGTTTTCCTTCATCTAAAGCAAAAATTGATTTCTTTGGATTTAATGAAATTTCATACCTTTTGCATTGTTCAAAGACTTGATTTAGGTCATTCACATGATTATTTGCCTGTTTAGAGAAAACATTAATGTCATCTAAATAGATAACTACTGCTTTATTTATAAGTCCTCTAAAAGTTGTGTCCATGGCTCTTTGGAAAGTGGCACCTACATTAATTAATCCAAAAGGCATTTTCTGATAAGCATAAGTTCCCCACTTATTTCTGAACGTAGTTTTCAATCTACCATCTGGATGAATGAGGATATGATTGTAACCTGAAAATCCATCTAGAAAAGACATGAGCTCAGAACCAGCTACTTTATGCAATACTTGTTCCATGGTTGGTAGTGGAAAATTGTCCTTCTGGCAAGCTTTGTTTAAATTTCTAAAAATCAATGCAAATTCTAATATCACTATTCTTCTTCCTGATAGGTACCAAATTTGATACCCATTTTGAATGTCTGACTGGAAAGATAATTTTTTCTTTGAGAAGTTTATTCAATTCAATTTTAATTTGATTTTCCAAATTTGGATGAATCTTTCTCAATTTCTGTTGTATGGGCTTTTCTTCTGAGATCATAGGAATCGTGTGTTGAATTACAGAAGTATCATATGTTTTACGATCAGAATAATCCCAAGCAAAGACACTTTTGTACATCCTAAACAATCTGATGAATGATAATATTTCTTCGGAAGACAGACGAAGACCTAGATTTATATTTTGGGGTTTTTCTTCACTTCCTAGATTAACTAACTCAAATCTTAAGGTAGAACTTTGTATTTTTGAGTTGGTTATTTTTTTAAATCTATCCTTTAGATCATATAAGTATTCTAACTTGACAACATATTTTGGAATAGGATTTTCATCTTGTTCTTTCTTAATCTGAGTGTCATGTTCGATTTCATCCATGATTTAATTATCATAAGATTCTTCAGATGTTAAAAAATCTATATTATCTGAGTCATTATTGAATACTCTCCAATTAGTGATATTATCAAGAATAGATGGTCTAAAAATCAATTCAACAGAAAATATATCGGGACTAAATCCTTGAGACAGGATTAATTTTGATGCTACATTAGCGAGTAAATCTGCACTAGCATTATATATTCGAGGTATAGAAGAAATGTTGAAGGCTAAGAAATGAGTAGTTAATTCTTGGACTAATGATTGATAATGTTTTAAATGTCCATAATTTACAATGGATAGTATCTCTTACTTGCCTAACTATGATTTCTGAATCTCCTAAAACCTTCAGATGTCTGATATTCATATCAATAGCTTTTAATAAACCTTGAACTAATGCTTCATACTTAGCTACATTTTTGGTACAATCAAATTCTAATCGGTAGGCTAACATAGTCTTTTCACCTACTGGGTTTATTAAAATGCAACCGGCACCTGCACCATATTCAGACTTAGAACCGTCAAAATAAAAGGTCCAAAACAAAGAATTAACTATTTTTCTATCTAAAAAATTAATACATCTAGAATTATCTGACTGGGAAAATTTCTCAATCTGAGATACAACCGCGTTATCAAAGAAAGGGGATGGTTGAGCGTTAAAGTTTCCTAAAAATGACTGAGTAGAGTAGTTTCCAATAATGTTGTTATTGAAGGTTACTGGCTCATTAAGCTCTTCAAGATCAGTCACTGTGTGTTTCATAAAATTCTCATGGTCAATTTGAATTTGATTTGGCTTACCATTATGTGGTAACCACATATGTGACCAGTTTGTTGAAAAATAGCCATGAAGTTTCTCAAACCAATCACAACTTAAAATTAAACCATAAATTTCAGGAATGGCTGCCACCAAAATATCAATAATTTGAACAACATTGGGATTTGATGACAATCTAATGGAAACGGATTTTAATTCTCCTACCACTTCTACTCTAGTTCTATCAAGTTGTACTATATGAACTAGAGAACTTTGAGGAGTAATGTTCAATTTAGCACAAACTTATTTTGGCATTATATTTCGAAGAAGCCCCTGAGTCTATTAAAAAATTATGAACATTTTTATAATAAATATCATAGGTTAAGAGAAATGGGGGAGTATGAGAGATGGATTGATCACCTATCATAATTAAATCGAAGGCATCTATTTTTACTGAAGGAGAAGGTGGCTTACCCATTTCATTAGCAACTTGAACTATGACTGGAGCAGGTAAGTTTGAAGCATGAACAACTTTTAATTCTTTAAGTAAGATTTGTTGTTGTTGCTTCCCTTTGGTAAGTTCATGAATTGAAATATTTTCCCTAGTGTTTTTCATGTCTTCAACTATATTATACTCAATGGTATCTGAGATAACCATTGTTTTAGATATAGGTGGAGAGTCTAATGTAACATGACTTCATAGCGTAGCCTTTGAATTAGACTTTTTTCTTATTGATTTGTCTTTAGCAGGAGTAGAAATTTTTTACTGTTGACTAGGTTGTGTTGCTTCAGTAATATTTTTGCTACGTGTGCTGACAAGCAAAGCTTCAAGTTGTTTTTTATTTGATAGGATAAAATCCCACATTCCATTAAGTTTGAATTCTTCTTCTTTGTCATCTTCCTCTTCCTCTGTTTGTTCTTCCTCCACTTCTTGATCTGATTCAACATTAGATATAATATTTGGAGGTTGAGAATTAGAAGTTTGTTTCTTCTTGAAGTTCTTGAAACTCTTTTTTGAATTTGAATTTTCAGCGACTTGTTTCTTGATATCTGCTATTTCATTGGTCATGGTTTTCAAAACTTTTTGAAGACCTTCTACATCAAATGGATCCTTTGGCATATTCTTCTTAGATTCATCTTTAAAATATGTCTTCTTTGATTTTCGATCTTCTTGAGAATTGTTTTTCTCAAGAGCAGTTATGTGTTTCTCTACAGATAGAGATTCTTTCATATTCTCGGCAAGTGTTGCTAATTTTTCTCTATCAATGAAAATAGCTATATTAGATGGAAGGGATGAAATATACCACTCAATTTGAATTTCTACACTAGGAATTGTTGTAACGAGAATTTTATTAAGTATTTTATTAAATCTTGAATTAAAACCTTTTATCTTCTCACTTGGTTTAGCTTTAAGATTTGAAAGATCACTGATAAGAGTAGCAATAGTTTTTTCATCTCCAAAATTAGCTAAAAATTGTTCTTCAAACATATTCCAGTTAGTTATGGAGCGAGCAGGTAATGAAAAATACCAGGATCCTGCATATCGTTTTAAAGTATATGGAAATAATTGTACAATGCAATCCTCTTTAACTACTGCATTTAAGTTGACAGCTAACATAAAATTATGAATATGTTCTTCTGCAGGAAGACAATCATCGGGATTAAATTTTGGTAACCATCTTTCGGGATTTTTAGGCAGAGCATGAAGAGGAGCAGGCATGTTTACAGCCCCTGGATTACTCCATGGGTTTACATTCGGTGGAGGGACTTGACCTGCCATTGGATTTTGGATGGGTTGATTGTGAATTGATGATGAGGCAGGTCGAGTATTAGGACCAGTATTTTGAGTATTGGAACTAGTAAAAGTGATACCGACTGTTGGAATGAAATTTGTGGAAGTGAGCGGAGGTAATGGGGGTGAATGGGATAAGATCTCGCTAGTGATTGATTCTAATTGAGTCCTCTTTAACTTTCTCCGATTACTACTGATAGGAAATTCAAAAGGGAGAATCCCTGTTTTTTGACTTTCTAATCAAGTTAATATTCTTCGAGGTTGTAAAGAGGATGAAATACTAAGATCCGATAATTGTGAAGATTCAAGCTTTTCAACAGAAATATATACTTTCTCCAAATTTTCTGTCAAAGACTGAACTTCTGGAGAATGTTGGTGATACTCAGGAAATATTATAGTTGGATTATCGCTAGGAGACTTAGGGGAAAGATGATCAACTTCATATTTTATAGATGAGGATATAAATAATTTTCTAGAAGTTGATGGGGATCTAGAGGGAGAGGGATTATTTTATTGACCTTTAGATTGATCAGACCTTTGTGCCATTCCATTGGCCCTCCTTCTAGCGCTAATATGTTGAGGCCTTGAAATTTTTTTGCCAAAACATGGGGAAAACCACCCGGTCTGGACCTTAAAGCAGCTCCTTTCCATTTGGTATAGTGGCTCTGACTGGGGATAATGGGACCAGATTCCCAATAAGGATGATTTTGAGGGTGTTGTGAATATAGCATGCAAATTGATAATGATTTTAATCTATATGCATCTATCTAAATTATTAATCTAATATATACCCGGGGTGATTTTCCTTTATGCGATCTAAAATGATATCTTTCAACTATTAGTAATATATATCATTTAATAGTCGAAAGAGATGAAAATTATGTAAAATGATTCTTCTAACAAAATAGTTTGCATAGAAGAATTGTGGAAGAAATATCACATTTATCTGTGTGATAACATATTCAATAAGAAACCATAAATAAATATTAGAACAGAAGTGCATGTAATATTTATATATGATAACGTTTCAAACATATAATGCAATAAAAAAGGACTGTCAATATATAAAGTAAAAGTTAATACAATTGAATATAAGTACCATATGTACGAAGTTATACTCATGTAAACTGACAGCAATGAATCTTCTCCTTCTCACTTTCAAGAAATTTAAAGAGTACAATAGTGAAACATCAATTAAACAACTTTGATTGTTAAAAGATAACAGAATGTGTTCCATTAATTCATCAAAGCACTCACAAACTTACAATAGTGCATTCTTTGCAAATGTTTTTGACAAATTTATGGACCCTTCTCTAAATGCATGAGAAGGGTTTAAATACTAAACTAACTATAAACTAAAATAGATTATTACAAAAATATAAAGGTTTGAAACAACTTCCCTCAAAAAGCTAACTTAAACTACAATCTAGGAATTTTAAACTAACAATTCTGATTTTGTGAGTTCTGCCCTTCAAACTGAATGTGGTCACGAAGTTGAAAAATATCTAACATTTCTTTGAGCTGAGCTGGCTGAGATATCCTTGATTGAATTTGTCCCTTGAAAATAGTATTTGAGATTGCTGACTGGGATCTTTTTGCTGAATATGTAAGAGACTGCAGAGTTTGATGCTGATGATAAGGTTTGATCAAAAAATTCCAGTAATTTTCGTGATCAAACTTATTTACCTTTTTAATCATTTCCTCATGTGTGTCTGCTCTCTTCTTCCACTTTGTTTCTACCTATCTTGTTTCTAAAAACACATCAGACGTGTTTTTCTTAAGAAGTTCTGCTTTAGACAGTTTCTCACATGACATAGATTCAGTAATCTCACCTGATATTTTGGATGTCTTTGCCGCTGCTTTCTCTGCCTTTTTTATTTGCGCTTCCCGTTCTATGAATATAATTTCTTTGTGAAGCTTATCTACTTGAGGTAGATTAGCTTGCTTTCCTGAATCTGAAACTTGCCATTGAATGTGCTCTTCAATTTTATTCTCAAGTCTTTCACATTCAAGTTCATGAATTGCTATCTGCTGGATCATTATTTTAATTGAATCACAATAGGAATCAATCATAGAAGCTTGATGAAAAAACACTTCTTGTTCTTTCTTTAACTTAGTGTTTAAATGAAGTGCTTCTTTGATAAATTTCTATCATTGTGGTTGACTCTGTAATTTAGTCATTGCTATTTCCAACTGTGCTTATTTTTCATTAATCTCTGTCTGATGCTACAATTTGAGGCTTTCAATATCTTTATGAAATTGGGATATGTTTACTTTGACTTGCTCACTGGAATTGGATTTCTCTTCATTCAAAAACTTCTCAAGTTCTTGTACTTTGGCTTCCTTTTGTTTTAATAACACTCTAACCTCAGTAGCTTTATCGACAGTAGCAGTAGTATATGCTCCTGCATACTGTGATAATTTGGTTAGGTGTGCAGTAGGGTCATCTGAGGAATCTTTCCATAGTACATCAATTGATTCATCTATAGGCTTTGGAGTTTTTTCATCAATTCTCATTCTTTTATTTCTTTTAACTATAGCCTTGTAACTAGGATTGTAGAAAATATATAATGAAGGAATTATATATTCAATGTCTAGAAATATCTGATCTGTAGGGTAGGTCGGTATGATTTCTTTATCATGTTGTGCTGGAATTGTTTGCAGTGGATTAACATTTTCCACTATCTTTTGGGAGTGCTCAGTGACTGGAAACTCATTGATTAATCAATATTAAGATTCTCTTTAGGATTTTTTATTGCTTTGGAAAACTCCTTCCATTCATCTATGAGATCTTTTGTTTGTGGTGAACTGGACTGATCGAGCATATTTTGAATGTGCTGAGCTATTTGAGAATCTATTTCTGTTCCATTGTTTCTTGTCTCCTCTAGAATTTCCATCTCCTGAATAACTCAGTCAATTATCTTTTCCAAATTTTCCTTTTTAGATTCAGCTTTATTTTCAGAGTGATCTGAATCATGAGATTGTTGTTGTGATTGACCTGATTCGTCTTCAGACATATCTTTTACTTCATCATCCAGGCTAACACTTGGAGTGTGTTTGTTGTTATCTTCAATAGTTAACAAAATGAGAGGGACTTTTTCCAGTCTCTTGTTTCTGTATGCTTGAAAATATTCTAAATCCTCTTGAATTAGTTGACTAGATACATACTTGATAATATCTAAAAAGTTTTCCATGCCTTGGAAAAGATCATCAAATCCATCTTCCTCTTTTACAAAAGGCTTCATCTTAAGCTCTGTGATGTAATTTTTAATCACATCATTTGGGTCATATAATATTTTTGACATTATTGCCAATTTCAATAAATAGATTTTGGAAACCTCCTTGTAAGTATGGCCTATGTTAGAAAATGCAAAGGTGCCACATTGTACAGGGAAATTAGTCCAAATAACATTTTTAGCATCCTTCAATTGTTTCGTAACACCATTAACAAGCTGACGGGCTATTTCTTTTGCAAGTAACTTATCGGTAACGTAATAGGGTAAAACATGGGGAGAAGCATAACTCCCGAATACTCTAATATATGTAAAATTCTCTTCATCAAACCATCTAGCTACTGGAAGAATGTCTGCATTGTCTTCTTCAGAAACCCTAGGATCTCTTTTATTAAAAATCATCTAATGTATAGGCAATATGACTCCATAACAGATCTTATAGAAGTGTAAGTGGAATTCTAAATCCCAGAGTTCTCTGTGGTAAATGTGAATTGGGGTAGGGTCCTTGGTAGTCCATTTCCATCCCATGGTAGGAAAACTGGAAGTAAAATAGATAGCATCCAGTACATAGGCAACTATATAAAAGGGATGTATTTCTCTGAGTGAAATATTTATTTTATTCCTATATTCGGTTATATTCTTGGCTAGGTTATTGGATAAGATGTTTTCCTAATTCCGAATAGATGAATTGACGATTGCGTCAATTAGGGGAACCCAGTCTCTTGAGAATCTAGTGCTATCTGGTTTGGAAAATAATATACATAACATTCCAGCAGCATAACAGTAAGGATTAGGAATTTTGGAAATTGGGTATGTACCGAACTTATCTTGCTTCATTTTCCCCTGGTTATCCTTCCATTCTTGGATGAATTTGATAAGATCTGAATGTTCTCCTCTAAAATTCTGCAAATAGTCTTTGTCATATTTCTTCTGCGAGGGAGGTAGATGGTACATTGTTGTTAAATCTTCTACCCTAAAAGAACCCATAGTTTCTCCCTTCGAATTCTTGAACATTCTATCTTCAATGTTTAAGTGGTCAATTGCCCACTTAACCATGTCTGTATAAGAAAGAATCTTTGGTCTTGCAGCTATCCTGTGAATTTATGAGCATGCAACATCAAAAAGAGTTGCATCGGAGGTAGAAGCAGTGCTTGTCGAAAAAAAATTGTTTATCACCCTTGGTCCTTCACTTTCAAAATTTTTATACATTGCTTCCCACATTGAACTGTTGCAAGCTTTGTTGCAGAAGGTATCTGAAAATAATGGAGCCATATCTATGTCTTCAGTGGACGATGTCTAAGAAATTTCTTTACCCTTTTTGCTCATTTTTCTCTTCTTCAATCTGTTAACTGGTTTCCTGAAAGCAGAGCGAATTTTTACAAGTATGGAGTATCAAAGAGACAAATCAATCATTTATTTCAAACACATGCAAGAAGATATCAATCTTATTAAAATATAACATCAATCATCATTCATAATCTCTGAATTAATATTTCATATATCTCCGCACGTAAGATCTATCAATCGCTTTAAAGCCATTAAGATCTTAAATTTCATTTTGACATGACACAAGTTGTTTTACACGCTTGATCTATTAGATGGCATCGGTGCCAATATCACAAATTATAACTTATAACCATTTGTAATACTTACCTTTAAAGGCTACGAAATGCGATCTGCACAAATCATAGATAACAACTTTTATAGGATAACGAATTAGCGTATGTTATAAGTTGAGAGAAATGAAAATTGCGCTTTTTAATAAAGCTGAAGTGATCGCAATAGCCGAAGGGTTTATATTCATTTGTTTATTTTCTTGTCGGGTCCGCGAAGTCACAACTTATATCTTTTTTCTTTTAATGTTTTTTGATTGATTAAGTGAAGTGTGGTGCGATAAAGTAAATATAACAGTGATTGAAGCTTTTTGCAAAGTTTAAATCGTATCTTCGGAGAAGTTTGAGCACATATTACAGTTTGCATATTTTAATTTTTATGAGTCGTTTGAAATTCATAAGATAGGTGATTTGTGATGCACTAAAAATAATAAGGCGGGAAAAAGAAAATATTTATTTTTCTAAGTTTTTTTTTTTTTTTTTTTTTTTTTTTTTTTTTTTTTTTAATTTATGAAATTTAATTTCTATTTATTCTAAAAATTTTCTGAGAAATAAATAGGTTGTTGTATCAGCAACATTGTTCATATTTATGCATAGTAATGTTGATGATTCGTTCCTCCCGGGTCCTATTGGCTTGTCTATTTCACATGGATGACAATTCAAGTCTTCTAGTAATTCAAACCTAGGTTCTAGGTCTATATTTTCATTTCTCAAGCCTAGGAATAAATGAGCTTGTTCTCTGTACTATTAATGAGACCGTCTCATATGCTTTGATGACTTGCTTTTATGTTCCAGGACTAGGCATGATTTTTCACTTATGCTATATGTAAAATGAGATGTATTTCCTCACTGGTAAGAACTCAACTCGACAAGTTTCTTGGTGTTGTGGTAGTAATGGAATCTAGGTTGTGATTTGTTAAACACGGCCGTTTATGTTGTGTTAGATGCAAAGTGGGTTTGGAATATATATATATATATATATATATATATATATATATATATATATATATATATATATATTCAGTATGGATAAAGATAGTTGTGGTCTCTATACTATGTTAATTATGCTAATAATCCAAGCCTGGAAGGGGGGTCAATTTCCGTGTTAGATTTTAATTACAGTGGTGATATTGTAGGTGATTGTGCATTTATTCTTACTACAGTAAGCATATATTTGAAGGGAAATTCCAAAATAGCTCTCATTACTTAATAGTCACTATTATTCCTCTCTTTTCTGGTATTAATTGTGAGGATTGGACATAACTCTATTAACTTGGGTGCTTGAGAGTTTGAACCCAAAGTTTTGTGAAATTAATAAACACTAGTTATTAAAGGGTACACAACGAAGTTTTTGTTTCGTTTGTTCAGAGTCCTGGATAGCCTCTCAAGTGAATAGATGTGTGTAATGAAACAACAACTTACTCTATTAAATGATTATATCTCTTATGTTGAAAGACTGAATTTAGGACAAATTCTTGTATGCATATATAACAATATGGTACCGTTGTATTTAAAACAACATAGACACTAAGATTATCTAATCGCTATTGAGTGCAGTGGAATAATGCATTCTATATTGTGCCATAATGAGTTCATTCTATAATTTTATAGATGTGAATTCTATAGGGAATTGAACACATTGAAGAAAGGATAGAATGATCATACATTGGGGAAAACATCATGTATTAACAAACACACACACACAAACACACACACACACACACACACACACACACACACACACATATATATATATAAATATATATTCGCGTGGATGAAGGTCATGATTGACCTTACGGTTGTGAAAAATGGGCAGGGTTAGGGGATGACCTTTGGTTGTGCTAAATGGACGAACGTCAAGGCCAACCTTATGATTATGCCAAATAGACAGAGGTCAAAGCCAACCTACAATTTTGCCAAATGGTCAGAGTTTGGGGCTGACCTTATAGTTGTGATAGAGTGAAGAATTAAACTCAAAAGCCATAAAAAAAAACCCATATTCCCATGCACCATCGCTGAGGGTGCAGTCCCATTACGATGGACAATGGTGATTTAACCAACAAAACAATGGACATTAACTCATAGCATGACCCCCCCTATGATGTCAGTGATGAGGAGGGGGGGTTTTGCTATTTCACATTAACCATGGTATAATTGCGTGAGTGGAGGATTATCAGATTTATAGTGGAACATCGAGATGAAACTATGATAGTGGAAGCCCCCTGCCCGGTCATGGACGGGGGGGAGGGGGTAGCAATTTTTCTCTTCGTTGTAGATCAAGTCTGCTCTTTCATGACCATTGGATAAATGGTGAATGACAATTGTAGTTCCCATAATGTATGAGTGTCATGGTTAGTTCTACAATTTTCCATACACATATATTCATGTATAACATATTGATGCATCATGTGTTGAGTAATATACAAATGCCATGGTGAATGTATATGCTGAGGCATGGTTATGTGTGTGTGTGTGTGTTTCATATGATAAAATGCCCATATAAAGGATTATCATGGGTTAATTCGTAGTTATATGGTCACAAGTTTTTTTTTTCACACACACACACACATAAGTAAAGCTAAACATGCACATTTATGAACAAGAGCACCATATGGGGAACACCATGTAGGCATGTATCATTAGGTTATGAGAACCTCTATCCACTAGTATTGGGATACTATGTCATGTGGGTGCCACATGGAGACCACCTGGGAACCACGTGGCAGGAAGGAAAAGAATAACAATCTTAAATAAACAAAAATTAAAAAGAGTACAAATTAGGATCCAAGGGTCCAAATTGGGAAAAAAATTATATCATTGAAAATGTTTCACCAAGACAAGTGCAATGGCAACATATATCTTGAGTTTTGAGAACTTGAAAGAAAGACAAAAAAAGGTTTTAATTGTTCCATTTATCTAACTGTACTTAGGAAATTGGATTAGCAAGTGAATACTTCACCGAGGGTAAGGTGGGGTGTTAACAAGTGGTATTAGATCATCCAGGTTCAACACTTGGACTAGATGGGCTCTACCATGAGAAATTAACAATAGGATCCTCCAAAGGGTTCTTATGTTGATTTTTTATAAAATTAATAAGACAAAAATTTAGGCGTTAAAAGTCGGTCTATGTTTAGTTGAATGCATGCATGATCGATATGATCAAAAGAGAGAACATACCCCTTTAGAGTCAAAAGAGAGAACAAATGGGGAATATGGTAGATGGTAGCAGGTCTAAGAAGAGGCACATAAGGGAAAGTGAAGAAACCGTGAGAGGGAATGCACCATTGAGCACGCTAGAGAAGGAAGAACTAGTACTTATAAGCATCACTCGAGTAGACCTTCTAGTTCCACCACCAGGATGCATCACCATTATTATCATTACCACGAACATAAAAAAAAAGAAGAGAAAGGGACTATATGCCCAAGGAATTCAAGAAATCCAAGCCACTCACTTTTGATGGAGAAATGAATAAATATGAATATGCAAAGGGTTGGTTGCTTGGAATGAATACATTATTTATGATCCATGAATATTACGAGAACATGAAAGCCAAGATAGCCACCTACATTTTTAAAGGAAAATAATATATTTGGTGGGAAGATTTGAAGAATAAGGCATAACTGAGGAGAATTTGACTTGGAGCGAGTTTGAAAAGCTCTTAGATATCAATATTTATTTGAAAGATACTATGACAACAAAGCCAAAGAATTTTATGAGCTTAGAATGGGACAAATGTCAGATGAAGAATATGTCACTAGGTTTCTGGGATTGATAAGATATATGCCATATCTTAAAGATGATAAAGAAAAAATACAAATATTTGCTAGTGGGTTTTCTATAGCACTCAAAGACCAAATTGAACTTATAGAACCTCAAACATTAAATGATACCATTAAAAAATTAAAGCACTGCTATGAGAAAGAAAATCGCAGGCCAAAATTCAAAATTGATTTGAAAGCAAGGAGCATCATTAAGGATACAAAGAAATGGCCCAAGAAAATTATGGACAAGAAGTAGGGCATGCAACCCAACTAGAGAAAATAAACTTCAACAAAAATTTATTCCAACTGCTAAAGGTAGTGCACATTAGTTGGTAGGAGAGAAACACAAATCTGAGGATAAAGAGCCATTGAAATGTTGGACTTGTGGGGAAAATAATTGAAAGAGGGACTTCTCACACCAGAAAAATGTGGGGCCAAAAAATTATAACGCCTAGGAAGCTCATACTATGGGTGATGTAGCATAGAGTTTTCCCAGAATCTACGTAGTTGTGGACAATTGCCAGGAAGACCACCCGACATCCATAATTAAGATGGAAGGTAAGTTGTGTAACCAAATTATTTCCATTTTAATTGATCCTGGTTCTAATTACAATTACAATAGCCCGAAGCTTGTGGAAAAATTCCAATTGGCTAAAGAGTCGCATATAGATCAATGGTTAGTTCAATTGGCAACCAGGACAAAAAGGAAAATTAACCAGTGGGTTAAATCATGTGCTTTTGAGCTCTGATACATGCCAACAACATCACATTTAAATTTGGCATGGACTGGATGTACACACACAAAACCAAAGTTGACTATTTTGAAAATGAAATTGAATGCTTGAATGACGGGGGAGTGTTATGAAACCATCTCACAAAATAGAAGAAATGAGAGATCAACGACTTAAAAATAAACCACTTCAAGGGGGAAACCTCCTTTACATTACATAAATGAACAATTCTTGGATGATTCAAATGAAAAAAACCTCCTTTCTATATACAAGAGTCCATGGAGTCACAATATAATCCTAGCATACCTGACAATAATAATGTAAGGGCACAACAATAACAATATTGGGATATTATGGGGCACAAGAATAACAATATGGGGATTACAGGTATACAACAATAACAATAACGAGGCTACACTAACAACAATAAGGCACTACACTAGTAATATAGGGCCCTAACATGCCCCTCTCCTTCAAAAAAGTGTTGTCCTCAACGCTTGAGCAGTTCTAGATGCTCTCGTATAAAATTCTCATCCTCCCATGTGGAATCTTCAGTGGGTAAGTTCTTCCACTTGATGAGATACTCTGAAATTGATCTATTTCGTAGCTGTCGAGTTCTTATTTCTGTGATTTCTTCAGGTTCCAATATGATTTTTCCTTCCTCATCAAGTTCTATAAATATTGTTTGAACCAGAATTTTCTCACTTATAACCTTATTTAAGCATGAAACATGGAAAACTGGGCGCACTCGGGAAGATGCAGGAAGCTCCAATTTGTATGCCATAGTACCAATATTTTGCAACACCTTGTAAGGACCATAGTACTTTGGCGATAATTTATTATCCTTCTTAGCTTGCTTGAGGGACATTTGTTTGTATGGTTGTAGCCATAAAAATACCCAGACTCCTACATCAAAACTTCTCTCGTTACGATGTTGATATGCTTGTTGTTTTATTCGATTTTGTGCCAAATTCAAGTTGTCATTTAAGAGTTGGAGAACTTCTTGTTGATGCTCGATGTGATCTTCCACTTCTTGAACCTTCGAATTTTCTCTTAAAGATGATGCAATGGATGGTGGATGATATCCATAAAGTGCCATAAATGGGGTCGTTTTTACTCGGTGTTGGAAAGTATATACATTCAATAAGTGGCAAATGAAGCCCATTATGTTTGTTCATCGGTCTGAAAAGACTGAATATCCTTTAAAAATTTGTTTACTATCCAGGACCCCATCGGATTGAGGATGATAAGATGAGCTATGAGCTAGTTGAGTACCAAACAAATAATTTCGTCAAATTTTCAGTGAAAATGGGATCCTAAACACAAACCCAATAATCTTTTGGTTCACAATGTAGCTTTTGTGATTGTTGCCATAAATGCGTGCTTGCTTGCTAATGGATGAATGTCCCCAAAGGTAGCACCTGTAGTATTCTATCAACTACCACCATGATGACACTCTTTCCTTCGGACTTAGGTAAACCTGTGATAAAATCCATTGAAACCTCCTCCCAACATTGATTTGGAATTGATAAAGGTTGTAGCAGACTCGGGGTATTAATAGTCTCAACTTTAATTTGTTGGAAAACCAAACATTCCACCACAAACTTTTGAATATCAGATTTAAGGCCATCACAAAAAAATTATTTCTTTACCCTGTGGTAATTTTTTAAAATATTGAGTGTCCTCATAAGGGAGAGGTTTGTGATTCCAAAAGAATATTTTGTTTTAGTTGGGAATTCTTACAAATATATAAGTGATATTTGTACCATAAGGAATCAATTTTTCCAACTAAACATATCAAATGTACTGAGATCTTGCAACAACTTTTGAATGAGTGTCCATACTTCTTCATCATTCTTCAATTCCTCCCTTGCTTTGGTTATACACTCGGTTTGGATAATAGAAATGGCAAAAATCAATGCTTCCACATCCTCATCCTTTCTTGAGAGTGCATATGCAACAACATTTAGCTTCCCTTTTTTGTAGTTGATTTCAAAGTCATAACCCAACATCTTTGTGACCCATTTTTGTTGCTCTTCTGAATATAGTCTTTGTTCCAAAAAGTATTTAAGGCTATCATGATCATTTTTTACCTTGAAGTGTCTTCCCATTAGGTAAGGTCATCATTTCTTTAGTGCATGTAGTATTGCCAACATTTCCTTCTCATAAATAGATTTCTGTAAATACTTTCCTTTGATTGGGCGACTTTCAAAAGAAATGGGTCTTCCTTCTTGCATTAAAACAACACCAATTCCATTTCTTGAGGCATCACATTCCACAAATAAAGGTTTTTGTGAAGTCTGGCATAGCTAAGACCAATTCTTGACACATTGCCTCTTTAATATGTTCAAAGGCCTTAATTGCTTCAGGAGTCCATGGAAATGCATCTTTCTTCAATAATGTTGTTAGAGGTGATACTATTCTCCCATAATTCTTAAAAAACTTGCGATACCTTGTTAACCTGAGAAATCCTCGCAACTGCTTTATGGTTGTGGGGACTTTCCATTCCTTAATGGCTTTAATTTTGTTAGGGTCTACCTTAACACCCTCTTGAGATACAATATAACCCAGATAATCCACCTCTTGTATGTCAAAGAAACATTTGGAGGTTTTTGCATATAATTTTTTCTCCTCCAATAGTTTGATACCCTGTCAACATGTTGAACATGATCCTTCCAAGACCTGTTGTAGATTAGTATATCACCAAAAAATATTAACACAAATTTTCTAAGGAAGGGTTTGAAAATGGAATTCATCAACCCTTGAAATCTACAAGGTGCACTGGTAAGGCCAAAAGGCATGACCAAAAATTCATAATGACCCTTGTGAGTTTGAAATGTTGTTTTCGGGATGTCTTCAGTCTTCATTCTAACTTGATGATATCCTGAACGAAGATCCAACTTGGTGAAATAAATTGCTCCACATAATTCATCAATCATAGGAATGGGAAATTTATCTTTAATAGTGAGCTTATTGAGCTCCATATTATTGGGACACATGCGCCATGATCCATCCTTCTTGTGCACCAATACTACTGGAGCAGAAAAAGAACTTTGACTAGGTTGAACTATACTAGCCTCTAGCATTTCTATAATCATACGTTCAATTTTTCTCTTTTGGACATAAGGATATTTGTAAGGCCCAATGTTTGGAGGAACACTTCCTAGAATCAAATGAATAGCAGATCATGATCAAAAATAGGTGGGAGTATTTTGGGAGTTTCAAACACCTTGGAATGATTGTCCAAGACTTTTTGGAGATCTGGAGAAATAGATGATTTTGATGTTGGAACTTCTAGTGAGCATAATTGTGCAATGACACCTCGTTGTTCTTTCTTTAGAATATTTGTCTTGATATTAGAGCTTATTATCTTTCCCAACTTCTCTACGATACCCCGTAATTCAACTTCCTTTCCTTCTGAAAAAAATTTCAAGAAAAGTTCTTGAAAATTAAAAGCTATCGTCCCTAAAGATTGTAACCATTGTACTCCTAGTACAACATCAACACCACCCATTGGAATGGAAATCATTGCACTATTCAATACATATTTTTTTTGGTAAGTTGGGATATTCTATTAATTCGAAAACATAAAGTTACATATGCTACAGGTTGGGTTGACAAGCTGCGCTTAGCCAATCCTAGCCTTTGTTACACAGTTTCTAGGCTGCCTTGGGGGAGGAAACCATGTAGAAATTATATAACTTATGTGTTATATGTCCAAGATTCTCCTGATCTCACACTATTTTAACTTCATGAAAAATACAGAATCTATTCCACCATTGATAATTTGCGGAAATTAAATCAAGATTGCAATGCACACATGAAACAATAAAAATTCACACACATTATCACAGTTGTTTAATTCTGAAAGTCTCGGTCGAAAAACCACGTAGCAGACTATATAATACCCATCAGAGACCACAAAATCTCACAAAGCTGATCACAAGCAAGCTTCCCAAGACAACATAATTGCTACACACTAATCAAGCCCGATCTTGCAAATCCATGCACCGATCTTTACACCGCTAGCTCGCTTCTCTACCTGCAAGATTGAAATCCCCCACTTAAGAACTTTAAGAATGGCTCTTAATGAGTTTGAATTACTTTAAAATTGACCACACAAATCTCATTTGCATCTCCACTGAAAGTAGTGATGCAATTCACCATCACTCTGGAATCAATTTGAATCGATATCACTTGCTCTTTCACCTACCTCTCCACTGGTCTCCACTGAAACTGCCATGCACTGTAGTTAACTGATGTATTCTTTAGTTTATTAATGAGTTATTATTTAGTGAATTAATCAACTAATTAATTCACACCACTCTCACTAGTGTATCAATCAGTTAGACTAGATACAACTAGCTCAACTAAGTCTAACTAAGTTAAACTGAATACAACTCCACCAACTACTTCTCCAACTCCACCAAACTCTGTCACATGAGTTCTAACTGAATTCCTCAATGCAATAGCTCTAGTAAACCCTCAGGAATAGCGTAATTCCTTCTGTCAGCTGCTGTGCCACATCTATGCACTTAACTGAAGTGCTCCAAGAGAATAAGATAATGTTTAGAGTCCAAATATTATTAAGAGCTAATAATATTCGACATATCTATTTTTAGACTGGCAATCTAAAAATAGATTCCGCCCAATATGTCTAAAAATAGAAGTCCATATGTTTTTCAAACTTGAACAACCATCCACAAATAGCATCCTGCAACTCATAGAATATGATCGACATGTCTAAAAATAGACTTTGCGCCAAAAATAGCCTGCGGGCCCACTTAGTGAAGGCGACTCTTTTCACTAAGCTCATCATCTTGTTGAATCTCAACACTTCCTCTCAACAAGATAGGGATTATCTGCCACCCCGATCCTATCTCTATGGTATTCGAATTTGCTCCTGGTGAGCGCCTTCATCAGAATATCTGCATCCCGATCCTCTCGTAGGAATGTGTAAGAAAGAATATGACCCTTCCGCGCACACAATCTCTGATTATGATGGCACGATGTCAATATGTTTAATTCACATTTTGGCAACATAAACATCGGATTAACCAAGATTTTAGTATCAACTCGATTATCACAATATATCACAGATCTAAGGAGAACCGAACAAAACCAACCAGATCTTCCTCATCCATAAGCCTCGCATGCAGCCAAACTTGCTGCCATGTACTCTCATCTACTTAACCGAGTGGCCACTTCGATCTGCTTCCCGCTCGTACCAAGAAACCGTCAGAGATACGATACCGAAAATCCCTCCGTATGTGTTTCTTTTCGTGCGTTGGGTTTCCTCGCCCAATCGCATCCGTGAAGCCACGCAGCCTTCAACTCATCCAACCATCTCTACTAATAATCCATACCTGTGTGTGCCCTTGAGATACCTCAGATAGCGTTCGTATGCCTTCCAAAGAGCTTGTGTTTAACCATCGCTTGTGAAAGCTGGTTCACAACATAGCATATGTCCAGTCGTGTATTGACTAAATACATGAGCGAACCAACCAACTATCGATAAACAGTGGCATCCACTACCTCTGTCGATGTAGCATCTTCTTTCCTCCAACCACCAGGAAGAGGAGGGTCGATAGGCTTGCAGCCTTGCATGTGAAACTTCTCCAGTATCTCTCGGGCATACTTGCCTTGAGACAAAAACAGTTCACCTTTCCGCTGCC
Source organism: Pinus albicaulis (assembly GCA_034641835.2). Lineage (NCBI taxonomy): Eukaryota > Viridiplantae > Streptophyta > Pinopsida > Pinales > Pinaceae > Pinus > Pinus albicaulis. The sequence continues at coordinate 332,048,517 of CM076582.1, forward strand.
AAATTTCCAATCCCAGGAAATAATGAAGGAGGCCCAAGTCCTTCATCTCAAACTCCTTTGCAAGATCTGCCTTGCATGAGTGTATCAACAGTTCATCACCTGTTAGTATTAAATCATCTACATAAAGCACAATGATCAAAAGCTTACCCTCCACCACAATCTGGTATAGGTTAGGATCCGCCTCACTCTTGGCGAAACCAAGTCCGGTGAAATAACTCTCTATCTGTGTGTACCAAGCACGAGGTGCTTGTTTCAGCCCATACAGTGCTCTTTTGAGCCTGCACACATGCGACTCGCTGTTGAAGATTTCGAATCCTTCAGGTTGTTCAATGTACACCTCCACCTCAATGACTCCATTGAGGAACGCAATCTTCGCATCCATCTGATGAATGTGCCAACCCATCTACGCTAAGAGAGCAAGGATGGTTCGTATGGAAGAATACCTTGCGACAGGTGCAAAGGTTTCTTCATAGTCGATCCCCTCGATCTGTGAGAAGCCCTGGGCAACAAATCTTGACTTATACTTCTCGACGCTCCCGTCAGCAGCTTGCTTCACTTTGTAGATCCATCTTGAACCTACCACTGATTTCCCTTCTGGCCTTGGGACAATCTCCCATGCACTGTTTTTGGCAATCGAATCATACTCTTCCACCATGGCATCTACCCATGTGGAATCCTCCACAGCTTCCTTGAAGGAGGATGGCTCCGTCACGATACACTTTCTCATCAGAGCCATGTATCCAGTAAATCGGTCAAGTCATTGTCTCTATCTGCGCTGTGATGTAGGTGCTCCTACATTCTGCGCTGCATCAAGATTGAGTTGCTCAGCTTTTGTAGTGTGCTTCTGCCCTCTGATGTTTGGTGCTGCATGAGTGGTTTCTTCCACTCCATGAACCTCCTCTTGTGGTTGATCCACATCTTTAGGCTCATATTTAGGAACAAGTAGCTCCTCTTCTGCATGCAAGTGTAGCTCCCTCTCAAGCGACAACTTCATGGCTTTCTCCTCATGAAATTTGATATCTCGTCACACAACAGTCATCTGACTGTCTGGAAAATACACACGATAATTGTGGGGTGTTTTTGTGTACCCCACAAATATCCCAACCTCTGTGGTCGGCTCCAGCTTCTTCCTGGCATCCTTCGTCACATGAATGTAAACAGGTGAGCCAAAAATCTTCAAATGAGAAATATCAGGCTTCTTACCAGAAAATGCCTCTTCGGGTGTACTCATGCCAAGTACTCTATGAGGACAATGGTTTTGCACATAAACCGCAGTATTGCATGCCTCAGCCCACAAGTGTATGGGAAGGCCTTGATCATGCAACATCGCCCGTGCAGCACCCACGATCGTTCTGTTCTTTCTCTCCGCGACCCCATTCTGCTGCTGTGGGTTATGAGGCGCTATGAGTTCTCTTTGAATTCCTTCTTTGCTATAGAAGTCTTTGAATTCGCCAGAGATGTATTCACCACCATTATCGCTCCTTAGAGCTTTCACTTGCTTCCCCGACTGTTTCTCAACCAGCGCCTTGAACTCACAGAACTTTGAGTATGTCTCACTCTTTTTTTGCATGAAGAAGATCTAGCACTTACGAGAAAAGTCATCAACAAAAATCAAATAATACCTGTGTTTCTTTGTTGAAGCAACTGAGAAAGGTCCACACACATCTGTGTGAATTCTCTCAAGGATCGTCGTGGCGCGACTATCCTTCTCATGAAAAGTGGTCTTCACAAATTTTCCCAAAGTACATCCCTTGCACTGATCTGACTGCGCAAGTGTACCTTTGGGAAGCCCGGTAGAAATCTGCTGCAAAATTTTCAAAGCGCCATGGTGAAGATGGCCCAATCTCCTGTGCCACAATTCGCCCTCATCCCGGCTCACCAATCCTTCTACTTTGCTTGCCATTGCTGCGCAGCCATCTACCTGCAATTGATAAAGATTCTTAACTCAAATCCATATCCTCCTGGTTTGACCAGTTGTTTTATAACAAAGGAAAGCTTTTCCCTCACTGAAAGCAACATCATAACCCTTGTCTTCCAACATCACCACAAAGATCAAATTCTTCTTCAATCTTGGAACATGCATGACATCCTTCAAGATGAAAGGTTTACCAGACTCCCCCTCAAAGGAAATGGTCCCGATACCAGTCGCACTGTATCTACCATCATTGTCCATCTCGATGTGCACTCCAAGATCCTTTTCATCCAGATCACTAAACAAATCTTTGTCTCCGGTCATATGGAAAAACGCACCACTGTCAAGAAACCACACCGATCCCATCACACTTGAAACCAAGCATGCGATCAAAGAAAAATCCAGCTCAAACTACGAGGCTAAGGCCTCTCCAGCTGCAGATCCAGCAGCCTGCTTATTCTTCTTCTTCCATGGGAAATTAGTGGCGAAATTCCCATGCTGGTGACAGTGAAAACACTTCACCTTGGACAAGTCCTGCTTCTTGCCTTTCGCATCGGATTGAGAAGGATTTTTCTTCTCCTTCCCTTTCCTTGCTTTGGCAGCCAAAGCGCAATTTTCTTCATATTCATTCTTCGATAAAGATCCATCCCTGGTACCCCACCTTATCTCCTCCTGCACAAGATCCGACCAAAGTCGCTCCCATCCTGGAAGTTTCTCTCGTCCATTGACAGAGTCTTCGTAGCTATGCCAACTCTTCGAAAGCCCAAGGAGAGCCAAGCTCACCAAGCCTTCTTCATCAGTAGTAACCCCCACACTTCCCAGCTCATCCTTGCAGTGGACAAACTTTGTGAGGTATTTTGGTATACTGTCACCTTTCTCTATTTTTATTTTTCTGAGCTTGTCTTTAAGCGCCAACTTCCTCTGGTCGCTTCTGCTTTGGAACAAGTCTGTCAAAGCCTTCCACATTAAGAATGGAGTGGATTTACCGTGAAGGCTGGACACAATGTGGTCCTTCACACCTTCCAACAGAATCCTTCGACACTTTGCTACCTTCTTTTTCCATGCGTCAAGTGCGGTTGCATCGCTAGAACCAGGCTTCAGAATATTAGCATCTATGAACTCCTTTGACCCATTATCATCTAGCACCGCCTCCATCTTGTCCTTCCATGCAATATAATTCGAGCTGCCATCAAGGGAATAATCCAATCGCAATCCGTTGAAAGACATTTCAATGAATGCTCAACTTCGACACCAAGAAAACACTGCAACAAATTCGAATTCCACCAGCACAAAACTCAACCGCTTCAATAATTGCAATCTCCTCCAATGATCAACTGCTCTGATACCATGTAGAAATTATATAACTTATGTGTTATATGTCCAACATTCTCCTGATCTCACACTATTTTAACTTCATGCAAAATACAGAATCTATTCCACCATTGATCATTTGCGGAAATTAAATCAAGATTGCAATGCACACATGAAACAATAAAAATTCACACACATTATCACAGCTATTTAACGAGAAAGCTTGAAGATGAAAACCCCAACTATCTGTATATAATATATGTCATAGAGATCATGTAACAATCATCATACAAAGCTGATCATGTCAAGCTCTCAGTACAATACAATTGCTACACACTAATCAAGCCCGATCTTGCAAATCCATGCACCGATCTTTGCCACCTGCTAGCCTACCTCTACTGCACAATCCCTGCTAAAGAATGGCTTTGAATGAGTTCGAATTACTCCAGGATTGACTGTGCAATCCTCATTTCCATCTCCACTGAGTGTTGGATGCAATCAATGCATCACTATAGTCACAACTGATAGTCACACTTGCTCTTTCACCTATCTCTCCACTTTTCTCCACTGAAACTGCCATGCACTGTAGTTAACTGATGTATTCTTCAGTTGATTAATGAGTTAATATTTACTAAATTAATTAAATAATTAATTCACACCACTCTCACTAGTGTATCAATCAATTAGACTAGATACAACTAGCTCAATTGAGTCTAACTGAGTTAAACTGAATACAACTCCACCAACTACTTCTCCAACTCCACCAAACTTTGTCACATGAGTTCTAACTGAAGTCCTCCATGAAATAGCTCCAGTAAACCCTCAGGAATAGCGTAATTCATTCTGTCAGCTGTTGTGCCACATCTGTGCACTTAACTGAGGTGCTCCAAGAGAATAAGATAATGTTTAGAGTCCAAATATTATTAAGAGCTAATAGTATTCAACATATCTATTTTTAGACTGGCAATCTAAGAATAGATTCCACCCAATATGTCTAAAAATAAAAGTCCATCTATTTTTCGAAATTGACCAACCATCCACAAATAGCATCCTGCAACTCATAGAATATGATCGACATGTCTAAAAATAGACATAGTCTAAAAGTAGACTTTGCGCCAAAAATAGCCTGCGGGACCACTTAGTGAAGGCGACTCTTTTCACTAAGCTCATCATCTTGTTGAATCTCAACAAACCAGCCCAGAAAAAACTTAGAACATAGAATTACATTATGTGCAGTAGTGCTGACATATCTAAGAAACATAAAGTAAATTATAGAAGAAAGGCACTGATGGCTAGCATGACAAAAAACATAAGAGAAATGTGCAGCTGCGTAGACTTCACTTTCCATTGTCATCATCATTGTAGGGGGCCTCCTCCTCAATGGGGCAAGCAAGAGCCTGCGCAACATCTGCCTCCGCATCTTCCACTGTACACCTGGGATTGCAGACTGGTGCACAGATGTCATCTACTCCGTTGGGAACACGCGTCTAGATGCCATTTGAGTCCATCACCCAGATGTCCGTGTCCTCATCTTCCTTTTATGGAACTAGTAGTGGGTGATTTTTGCGGTGTTGGGGGTGCGTCTGATGGGAGATGGTGGACTTCCTCAGAACGCCTCTTCCTCTCTACGCAGCATGCCCAGAGGCTTCTGCATGTTGCTCGGGATCGGGACTCTCAGGCATAAAAGTGCTGGAAGAGGAGCCATCTATAGATTAGAGACGCTTATCCTTTCCATGGTGATAATGGCCATGGAGAGCCCCTCTATGTCCTCCTCAGATAGTCTGTTGGTGAAGTCTTGGATCCATTGCGCACGGAGGCAAGGGGAAGAAATTCAGAGAAAAATGTAGCACAAAAGGGAGAGCAGCATTGGGGCTCAGGGGGAAGGAGTAGCTGGGGGACAGATGCGCAGGAAGGGGTGTGGCAGCCTAAAGGAGATTGCGTAGCGCTACGCTGAGATTATAGCTTCGCAGCCTTTTGAAGTCAGGGAGAAGTTGGAGCAGAGTAAGGGAGGCAAAAGGCTAAGACAGTAGTTTGAGTTTTGAAAGGGGCTAAGAGCTCATCTCTTTAAAGGGGCGGGGATGTGTGCGATGAGGATAGAAATGAGTAGGCTTCGCACACATCTGCGTGCTATGATTGAGAACCTGAGCAGGCTCGAGGGATGGGGAATGGCTACAAGACAGGTTAATCACGATGGTCATTAATGATGATGGATGTGAGGTGATGCTCAGGAAATGATGACGCAGTTCCCATCCTCTCGTCATCATTGTTGATTATGTAAGTCTCGTGCGAATGACTAACGGTATGAGGATCCGCAACAGATGAGTCTCTGCGCAAGAGATCTTCGTTTCCCGGGGAGTGTGGGATGTAATTGTCAAGCGTGTCTATTATGTCACCCGCATCCTAGGGGACTATTCAATACATATTACCCCATGGTTATCTTGATATTGTGGCACTTTCCAGAGCAATTTATAGATCCTCCATTTGCCACCATCACTTGACACTCTAGAGTTGGGTATAGGAAGCAATTCAATTCCTTGGCTACCTTACAATGAATAAAATTATGGGTACTACCCGAATCAATAAGCACTATTACATTTTTCTTATTGATATGTCCTTCTATTTTGAGAGTTTGAGGAGTGGTAATTCCTGCCAATGCATTACAGGATATGGTCAAATTCATTTCTTCTTCCTCTAGGGTTGGTTCCTGGCATATATCCTCTTCTTTCAAAGTTTCTTGTTATTTTTCTTCCTCCTCTTCACAGCCTATGTAAAATAATTTCTTCTCAGAAATTTTATGAGCTTTAGTGTATTTTTTATCACAACTATAGAAAAGCCCTTTTTCTCTTTTTTCTTCCTATTTTTGTGGTGTCAACCTTGTAGGTTGTGGAATTCTAGGAGTAGCAACACTTCCATCTTTATAATTATGAATGGTAGGCTTTCTTGTCGACATAATTTTTCTTTCAATATTTCTTGCCAACCTGAATGCCTTCTCCAATGTATCAAGTTCCAAAAGGCGAACCTCACATTGGATTCTATCCTTTAGAGTCCCTATGAAGACATCAATTATATGCTCCTATGGAATATTATTTACCCTTATATTCAATTTTTGGAAGTCCTCAATGTGCTCCATCATTGAACCCTTTTGTTTGAGATTTATCAATTGGCTAAAGAAGGTGTTGCTCTTTGTATCCTCATAATGTGCTATCATTTCCTCCATAAAAATTGACCAAGTGACTAGTGGTTTACGAGAACAAAGCCATCAATACCATACAAACTGATTTTTTTCTAAATATAAAGTTGCAATGCGTACCTTTTGTGTGTTTTGCGTATTATGGAGCTCAAAGTATTGCTCCATTTGTAGTATCCAAGTTATCGGATCTTTTCCATCAAACTTCCTAATATCTATATTTGGAATATGGTGGGTCTTAAATCCGACATTAGATTCTATGAAATCATGATTAACATTTCTTTTGTTCTCATCATGAGTTTCCTCTACTACTTTTTCGCCATTAGGAATATTTTCTTGTAGCAACTTTGCCAAACCTTCCTTCAAACCTTCCATGTCTTTCTTCAAATATTCCATGTTGCCTTATATACCATCCATGACTTTCTTCAAACCACCCATCTTAGCTTCCACAAATTTCTTCAAACCATCCATATTTGCTTTCATGTTTCGTTCTATACCATCCATCTTAGCTTCCACTCCATCCATACTAGATTCCATGCCATTCTTCAAAACATCCATCTTAGTTTCCATGCCTTTCTTCAAACTATCCATCTTAGATTCCATAGCTCTCTTCAAACCATCCGTTTCATTTTTTGTTACTATTTGCGAGACCGAAATTTGTTGCACTTGTTCTTGTAATTTTGATATATCATGTTGCACTTATTCCTCTTCATGAGTCATAGTATAACCTTCTGAGGGCTTAATGGGCGTTCAATTCTTTTTAGGGGCCATTTTAGAGCCCAATACTGATATCTATGCTTCAATATGCCCTCGTAATCCCTTCAAAGTGTTTTTTCAAACAAGACATGCAATTAAAAAAAAATACACACCTTTTTCTTGCTTTTGAGGAGCTTGATATTGAATCTGATGTATCTCTGTGATTTTAGATCCCCAAGTTTTTATCTTTGGTCCTTTATTATCCATTTGAATCTTCTTTCCAATGCCACAGGTTTGACCTGATTTGGATTCTTCAAGGCAAATTTATGCCCAATCTCCCACAATGACCTAGTTATAGATTTCTTCAATAGAGCGAACTTGTACGGCATGCCTCGTCTCACTGTTTCCTCCTTCGGTTCTGAAATCAATACACGGGAAACTGAAATCCATATGATTTTGACCACTTTTTACAGAATTCCAATCTGGTGCTCAGAGAAAGAGTTATGATTATTTTCCCAAGGTCACCTATTTGAGATGAAATTTAGGAGCCTGCAAAAACCCTAACTTCCATAGATCATATCTCCGAAAATATTGCGAACCAAGATTTGAAATTGTTACACGAAGTTCCTCAGGATGTCTTCACAAATGGGTATTTTTTTTTAGAGTCTGAACCTTCGTAGAAAAAAAGGTTATACTGAAACTTCCGCGATGACCTTTTTGAAGCAGCGAAACCCTAGAATCCAAAGCTATGATTCCAAATGTTATGAAACCAGCTCACAAAATAGAAGAAAAGAGATATCAACGACTTCAAAATAAGCCACTTCGAGGGGGAAACCTCCTTTACGTTACATAAATGAAAAATTCTTGGATGATTCAAATGACAAAAACCTCCTTTCTATATATAGGAGTCCATGGGGTCACAATATAATCCTAGCTGATCTAACAATAATAATGTAAGCACACAAAAATAACAATAGTGGGCTATTATGGGGCACAATAATAACAATATGGGGATTACAGGGGTACAAAAATAACAATAAGGGGGATACACTAACAACAATAAGGGAATACACTAGTAATATAGGGCCCTAACAAGGATAAAGAAGAATTTTACAGGGAAAGTGAAACCAAACTTCAATAAGGTTGATCATAGCCATGCAAGCCAAACATAATTGCCAAAAAGGCTACAAATTATTTGTTGTGAAAATCTTCAGAGATGAAAAAGCTAGTGACGAAATTGGATAAGAGGAAATTGAGGTGTTAAATAAATATCCCATGTTACAACAATATGAAGACGTATTTCCAACATACATTATGGGATTACCTCCTCATAGAGAAGTCTATTTCTCTATTGAATTGGTGGTTGGAGCAACACCAGTGTCCAAGTCACCATACAAGATGATTACGCCTGAGTTGGTTGAGCTAAAATTACAACTTAAAGAGATTCTTGATGAAGGCTATTGATGGCTAAGTGATCATTGTGGGGAGACCTAGTATTGCTTGTGAATAAAAAATATGACGCACTTATACTCTGCATTGAATATGTTATCACAAAATTGCTTCTGATAGGCTTCTAATCAAAGAATATTATGTAATTGTTTCAAACCAATCTTTTGACTGAGGCTTAGCCTCCTCAGTCTGAGAGGGCTCTCTCAAGGGTTAATGATATTGAATAAAGATGTAGATGGCTAACTCTATCTAGGAAATAACTTGCTTATGATGAGTGTAGGTTGAAAATCATATCACTAAGTAAACATTGGGCTTATGGAGTCAATCATTTAATTTATTCAGTGAGTTTACTTGACATGGAAGCTAAGGCGGGTCTGAGTTTTTAGTAGTAGGACACACACATATGAAACAGGAAAATACACAATCAGTTCATCTATAAAGGAAGTCAGAGCATTGCAGGAATGAATTATGAGTATTGTAAATGAAAACCACTAAAAATGAGATACATAAAAGGTATAGATAAGATATGAAAACACTAAAAACTCATTCAGAATCTTAGGTTGGTCAAGTAACAGATCTTTGTATTGCTGAAACAATCAATTTACAATAAGCTGCAATTTTGCCAAAAATCTCCAACCCTTGACAAATTCGACCCAATGGCCTTTAATAGAAATTTTACATCATGAGATGATCTACTTCCAGGCTAGATACATCAAATTTTTTCCTAATGACACCTTGCATAACCATAAAACATCAAATTAATGAAAAACAGACACCTATCCTACTTGACAGTCCTATTTCAAATAAGACTCAAACTACTCATTATTGCTTTTAACAACCTTATCTACTAAATTAATTACATCCTTTCACAAGTAAGATTTCACATGTTCGAATTTAAGTGATGGGATTCATCACTCTATGACCACTTAACTGACCTCCTCAAAACTAGGCAACAAAAACACTGTTTTTTAGGTAAATAGTCTTCTTCCACAAATACTTTGGCTATCAGTTTATCTTCAATTTGTGGTCCTTGAGTGTTGAATAACTGCTTGTCATGGTCTTTAACCCTTCCATAATCTCTATATGTCGAAATATGCTCCACAACCTGCTAAAAAGGTTGAAATACAGTGTGCTACGAAAGTAAGGCAGTTTCTTAGCGTACTGTCGTAGCACTGTAAAACATGCCTTTTAACCTCAAAATTTTTTATTCTTTCCTTTGGCATATTTTTCATCATATTTAAACACATATCCCACACCAATTCTACCTCTTGATAGCATTCAAAACTGGTCCAAAAATTCAAAAGAGCAGCTACAGTAGTTTCATAGCGTTTTGTTGCCCTTTAAGCCCGAAGGCGTTACGAAACTGCTGAAAAGTGCTGAAAATGAAGATTTTTGTATAATTTTGAAATTTGAAACCTGTAAGTGATAAAAACTTGTATCTAAAATGTCATTAGACTCAATCAAACATAAACCAACTCACCTTATGCTCTTTGAGGCATTTCCTCCTCATATTTAGGACATCCTTGCAGATTTTTCCTGTTTTTTTTTCTGAAAAATAGGTCTTAGAACAGAGCCTATATCTTCTAATACATGATGTATTTTGAAAAAATGGAGGAAATTTTTTCAATAAGAATGTTCTGAAGAAAAACCTCCCTTGTTTTTAGAAAACTATCTCCAGCTGTCCAGAATATGCATTTGAAAAACATGTGTAAAACAGGAAAACTCTGTTTTCTGAAAATAAGGCTTCAAAGAGAGGTTATTTTTATTTGATATGTTCTTGAGAATAACCTCTGTCAGTTTCTTAAAATACCTTTCTGTTGGCCCAGAAATAGCCTTTTAAGTTGACTGCTCAAAGTCAGAAAACAGAGAAATGCTTCGTATTTCGCTACGAAACTTTCAGCAGTTTCGTAGCATTTTCTGCCTAATTTACACTGAATTCGCTACGAAAGTAGGGATTCTTGGCTAAAATTACCTTTTCGGAGTTGTAATATTGGGAAATGGAAAATGTCAGAATTTTATGATTAATGTGACATTAGGGGATTTGAATGAGGGTGAGTTTAGACCTTAGGATAGGCTAAATAAGAAAAATTAAAAATTTTCTTTGACCAAGTAATGAAAAATGAATTTTATGACCCTACCTTTGACACATGAACCTCTAGGATTTTTTCAAATGACGCTTCATTTTTATGAGTGATAACAGTGGCTCCACTTGGGATGGTGTGCCCCTGTGGTACACCAAAGATCTTGTAGTTCCAATGCCATCCATATTCTTGGAAATAAAAACTTTGAAATTTATAAAAAAATCACCAAGCTCTTATGGCCTTATCCTCGGGCTCAAGCTTGATGATTACTGCTAAAAAACCAACTTTGTACCTACTAAAAAGATGCTCAGTCAACTTTGAGCTTATTCACACACTCCTACCTAACCTAACAGCTGCAATCTCCATTTTTAATTCAAGCAACATGAAACTTCCAATGAAGCCAATCATTGATTTGATCTGACATTTGAACCTCTTGATTGCATTTGAACCCAAAGTAAGCATGATACTGAAATGACCAAGGAAACATAAAATGAATCTGATCTTCATAATGAGAACCTAACTGGAAATTTGAACTTTAGAACTCTTCCATGTAGTCAATTATAGGATCATAGAAGACATAGTCTATTTGATGATTCCCAAGATATTCTGCAGTTTCAAACATATCATATACGCTTTCTTTAGAAACATTAGATTTCATATGTGTGCTATCAAACTCATTTTCAAACTGATTTTCAAGAACAAGGTTTTCTTCCTCAATCTCAAAAGAGAAAGGTAGCAGCACCCTCTCTTTGTGTTCTGGCATAAAAAACTTTTTACAAGACTGATCTTGATCATGAAGACTATAAGATTGAATTTGATATTATAAAACTTCAATGTCTTTTTCAATGTTCTTAGAAACTTCATCCACAAATTGAATCTTATCTTCTGACTTGCACTCAAATGATTTCAGATTAGAAGACAAGGATAAAGAAAAAATTTCATCCACTTCCTCATTAGTGTGATCATTATTTGATGTAGGCTTATGCAAGGAATGACATGAAGAACAAAATTCTTCCTTCACCTGAGGATTATAGAAATTATCTTCCAATATTTCCTTTTGTTTTTTGAAATGATTCTCATACTCCTGATGATCAAAATACTAACAAGTCTATTGCAAATTTTCATCAAACTCAGAGGATGTAACATGATTTTCATAAATAAACTCCTGCTGAGTTTCATTTTCATCCAAGAGAGAGGCTATCCTTTCTTCTTGGTGATGAAAGGGACTATCATGAAGGCCTCTAAAATTTCCTCATCCATGAACTCATCATCTTCATAACAATTTTCCAAATATTCAATAAAACTCACACAATTTTTACAACAGTCTTTGACCAGCAATGAGGGATGACGCTCTTCATACATCTCATAAAATGCAACATGGAAATCAGCAAGAGAATATAATGAACCATTTGGCAAGCTTTCATACCAAGACCTTGCTTTTCCTTCTAAAGTGGCCATAAACATCTTCATGAGACAATCCTCAGGGAACTAAACATTAAGTCTGTGTACATGAATATGAAACTTAACGAAATGAAGAGCAACATTGTCTTTCTTTTCATCTTTAAATATGGGAAGATCAGTTAATTGTTCAAACTTTGGCATAGGATTTAGAAAACTAGGGATGTGATACCAATTCATAGGGGCATACCTGGCATTTATTCTTGCAATGGAACTCATCTTGAAACTTCATCAAGCTACTGATCTTCAAGCAGTGGAGTCACCTTGAATCTATGAAATTTTGAATTCTTCAACAATGGAGTGGCCAAGGTAGTACTACAACCTCAAACAGATTATGAGCTCCTGCTACCTTCAAGAGTTCAGTTTCATAATTTTGGGAAAAATATATCTTCAGTTTCCCAGCAGATGCACCAAAATGTTATCACAAAATTTCCTTTGATAGACTGCTAATAAAATAATCTTATGTAATTGTTTCAAACCAATATTTTGACTGAGGCTTAGCCTCCTTAGTCTGAGAGAGCTCTCTCAAGGGTTAATGATATTGAATAAAGATGTAGATGGCTAACTCCATTTAGGAAATAACTTGCTTATGATGAGTGTAGGTTGAAAATTATATCATTAAAAATTGGGCTTATGGAGTCAATCATTTCAGTTATTCAGTGATTTTACTTGACATGGAAGCTAAGCCAGGTTTGAGTTTTTAGTAGTAGGACACACACATATGAAACAGGAAAATACACAGTCAATTCATCTATAAAGGAAGTCAGAGCATTGCAAGAATGAATTATGAGTATTATAAATGAAAACCACTGCAAATGAGATACATAAAAGGTATAGATAAGATAGGAAAGCACTAAAAACTCATTCAGAATCTTAGGTTGGTCAAGTAACAGATCTATGTATTGCTGAAATAGTCAATTTACAATAAGATGCAATTTTGCCAAAAATCTCCAACCTTAACCAAATTCGACCCAATGGCCTTTAATAGATATGTTACATCATGAGATGATCTACCTCCAGGCTAGATACATCAATTTTTTTCCTAATGACACCTTTCATAACCATAAAACATCAAACTAATGACAAACAGACACCTATCCTACTTGACAGCCCTATTTGAAATAGGATTCAAACTACTCATTATTGCTTTTAACAACCTTATCTAATAAAGTAATTACATCCTTTGAAAAGTAAGCTTTCACATGTTCGAATTTAAGTGATGGGATTCATCACTCTATGACCACTTAACTTACCTCCTCAAAAATAGGCAACAAAAACCCTGTTTTTTAGGTAAATAGTCTTCTTCTTCCACAAATACTTTAGCTGTCATTTTATCTTCAATTCATGGCCCTTGAGTTTTGAATAAATCATTTTCATGGTCTTTAACCCTTCAATAATCTCCAGATGTCGAAAGCTACTCCAAAACCTGCTAAAAAGGCTGAAATACAGTGCGCTACGAAAGTAAGGCAGTTTCGTAGTGTACTTTCGTAGCGCTGCAAAACATGCCTTTTAACCTCAAAAAAATTTATTCTTTCCTTTGGCACACTGTTCATCATCTTTAAACACATATCCCACACCAATTCCACCTCTTGATAACATTCAAAACTGGTCTAAAAATTCAAAAGAGCAGCTACAGTAGTTTCGTAGCGTTTTGCTGCCCTTCAAGCCCAGAGGCGCTACGAAACTGCTGAAAAGTGCTGAAAATGAAAATTTTTGTATAATTTTGAAATATGAAAGCTATAAGTGCTAAAACATTTTATATAACATTTCATTAGCCTAAATCAACTATAAACCAACTCACCTTATGCTCCTTGAGGCATTTCCTCCTCATATTTAAGACATCCTTGCAGATTTTTCTTGTTTTTTCTAAAGCATAGGTCTTAGAAAATAGCCTATATATTCTAATCCATGATGTAGTTTTAAAAAATGGAGGAGATTTTTTACAATAAGCATGTTATTAATAAAAACCTCTCTTAGTTTTTAGAAAACTATCTCCAGCTGTCCAGAATATGCATTTGATAAACATGTGTAAAACATGAAAACTTTTTTATCTGAAAATAGGGCTTCAAACAAATCCTTGTATCTCCAAACTGATAACACCTGTAATAAAAGTGAGAGATGTTATTGTTATTTTATATGTTCTTGACAATAACCTCTCTCGGTTTTTTAAAATACCTTTCTATTTTCCTAGAAACCTCCTTTGAAGTTGACTTCTCAAAGTCAGAAAACAGAGAAATGCTTCATATTTCGCTACGAAAATTTCAACAGTTTCATAGTGTTTTCTGCCTATTTTACACTGAATTTGCTACGAAAGTAGGGATTATTGGCTAAAATGACCTTTTCAGAGTTGTAAGCTTGGGAAATGAAAAATTTCAGAAAGTTATGATTAATGTGACATGAGGGGATTTGAATGAGGATGAGTTTAGACCTTAGGAGAGGCTAAATAAGAAAAATTAAAAAATTTCCTTGACCAAGTAATGAAAAATGAATTTTATGACCTTACCTTTGACACATGAACCTCTAGGATTTTTTCAAATTATGCTTCATTTTTATGAGTGATAACAGAATATAGGCAATTAATTAAAGTGACCATTAAGAACCAATATTCGTTGCCAGCCACATATTGATGATTTGTTTGACCAGTCGAGGGGAGGAAAATATACAACAATATGGTGAGGATGAGGAATATCATCTCACAGATGATGACCTATTTATATTCAATAATAGAATTTATGTGCTAGACAATGATGACTTGAAGAGGCCTATAATGAGAGATTTCCATGCTAAGCCATATTTTTACCATCTAAGATATGAAAATACTCTCATGACCATCAATTTTTTTTAGTATTGCACTAATATGGAAAAGGAAATGGTTGATTTTGTTGATAAATGCATAGAATACCAACACATAAAGGTTAAATGTAGACATCCAATAGGCTTATTGCAACCCATTTCCATTCCAGAATGTAGGTGTGAAGTGTTGTCCATGGCTTTCATTATTGGTTTTCCAAATACCTCCAAACGACATGACACAATTATGGTGGTAATTGATAATTTGAGAAATATGGCTCATTATGTAGCAGTAAATTCCATCAATTCATCTAGTGATGTGGCTCAAACCTTCATAAAGTATATTTTGAGGTTGCATGGAATTCCTAAGAAAATCACTTCTGATGGAGATGCCAAATTTACTTCAAAGTTTTGGAAGGAACTATTTGAAGGTTTTGGCACTGAATTGGCCTTCTATTTAAGTTATCATCCATAGACAGATGGAGAAATATAGAGGACAAATAGAATCATCAAAGACATGTTGAGGATGTATGTGATGCACTAGCCCAAGAAATGGGGAGTACCTTCCACTTGTAGAGTTTGCATACAACAATGGCTCCTGGGAATCCATAAAGATGAGCCCATTTGAGGCACTTTATGGAAGGAGTTGTAATGCTCCCATTAGTTGGGGTGATATGGTTAATAGGGTCCTTATTGGGCCTGATATGATAAAAGAGATGGAGTAAGAAATAAAAATCATCAAGAAAAATATAAAGGTGGCATGAGACAGGAAAAAAGGACATGCAGATCATAATAGGGTCACATAAGGAGTTCCAAGTTGGGGAAAATTTTCAATTGATAATTAAACCAAAGAAAATCTCCTTGAAGATTGGGTCATATGCCAAGTTGGCACCATGGTTTTGTGGGCCTTTTGAGATACTTGAAAGGATAGGACTAGTGGCCTATAGGCTAGCCTTACCTCCATCAGTTAAAATCCATGATTTTTTTCATGTTTCTTTTCTTAAAATATATTTATAGGATACTAATCACGTGATTTATTGGTTTGTGTTATAAGTAGAACTAGAGGGAGAGTTATAGCTAGAGCCACTATGCATCCTAGACTGGAGGAGCCTCATGCTGCAAAATCAATCAATAGAGAAAGTCAAAGTGCAGTGGAGGAACTTTGGGACCGAGGGAGCCACTTGGGAAATAGTTGATTCAATGAGGACACCATATCAGTTTTTGTTTTCTAGTTGAAGCAAATGTATATAAATTGTAAATATTATACAAAGTTTTGTATATAAATCTCCACGAAACAATATGTTTGCTTTCAAATATGTTTTTTGTGTTTTATATGGATAGAGAACACCGAGGACGATGTTTCCCCAAGGGGAAGGGGTTTGTGACATCCCAAATTAGTTTATACTCATGTATGCAATGTAAATATTTTTGAAAAAAAAATGGGTCGAGTAATGGTACATAGATTCTAGAGTTGGGGAGGTTACTTGCTGAAACATTTTAAGATTTCCTTACAACAAAAATTGGAGTTGGTACATAACATTTGACAGTTGGGAAAAAATAAACAACTTGTATTTTCTTATAAGTTGTGCTTTTTATAGAGTGGACAAGAAAACATGGAAATAAAATTTTAAAAAGGAGAAAGGGTGAGTTTTCACTTGGTATGGTGTGTTGGCCACCCATTGCAACAAATTAAATAACATTTAACAACATGAAAACATAGAGGCAGGTGGAATTCCCCTCATTGGATGATAATATTTTGGTGGCAGAGTTCACTATCTAGAGGAAAAAATTCAAATAATAATAAAAATATTAGGAGATGGGCGAGGGAAAATATAGAAAAAAGGAAAAAGAAGGAATTCAAATTATTGGGACAACACAACATGAAGGAAGCAAGTAATTTGATTTGTTGAGGGACAATGCAGTAGTAGGAGGGAGTGAGAAATCAAACCATTGGAGAGAGGGCATGGATAACAATAGAGATCATTTGAATTGTTCAAGAGGGTAGAAAAAAAAATGCAAAGGAAAACACAGGACGGGTCTGGAAAAAGAATATCACATGGAGCCAAAAAGGAAGAAGGAAAAATGAAGGGTTATAAAGAATGCAGATGAGTTGTGATATGAGTTCTTGGTTGACAAGGAGTTAGGAGGAAATCACTTTTAGGTTAGGGACTAATTGCTTATTGATTCACTGGTATCCAATGGAAGGAGATGGGTTTTCTCTGAGTTCCTGAGGGATGGGGTGGAGGAATTATCCTCAGAAATTCCTAGAGGATTTCTGGAGACATCCTTGTTGTAGCTTGGTTTTTGTTGTGGGTTCTAGATTTCCAAAGTTGTGTGGAACCACAATCTTGAACTCTAAAGGGTGGAGACAACGGGTCTTTAGACTCCCTGTGCACTTTGTTGACTACAACTCGGTTGATGGGTGGAGGTGGAAGAATCTCTAGAGTCCCTAGTTCAGTTGGTAGTTATGTTTACATTACTAGGAGAAAGGCCCCTTAGTCTTTGGAATCTAGCTTAGGGGGTGACAACTGCAAGTGAGAATTTTATTGTAGTTTTCTATGGTTGGGCAGAGAGTCATTGTCCCAAAATCGATTTCCAAATAGCTTTCAAGATAATTGCTTTTTATGTTTTCAATGATAATGAATATGTATTTACATTTCTGATGTGAATTGTTGCTATCATTGCATGAATCTTGGTTTAAGTTTTATTTCTTATATAAGTTGGTTGGTATATTGTTGACACTATTAAAATGGTGCTAGAACCAAGTGATGAGTTCATAAATAATGGATTTGATTTTATTTATGATGTTAAACCAAGATTATATTTCAAATAGTGTATGTGTGTTGGTCACCTATTAATAGTAATCAACTTGGAGATCCTTTCATAATTATAATGAAATACTTCTTTATTTTATTGGAAGCTCTTACCAACACTATTCATGTTTCTGCTTAATAATGTTGATGATTCCTTCCTCCCAAGGCCTATTGGCCTATCTATTTCACATGGATGACAATCCAAGTCTTCCAGTAATGCACACCCAGGTTGTAGGTCTGTATTTTCATTTCTCAAGCCCGTGAATAAACGAACCCTATTCTTTGTAATATTGATGATATTGTCTCATATGCTTTGATGAATTGATTTATGTTCCCGAAATAGGCATGATTTTGCAACTATGTTATATGTAAAATGAGATTTATTTCCTCATTAGCAAGAACTCAACTCAACAAGTTTCTTGGTGTCATGGTAGTAATGGAATATGGGTTGTTAACCCTAACCAATTTTATGTTCAATGAGGTGGCTTTGGAATTTACACACACACACATATTCTTCATTATGGGTAGAGATAGTTGTGGTATATGTATTATGTTAATTACACTAATAAGCTGAGCCTGGAAGGAGGCTCAATTTCCATGTTAAAATCAAATTACTGTGGTGAGATTGTAGGTGATTGTGCATTTATTCTCACTACAATAAGCATATCTTTGAAAAAAAATCCAAATTGGCCCTCATTGCTTAATATCCACTGCTATTCCTCCCTTTTCTGGTCTTAATTGTGAGGACTAGACTTAACTCTATTAACTTGGGTGCTTGAGAGGTTGAACCCAAAGGTTTATGCAATAAACAAACATTGGCTATTCAAGGGTATAAGACTAAGTAGTTTTTCCATTTGTTCACAGTCCTGGATATAAAGTGAATAGATGTCTATAAGAACCAACAAATTACTCTAAATGATTATATCTCGTGTGTTGAAATATTGCATCAAGAATTATTGCTTGTATTCATTTGTAACAATATGGTACCGCTATATTTAAAACAACATAGACATTCAACTTCTCTAATTGCTACTGAGTGTGGCGGCATAATGCATTCTATATTGTGTCATAATGATATCATTCCATCATTTTATAGATGTGAATTCTGCAGGGAATGTAATGCATTGAAGAAAGGATAGAATGGTCATATTACATTTGGGCAAACATCATGTGTTAACATATATATATATATATATATATATATATATATATATATATATATATATATATATATATATATATAGATATATATATATTGTCACTCACTCTAATATTAATCCCAACACAATGGTATACTTTATACCTTTGAAAATGATGGAAAATTTAATGGTTCACGTGGACAGAGGTTAGGGCTGACCTTACAATTCTAATGAATGGATGGAGGTCGGTGCTAACCTTACGGTTGTGTCGAATGGATGGAGGTCAAGGCCGACCTTATAGTTGTGTTGGATTGACGAATTAAACTTCAAAGGCATAAAAATAAACCCATATACCCATCAACCATGGCCAAGGATGGAGTCCCATTACGATGGAAAATGGTGTTTTTACTGACAAATCAACATACATGAACTCATAGCACGACGCCCCATCCTGTGACGTCAGTAGGGAGGAGGGGGGAGAATTGTTGCACATTAATCATGGGATAATTGTGTGAGTGGATGATCATCAGATTGATGGTGGAAGCACAAGATGGAACTGCAATAATAGAAGACCCCCCCCCATCATGGAGGAGGGGGGTGGGGGGTAGCACCTTTTTTCTCCGTCATAGATCAAGTTTGCTCAGTCGTTACCGTTGGATGAATGGTGAGTGGAAATTGTATATCCTGTAACAAATGAGTGTTGTGCTTAGTTCTATGGTTCGACATACACATATGTTCATGTATAACTTGTTGATGCATCATGTGTCAAGCAATATACATATGTTGTGGTGAATGCATATAGTGAGGCATGGTTATATGTGTGTGTGTGTGTTTCATATGATACAACGCCCATATAAAGGATTAGCATGGGGTAATTCATAGTTATATTGTCACAAGTGTTGTTTTTCACACACACACACACACACATAAGCAGAGCTAAACATGCACAAATATGAACAAGAGCACCATATGGGGCATGCCATGTAGGCATGTATCCTTAGGTTCCCACATCAGAGAACTTTTGAGGTCTAAAATGGGCCTCCTAAGAAAAATTTACAACCAAAATAAACTTTATAAGAACCAATATGATTCAAGATGATGATGTCAACCATGGGGGATGATTCACCATTTTTGGGGTAAAAAAGTTTAAAAAATAATAAATAATAAAATAATAAAACTACTTTTCAACTTGTATTTTCAACTTATCTCCCTAAGGTTTAACTCAAATTTCGAACGAGATTATTTGTTGGATGAAAAAGTTAATTCCTCATCCAATGAGTACCCATGTTGCATACTTTCGATGGACCCTGCTACATGAAAAATGAGGAATTCATGAAAAACGTGATTGCAATCACATTTTTCATGTATTCCTCATTTTTCGTGTAGCACGGTCCATCGAAAGTATGCAACATGGGTACTCCTTGGATGAGGAATCAAATTATGCATCCAAGGAGTGTTCCTGCTGGAAATTTGAGTAAACCCATAGGGATATAAGTTGAAAATACTAGTTGAAAAAGTAGTTTTTTATTTTTTTCCTCTAAAATTTGATGATGTAATCTAATATTATTTTATTATTTCCACTATTATTCTATAATTTCCTTAGGAGGCCCATTTTAGACCTCAAAATTCCCCTAATGGAACCTCTGTCAGCCAGCAGTGGGATATTATGTCATGTGGGCGCCACATGGAGACCACGTGGGTGCCGCATGGCAGGAAAGAAAAAAAAATAATCTTAAATAAATAAAAGCTTTAAAGGAGTATAACTTAAGATCCAGGGGTCCAAATTGGGAAAAAAATTATATCATATGAAATTTCTCATCGAGACAAGTGCCATGGCGTCATCTATCTTGATTTTTGATAACTAAAAATAAAGACAAAAAAAAAAAAAGTTTTAATCATCCCATTTTACTAACTGTACTTGGGAAATTGTATTAGCAAGTGAATACTTCATCTTGGGTAAGGTGGGGTGTTTACAGTTGGGTTTGAAGACAATAAATATGTGGGTTTTTTGAGGAAGAGTGCTTACTCTTGTAGTGTATTTTTTAGTCAGAAAATAGACTGCACCAGGTTAGGTCATGACATAGAAGAAGGGGAGGATTCATGTGCCATTGTACATAAATGGAAGGGAGGATGCATCATAGCGCGAAGGGAAGAGTGACAATGGGAGAAATAGTAGTAACATAATCTGTTTGGTGCAACATTTCATAGGAAAAGGGAACTCATATACTGAGAAACTTGCTTCATCACACAAAATATTATTATAGTGAGTAGTTAGACTCAACACCATTGTGGAAGAGCTGGGTAGAAAGAGGCATTGTTGCATGAGGACACACCTCAACCTGCACTACGGGTTTGAGTAAAAGGAACAAAAATGGCTAAGTATGGAAGAAAAATGTGAATAGAGAGAGCAAAGGCTGAAAGAGGGTAAGAAAAGGACATAGTATCAATGGAGTTAAAACATATAAAGAAGTCAGGGTAGGTGGAAGGTAAAGGGTCAGAATGTTAAAGGTGCATGGAAGGTGAAGTGACAAAAGACATAAATAGACAAGAAAGGGCACAAGTACTTACCTGAAACCTTCACGTGATGATTGGGCTCCAAGTAGCAACACAAAGATCATCAATAGTGCACAAACTGATATGCTCTAGTGCACCCAAGAGAAGACTACTTTGGCCAAAAAAAGAACATGGTGCAAATGAGAAGAGGGGGTTCACACTTATATATAATTCTCACACATGTGAGGGTATTTGCACATATTAAATGCACTGGTATGATCATTCTTGCAAGAAGTCTTAAGGCGGTGTGCTAAACTTCCTGGGTGTGATACACCATGCTGCTGTGAATTTGCTATCAATATTTTCTTTGCAACGCATCGTGCTAAGAATTAGGACTACACAACACTAGAAAATAGCATTGCACTACGCTAGAATCTTGGATAATATTGTGTTGCACCAAAGATGAGTGTGACGTGCCAAACCGTAGAAAGGTGTGTTAGGATTATTTCTTAAGAAAATATCAAGTTTAACCATTGCACTTAGATGTCTCAGAGGAAAATACCAAATGAAAGGGGACTCCAAATTTTTAGAATATGTCAAAAATTTAGGATTGTTGTAGAAAATACAAAAACACTACACCATTATTGTTGGAAATGAGATAATGAGGATTCCATCACTAAGAATGGCTACTTGGTTTTCCTTTTCTTCAGCTTCAGAATTTCTTTCTCTAAGGGCATGGATTATGGATGCTACATGTTATATCTTGAGGAGGATAACTCTTTGGATGATATGGAAAATGGAGGAAGTGGAGATGGTATTGATTAATTTCAAAGTCACGGTGATAATTAACGTATTCCCTAAAACATATATTGTCATTTAAGTGAAGATTCTAACTTGTAAAATGAGACCTTATTACAATGCCAAGACTTATGCTTATTATTAGATGTAATACCCAAATTTGCAAAAGACATTATATGCCATCATTTGATGTCTATGAATACAATATTCCTACCAACCCCAACATGTGCATATGACATCACTCCATGTAGAAATTTTAATACAATTATGTATTTCCAGAGTCTCCTTATCTAACAATTATATGCCATTGTTAAATACAGAATCCTTCTACTTAAATCTTTGCGAAAATTTAATCGCCAATTGCAAACACATGAAGAAAAATCAATCACACATAACACAGATGTTTTTACCGGGAAAGCATAAAGCTAAAAAACCAACTATCATATATTATGTATATATCATAGATCATGAAACAATCTCATACAAAACTCTAATCCAAGAACTCTCAGTACAATATACAATCGTCTCACACTGTCTTGCAGAAATTGGCTCATACATGCACCAATTTACAGCCTCCTGACAACCTGCCTCCACTGCGCAATCCCTACTGATGAATATCCCTGAATGAATTCGATCTTGCCTTGCCTTGACTGCGCAATACTCATTGGCATCTCCAATGTGTGTGTAGTTGCATTGAATGCACCACTATAGTCACAATATATAGTCAAACTATCCCTTTCACCTATCTCTCAACTAGGTCTCCACTGGATCTGACATGCATGTAGTTAACAGTAGTAATTCTTCAATTGCATGTGATATCACTCCATGTGAATTAATTTAATATTTAATTCACTGATATCTCACTAGTGTATCATTAGTTACAACTACTTACAACTAGCACAACTGAGCTTAACTCACTTAACTAAGTTAAACTACTTTATAACTCACATAACTACACATTCAACTCTGTTACAACTTTGTATCACTCAGTTACAACAAAGTCCACTAGCATGTCCCACCAACCAACCTTTAAACTCAAAATTCCTTTAGTCAACTAGTTTTCCACATCAGTTAACTGAAATCAAGTGCTCCAAGAGAATAGATTATTATTTATTGTATAATTATTGTTAAGGGCTAACAATAATCGACATGCATTCTATTTTTAGACATGCATTCCACGAAACAACTTTGCACATGAATTCCAAAACTAGACGCCCATCCATCCATGCAATTTTCTCAACCATCTATGAATAGATTACTGCTAAAAATAGACTTTGATCCAAATTCTAAAAATAGACATATCACCTAAAAATAGCCTACGGGCCCCACCTAGTGTAGGTGCTTAATTTTCACTAGGATCATCATCTTGTTGAATCTCAACACTCCCTCTCAAAAAGAAAGGGATTATCCTTCATTCCGATCCTGCCTCTATGGTATTCGAATTTGCTCCTGGTGAGCGCCTTCATCAAAATATCTGCATCCTGATATTCTGTAGGAATGTACTGAAGCAACATGATCTTCCGCTGCACACAATCTCTGATATGATGATACTGGATATCTATATGCCTAGATCTATCACGAAACATAGGATTAATCGAGATTTTAATGCAACTCTGATTATCACAATGAATCACTGTGGGATCTAAATGAGAACCAAACAAACCAACCAGGATCTTCCTCATCTAGATAACCTCACATGCAGCTTGACTTGCTGCCATGTATTCTACTTCTGCTGAACTGAGTGCCACTGGTCTCTGTTTCCTACTGTACCAAGAAACAACTATAGATCCGATACTGAAAACCCCTCCTAATGTGCTCTTTCTGTCCATTGGGTTGCCTCCCCAATCTGCATCCGTGAAGCCATGCAACTTCACCTCATCCGTCTGTCTGTACCATAAGCCATACTTAGATGTGCCCCTGAGATATCTCAGGACATGCTTTCCCTCCTTCCAAAAGAGCTTGGTAAGATGCTTTCCCGCCTTCCAAAAGAGCTTGGTAGGCTTAACCATCACTTGACTAAGTTGGTTCACTGCATAGCATATGTCTGGTATTGTATTAACTAAATACATGAGCGAACCCACCAACTGTCGATAGACAATAGAATCCACTACCTCTGCCGATGTAGCATCCTCTTTCCTCCAATTTCCTAGAAGATGAGTATCCATGGGTTTGCAGTCCTCCATGTGAAACTTACCAAGTATCTCCCTTACATACTTTCCTTGAGACACAAACAGTTCACCATCTCGCTACCATATTTCCAATCCAAGGAAATAGTGAAGGAGGCCCATATCCTTCATCTCAAACTCCTTTGCAAGGTCCTCCTTGCATGAGTGTATCAGTTGCTCATCACCAGTCAATATTAAATCATCAACATACAGAACAATGATTAAAATCTTACCCTCCACCACACTATAGTATATGTTTGCATCCACCTCACTCTTGGTGAAGCCAAGTCCAGCGAAATATTTGTCAATCCGAGTGTACCAAGCACGTGGTGCTTGATTCAGCCCATACATCGCTCTTTTGAGTCTGCACACATGCGACTTGTTGTTGAAGATCTCAAATCATTCAGGTTGCTCCTTGTACACTTCTTCCTCAATGATCCCATTAAGGAACACAGTCTTCACATCCATCTGATGAATGTGTCAACCCTTCTGCGTTGAGAGAGCAAGGATGGTCCTTATGGAAGAATACCGTGTGAAATGTGCAAAGGTTTATTCATAATCAATCCCCTCGATCTGTGAGAAGCCCCGGGCCACGAATCTTGCCTTATACTTCTCAACACTCCCATCAGCATCTTTCTTTACCTTGTAGATCCATCTTGAAACTACCACTGATTTATAAACCGGCCTTGGAACAATTTCCCAAGCACTATTTCTGACAATGGAGTCATACTCCTCCACCATTGCATCTACCTATGTGGGCTTCTGCACTGCTTCCTGAAAGGAAGATGGCTCTGTCACAATACATTTGCTCATGAGAGCCATGTATCTAGTGAAACGGTCAAGAGACTGCCTCTGTCTGCTTTGTGAAGTAGGGTCAGGAGACTGCCTCTGTCTACTTTGTGAAGTAGGGACTCCTACATTCTGTGTCGCATCAAGCTTCAACCTCTCAGCTTTTGTGGTACACCTTCTGCTTGTTCTGAAGTTTGGCTCTGCGTGAGTGGACTCCTCCACTCCATGATCCTCCTTCTGTGGCTAATCCACATCCATAGGCTCATCTTTGGGAACCAAAAGTTCCTCCTCTGCATGTAAGTCTAGCTCCCTCTCAAGTGACAACTTCATGGCTTTCTCCTCATTGAATTTTATATCCCGTCACACCATAGTCATTCGACTGTTTGGAAAATACACAGGATAATTATGGGGTGTTTCTGTGTACCCCACAAATATCCCAACTTCAGCAGTCGGCTCAAACTTCTTCCTGGTGTTCTTGGTCACATGCACATAAACAGATGAGCCAAAAATCTTAAAGTGAGAAACATCCGGTTTCTTACCAGTAAAATCTTCTTCAGGTGTACTCATGCCAAGTACTCTATGAGGACAACGGTTTTGCACATAAACTACAGTGTTGCATGCTTCTGCCCACAAGTGCATTGGTAGGCCCTGATCATGCAGCATAGCTCGTGCAGCACCCACGATCGTTCTGTTCTTCCTCTCCGCGACCCCATTTTGCTGTGGGTTATGAGGCGCTATGAGTTCTCTTTGAATTCCTTCTTTGCTATAGATTTCTTTGAATTCATTCGATATGAATTCACCACCATTATCACTCTGCAGAGCCTTCACTTTCTTCCCCGACTCTTTCTCCACCAATGCTTTAAACTCATAGAAATTTGAGAATGTTTGATCCTTCTTATGCATGAATAAGATCCAACATCTATGAGAATAGTCATCAACAAAAATAACATAATACATGTGTTTTTATGTTGAAGCAACCGAGAATGGCCCACACACGTCTGTGTGAACTCTCTCCGGGACACCGAAGCATAGTTCTCCTTTTCATGAAATGTGGTCTTCACAAACTTACCCATAGTACATCCCTTGCACTGATATAACTGCGCAAGTGTACCCTTGGGAATTCCAGTAGAAATATGTTGCAAAATCTTCAGGGCACCATGGTTAAGATGACCCAATTGCCTGTGCCACAATTCGCCCTCATCTCGGCTCACCACTTCTTTTGCTTTGCCCACCATTGCAGCGCATCCATCTACCTCCAGCTTGTAGAGATTCTTGACTCGAATCCCTATATTATTGGTTTGAACCGTTGTTTTATGTCGTTGGAAAGATTTTCCATCGCTGAAAACAACGCCATAACCTCTGTCCTCCAACATAGTAACTGAGACCAAGTTCTTCTTTAGACTTGGAACATGCATAACATCTTTAACAGAAATGGTTTACCTGACTCCCTCTCAAAGGTAATGGTACCAATTTCAGTCGCACTGTATTGTCCATCGCCACCCATCTCTATATGCATTTAGAGATCTTTCTCCTCCAAGCCACTAAAAAGCTCCTTATCTCCTGTCATATGGAAGGAAGCACCACTATCAAGATACCACACCGATTCCATTATGCTTGAAACCAAGCATGCGATTAAAGAGAAATCAAGTTCAAATTGTGAGGCAAGGGCCTCACCAGCTGCAGCTCCAACAAACTTCTTGTTCTTCTTTTTCTGTGGGCAGTTAGTGGCGAGATGCCCATGTTCGTGACAGTGAAAACACTTCACCTTGGACAAATCCATATTCTTGCCTTTAGCCTCGAATTTTGAGTGGAATATCTTCCCCTTTCCTTTCCTTGCTTTGGCAGCCAAAGCACAATCCTCTTCATCATCATGCTTTGATGAAGAGCCATCCCTGGCGTTCCGCCTGAACTCCTCCTGCACTAGATCCGACCATAGTCGTTCCAAATTCGGCAGTTTTTCCCGTCTATTGACATAGTCTTGATAACTGTGCCAAATCTTAGGAAGTCCCAAGAGAGCCAAACTCACCAAATCATCATCAGAAACCATGATTCCCACACTCCCCAGTTCATCCCTACATTGGAAAAACTTTGTGAGATACTTTGGAATACTTTCGCCCTTCTCCATCTTGATTTTTTTGAGTTTATCCTTCAGTGCCAATTTCCTATGGTCGTTGTTTATTTGGAAAAGATCCGTCAAAGCCTTCCACATTGAAAATGGAGTGGCTTTCCCATGAAGTCTTGAGACAATATGGTCTCGCACACCTTCCAACAGAATCCTTCTCGTCTTCACTACTTTCTTTTGCCAGGCGTCAAGTAATGCAACATCCGTCGAAGTGGGCTTAGGAACATCACTGTCGATGAATTCCTTCAAGCCATTATCTTCAAGCACCGCCTCCATCCTATCCTTCCATGCAATGCAGTTCGAGCTGCCCTCGATTGCATACTCTAACCGCAAACCATTGAAAGCCATTTCTATGTTTACTCAATTGTCGCACCAAGAAATTCTTGCAGCAAATTCGAATTGTTTCCACCAACAAAACTCATCTACTGCTTCAATATTTCAATCTTCTTTGCTCTGATACCATGTAGAAATTTTAATACAATTATGTATTTCCGGATTTTCCTGATCTAACAATTATATGCCACTATTAAATACAGAATCCTTCTATTTAAATATTTGCGGAAATTTAATCGCCAATTGCAAACACATGAAGAAAAATCAATCACACATAACACAGATGTTTTTACCAGGAAAGCATAAAGCTAAAAACCCAACTATCATATATTGTGTATATATCATAGATCATGAAACAATCTCATACAAAACTCTAATCCAAGAGCTCTCAGTACAATATACAATCGTCTCACACTGTCTTGCAGAAATTGGCTCACGCATGCACCAATTTACTACCTCCTGACAGCCTGCCTCCACTGCGCAATCCCTGCTGATGAAGATCCCTGAATGAATTCGATCTTGCCTTGCCTTGATTACGCAATCCTCATTGGCATCTCCAATGTGTGTGTAGTTGCATTGAATGCACCACTATAGTCACAACAGATAGTCAAACTGTCTCTTTCACCTATCTCTCCACTGGGTCTCCATTGGATCTGACATGCATGTAGTTAATAGTAGTAATTCTTCAGTTGCATGTGAGATCACTCCATGTGAATTAATTTAGATATTTAATTCATTGATCTCTCACTAGTGTATCATTAGTTACAACTAGCACAACTAAGTTAAACTACTTTACAACTCACATAACTACACATCCAACTCTGTTACAACTTTGTATCACTCAGTTACAATGGAGTCCACTAGCATGTCCCACCAACCAACCTTTGAGCTCGAAATTCCTTCAGTCAACTAGTTTTCCACAGCATTTAACTGAAATCAAGTGCTCTAAGAGAATAGATTATTATTTTTTGTCTAATTATTGTTAAGGGCTAACAATAATTGACATGCATTCTATTTTTAGACATGCATTCCATGAAACAACTTTGCACATGCATTCCAAAAATAGACGCCCATCCATCCATGCAATTTTCTCAACCATCTATAAATAGATTACTGCTAAAAATAGATTTTGATCCAAATTATAAAAATAGACATATCACCTAAAAATAGCCTGCGGGCCCCACCTAGTGTAGGTGCTTAATTTTCACTGGGATCATCATCTTGTTGAATCTCAACAATCCAAAACTCAACTCATTACTTTGTTAATCTCAAAAGTTATTAATGTATACAAATAATGAAAAAACATATATGACATGGTACATTTAAAATTCTAACTATAAATTCATAAATGCTTTGTTTTAAAACCCAAATTGGGAAATATTACATTAAAAAAACTGTAGTATATCTAAACAAGTGTACAAATATTGCCTTCTTTGAATTTTAGAAATGAGGCTAGCTTGCAAGTAAATATCTTCCTATCAAGGGTGAGAGTGAGTGATCCAAATTATTATTTTGTGGTAAGTAAATTTTAATATTTCCTAATTAGAAGAGTAAATTTTAATAATTTTCTTATTGTATAGAATAATGCAAAAAGTGAACATAATTATTGTTTTGGAGAGATCTCCCCCAATTAAATAGGGTAGAGTCTAGAGTTACCTAATCCAAGAGAATAATTGATTCCAATAGTTTCTCTCATTGCTCTTGAGTTGATTTCTATCCCTTGTTAACGGGGGAGAGGGACATGAGTCTTTATTCAATTTTTTTGCTAAGGAAGGGAGAATGTATAGTGGGATGGTCATGCTTCTCATCCATATTTGCGTCTTCCTTTTCATCCATTTATTCCTCCTCTTCCTCCTTTATCTCCTATTCTTCTTATGGTTCCTTTTATAGGGGAGTTTCCATTCTTACCACAAATGTTTCCATTTTGTGTTTTTTGATATTTTCTCTTACGATTCCACTTGGATCTTAGTTGATGATCCAAATTTAGGATCTAAATGAGTCTTTTATGGATATGTCTTGACTCTTTCCTCTTCTATATCATTTGTATATTCAAGAGCTTCAAATATATTGTTGGAGGGAATGGATAAGATAGAGTAGGTTCTTTTTATGATTTGTGGCCCTTTGAGCCTCTACTTCTTATGTCTTCTAGATACCTATTTGAAAGGTTCCTGCTCATTTTTAATGTTAGACACTGGTTTAAAGGGTGTTCAATTTCTTGTATTCTAGGAAAACTATTTGTAGAGTGGTCATACTCATGGTGGAAATTGTGTTTCAAAAGGATCTGCTCATAGTAAAGGGTTTGAAGATGACTCCAACCCTGCAAAATGAGTTGTATCATCTTTAGAAGGCCCTTCTCTAAATCATTTTCCATGCAAATTCTTGTCTAGGAATAAATATTTCCTTTTTTCTTAGCTTAGTTAATATAATAGCTTATCTTATCTTGAATATCTTTAAGAGAGGATTCATCCCAAAAGATGATTAGGGGGTCTAATGGCCTAACCCATATAAGGGAAATTGAGATTTCCATGTTTTAATCAAAAGCAAGGGTCCAATAGGAAAGTAACATTCCCTTGGATCTCGTAAAATGGGGAACCAATTTGAAGATTGGATCTCTCTCTCTCCTCCTTGCTACTAAATTAAAATAAAAAGAAACCTCTCCCTCAAGAAAAAATACAATTTTTTTCTTGAACATTTAAATGCCTTGTAATCCATGTATGTATTACTCAAGGATTGGGCCAAAGACCTATGAACATTCCAATTAAAGCGTGCTCATGAAAAATAATAACTTTCCATTTTGGTTATGGAGACAAAAAGCCCAACTTCAATATGAATTTTACCTTTTTGACAAACTTGTTCTTTATTGAATGCTTCTCATTACTTGGATTTGAATATATTATTAGGGAAATGAAAACCTTCTCCTTAGGATTGGAAGGTGTTTCCATGCTAAGTATGACAATAGAGATGACCTTGACTTCTTCAATACTTATCATAAAAAACCCCAAGCAAGCAAACTAGTTTAACTAAAGTAATAACAAGAACAATAATGATGACTTCAAACTTAAATAGAACAACGAGAACAATAATAGTGACTTCAAACTTAATAATGATTGTTGCAAAATCATAACCAACTAAACCCTAGCGGCTCCTAAAAAAATATAATTGTAATACCTAAAAACAAAGGCTATTGGAATTAATTCATAAGTACATTGCAAAGGCTTAAAAAAAACAAACAATGAATGGATGTAAACCCTCATATAACACACTCAACATAATAGAGATATATGATTAAATCAAATAAGTAAATGGTGTGTCTCATTGTTGAAATTTAATGTTAAAGCACAATAGATATGATCATCTAACAAGTGTTGTGTTTTGCATAAGGTTTATGAATAATCACTTTCAGGAGCTCTCCTCAGACACTCTAATTAGAATTTTAATTAGATCGGGTCAAATTGCATTTTAGATCTTTTGCAGTTATTTTCTTGTTTTGGGTTCTTTTGGATGTTGGATTGAACTTTAATGTTAAAGTACAATAGATATGATCATCCAAAAATAAAAAATTTCACACTCTAACAAGTATTGTGTTTTGCATAAGGTTTATGAATAATGACTTTCAGGAGCTCTCTTCAGACACTCTAATTTGATCAGGTCAAATTGCATTCTAGATCCTTTTTAGTTATTTTCCTGTTTTGGGCTCTTTTGGATGTCAAGGCTCTCTCTAGTAGAAGGTTTTCTGATTTTTTTATTATAAGAGTCTTTTAATTTGGCAATAAAGCATGATTTTTTGTTTTTCCTTTTTGGGAAAAATTACAGACTCCTTCTATGATAATGATACTGGTTTTTTATGTTTTATTGCTATTTTAGACACTTTCTAATATTTATTGTAGATTTTGTTAATTATGAACATATTTTATCCTTTAATCCAAAAATATACTCTATAACCATCCTTATTTTCATTAATAGAGGATGGTGTGTATTTTCTTATTGAATAATCACATTGCAAGTAATAGAAATCAACTTGTCATTTTTAAATGACTATATGACTATTTATCCCGTTTTGATAAGGATTCAATCTTTAAACTGTGAAGTATGATAGGGATGAAATTTTTTCTGACACGCAAATTTAAAATATCATTTCTTTTCAATGATGATGAAAGATAAGTTTAATATATAAGTTTATTTTTATGATAAGTAAAGTGATTAAAATAATAATTTATTTATTAATTCTTAATTAAAAAAAAGAAAGAACTCATGACATTCAGCGATAGAACAAATCCCGTGGTAAAGCACATCAAGAGCGTCCACGTGGCAATTTTATTTTGCTTGGGGCTTTGCTTTTGCTTTAAGTGGCATTTAGTGATAGAACAAATCCGGTGGTAAAGCACATCAAGAGCGTCCACGTGGCAATTTTATTTTGCTTGGGGCTTTGCATTTGCTTTTAGTGGCATTTAGTGATACAACAAATCCGGTGGTAAAGCACATCAAGAGCGTCCACGTGGCATTTTTAATTTTGGGTGGATCTTTGGTTTTAGTGGCGGGATGGGGAATTGTGATTTCTCTTCCTCGCTCTGTAGCAGAATTAAAGAATTTAACAGCCCAGCTGCCTTCACTTCCATCTCAGAGCCTCTTTCTTTTCTCTTATATCATTTTGTGAAACGAGATACACACAAATTTTGGTAGCAGAACAATGATGGCGAGAATGATTTTAACGCTGGTGGTTTCACTGCTGTTTCTCTGCGCGGCCATCGGGGTTGTGCTGGCGGCGTACCTGTGGCTTCTCTCTTACGATCTTTTGCGCGACATGCCTCCGCAACGGCCATTAGAGGACAACGCCAAGCTTCCCAAGCAGCAGGGCCTTTCAGAGACTGAACTCCAGCGGCTACCCACCGTCGAATGCCACGAAGAAGAAGAGTGCCCATCGGGGTGCGGCAAAGCCGAGTGCGTGGTGTGTCTGGAGCCTTTCCAGTGCGGGCAACGGTGCCGCGTGATCCCCGCGTGCAGCCATGCCTTCCATGTCCTGTGTGCGGACGCCTGGCTCTCGAGGCGCGCTAACTGTCCCATTTGCAGGAGGAGCGCTGCTTGCGAGGGCAACGTGAAGAATGGCGGTGGCGCTGCATCGGCGTCACAACAAGAGGAGCTACGGGATGAAGAGTCGGGGCGTAGTCGCCCTCTGCCCACATCAGAGAGTGTCGTTGTCGATATGTCGGTTGTCAGTCCGTACGCATAGTACCGACATGTGAAGCGGTTTAAATTATGATTATTATTATTATTTTTAAATCGCCTAGTTTTGACCCAGAATCCGCTAACGATTTTTAGAAATTTCGGCAAAGATTTGCCCAGAATTTTGTTTACAGTTGTTAAACATTAGTATTTTGAGTGCTCCAAGGGTTTTTGATAGTGCTGAATCCATTTCCACTATCAAAAATGGATTCCAAGCACTGCAACTACCTGATTTTTTAAATTTTAGTTGACCGGATTCCGACAGATTTCTGCCGTCGGGCCAAAACGCAGCCTCGATAGACAACTCCTTTTTAAATTTAGAATCGGATATATTTAAAAGAAATATATCATATTATTTAAAAAAAATAGATTCCGCCATTGTAATAACGTACAGGTGTATATAAAATTGGAAATAAATTCCGCAATTGTAATAATGTACAGGTGTATATAAAATTGGGAGGCTCTGCTTTTCATTGTGTTGTACTGTTTGACGTTGGTATCGCTTTGGCGTATGACCTCACACGTGTATTTAAATTGACGTGCTTTTTTTATTTTTCTTTGAATATACCCAATTAGTTATTGTTGCAGATCGTCTGCTCAGTGTGAGGTTAATGAATATATTTTTTATATTAGTTATGATTTTGATCCGGCAGTTATTGGGAATCATAGGCGAGTAATTTTTAACAATAAAATATAATCTTAGCTTATCATTCTTTTAAGATTTTGATGAGAAAATAGAATCATAGCGTATAATTTTTTATTTCTTAAGATTTTGATGCGAAATAGAAATAGTTTATCATTTTCCTGATAATGAATTATATTTGGTAGTTCTGGTCGACTCTGTAATTTTTTCTTATATGATTTTTTGGAAAATTTATTAATAACTTCTTCGTAGATTTTTATAATTATACCATTTTTATTTTGAACTTTTTAAAATTATTATTTGAATTTTTTTAAATAATTCATTATTTTGGAAGAGTAATTAAAATAGTGATAATTAAAATTAGAAATGAAATAAAATTAAAAAATAAATGTTTAAATTTCATTATGATTTTTTTAAGTGTGATAATGATTTTTATAAGTAAATTAACATTATTTAAATTTTAAATTGAGAAATTGTATTTATCATCATAATATTGATTAATAATAATATTATATGTTAATTTTTTCATATAAAAAAAGATGTGTAATTTTATTCATCAAAGAAGAATTGTATATGTTATATGCAAATTTATTCTAGAAAAAGAGTCATGAAGAAATGCATAACATTTATACAATAATGAAAATTACAAGGGCAGAAAACCCTAGGCTACAAAACCCAATGAAACAAGATAATAAGGCACGCATGCTCCCCAAAAAAAAACCTCAAGAGGAGCCATAAATAGCGAACTTTGAAGAAACGGAGGGATGGCCAATACCCAAAAGCATAGGACAAAAACTGT
This sequence comes from Pinus albicaulis, assembly GCA_034641835.2. Lineage (NCBI taxonomy): Eukaryota > Viridiplantae > Streptophyta > Pinopsida > Pinales > Pinaceae > Pinus > Pinus albicaulis. The sequence continues at coordinate 332,082,715 of CM076582.1, forward strand.
TTAGCGAAAAATAATATAAGGCACATTGATCTCCATACGATGATTGATATGAATATGGGAAAACTAGTTTTGCTATGCTAGCTCCCTCATCAGTATTAAATAAATGTGTTTAGGATCGTCTCAAATTAGCAAGTTAAGAGAGGGTTTGTGTGTCAAGTTTTTTGTCCTTTTTTAGCAATTCATTAAGTAAATTAGTTGTTAAAAACACATGTACAATAAGTAAATTGCAGAGAAATAATACACAGCAAACACATTACACAATAGTTGATAATGAATTTCACCCCTCTTGGGCTACATCTCCATGGACCTGCTTCAATGGCTTGGCCCTCTTTGGATTAATGGTCAATTCTATGATTACATGCACCTGCTCCATTGGATTCAGAACACTCAAAAACCTCAAAATAAACTCTTATGGCTCTGCAAGTGGACTTCAGGTGATCTATACATGGCCTCCTCTCCTGGTGGCCCGAGGCTTATTTAATCTTCAAAGTGAAAAAAAAACACTTACAGAAGTGCTCCTTTGCCTCTGCAACCTGCATCATAATGCTCAAAGCATCCAAATCATCTAGGATTGACTCTTTTTAAGCCTAATTTGGTCGAAATATGCCAAAGTTATGCCTTCTTCAGTATTTCATAGAAAAACTCCACTAAAACTGGAGAAACTCCAGTTAACTCCGCCAAAAATGGAGCTAATGCCGAACTTGGCAGACTCTGCCAGCTTTAACTCAGGGATAAGTGGAGTTAACTACTAATTAAACGTAGTTAAGGCGTTAATCCAGCGCTTATACAAATCCACATTAACATTTGGATTAGGCGCATAAACATGTGGTTAGTGCTTTAGTAAAGCACGCTTTAATACTTAATCAACGCCATTAGTCGGAGCTCCCTCCATGGTCGCAGCATCGAGGCCACGTGGTAAGGGGTTGGCCCCATTCTTTCCCCGTCGGATTTCAATTTAAACTTCAAATATAAGTTTACGCCCATACATGTTAAGAACTTCATGGATGGCGTGGTGGTATCGCGTGTGCGTTGTGCAGGGAAGGTCGTGGGGTCGACCTCAACCTCTTCCCTTCCGCTTGTATAAAACTTTTCCCAATAAATATATATGTAATTCGACCATACTTAACCAACATTTTGGTCTTTGAGGGGGGGCACGTGGCAGCCTCCGGGCTAGCTACGTGTCCTCTTCCCATTGGCTCATCCCCAAACCAATAAAAACGTGACAAATCACCCAACTAGAAACCAACCACGAAATGACACTTGGCATAGTGTCATTGGGTGAAATGAAGGAATATTTCCAGAATATTATTTTTTCTAACTAGGCTTCTATGTCACCAATTTGTCATTTCTGCAAAATTTTAGCTGTTTAGGAAAACAAACAACATGCCATAACTTTCACATACGGAGTCGGTTTTTGATGAAACGAATTGCGTCGGATTCCTGGCGATGAGACCTATCCGGTCATTCTGCTTTGGAGCGATTGTGAGAACTTTTAATTTGTAGCAAATTCTTGCCCCCAATTCAGTTTATGATCACTCCTTCCCACTTACTGGATTTTGGACCCACAAAATTTGGTTATCTGATAAGAGCCGAATACTCTTCTCTTTTCCAAGTTCTATGAACTTGATTCTACTTGAAAAAATTCCATGACAACCACTTGGGTTCAATGACATGCCTTTCCTTGCAAATCGTTTGTCACTTCAACCAATGTTCTCCTTTTGCTGATGATCCAATACAACACTTGTTGGTTGCTTGCTGACTGATTAAGTACCTTTTTGTACCAAAGCGATCCCATTGTGCTTGGAACGCTGACTGGTGGCCTTCCCACTAGGAATCTTGTTCCTCCTTTGCACACACATGCATTTGATGCAAGCTTCTCCTTGGAAACCACTTTTCCAAGTTAAGCCCATCTGAGTGAACCACAATAATGAGTTCCAATATCAGTTTTCACAAGAAAATAAATGACCATTATTTTTACCTCCACGGTTCCAAATTCCACATCTGGAAGAATGCATTCACCATCTCTTTTTCTTCTTGATATCAACACATCAAATGGTCTACAATGGCTAATGTTTTTGCTCCAAACTTTTTGGCATCTTGTCCACTTTTCGCTTCTTGATTCTATCATCCTCCAGTGTTGACAAGCTTCTCATGCCATGATTGAGAATGAAGGCTAATCATGAGCCTCTCGCTCAAGAGTGGACCTTCCAAAATCCTGCGACATCTTGTCATGACAAGCACAACCATTAATCTTGAAAAAAACATCATGCAAGAAACATAACTTGAAGACCTCTTCATTTTTTCTCCTTCAAAGCAAAAAATGTCACATCATGTGAACATCGCCATGTACTCTTACATCTTGGTGTAAAAATTCATCGACCAAGCACAAGTCAACAAAACATGCCTCTTCAAGCAACTGACTCTCAAGTCAAACAAAAGCATGTACAACAACTTGAAGATTCTTCTCCCAAAACAAAAATAATCTCACATATCATGAAACAATTTGTCAACATCTCCCTTTCATATTTGGAGACAAAATAAACTCTTTCAAGTTGATATGACATGCATGTAACACGCAATCGATCAACACAAGTCGACACTCATGCATGTGCAAATGATCAACATTCTCAAGTTGACAAACATGCATTATAAGCAAAGCTATCAAACAACACAAGGAAATCACTCATGCATGTTCAAGCACAATGAAACTATAAAAAATTCCACTATTCATACACACAAACTCTCATGCATATATACAATGCTTCAACTCTCTCTTAAGTAAAATCACAAGTACACAAATCCCATTTGTATGTACAAGTACTTTAAAGAGCTGAAATGATAAATTTTGATGCATCCAAGTGAGTCAACATAACTCTACTTTTCCAAAATATTGCTTCATTCAACATGCAACATAATTTCAAGAGAAAAGAAATGCATCAATAAGGCATGATTGACATCAATCATCAAAAGCAATGCAAGGCATTAATTGGTTAATAAATCTACCCATGTCTTTCCAAACCACTTCAATGGCGCTTCTTTCAGCTACACTTCGTCATGTGTATCATCATTACCCACTTCAATTATGGAATCCTCTTTTCCATTCTTATCAATCTCTCTCTATACCCTCTTCAAATACTGTGGATGACTTGTTGGATACAAATTCCAACACTTGTCTGTTAGAAAATTATATATTACAGAGCAATGCAACACATAAAATATGTGGGAAAACACAAGCACATAAAACACATAAAACTAGAGAGACACATATATACATGGTTCACCCAGTTTGGGCTACGTCCACCCTGAACAGCCAGTCCTTCCTTTCTATTATCCAACAAAATGAAGAGAAAACCTACAATAGATCCATTGTAATATCCTTTGTTCTCTCTCATAGTCTCCTTGTCTGTTTCTCACTCTGAGAATACACATAAAATACACAGCCGAAATACAATACCCTCATACAAGCGAGGGGTTGCCTTCTAGGGAAAAAAACCCTAAACTAAACATAACTTATACCATCAGATCATCCGCCTAATGAACGGCCCGGATTGACTGGAAATTACTTTACTTTTATTAGGCAATTTTACATCTTTTTTTAGCTTCGGGGGCGCTGCCCCCGAAACCCCCCACTAGGGGGGGGGGGCTCCATAAAGTCACAGCCACCCCCCCTAGACCCCCCAAGAAGCATTTAATTACGGGAAGCATTGCCGCCCCATTAATGTACAGGGGTCCAACACTGCGATACAAAATAAACAAGATAATCAAGCTCCACACCCAACAATCTCCCACTTGGAGAGTGATTGTAGCAACTCCACTGCTGCTTCATTTTCTGGACAATGACTCCACTTTGGACCTGGCTATTTCTCATCTTCATCGTCATACTTGAAAACCAATTTAAACTGAGCATATTCTTAGTTTCTCCCTGGTTACATCTTTTTTTAGCATATCTGCAGAATTCTGGCTAGTGTGTATCTTTTCCAGCTTCAACTGTCCATCTTCCAACACTGACTGTATGAAATGGTACTTGAGCTATATGTGTTTAGTCCTGGAATGAAATGTTGAGTTCTTTGCAATATGAATGGCACTTTGGCTATCACTGTATAATGTGCCCATATCATGCTTCTTACCCAATTCATCCATAAACCTTTGTAACCAAATCATTTCCTTACTAGCCTCTGTAGCAACAACATACTCTGCTTCTGTTGTTGAAAGTGCAACAACAATTTGAATTTTTGAAACCCAACTAACAGTTTTTCCACCTACAGTAAATACATACCTTGTAGTGCTCCTCTTGTTATCTCTGTCACCTGCCGTATCTACATCAACATATCCTTGTAGAGTAATGTTTGAACCACCAAAGCATAATGCTTGATTTGTGGTACTTTTCAAATATCTGAGAATCCATTTCATTGCCATCCAATGTTCTTTTCCTAGATTATTCATGTACATGCTTACAACTCCCACTACATGTGCAATATCAGGCCTTGTGCAGATCATTGCATACATTAAGCTTCCAACTACTGATGCATATGGAACTTTAGACATATAGTCCATTTCTTTTTGGGCCTTGGGGCACATCTCCTTACTAAGTTTGAAATGGCTAGCAAAAGGTGTACTAACTAGTTTTGCATTCTGCATATTAAATCTTTTTAACACCTTTTGTATGTACTCATTCTGAGACAGTGATAATTTGAGATTTTTCCTATCTCTAGTTATTCTAATACCAAGGATTTGTTTTTCAACTCCCAAATCATTCATTGAAAATGAATTTGCCAATTTTTTTTTAGCACATTTATTTCTTGCATGTTAGACCCTGCAACAAGCATGTCATCTACATACTATAACAATATAATATAGCTTCCATCATTTTGCTTCTTCAGATAAACACAATGATCAGAGTGACATCTAGTATAACCTTGTTTAGAAATAAACTTGTCAAATTTTAGATACCACTGCCTTGGAGCCTATTTTAATCCATACAAGCTCTTCTTTAGCCTACACACTAATTTTTTCTTCTCTTTGACCTCATATCCTTTTGCTGCATATAGGTCTCTTCCTCCAAATCTCCATGGAGAAATGATGTCTTTACATCTAACTGTTCAAGATACAAATCTCCCGCTGTTACAAGACTTAAAATAGTTTTAATTGAAGTCATCTTAACAACAGGAGAAAAAAATTCATCAAAATCAATAGCTTTCTTCTGTGCAAACCCCTTCACCACGAGTCTAGCTTTGTACCTATTTTTTCCTCCATCTTCTTCTTTCAGCCTGTAAACCCATTTATTCTACAATGTTGTTTTACCTACAGGCAACCTGACTAAGTCCCAAGTCTGGTTATGCATTAAGGAGTCCATCTCTTCTTCCATGGCTAGCTCCCACTTCTTCCTAGTTTCAACATGCATTGCTTCTTCATAACATTCGGGTTCACCAGAATCAGTGAACAATAAATAATATAATGAAGGAGAGTATCATTCAAGGGGTCTACTTATCCTGGTAGATCTTCTGACACCACTTTCAGGTGTTTGAGGTGCTTGTTGTTGTTGTGGTGGTTGATGTTGTTGTGGCTGTTGATTATTATTATTTTCAGGCACCTTTACTTTTTTTGTGATCTCATTAAGGACTGTGTATTCTTTGTTTTCTTTTTCATGTTTCTTTTCCAGTAACTGATTCTTATACAAGACCTTTTCATTGAATATTACATCTATGCTCCTAATGATTTTGTGATTTTCATAATCATATAAGCGATAACCAAAATCATTAACACCATATCCAATAAAGGTACATTTCTTTTATTTTGCCTCAAGCTTTGTTCTATTTTCTTTATTAATATGGACAAAGGCCTCACAACCAAAAGGCTTTAAAAAAGAGTAGTTTACCTTTTTACCTGTCCATGCTTCCTCTAGAATACCACCATCCAAGGAACTTGAAGGCCCTCTATTTATTAGATAAACAACAATATCTACAACATCTGCCCAAAATTGTAAAGGCAATCCTGCATGCAATCTCATGCACCTTGCACGCTCCATGATTGTTCTGTTCATCCTTTCTGACACACCATTTTATTGTGGTGTTCTTGGAACTGTCTTCTCTCTACGAATTCCATGCTCTGAACAGTACCTATCAAACTCTTTGCTGCAATATTCACCTCCATTTTCTGATCTGAGACACTTCAACTTCTTTCCTGTCTCAATCTCAACCAAAGCTTTCCATTTCTTGAAAGTATCAAATACATCAAATTTATTTTGAATACAATAAATCCAAGTTTTTCTAGTTGCATCATCAATAAAAGTAACATAATAACGAGAGCCACCAAGAGATGATACCTGAGTAGGTCCCCATACATCTGTATGCACAAGCTCTAATTTTTCGCTCTTCTTTTCTTTCCCAACTCTGAGAAATCTGACTCTCTTCTATTTTCCATAAATACAATTCTCACAGAAATCCAAATCAACATTCTTCAAACTCGGCAACAAGTTTTTTAAGTGAAGAATCTTCATCCCCTTCTCACTCATGTGCCCTAGCCTATGAAGCCATAATGTTGCATCTACTCCTTTAGAAGTTAAATCATTAACATAGTTAGAAATACCATTGCATAAATACAATGTACCAACCTTTTCGCCTTTTGCTATTACCAGGTCTCTTTTGGTGACCTTCCAAGTTTTATTTGTGAAAGTTGTCACACAACCTTCACCACCTAACTGCCTGTTGAAATCAGATTTTTCTTCAGATATAGAACATGCCTTACCTCTTTTAATAGCCATTGGTTTCCATTATGCTATTTTACAAGAACCTTATCCATTCCAACAATTTTGCAGGGTTTATCATCACCCAAACGGACTTGTCCAAATTCTCCTTGAACATAGTCATGAAAATATTTCTAATCAAGTGTGGCATGGAATGAGGCCCCTAAATCTACCACCCAAGAATCAGTAACATTTTCGAAAGAAAGAATCAAAGAATCTTGTAACACATCACCTGTCACATTTGCTTCATGATTATTTTCTTGTCGTGCGTCTCCTTCTTTTCCCTTCCGAGATCTACAGTCTTTCTTCAGGTGTCATTTCTTTCTGCATTTCCAGCACACTATCCCCGATCTGGACTTGTATTTGCCTTTCTTTGATTTACTGTGATATCCTGAGCTATTTCCTCTTTCGATTTTTCTTCCCCTAGACTCTGCACTCAAAGCATTACCCGGTGTCTCACCGGAGCTTTTCCGTCGCATTTCCTCACTAAGGATAGCATCGACAACATCATCAAACTTTAAAGTACTAGATCCAGAGACAGAGTTACTAATGGCCATAACTAAACCATTCCAACTTTCTGGCAATGAGCACAGAAATAAAAGATCCCTAACTTCATCATCAAATTTTATCCCTACAGAACTTAACTCAGTGGTAACTGTATTAAAATCATTTAAATGGTCTGCAACAGATCCACCTTCCGACATCTTCATATTAAATAAACGTTTCATAAGAAATACATTGTTTGAGGTCGAGGGTTTTTCATATAGTTTCGCCAATGCCTTAATCAAACCCTTTGTTGTTGTTTCCTTCGAAATATTGAAGGCTATCGACGCCACGAGGCACAAACGTACTGTTCCGAGTGCCTTTCTATCGAGAATATCCCATTCTGCGTCTTTCATAGTCGTCGACTTCTTCTTTTTTTTCCGCTCAATGGTAGGTAGAGATCTTTCTGATACATATAATCTTCCATCTACATCTTCCATAGCGAGAATTTTTTACCATTAAATTTCTCGACCCTAAATTTACCATCTTCCATCATTTCTCCCACTCGAACCAGGAACCCTTCTTTCCTACGAGTTTATCAACCAAATAGACCTTCGGATCTGATACCAGTTGTTAGAAAATTATATATTACAGAGTAATGAAACACATAAAATATGCGGGAAAACACAAGCACACAAAACACATAAAACCAAAGAGACATAGATATACGTGGTTCACCCAGTTTGGGCTACGTCCACCCCGAACAACGAGTCCTTCCTTTCTATTATCCAACAAAATGAGGAGACACAACCTACAACAGATCCGTTGTAATATCCTATGTTCTCTCTCACAGTATCCCTATCTGTTTCTCGCTCTGAGAATACACATACAATACACAGCCGCAATAAAATACCCTCATACAAGCGAGGGGTTGCCTTCTATGGAAAAAATCCTAAACTAAACATAAATTCTACCATCATATCATCCACCTAATGAGTAAATTTTATATGTTTTTAGCAGAGCGCGCCCCGAAACCCCTGCCGAGGGGGGCTCCATAAGTTACACCCCCACAGACACCCCAAATGTGATTGTGTATGTTAAATACGGGGAGTGTAGCTGTGATACAAAATAAACAAGATAATCAAGCTCCACACCCAACATTGTCTACAAGATGACCCTACTTATGGAAATGAGTGAAAAATAATTGCATCTTCTTTTCAACATGGTTTGCATTGTCCAATGGACCTTTGGATTTCTACATCCTTTGTTTTTAAAGTTTCTTGTGCATGGCTATCTTCTTCCAACATCTCAAAACAGTATGGTTATTCAAACCACAAAAGGAACATGTAAACTTTCTCCAAATATTATGTTAAGTTTTTCCATGTTTATCATAATCAAAAGAAACTTGATTAAAGGCCAATTTATACCTTGCACATTCACCTTAGCTGCCTTCTTGAGGAGGTGAGTTTGATGAGGTAGTGGCTCTCTTCATAATACCAACAATACCTTCAATGACTTTAGAGCTTTCAACATCCTCTTGTTTTCCATTCTCATTAGTTGCATGCTTATGAGCACCTTCTTGCAAAGTGGGTGTAAAACTTTTGCATTCCTCATGAACACAAACTTCACAAGCTTTAGGTAATGAACATGTAATGAAATTCCTTCTTGGAACACCTTCATGTGCCTCATTGGCTTTGAAGCATTCTCCATCATGTTGTCCATAACCAAGACCCAAATACCTAGGCCTTTCCTCAACAAAAATCGGCTCAACTATGCCTTGTGCGAGTTTTCACAATCCTTTACATTCATAGCCCATATTCATCAATAATTTGGACCCTATTCCTCTATATGTCTCTCAAAAGCACCAAAACATTCATTTTGAGAGGAAATAGAAGATAAAATTTAATTTCATACCTATTTTTCATGCACGTACTTGGCTAGGGTTTCTTTTGCAATATGGAGTTGAGTCTCCATATCATGCATCTTTTCAAGAAGCTCTCAATTCTCCTCCTTCATGGCAATCAACTGCTCTTGAAGTATAGTGTTCTCCTTTGTATCTTCAACCAAATCTTGCACCATATCTCTCATGATGTAGATCTTTTGTAACATCTCTTTATGAAAGAGTCTTGCTAAGGAAGATGGATTATAAACAGTGCTTGATGAAGATGTCATCACACTTGTAATGCATAAAAACCTTCTTTGTTGTGATTTGAGAGCTGAGTCCTCAATCTTGACCTTCTCTTCACACATATAAACTTGCACACAGTTAAATTCTCCCTGCACAATACAAAAACCAATAGCTAATTCTCTAGATAACCTTGGAAAACCATCTCAGGGCTAAATGAGATAAACTGAGCTCTGATACCAACTTGATCTAAATATGGGAAAACTAGTTTTGCTATGCTAGCTCTCTCATCAGTATTAAATAAATGTGTTTATGATCCTCTCAAATTAGAAAGTTAAGAGAGGATTTATGTGTCAAATACACAGCAAAAACATTACACAGTAGCTGATAAAGAAGTTCACCCCTCCTGGGCTACATCTCCATGAACCTGCTTCAATGGCTTGGCCCTTTTTCGATTAATGGTAAATTATCTGATTAAATGCACCTACAGTGCTCTAATGGCTTTGCAACCTACTCCATTGGATTCAGAAGATTCAAAAAACTCAAAATAAACTCTTTTGGCTCTGCAAATGGATTTCAGGTGATCTAGACATGGCCTCCTCTCCTCGTGGCCCTTGGTGTTGAAGATTGCAACAAGAAACAATGAAATTGGCATCCGGAAACAACATCCTTGATCCTTGTGAAAATTAAGCACCTACACTAGGTGGGGCCCGCAGGCTATTTTTAGGTGATATGTATATTTTTAGAATTTGGATCAAAGTCTATTTTTAGCAATAGTCTATTAATAGATGGTTGAGAAAATTATATGGATGGATGGGCATCTATTTTTGGAATGCATGTGCGAAGTAGTTTCGTGGAATGCATGTCGATAATTATTATCTCTTAATAATAACTAGACAATAAATAATAATCTATTCTCTTGGAGCACTTGATTTCAGTTAACTGATGTGGAAAACCAATTAACTGAAGGAATTTCGAGTTCTAAGGTTGGTTGGTGGGACATGCTAGTGGACTTCGTTGTAACTAAGTGATACAAAGTTGTAACAGAGTTGGATGTGTAGTTATGAGTTGTAAAGTAGTTTAACTCAGTTAAGTGAGTTAAACTCAGTTGTGCTCATTGTAACTAGGTGTAACTAAAGATACACTAGTGAGAGATCAATGAATTAAATATTAAATTAATTCACATGGAGTGATCTCACATGAAACTGAAGATTTACTACTGCTAACTACATGCATGTCAGATCCAGTGGAGACTCAGTTGAGAGATAGGTGAAAGGGACAGTTTGACTATTAGTTGTGACTATAGTGGGTGCACAAGTGCAACCAAACACACATTGGAGATGCCAATGAGGATTTCGTAGTCAAGTCAAGGCAAGATCGAATCATTCAGAGGTTCATGACCATCAGGGATTGCGCAATGGAGGAAGGTTGTCAGGAGGCAGTAAATTGGCGCATGTTTATGTTAATTTTTGTATGACAATGTGAGACGATTTTATATTGTACTAAGAGCTCTTGTAGTAGAGTTTTGTATGAGATTGTTTAATGATCCATGATATATAAATAATATATGATAGTGGGGTTTTTAGCTTTATGATTTCCCGGTAAAAACATCTGTGTTATGTGTGATTGATCTTTCTTCATGTGTTTGCAATTGGTGATTAAATTTCCGAAAAGATTTAAGTAGAAGGATTATGTATTTAATAGTGGCATATAATTTTTAGATCAGGAGAATCCAAACAATACATAATTGTATTAAAAATTTCTACATGGTATCGGAGCAAAGAAGATTGCAATATTGAAGCAGTATCTGAGTTTGTTGGTGGAAACAATTCAAATTTGCTGCAAGAATTTATTGGTGCAATTGTTGAGTAAACATCGAAATGACTTTCAATGGTTTGCAGTTAGAGTATGCACTCAAGGTCAGCTCGAACTACATTTCATGGAAGGATAGGATGGAGGCGGTGCTTGAAGATATTGGCTTGAAGGAATTCATCGACAGTGATGTTCCTAAGCCCACTTCGATGTATGTTGCATTACTTGATGCCTGGCAAAAGAAAGTAGCAAAGACGAGAAGGATTATGTTGGAAGGTGTACAAGACCATATTGTCTCAAGCCTTCATGGGAAAGCCACTCCATATGATATGTGGAAGGATTTGATGGATCTTTTCTAAAGCAACAATGACCATAGGAAATTGGCGTTGAAGGATAAACTCAGAAAGGTCAGGATGGAAAAGAACAACACTATTCCGGTATACTTAACAAAGTTTTTCCAATGCAGGGATGAGCTTGGGAGTGTAGGAGTAATTTTTGTTGATGATGATTTGGTGAGCTTGGCTCTCTTGGGACTTCCTAAGAGTTGGCACAATTTTGAAGACTCTATCAATGGACGGTAAAAACTGTCGGATTGAGAACAACTCTGGTCGGATCTAGTGCAGGAGGAGTTCAGACAGAACACCAGAGATGGCTCTTCATTAAAGCATGATGATGAAGAGGATTGTGCTTTGGCTACCAAGGTGAAGAAGGGGAAGGGGAAGAAATTCCATTCTAAATCTGAGGCCGGTGAAGATGGCCGGGAGCAAAACATGTCCAAAGTGAAGTTTTTTCACTATCACGAACATGGACATATTGCCAAAAATGATCCAAATATGAAGAAGAACAAGATGGCTGCTAGAGTTTCATCTGGTGAGGCTCTTGCCTCACAATTTGAGCTTGAATTCTCATTGATCGCATGCATGGTGTCTAGTGCATTGGGATCGGGGTGGTACTTGGATAGTGGTGCTTCCTTTCACATGACAGGAGATAAGAAACTTTCCAGTGACTTGGTGGAGAAATATCTCCAGATGCATATTGAGTTGGGAAACGATGGATGATACAGTGCAACTGGAATTGGTACCATTACCTTTTAGAGGGCATTAGGTAAAATCTTTCATTTAAAATATTTTATGCATGTTCCAGGTTTGAAGAAAAATTTAGTCTCAGTCGCAATGTTAGAGGATAGAGGCTATGATGTTGTCTTTAGTGAAGGAAAAGTTTTCCTGCGACACAAAGCAATAGGGAAAGCCAAGAAGGTTGGGATTCGAGTTAAGAATCTATATATACTTGATGTGGATGGGATTTCTACTGAGATTCCTACTGTTGGGAAGTGTGAGAAAGTCATGCAATTGATGCTTGAGAGGGAGCAGGATTTGCATGCAGGTAAGAGTGAACCTCAGGATGTGGAGAATCCCCAAGATGAGGATCATGGAGTGGGAGCAACCACTCATGCAGATAAATTTCTTTCCAGATGGGAAGAGGGAGTGCATGCAGCTATACCACCAGGTGAGAGTTGGGGTGACATGCATGAGTAATCCCAAGAAGAAATTTCTGGGCCGGATTCATTGAGATGGTGTGGATCTCATTAATTGAACTTGACTACTAGGAGCCCATAGTACAACAGTAGCAGGATCAGTTGGATTGATGCAGTCAGATGTCATGAGGACATGAAATCAAAGTGACAGTGTCGGATACTGGAGTTCATATCAGAGTTGACAGCAAGTGCAGAGTGCATGGATGTAGAGTTCAACAACTCAGTGGTTCCTGAAGACATGTGCAGTTGGTACCAACAGAAGTCGGAATACTTTGATGACAGATGCATTATACTGATTTAGTTGTTTGGAGGCTATTCAGTTTCGGAAGTGTTGCATGTGAGAGAAACACTAGAGAAGTATTGCATAAAAGGTTGCAGGGCGAATGCATGGAGTTGCATGTCACATGCAAATACATTCCTTTCTTGTTGAGAGGGAGTGTTGAAGATTGCAACAAGAAACAGTGAAATTGGCATCGGAAACATCCTTGATCCTAGTGAAAATTAAGCACCTACACTAGGTGGGGCCCGAAGGCTATTTTTAGGTGATATGTCTATTTTTAGAATTTGGACCCCAAAATATTTTTTATTACTAAAAATTTGGATGATGGTACAACCCCCTCACCCTTCAAATCTCAATCCACTGGAATCTGCGTGAATTCAAAAATTTGAACTTTTCATGAAAATTGATCTTTTCCCTTGATTTTGGAGACCCTGTCTTGTTGTTGTAGATACCATCTTGCTGCAATTTCCCATAATATTCAGAACAAAAAACTGTCCTTGAAGAAAAAAACATGTTCCCTCCTCGGTCGTCAATCAAAGGAAACTTAAACAACTTTAAATACTTTTCACCTTGAACACTATTGACACGACGATGTTTAACATGTTTCGCCTTGTACTTGGCTTGACTCTTGAACAAATGTGATCGTCATCGCCATGCAACATCCCATTTCAAAGAAAACACATTGTGAAACCAACGAGAAGAAATTTTGAACCCAATTCCCTCTTTGTCAAATTTCTTTGGTGCTTTCTCTTTGACCTTTGCACTCTCTTGCACTGGCATCTTGTTCACATCACTGCTCAACAATGATGTATGTTGCTACAATTTTACCTCATCTTGTTTACCTCTTTTAGAAGGAAACATGTTAGACTCTTGAAACATCTTATCACAACCATTAGCAACCTCAGTGAAATCAGATTTTTCATTCGATGCACCTCCTTGAAAGGCCTCATTCACAACATATTGATGCTTGAACATTAACATAGAAATTTTTTTACTAGCAGTCACAATTCTCTTCATTTGTCCAACATGCATAAGAGACCAATTCATCTTCTTAATATTCACTCTAACAATGTATTCAATCCCATTCTTGAACAAGTGATACTTATTCTCACGGCGATGAAATATTTATCTCCTATCATAAATATATGGGCTGCCCAAAACAATACCAAAAATATCAAGCAAAACAATATCAAGTTCAACTTCATCAAGAAAGTTTTGCAGTGACTTCAAATCTAAGTATGCACTTCCTCGTCACCTGAAAATTTGCATTTTTACATATCTAACCTAAAGGATAAGGTCTTGGATGAGGAATGGTCTCTAATTCAACTTCTTGACTAAGTCTTCTGAAGTAATATTTTCTTGTGAACCGCTACCAAATAGGGTGTCAATCTTGGTATGCTTTGAAATAAATCTAACATGGAAAAGCTCAATTATTGTTTCATCGTCTTGAGTACTATTGAGACAACTTGAAGAAATAGTACTTGCAATGTACTTACCTTTCAAACCCATTGTGGTGATCTTTGTTTCATCTCCGAAATCATAACCTTAATCATGTGTTATTGTTGCAGTTGTTTTCTCCTTCTCCTTGTTTTTAAGCTTGTTGGGTCTCATCTCTGGATGAGGTTTCTAGCAATGGTATTCATTATGTCCATCTTTGGAACAACATTTGCATGTGATTTTTTATTTCTCCATCTTGATGGAAGAAATCTTCTTACCTTTACCCTTGAACTTACCCTTTCCTTTCTCTTCAGACTCAAAGGTATTATCACTTGTCTCATCTGAACATGTTTCTCTCTTATCTCTAGATGTGTGTCCTAAACAAAAACTTCATCTAGATTTGAAGGATTAAACATGAGAATAATATGTCTTAGGTAACTATGCAAAACTCACTTCAACAAAGTTTCTTGAGATGTCAAATCTACACCCAAAATTAGTGCTCTTCTCCTAAACTCTTGAGTATAGCTTTGCACACTTTGTCCTTTACCTTGCCTAAAGTTTTTCCAGTCCATTTTAGCCTTTTGCATATATGATGATGGATAAAATTTTCTCCTTAATGCAACAATAAAATCATTCCAAGAGGTTAAGACCTTACCATGTTTCTTCATGTCCTCTTGAGTTTTGGCTTCCCAACAAATAAGAGCTGCACTTTCCAATCTTAGTGAAGCAAACTGAATCTTGGTGTCATCATCATTGATCCTTTGTATCCTGAAATACACTTCAAGCTGACATACCCAATTGCCTAATGTGTCAATATCTACCTCTCCATCATACATAGGCAAATCAAACTTAATGTCAAGCTTCAAAAATGGAGTTTTACCATGACCTTTTGGAGAATGTGGAGGTGTTTGTGAAAGGCTTGTTGTGGAAGAATATGATGGTAAAGATGGTGGTGAGGATGGAGGTGAAGAGAATGGTGGTGTCAAATGTAGTTTATCACCATTCCCATTACCTTTTGGAGGCTTGTCTCCATCTCCTCCTTCCCCTTTTGAAGACTTATCTCCCTTTGGAATATTGGATCTCTCACCTTGCATCCTTGTGTTTCTCTCCTCATAGAGAACTTTCACCATTCTTGTCACATCAAAGAATGTTTTCCTGGAGGATTTTTCATCCTCTGAAATATTTTTAGGATCTCCTTCATGTGACGTACTTTTTGAAGCTTCAACTGCAATTTGAGGTAGAATTTGTGGTGGAGATTGTGGAAAACTTGGTCTCCTTGTCCTTGACCTAACTTGAGGACTTGCAACCACAAGATTTCCTTCTCCTCTCTTGAGCTTCAACCTTGTAAGAATGACATGCAGTTGCAAAAAATTAAACCCTCACATCAGCAAAGAAAACCTAATCTCTGATACCAAACTTGATCTGTATATGTATGTGTTTGAGGTTTATGTAAATTGCAAGTTAATACAATGAGTTTTTATGGCTCTTAAGCTAAATTCATAAACACATTAAAACATGAATTAAACCACAAAACTTGCAGAAAATTGTAGACGATACAACCATAACAGTAAACACACAACAACAATTGATGAAGGAGTTCACCCCTCCTGGGCTACGTTTCCTAGTCCAACTTCCAATGGTTGGGCCTCTTTCATTATGCTCAAAAAATGGTGTTTACATACATTTAAAATACTCAAATGAATATATAATGATAGCTCGCATGGCTTTGGAGCACTCAAAAACCCTTGTCTAGCCTCTTTATTCTCCCAAAAAGGATAAAAACTGAATAAGTTATAACCTTCCCAAGTTTTGCTGCTAGTTGACCCACAAATTTTCCAAGTTCGGTGAACTGTCCTACAATTTCGCTCAATTTTTCTCTAACGGAGCAACATATTGGTGACATAGTGGTAAATTATCGGGCTTGTAGGAGGGAGGTCGCGGTTTCGACCCCCACCGACCTCACCTTGACCCTTACATAAATTTTAGCTAACTAGGAGGTGCCACGGGGCAGCGTCCGGTTGGGCCATGTGGCGGCCTCTCATTGGCCTGCCAACAACCAATAGAATTGCCCCAAATTTCAAACAATATGCAAATGAAAATTAGCATGCTATGATTAGCCCAAACAACGTACATTTAATGGTCGAAGGTCAACGGTCTAGTCAGCAGTATGGACTGCTAACTAGGCAGCCCTACACAAAATTTTGTCAAAATTCCCCTCTTTGAAAAACTGATCAGAACTCGTTTCTAGGAGCATACTATGTTTGTTTTGTGTGAAACGAATTGTGCCAGATTCAAAATGATGCGATCTACACAAGCGCATAGGTTTCTTTCCATTCTGAGAACTTTGAATTTTGAGCATAAATTTGGTCCACTAGATCACACATTCCTATCTACAGATCACCAGGCCATGATCGAGACACCACCCTCCAGTCTTTACCATATATCCTACCATTCACCGAAAAATATTACCAGGCATGATCAAGGGAAACCACCTCTATGATTTATCGTATATCCCGCCATTCACCGGTTGAGGATTCCTAGGCCCACTGAAGCACACAATACATGGCTTTACCACGACCCACATTTTGGTTCAACGGTTACTGGGCCATTGGATTTACCGAAATCCACTTTCTGGTTCAGGGGTCACTAGGCCATGTGTTTTTTCATTCCAAGATCCACCTCACTCAATTTTGAATCCATCCAGCAATCCAACTCAACCAAAACATGAGAACCCCATCACACCATGGCTATCCGGAAATGGAAAGGCAAGGTTGAAGAACATTGTCACACCTAGAAAAACCATGCCAATGACAACAAGAGAACCAAGAACACACATGCATAGTCATGCATTCCAAATCTAGCAAGGAAATCACACATGCAAATAGATACTTGCAAGTAAACTCGTTGTAGCTGCTTGATCCTACTCTTCCTTGCTTGATCTTTGCTTCCTCTTTGCCTTCTTTTCCTTTCTTGATCCAATGATGAAATGCTCCAAGAAAACTGCAAGTGTCCAAGAGTGTGTGAGAGAGAGAATAGAGAGAGAGAGCTCCCAAAATTGAACTAACAAAAGGTTACACTGAAAAAAGGTTATCAACTGATCCTCATAAGCATTTTTATTAATTTGGTCTCTATTTTCTTCATTTTCCATTATTTTCCTTTAATTTCCTCCTCACATGCAACCTGTGACCTTTCACCTTCATTTTCTCCTAATTTCCATTATTTTCATAAATAAAATGTCAATTAATGCCACTTGTCTTTTCAAAGCCTTTTCCTTTTCCTTTGCCAATTTCCTTTAGCCATAATAAATTGAAATGAACACCCACTAGGATGTTTTTCCCAACATTCAGCTTGGAATGTATTCCATGACTGTGGTTATTATTTTTCCTTTATTAACTTTTACATAGATTTTTAACAAAGGTTGTTACAATTACCTTGGAGCCCTTCATCATCTATCAACAACCTATAAACAAGAGCCATGTATTTATGTCATTTATCCTATTAACAACTTCCATGTACATCTGATGTATTTTAGCGAGTTTGAAGGTTGAGGAGGTTGCTATGTATTATTGAGTTGGAGGTTCACCCACCGACCTTCATTGTCTCGTGAAGACGAATCCAAGGATAACACGTATGGCTAAATTTTATTGGTTTACAAACTAGACCATGAAAGGAAAGGATGACATGCATCGTCAATGACAATTGGTTTAAGCTAATTTATAGTGCACATATCAATTTTCGTTTCGTCAGTACGGACCTATCGCAATTGATCTACCATCCATTAAACAGGGGCAGCGCCCATTGAAGCAATTTCCATGGTGCGTCTTATAAGGTACCTAAAAAGAATGGAGCAAATGGGAGAAGGTAGATGGCCGAAAGTTATCTTCAATGAAGGTATGAGTGAAAGAAAGAAATCATGGATGAGACAAAACAACAAATGGATGCAAAAATGGAATATTTACTTGAATGCATGTCCCACAAATAGAAAGGAATTAAAGAATTTTGTGCTGGAGAAGTTCTGTAAGGGTATATGGGGAAAAGAGTTGGGTAGAAAGAAGAAGTATTATGTTCAAGAATTCAACCCCACTTGTGATCTCCAACAAAAAAAATACATTGGAGCTAGCATTCCGTGGAGGGCAAAGGTTCTTATAGCTCAATTAAGAACTAACTCACATCAACTTCGGTGTGAAACAAGATGGTGGAAGAGACCTAAAAAAGCTTGGGAAGAAAGGGTATGTACTTTTTGCACTTCTGGAGCAGTGGAATCAGAAAAACATTTCATTTTGGAATGTGACGCTTTCAGAGACATTAGGGACAATTACCGTAGTATGTTAGCATCAATTCCGTGGAATTGTCTTTTTAGTGATGGAACTGTTATAAGGTTGGGTCAACTTATCTTCAATTTGAGTAAGAAAAGGATTGAATTGCAGAAAGAAAAAAGCAAGGAAGTTGGTGGTCCCATAGACTATTTTTAGTCTCGTGGACATTAAAATATCATTCATTCATTCATTAATAAAAAATAAAATAATAGCTTTCAGCCTCGCATTCGTTTATAATAGCTGGCTGGGTGGGTTAACTCCCCTTATCGCTACTCGTTTATAACAATTGGCTGGTTGGGTTAAAGAATGCCATGCTATGTGTTGATACATACTTTTTCCCATACAAAGGAAACTTGAATAGACAAGTCACTACTACCTTTGCAAATGTTGTTTTCTCAAGATTTAACTTTAAGGAGGCCAATCAAATTTGTAACAGTTGATTCATTTAATCTTTAATGTTGATAATTTTAAATAGTTTGTTAATTTATTTGATTTATATTATCAATTTTAAAGTACGAAAATCTTTTTGAAAAGAATGGAAAAAACGAAATATATTTTTTTGCAAAAAATTATATTAATAAGTAATTGTTGAAAGAAGAAAAAAACTTCATAATAGTGATTAGTAGTGGAAAATAATATTAATTCTTTTAAATATATACAAATCTATCCATTATGATTTTAATTAAAATTTTATAATATTTTTTTAAAGGATTTATAGATTTATAAATTGTGATTTATAATTATTATTATTTTTTAACTTTTAACATGTTTAAGGAGAAGATTATTTTGGAATAGTTTTTAAGTGTGACTTTTTGGAGTTTACACATTTCTTGTCAGGATTTGGCTAAAAAAATTGTTTTCAAATCTTGTGTTGTTTAAACTGGTTTTTTGACTGCATATATGGATTCAATGCCCTCAAACACCCTTGCGGCACTTCGATTTTGAAGAATTCACCCATCAAACTTTTGATTTCAAAGAATCCTTGTCGAATTCTAGACAAATTAGATCCGAAAATCAATCGAAAAACTTTCCAAAATGTTACACTTAAGACTACTCATATTTTTTTCGAAATTTATGGGGAAGTTTGTTTTATAACTTTTAACATGTTTAAGATAAAGTTTTTTTTATAACGTTTAAGGAAAAAAGGGAAAAATGATGTTCATTGTTATTATTCATATTTGATATAACATTTAACATATTTCTTCAAAAGGTTAGTCTATAGGATGTGGTCCAATGGTTAGATGAGGAGGTTTGGTCTGACAAGTCTCATAGTCCAATCCTAAGAAGGACTATGTACCCTTGTGAGCTCTCTAGGCACGATTTGGAATTTTCATGTATTTTCAATTTATTTTATGATATATTCACAAAAAATATTAGTTGAATTTGGGATTTAATTTTATAATATGTAAGCACATGCATTTGATACATTTAATAATCCTATAAACAAATAATAGAGAATATGATAAAAATAAAAGTTTTCTTTCTTTCCCTCCAAAATTTTCAATTTTTATTTTATTATTTCTCTTACAAGATCCATTGTACAAATCATATTTCTCTTTATTAGCAGGATAACATAACAACATTTTGGTTTCTCAAAGTCACTCTAATTAGTTAGGTTGGGATTATTTTGGTTTTAGATTTCATTGTGGTGGGTTGGGAAATACGTTACAAGAAAGGTTTCATACCTAGCATAAACTAATTTTATACTATCATCATTCAACAAAAGGAAAAATAGAGAGCTTATCCATAATTCTTTTAAAATGGAGATTTAAGAACATGTCTAACCATTCATTTGTAAACAAAAGGGTGGACAAAAAAATATACTATCAATCTATTACATGCGACGACCAACGACTTGGCCATGGAGTTATTTTGCTATCAACGATTTCTAGGATTACATAACTCTACATACAAGTTGAATTTTTCACCAAAAATAGTAGACCATCTTATTTTGTGAGACAAATTTGCTATTACGTTGCTATTGTTCTCGTGTTGTTTTTCCCTCAACATTGTTTTGTATTTAGCTATCAAACTTTGATATTCTTGTTCCCAACTTAATATACTTAAATGAACATTTTCTCTATTCTAAATTTTTATTTTGTACAATAAACTATATTCCTTATTTTCACAACAAAAAAAATATAAAAGTAGCACATGTCTTCATTCTATGTTCATATGGGATGGAATATAAATGGTGAACAAAGTGAATACAATCTATCCTAAAAAATGGTAGTTACTTGTGGTTGGTCTTTGATATTATTAGTTTTATGAGTTTTATTTATTAAACTAGGAACAAGCCAAGGTCTACTTGAATACCTTGTCGTAATGGAAAAACATGTCCAACATTTGCTTTCATGCATGAATATCACTTTCGTTTCTTTCTTGTTTGAAAGTTTATATAAATGGATTAATATTTTTTTTACTATATGAATATGTTTCATATTGAATGTTAATGGTCTCCCTCAAAACTATTTTCTTTCTCTTCATCTTAATTGAGTTTTCTCTTAAAAAAAAATCTAAAACTATTTGCTTTAAAACAAAGTGTAACAATGAGGTTTGGTTCGACTATAAAATCTATATATTTCAATGTAGGTTTGGTCTTGAAATGAGAAAATTCTTGTATTATTGTGATGCAATAAGATCTATATTTGGTATATATCATCACTTCAATTGCAATGTAGATAATTTGATGGGGATTTAAAATTTTAAAGGATCTAATGCAAGAACTTTCGATCCAACTAAGGGAGAGAGGCAATGGAAAATGGTGACATACACTTTCCATAGACATAAGAGCCATCACACATGTTATCACTAGCACAAACACAAATTAGGGGGCTTTGTCAAACAAGCATGAAATTCCCAAATCCATTGTTTCACTTGTCTTAGGCTACGACCATTTCCATAATTTAAACCAAAATTTTATAAAATAAGTTAAAGACTTGAAATTAAAAGAAAATAAACAAAAATGAAAAGGAATTTCCCATTAAACTAAAAAAAAAATTAACCTCTTATAAAGCCTAGAAGTTAGTAGTAGTTTCTCATTTCATTGAACTTCCACCTAATACACACTCTGATAGGGCGACAACTTGTGCTTGCTTCTAACAACAAGATGACCATTACTCTTATCTAAATCTTTTAGAAATGAATTGTATAGGGTGTTTGCCCTGTCCTTATTACTCCTTATTATATCGTACTTGGATCTAGAAAAATGCTTACTACCCTTGAGCCTTTTCAAGTTCTAAGTCAAAATCACAATTGAACTCAAACTCCTTGTTTTTCCTATAAATGTTTTCCCAAACTCCATAATGGGATTAATCTAGCACAATGTGACTTAAGTTATTGAATTAATCAATTTCTAAAACCAATTCCTTTGATTCATTTCTTCTGAATTTTCTTAAACCACTTATTATGGTGATATTCATATTTGTCTTAATGTCTTCATCAAATGAAGCTTATTTTTTTCTAAATCTATCTTCACTTCGCAACTTCAAATGTTATTCTT
The DNA here is from genome assembly GCA_034641835.2 of Pinus albicaulis. Classification (NCBI taxonomy): domain Eukaryota; kingdom Viridiplantae; phylum Streptophyta; class Pinopsida; order Pinales; family Pinaceae; genus Pinus; species Pinus albicaulis. The sequence goes on from CM076582.1 coordinate 332,104,946, forward strand.
CATATGCATCTATTTGGGGGTGTGGGTGTGAACCATAGAATTTCCTCCCTCCATTACATATAAATAGTTTCTAACCATGAATGATACCAAATCAAAGAATCTCTATTGATAAACAAATATCTAAAAAAATCATTTTGATAAATTGTCATCTTCTATTAATTATCAATAAACCATTCAACAAAATTCTCTTATCTTTAAATAATATATCAACCTAATTCTGATAATTCACTTTAGTGTTCCCTTTCCCGACTTGGCTTAGGGTATGCTACCTACTTAATTTTGAATTTGAAAAAAAGGAAAACTCTCAAGCGAGCGAGCCTCATTTGTTGTTGTGAGGAACTAGTGATCCAGTTCGATCGATCGTGGGGGGAGGTGTTGTGTTTTATGGAATTCATGTTATCTTTTGTGTTCGGCTTCACGATTCTACATCAGGCGAGCCTGCTTTATTAACACCGGGTTTTCTCTTTTCATCTTTCATGTATGTCATCACTGGCCTTTGATATGAGTGCTTTGATAAGGTGGCATTTTGGTTTGGTAATGGTTGAATATTGAACTTGTTGGAATTAATGCTTACATCCTATATTTAAGATGTTGGTCTGTGAAGGTTGAGAAATTTTCTCAACCTCTCTTTCTAACTTAGGAATAAGCTGGATCTTAGAAACTCTATTTAATAGAGTAATCTGAATGTAATCAGGGTTTGTGTTGATCTCATACACCTTAGTGTGTAATATATAAATGCTTTAGTTAGTTTTATCATGGTATCAGAGCTTCAGGCTTGTACTGGAATTGAGAGAATGTATTTTGTTGCTGCGTAATAGTGTGTTAGTTTATGTATGGAAGCAGTGATTATTTTTCAGTCAGACCATGATACAATATTGTACAACGTGTTTTAGCGTATCGCTGAAAATGATTCAATCTCTACGCAAAAGTAACACCTTTTGAAGCATTTGGGCATTACAGTACATGGAAAATGACATTCGCTGATTTCATGGCACGTTCACAGGGATTTACACTACTGTAAACTCTGTAGAATCATAAGGTTTAAATCCTGCAAGCATTTCGAACTCGTGTACATATTCTACGACATGCTCTAGCCTTGCAACAATCTCCATTAAAAGGGAGGCAAAGGCGGCCAGTTGAATTACGCTAGCGAATTCTACACCATATCTGCCTTGCATAGAATGAGGACCGGTGGCTGATAGAGTATATTTTCTTTCTCTGTCTATGTCCTGTCTTCTAGCAGGTGAATCCATTTCTTTTGTTGGAAGTTCAGAGCTGGATTGGTGTTCTTCTGAGGATGTTTTGGAGTTGTATTGGTGTCCTTCTGAGTACAGTTCAGAGGTAGATTGGCGTTCTTCTGAGGATATCTCAGAGGTGAATTGGTGTTCTTATGAGGACAGTTCAGAGTTGGATTGGTGTTCATCTTGACCAGAAATGAGGTTTTCCTCAACATTTTCTAATATCTGTATAGGTTGAGGATTAGGGTTTACATTAAGATTTATAGTCTCCACGCTTGAAAGACTGCATTGATCTGCATAACAGAACAGTTGGATGAAGTGGAATAGGTTGGACTGAAGACAAAATGTCGTGTTGAGTTCTTCTACTGTATTGTGCATACTCTGCCGCTCATCACAATCCGGTTGGGATTTAACCCTGTGCCTGTCGTGGCAGGTTTCTCATCGCTCAATATTCAAGCAACCTATGGATTTTGAGAGCCTATAGATGATTGTAGAGCGCAACTGAAGAGTGAACATAACAGTCACCCGCTTTCACAAATCTGATTCATCTGTTGATTGACGAGGATCCACCATAAAGGAGGAGGGAGCACATTAAGCTACAAATCAGAAAATAAAAACAGACTTTATGTTGTGTAGACGTCGGCAGTACGTGTTTGTAGAGCCAATCTCTGCGAAAGGGAGAGGGATACTATGGCGAAAAGCGTGATTTCTCTCACATTCACATCGATACAAAGTTCATCATTGATCTCCAGCGTACCCTGTTAATAATTTGTTTACTCACAACATCAAACCACTTCATTTTATGTGCCATTGGTTTCTCACAGTGAAATCTTTGTGGTTTAGTAGTATTATAAATTGTTTTTAAATTAAGTGAGGATGAATTTTCAAAATCAGATAAAAAATTCATGATGTAATAGTTGAATCTAGATACATTCCGTATTTAGACATTTTTTCTATATAACTAGCAAATACAGCGGTTGGCACCCATGTGTCTCAGTAGATGGGAGCTCATCCATAGAATGACTAGTAGTTCATCTATTGCAAACATGTAATCAATTGTGTTTGAAGATATCGAGTGGAAGTAAGGCTCAATATGGATGGTTGTCTAGATAGTATGGCAATTGTGGACCTAGGGACGGATCCCTCATTTGTTGAAGACGTGGATTGGTCTTCTAATGAGGTTATGCGATAGCTTGGGACGTTGTTCAGTAATTGACTTCAGGAGGTCCTTGATTCGGGAGTTTAGGGGTCGAACTCAGGAATCCAACTTGCCGACTACACCTTTACAAGGGTTATGAGACAACTTGATGGAGCCTATACTGAAAAGCTAAATAATGGTATTTTCAATAATGTAAGCATTAAGAGGGGATGTTGGAATTAATGCTTACATCCTATATTTTAAGATATTGGTTTGTGATAGTTGAGAAATTCTCTCAACCTCTCTTTCTAACTTAAGAATAAGTTGGATCTTAGAAACTCTATTTAATAGAGTAATCTAAATGTTGATCTCATACACCTTAGTATTGAATATATAAATGTTTTAATTAATTTTATCAGAACTATCCTGAGTATATCCATCTCTATGATATTGAATTATGGATGAAAGGTTTTTGGCTTTTCCTTCTAATCTTTCTATACATTGTAATTAAGATGTGAGTAGTGAATTGACATATGATTGTATGTATTGGCCTTGGCCTATATTGAATTTCTACTATAATATAATAAAACAGCATTTGTTCCCACTATAATATAATAAAACAGAGTTTTTTTTCTTCTAAAAAATATTTAGTGATAGAACATTTCTCGTAAATCACATCAAAAAAAGCATCCACGTGGCAAATCATCGATCGTAAATTTCGGACATTTGATATGGATGGTCCGGGTTATACATGGTTAAAAGAAAATTTAGTGATAGTTGAATTCTCGTAAATCACATCAAAAAAAGCATCCACGTGGCAAATCATCGATCGTAAATTTCGGACATTTGATATGGATGGTCCGGGTTATACATGGTTACTAGACGATTTTTTCATATTTTTTATTTTATTTTATTTTGGGTGGGGTTTTGTTTTTAGCGGCAGGATGGAGAATACTCTAGTCTAAAAAATAACAGAATGGTCAGGAATCCAGTAGCAAAAACCCGCCGTCCAGAGGCTATTTTGTTGCTTGGGAAGACAACTCTATTGTGATTTCTCTCTCTCCCTCCTCAGCAGCATTAAATAATTTAAGAGCCTAGCTGCCTTCTCTTTTTTATTTGGGTAGTCTAAAATAGCAGGCTCAGCGGCAAAGATTTTGAAAAAATTGCAAAGATTTTATCAGAATCTTGTTTACAGTTGTTAAATTTTAGTATGTATTTTGAGTGCCCTTTTGATAGTGTTGAATCCATTTCCACTATCAAAAATTAGATTCCAAACACTTCAATTCCCTGATTTTTTAAATTTTAATTTACTAAATTCTGACAAAAACTGGCATAGAAACTACTCCACATGCTGGATAGGCAACTTCCTTTTTATTTTCTCTTATATAATTTTGTGAGACAACAGAGAAATTTTGGTAGGAGAACAATGATGGGGAGAATGATTTTAATGGTGGTGGCTTCACTGCTGTTTCTCTGCGCGGCTATTGGGGTTGTGGTGGTGGCGTAGCTGTGGCTAGTCTCTTACAATTTTTTGCACGAGATGCGACGGCAACGGCCATTAGAGGACAACGCGAAGCTTCCCAAGCAGCAGGGCCTTTCATAGACTGAACAACAGCGGCTACCCACCATCGAATGCCACGAAGAAGAAGAGCGCCAATCGGGGTGCGGCAAAGCAGAGTGCGTAGTGTGCCTGGAGCCTTTCCAGAGCGGGCAACGGTGCCGCGTGATCCCGGCCTGCAGCCATGCCTTCCATGTGCAGTGCGCGGACGCCTGGCTCTCGAGGCGCGCCATCTGTCCCATTTGCAGGAGGACCGTCGGTTGCGAGGGCAACGTGAAGAATGGCGGTGGCGCTGCATCGACGTCACAACAAGAGGAGCTACGGTATGAAGAATCGGGGGCGTAGTTGCCCTCCGCCTACATCAGAGAGTGTCGTTGTCGATATGTCGGTTGCCCGTCCGTACGCATAGCGCCGACATATGAAGTAGTTTAAATGATGATTATTATTATTATTTTTAAATTTGGAATCCGATAAATAATGCACAGCTGTATATAAAATGCCGTTGGGAGGCTCTGCTTTTCATTATGTTGGACTGTTTTGACGTTGATATCGCTGTGACGTATGACCTCACACGTGTATTTTAATGGACTTACTTTTTTATTTTTCTTTGAATATACTCAGTTATTTATTATTGCAGACCCTTTGCTCATGATGAGGTGAATGATTTTTTATTTTTTATTTATTTTGATGCCGGCAGTCTTAGGGGAATCAAAAGGTATTTCCTAAAGGAAAGGAAAGTGAGTTGTGGACCTATATAGCAATGCAGTAGTTTATAATGTGACTTTTTGAAGGTTTTTAAGATAGTTTTATTTGGTTTAATTTCTTTAAATTTTGGTAGGAATTTAGTGAAAATAGAAATTTGATGGGTAATCTTGCACAATCGAAGTGCCTTTGGGGTTTTTTAGGGCGTTGAATCCATATGTACAATCAAAAAATTAGTTTAAATAACAGAAATCAAGATTTTACCTCAATTTGTTTCACCGAATTCCAATCCCTGAAACTTCAAGAAATCGCACTAAAGACAACTCCCTATAGCAACTACTTAAAGATGGAAGGTGAGTAATTTTTAACAATAAAATATAATTTTAGCGTATAACTTTAAGATTTCGATGAGAAAATAGAATCTTAGTGTATTGTTATTTATAATTTTTATAATTATTTTATTATTTGAGCTTTTTGAAATAATCCATTAATTTCGAAGAATAATTAAAATATATTTAAGAGATGGTCGATGGAAAGGAAATTAAATATATTTTAATTACTTGGGTGAATCTGGTGGGTTTGGAATCTAAAAGTAGACGTTGAAGATTTGAATTAATGGTTACGTTGATGTTGGTTATGTTGGGAATCATTCTTCGATTTCCCATCCAATAAAATTAACAAATAAATGTTTAAATTTTATTATATATTTTATCACAATATTGGTTAATGACCATGTTTTTTATTAAATTATAAATAAATTAATATTATCTAAATTACTCAATTAATTTTATTATAATTTTTTATAATAATATTTTTTAATGACAATGTTTTTTATTAAATTATAAGTAAATTAATATTATCTAAATTTCAAATGGAGTAATTGTATATATCATTACAATATTTGTTGATTATAGTTATTATTATAATAATAATATTATTTACTAATTTTATATTATAATATTTATTAATAATAGAGAGTGAATGTGAGTAAGAGTCCAGCAGTGTAAAAGGAAGTGATTTTCATCTTCCACTTGCTTAGAATCGCAAATCTGGCAGATTCTATCATTCTAAGGGGTCTTTGGAATAGACCACTGCCTGGTCTCACTCCGAAGCTCATGGGAGTTATTTCTTATCTTAGCGATGTTCATTTTTTTCTTATTGCTGGACAACACAGAGAGATAATTTTGATTATCAAGGGCGGGGTTGATCACTTCCTTATAGTATCTTAGCTTCCTTTTACCCTCCATCTCCCGATCCTCCCACAACTTGCCCTTAAACTTGGAGGTAATAGTATTTTTTATATTATCTTTGCTTCCCATATTGAGCTCCTTCTTAATTCCCCAATGGTTGAGCCGGGACTGGGCATCCTTATGCCACCCGCACTTGAGGAAAAGGTGAGGGTTTTGACTATAGTTAGAAACAATTTTAGGGAGCCTTTTTGATTCCATGTTGTCAAGCTTCTTCTTATACATCAGATATTTAAACATAGCAGTACTTTCAATGGGGGACAAACTAGATTCGATTAAGAGGATAGGATAGGGAGTATTTCCCTTGATCTTAAGGTTGTAGGTCATGAATTGCTTTTGAATCATCTTAATCTTCCTCCATGACTCTCTGGATATACTGCAACCCCAAACTTCACATCCGTATAAGACAACAGGGGTGACAAGGGTCTCAAAGAGGAACCTCTTTTTACTCCAAATGTAAAGATCGACCGAATTACAATTGTTTTCAAGCTCATAATAAGCTTTCCAGCCCCCAATAATCCTTTTCTTGATGCTATGATTCCAGTTGAGATGATGAGGGAAGTCAATGCCCAAATACTTATAAGAAGAAACCTGCTCTAAGCACTGGTTATTATACATGAAACTACCATGGGTGATCTTCTTGGGTTTAATGATCATGACTTTCGTCTTGTCGGTATTAAATGTCATACCCATCTTGGAACAATAGCCATGAAGAATCTAGAGTTGCTTATCAAGGTCATCATGGTTTTTTGCAAGAAGAACGATATCATCGGCATAGAGGAGAAGAGTAATGAGAACACCAGCCAACTCGGTGCCCTTGCACCTTGCAGATTCTAGACACTCGTCTAGCTGATCGATGTATATGACAAAAACGGTAGGGGATAGGGGACACCCTTTCTCAACTCCAATATTGCATTTAATGTCTTTAGACCACCCCTCGTTGGTCTTAAGCTTGGCAGTGACGATATTGTAGAGACGAATCACAACAATCCTCAGCTCAGGAGGGACCATGATCTCTATAAGTCTCTCCCAAAGCTTATCTCGAGGGACAGTGTCAAAAGCTTTTTTGAAGTCCACAAAACAACAGAAGATATCGGCTTTACTATTGTGACATTCCTCTGCAATGATTCTAAGAGTGACTAGATGGTCAATATTCGAGTGATGTCTCCTAAAACCAGCTTTCCCTTTTGCTCTTTTTCCCTGGCTTTCAAGCCAAAGGCTAAGCTTCTTCTCCAAAATGAGCCCATAAAGCTTGGCCAGGATATGGCTAACCATAATGGTCCTGTAGTTGGATGAAACACTCTTGTCCCCATTTTTAAATATAGGTACAATAAGGCTTTGCGTCCAAAGCTGAGGGAAGCCTTTACAACCAAATTGAGAAGCTTATGGAGATAAGGAATGAGGATAGATCTTCCCATTTTAAGGATCTCATCTTGGTATCCTTCAATATCTTTAACTTTCCCATTAGCGAGCTTATTAATACCTGACTCAATGTTGTCAAGAGAGAAGACATCCTCCTTAATTGGAGTGATTAAGGTGGTGCCCATAGTCTCCGGAGAGTCATGCAACTTCTTAAGACAATTGTCCCAGTTTTCTAAGGGGATAGAATGTTTATCTTTGGTTTTATTGACAAGAACATTCCGCCAAATTCTTTTGGGCGCGAATTTAGAAAGGTGGAAAAGATAATCCTGTATTTTATTAATATATGATCTTTTCTTCCTCTTGATGATATTTTTGTATATATTGATATTCTGCAGCTTAATGATTTCATTAGGGGCGTCTCTAATCGCTTTCCTGGCCATTTTGCAGTCTTTATCATACCATGGATTGGAAGTTCTATTAGATTGCTTAAACAAAATCTCATTAGAAAACTTGGTAATGGTGTTGGAAAGGATAGTAGTGAAATGTTAATAAATTTGATCTATGTTATTATTATAATTCATGGGGCCTAAATCCCTCTCTAAATCCCTTAAGAAGAGGTCGGTTTTATTTCTATCGAAGTGAATGTGTCTTTTTCTTTCATTGGTCTCCTGCATGTGGGTGCATAACAAGATTGAGGGATAGAGATAGAGGTCTGTGGTCAGAGTCAGGTTTGAATCCATTAAGAAGCTCAAAGTTTGTAATATGGTTGAGGATGGGGATGTCAGAAATTTCATAATCCACGACACTTCTACCCAACGCATGGAAACATGTCATCTGAACGGAGAGGGGCCACTTGTTAATACAATTACAAATAATTAGGTCCTGGGAACTTCAAATTTTGGGGAGCTCAGTGCCAAATAAGTTCTCGATAATGTCTTTAGATTTTCTCTTGAATTTATTAGCTAAGTTACTATCTACATCAAACCACAAGGGGTCGGGGTTAGAGTTGTTGCTTAATGTAATGGCTTGGTTAGTAGCAGTTCTAGCATTAAAGTCTCCTTGTAAAAGGATATTACGATCATTTCTCAGGTTGAAGATGCCTTTTTCTAAAGAATTGAAAGGACAATTCTTATCTAGGCTGTTCTTCTTATAAGATGTAGAGTTGATAGGAGCGAAATAGCAAATTGGAAGAAATATCTTATTGGTGGTAGAATCAGAGATTTCAATCCAAATGTAATGATTGAAGGGGTCGATTTTATGAAGACAGATGTGAGAGGAAAAATGTTCCTTATATAGCAAGTTATACCACCAAAACCCTTCCGAGACGTTTTCTTATTCCAACCAGACCAAAGAGTGAAACTGTCTATTTAAACTGCATTTATATTAGTTCATTAACATTTATAAAAATATCACATGGAAATTGAAATTAAGCATAAAATTGAAAATATCCTTAAAAATCCAATAAATCATAAAATTAAAGTAATTAACAAAGCTAACGTAAAATAATCCTTTATTTTAATTACTTCTAAAAAATAATGGATTATTTTATTTTAATCACTTTAATTTTATGGTTTAGTTTTTTAATCATATATGATCTATTTGGTTTTTAATGTTAGATTTTTTATAATTAATTTTAAATTTAATTTACAATTATCCTCTAAAATTTTCGATTTTATTTTTATCTTTTAATATCAATATAATTTTTTTATGATTTTAATTTTATAAGTTTTTAATGATTTCAATTTTATTAGTATTTTAATGATAATACATATTAATTCAAAATGATAGAAATTTTATATAATTATAAATAATGTATTGTCAAAAGTTTTGAATTATATATATTTTTTTCATGGAAAAAAATATTTTTTCATTTTTGAATAATAGACTGGCCTTCGATGGGTTTTTACATTGCTCCTTGAGCTGTATAAGATTGTTGGAACATTTTAAATATGTCAGTAAAAAATCTGATCAAAAGAACAAAAATATATACGTTCGGGTGAGACTGCGATTCATTCTTTCTTTAGAGCTTCATGCTACCACTTATTATACCAAAATAAATTCCTCTTCAGTAGAGGAGGCATCTATTATCATCATGCTTCTTGACTGCAATGTCAGAGCTTGCGTTCATAAGAAATCAGCCTCTGAATTCAGCTCTCTGTATACATGTTTAAAAGAAAGGGAGGTGAATTTTGTGAAGAAGTGTTGAATGGATTGTAAGAGCACTTGTAAATGGAGAGCCAAAATCTGTGAGCCTTGCATAGCCCAATCCACCACTACTTTTGAATCACCAAAGAACTGTAAATTTGTTACACCTCTGCTCTGGGCCAAATATAAAACTGCCCAAAGAGCAGTCAGTTCGGCCTGATTGTTGGAGCCATGACCAAGTGCAAACTTAATTAGATACTTCTTTTCTGAGCTGAGATGGAGGGTGGCTCCTGCACCAACAAGAGGAGGAGACCCTTGGATGGCTCCATAAAAAAAATCCCAAGGCATGTCATAGTTTATGACTGGGGGCTGAATTATCCTCAATTTCTGAACTTTGGGTGGACACTTGTGTTTGTTTGTCCACTGAACAATTAAGGACGAAGCCAGTTCTTCTGGGATAGCTTTCCACCAAATGCCATAAATGAAGAAAGAAGGGAAAGAAACAAAGATGCTTACCCCGGGAAAGCTCTACCATTGTTTCATTCATGATAGAACACTATCAACCGCTTCAAGCTGAATTGAAGTAAAATTAGAGACCGACTTGTTCCATACCGACTCTGCATAAGAACAAAAAAGGAAAAGGTGAGGGACAGTCTCAAAATTTATTCCATAGAGAGAATATCGACTCAGACCTTCCCATCCATGTCTTTACAGATTTTCCCATGTAAGAAGCCTATTGTTTAGAGCTAGCCATAACACAACTTTGGCTTTTAATTGTCCTGGAGCTTTCCATAAAAGAGTCCACCATTCCTCTTTTTCTACTGAAATGGTTTCCTCCATAAATTCCTTATAACCTTGTTTTGCAGAGTGGGATCCAGAAGTAGTGTTTTTGGTCCAAACCAGCGTGTCTTCCGATTCTTGGTCTAAATGTACAAAATTATTAACCAGTAAGCGTACATAAGAAGACCATTCTTGTGAATCCTCCTCACTAAGCTTCAGGGCGACTGCCGATTTCCATCCTGAAGATCCCCACGCCTGTGGAAAGGAGGAAGCTGCATCTGCTATAGAGAGAATATGATTTTAATGTAAGATATTTCTAAGGCTCTCCGAGAGCTTAAAATTTTCTCTTGCCCCAACCCAAGGGTCCAGACCAATTCTGACTTGGTTTCCATTACCAATATTCTAAGCAGTCCAATTACCAATCATAGGGAAATATTGGACAAGAGCCTTCCATTCAATTGAGCCATTTCTGTGAGATTTGGTTTGAGAATGGAACTAGGTCGTAACAAAAGTTCCTAGAATGTATTTTGCGCATAAAATTTGACCCCACAGAGAGCCAGGATTCTCAACAAGTCTCCATAATGACTTTGCAGCTAATGATAAGCAGAAGACAGGTAAATTTTTTATTCCCCAGCCTCCTAGTTCTTTGGGAAGAGCTAAGGTTGTTCATTTTGATAAAGGAATTCCTTCATTCTTCTTATAGGTAGTACAAAGAAAGGAGACACATTTTTTTCGGATTTTGTGAAGAATTCCTTTCGGAATGGCTTCAATAGTGGCCCAATATACTGGAATACTTTGGAGAACGGATTTAAGTAAGACCAAACAACCTCCTCTGGACATGCAACGATTGGTCCAATGCATGATTCTTTTTTCTATCTTCTGATAAAGGGGTGAAAATGTGAAGTTGGGTTACACTTTTTGCCATTTTTTGAGAAAAAACTTTCATTTTTTTTTTTTTTCTTCAGTTCTTCAACTTTCTGCAAGCTAAAATATTTTTTTTGTTTAGAACTTCATTTTGCGATAAAAATAAAAGTTGTCAGAAATTTTGTTAGCTTTCTATTATTTATTTTGTGGAATTTTTTTATACACATTTGATATGTCAACTTAGTGTTTCTTTGAGTGTGTGTTTATTAACAATCAACGGATTCATAAGAAGTCATGTTAATACGCAATGCTGTATTCTTTGAAAATTTGTTTTTTTTGAGAAACAAAATGTGTTACAACAATCTAGACAGAGTCTACTTCGATTTCGTCATATTTACAAAGCCAATGGATGCATATCATAATTACTAGAATTTTTTGAACTGGTCCAATATGAAAAAACTGCATATTTTGAATATGTTTCGCGACGCAAGAAATTTCTTAACATATAAGTTATAAACTAAAAATATAAAAGCTACCCATTAGAGACAATGGACCAATGTAATGTACCATAATTTTTTCAATTTTTTTTACAATGTATTTTGGAAGATACAAAATTTTGATTTCATTGGATCACAATGACCTTCAAAAATTGTTTGCATCCATTTTATTACAAAATTAATTAAAATTAGTAAATATTTATGAAATTCCATAAAAGTTATATTTCCTGAAAGTAGATTCAATTTTAAAAAAACTTGTCTTGGTTCTGACAGTTAATTCAAAATGTCTCATGGAGTTTAATCAGTCCAAAGTTGCAGAAACGTATTCAGGGCTTGGCTCTGCGTAACTGGTGACGCGTTAGTTTGGCCGAACTCTTAAACAAAGTTCGGTCGAATTGTTTTTTGCACCGACGACCTATTAAGTCAAATGAAAAAGTAGTTTGGCCGAACTATTTCTTAAAATTTCGGCCGAAATTTTACCTAACTTTCCGTCGGCCGAAAATTACCGCCGAGCCCCTCCAAAAAAACATTTCGCGGCAATATAAATTGTCGCGAAATCATTCATTATTTTCACATATTTTCACACGTTTGGTTTGGTTTTACAAAAGTATTGATTTGATTTTGCAAAGAATTGTTTTGGGTTTAAGGAATTTTCTTTGAGGCACATTATTTTCGTACATTTGATCTGATTTTGCAAGGAATTGTTTTGGGTTTAAAGAATTTTCTTGGAGGTACATTCAAAGAACATTTTTGAAGACTTTTCTTGGAGGTACATTCAAAGGACATTTTTTGGAGGTATGTGATACAGTTTTTTGGATGTTTTTTGGGCTTCATTTTTTTTTAAAGTATGGATTTGGGCTTAATTTTCATTATTTTTGAAGGTATGGATTTGGGCGTAATTTCGAAAGGACATTTTTTGGTTTTAGGTTGAAGTAAATATTTTATAATGATTTTTTAAAATGAGTTTTTGTGTAACTTTTTAATTGAATTTGTTTTGTAGGACTTGGAAGGAAATATTTTGAACTTCGTTTCATTTTTATAAGACATTTTTTTCTTGAATTTTTTAAAGTAAGTGTTTTGGATTGGAGTATGTATTTTTTGCAAAATTTTTAAAATGAGTTTTTTTTTAAAATTAAATCTTTTGCGATGTTTTTTTTAATTGAGTTTATGTCTAAATTTTTGAAGGAAATTTTTTGAACTTCATACTCTATTATCATGGGAAATTGAATGAATTGTACGAGAAAATATGATCGAAAAAGAGACCCTGAGGAATGTAGAGAAGATACGAGACAATCTCGCAAAAGAAAGATAGAAGAACTCTCAAATATTGAAGGGGAAAATCAACCTCAACTAGAAGTTGAAGCAGGTATGTAAATGTAAATATTATGATTTTGATATATTTAAAATTTTCCTAGTGTAAAATGTGAAGCTTAATTTTTATTTGATGAACTATTTTGAAAAATATTTTGCAATGTAAACAGAAAGAGATATTCCTCAAAACATTGATGATGAGATACAAAATTTTGAAAGAGAAAGTGAAAGAGATATTGAACCAATGATTGAATATGGTGAAAATGTTAAAAGAAATTCAAGTGAAGAAATTGAATCACAAGGTATATATATATATATATATCTGTGTGTGTGTGTGTGTGTGTGTTGAACACATGCATGTATTATTGAAATTATACATATATTTATTAATTTAGTTATTTATTGAATATGTAAACTTATTATGTACTATTCATTCGAATATTTAAAGATGAAATCAATGTCGATGAAGAGATGTTAGAAAATGTTGACACTCACACTTATGGAGATAAAAAAGCTGACCATTATATACGATATCATATTAACCACATTTTTGAGAAGTATTTCATAAAGAAAAATGTGACAGTTCAAGCCCAAATGTTGAAAGGTCTCCTATCATTAAGGAAATTAAAATAACCTACGACTTTATTGGGTATTCGAAAATCAACCAAAGATTAAAAAAAATGAAGGAAAATGTGATACAAAATATAAATAGTGCTATAAATTCAATGAAAAGATCTAGATAGAAAAATGTTTCAGTTGTACATAGAACAATACATATGGCAGTGGTTTCATTAAGTACTAAAGAGAATCACTCGGTAAAATCTATGGGACGAGCATTAGGAACCTCGCAAAAAAATTTGCACAAACATCAGAAATTTCGGTTGCAAATAGATGTAAATGATGAACTTGCTTGTTGGAGAGCTATTTGAAGGCAACCATATAAAGATAGACTTGGATAAAATGTTAAAAAAATAATATATGAATATTGGAAGAACAATTCGTGTGTTTCGCCAATTGCAAGGCATTTGATGCGAAGAATAATAACACGAAATCAGTGCGAAGAACATGAAAAACATTTCTTGGAAACCACTAAGATAGAGTTTTTCAACAAGTTCAAAGAAGAGAATCATGAAATTCATATTTCAATCAGTGCCTTTGTTCAACAAAAACTATGGTATGTAAAACCTATCACTGTACGTGATACTTGTTTTTGTCGTTATCATGTGGAATTTGAGTTATATTATGACACATTCCTTGATTTTGGGAGAAAATTTGGGAAGGATTCACCTCCTTCCACTATCCATGATTTCATATCTCAAATTCTATGTGAAAGAGAAAGCGATGAACTATTTTATGAAAAGAAATGTGTTGGTGGTAAAAAATGCGATGATTGTGAAAATTTGAATAAATTTCAAAACAAATATCGTACTGAAATAAATGATCAATCATTGTCCAACATGAAAGTGAAATTGAAGAGATATAAATATATCCATACACCGATTCAAGGTGCAAATAGTGTTAAAAGAATTGAATTACGAGAAGAAGAAATTTTTGTGATAGACATTTTGAGAAATTTTGAGGCAGAAATTTACAAATACACCAAGCATTCCCATAGAGCTCGATGTCAAGACTTGAAATTCAAAAAATCCTGTGAATTTTTTCCACCAAGGACCATTTTGTCAGTAATTGATTTTTCAGAAAACCACACATTTGTTTCACAAACATAAATTTAGAGTGAATACTATCATTCTGACCAAGTCTCTATGCTTGTCCATATTCTATATAGAGATGCTGAAAAAACGTCGATCATATATAAAGCACCAATGACTATTGACATATTATTAAAGAATATCACTTTTATATCAGTGGCGATCGTACACATGATACATATTTTGTACAAAATTGTTTTGGAAAAATTTATGATACCTTGAAAAATTGTGGAATAACATTCAATGAACATTGGATATGGTCAGACGGATGCACAAGTCAATTCAAATCTACACGATCATTCTTTTGGTTGTGTTGTCTTCATAAGAAAACCTGCATTAAACATTGTTGGAATTTCTTTGAGATTGGCCATGGAAAAGGAGAAATTTGAATATCGTTGAATTATTCAAGATTATCGATTACACACTATTTAAGCTTCATGCATAATACATAACCTCTTCTACAATTGATCATCACAAGTTTTAAATTAGAAGCGATCCATGCTTTTATTAAAACATAATCAAGCACACATATAACACGATTATGTAATGGGAAAACATACGGTAGAAAACCCCCAACTATCACGTATATTATAATGATGAACACCTGTAACAATACATAGCACAAAGCTATCCACGGCTAAATACTATCCACATGCTACACACACAAACTAGCTGAGATATAGAACAAGTCACAAGTTCAGATCTTCTCCACAAATGCATGCCTACTGCCTTGATCAAGATGAATAATGATTGAGATCAAAGTTCGGACCCCTTGGCTTATCTTGCGCAATCCTCATGGAAATCTCCATCGATGTGTGTGCAAATCTCATGCACGGCCATGGTCACAAGCCCGATAGTCACACTCACCCTTTCACCCAACTCTAACACTGGTCTCCACTGAACTGTCCATGCATTGCAGTTAACTGGTGTGTTCTTTAGTTGATTTATGAGTTAATAATTAGTGAATTAATTAATAATTAATTCACACCACTCATCACTAGTGTATTTTTCAGTTAGACTAAATACAACTAGTTCAACTAAGTTAAACAGAACACAACTCCACCAACTGTCTCATCAACTCCACCAAACTTTGCCACATGAGTTGTAATTGAAGTCAACCATGCAATAGCTCAACTAACCCCTAGGAATAGCGTAATTCCTTCTGTCAGCTTCATGTGCCACATCAAAGCATCAAACTGAAGTGCTCCAAGAGGATAAGATAATGTTTATAGTCTAAATATTATTAAGGGTTAATAATATTTGACTGTTCCATTTTTAGCCCGGTAGTCTAAAAATAGAAACCGCCCAATGTCTAAAAATAGAGGTCCATCTATTTTTACCAACTCGACCAATCATCCATAAATAGCATCTTGCAACTCATAGACCATGATCCATATGTCTAAAAATAGACATAGTCTAAAAATAGACTTTGCGCCAAAAATAGCCTGCGGGCCCACTTAGTGAAGGCGACTTCATTTCACTAAGCTCCATCATCTTGCTGCATTTTCAGCACTCCCTCTCAGCAAGATATGGATCGTGGGGACCCTTATCCACAAATCGTGGTATTTGTATTTGCTTTCACAGTGGCGCCTTCGTCAGATGTAGGCATCACAGTCCTCAGGTGGGAATGTATGAAAGTAACATGATTCTCGTTGCACACAATCTCACGTCTGATGGTACTGATGGTGATGTGTTTGGATCATCATGAAATCTTGGATTAGCCGAGAGTTTGATGCAACTCTGATTATCACAATAAATCACAGTAGGCTCCAAGTGTGAACCGAACAACCTGACCAGGATCTTCCTCATCCATATAGCCTCGCATGCAGCCAAACTCGCTGCCATATACTCAGCGTCTACTGAAATGAGTGCCACGGATCTTTGCTTCCTGTTGTACCAAGAAACTGCTGTCGACCCGATACTGAAAATCCCTCCAGATGTGCTCTTTTTGTCCGTTGGGCTCCCTGCCCAATCTGCATCCGTGAAGCCACACAACTTCACCTCATCCGACTGTCTGTACCATAATCCATATCCCGATGTGCCTCTGAGATATCTCAATACATGCTTTTTGCCTTCCGGAAGAGCTTGGTAGGCTCATACTAGCTTGCGAAAATGGTTAACAGCCCTTAACATATATCGGTGTGTATTGACCGAGATACATAAGTGACCCTGTTGTCCCATGTGATGGCATCCTTTGCAACCTGGCCAGAAGTAGCATCCTCCTTCCTCCAACCTCCAGGAAGAGGAGTATCAACAGGCTTGCATCCATGCATGTTGAACTTCTCCAGTATTTCCCGGGCATACTTACCCTGAGAAACAAATAGTCCATCACTGCGCTGCCAAATCTCCAATCCCAGGAAATAATGAAGGAGGCCCAATTCCTTCATCTCAAACTCTCTAGCAAGATCTTCCTTGCATGAAAGTATCAACAGCGCATCACCTGTCAAAATTAGATCATCTACATATAGTACAATGATTAGCAACTTCCCCTCCACCACAATCTGGTACAGTTTAGGATCCGCCTCACTCTTGGAGAATCCAAGTCCGGTGAAATAACTGTCTATCCGTGTGTACCAAGCACGAGGTGCTTGTTTCAACCCATACAGTGCTCTCTTGAGTCTGCACACATGTGACTCACTGCTGAATATCTCGAAACCTTCGAGCTGCTCTATGTACACCTCCTCCTCAATGACTCCGTTGAGGAACGCAGTATTCACATCCATCTGATGAATGTGCCACCCCATCTGCGCTGAGAGAGCTAGGATCGTCCGTATGGAAGAGTACCTTGTGACATGTGAAAAGGTCTCCTCATAATCGATCCCCTCTATCTGTGAGAAGCCTCGGGTAACAAATCTTGCCTTGTACTTCTCCACACTCCCGTCAGCTGCCTGCTTCACTTTGTAGATCCATCGCGAACCCACCACTGATTTTCCCTCCAGTCTTGGGACAATATTTCATGCACTGTTTCTGAAAATCGAATCATACTCTTCCACCATGGAATCTACCCATGCGGGGTCCTCCACATCTTCCTCGAAAGAGGATGGCTCTGTCACGACACATTTTCTCACAAGAGCCATGTATCCAGTGTACCGATCCGGTGACTGTCTCTGTCTACGCTGTGCTATAGGTGGTCCTACAATATTCTCTGCATCTTGAGCCAGTCGCTCAGCTTCTGTAGTGCGCTTGCGCCCTCTGATGGTTAGCGCTGCATGAGTGGTCTCTTCCACTCCATGAACTTCCTCTTGTGGCTGATCCACATCCAGAAGCTCATCCTTAAGAAATAATAGCTCCTCATCTGCATGCAAGTGTGGCTCCCTCTCAAGCGAACACTTCATGGCTTTCTCCTCCTGAAATTTGATATCCCGTCGCACAATAGTCTTGCGACTGTCTGGAAAATACACACGATAGTTGTGGGGTGTATCAGTGTACCCCAAAAATATCCCAACCTCTGCGGTCGGCTCCAGCTTCTTCCTGGCATCCTTAGTCACATGAATGTAAACAGGTGAACCAAAAATCCTCAAATGGGAAATATCGAGGCTTTGTTTCAGCTTTGTGGCCTCCTCCCGAGTGTACTCATGCCAAGTATCTTGTGAGGACAACGGTTACGCACATATGCTTTGCAGTATTGCATGCCTCCGCCCACAAGTGAATGGGTAGGCCCTGATCATGCAACATCACCCGTGCAGCACCCACGATCGTTCTGTTCTTCCGCTCAGCAACCCCGTTCTGCTATGGGTTATGAGGTGCTATGAGCTCTCTCCGAATTCCTTCTGCGTTGCAAAAGTCCTTGAATTCGACAGAGATGAATTCGCCACCATTTTCGCTCCTAAGAGCCTTCACATGCTTCCCCGATTCCTTCTCAACCGGCGCCTTGAACTCACAGAACTTTGAGTATGTCTCGCTCTTCTTCTACATGAAGAAGATCCAGCACTTCCGAGAATAATCATCAACAAAGATCACATAGTACCGGTGCTTTGCTGTCGAAGCTACTGAGAAAGGTCCACACACGTATGTGTGAATTCTCTCAAGGATCGTCGTGGCGCGACTATCCTTCTCGTGAAAGGTGGCTTTCACAAATTTTCCCAAAATACACCCCTTGCACTGATCTGACTGCGCAAGAGTGCCCTTAGGAAGCCCAGTAGAAATCTGTTGCAGTATCTTCAAAGCTCCATGGTGAAGGTGGCCCACGATCCTGGGTGCCACGGCCTGCTTATGTCACTGTCTCACCCTCCTTCGCCTTGCATGCCATTCTTTGTGCGGCCATCCACTAACGACGATAAAGGTTCTTGACTCGAACCCCTATCTTCCGGGTCTCTCCAGTTGTCTTACTGCGCAGGAAAGCTTTTCTTTCGCTGAAGACCACATCATACCCCTTGTCTTCTAACATCGCCACAGAGATCGGATTCTTCTTCAATCCTGGAACATGCATCACTTCCTTCAATACGAAGGGTTTACCAGACTCCCTCTCAAAGGAAATGGTACCGATACCAGTCGCACTCTATCTACCATCATCGCCCATCTCGATGTGCACTCCAAGATCTTTCTCATCCAGATCAGTAAACAAATCTCGATCTCCTGTCATGTGAAAAGACGCTGCTTGTCAAAGAACCATGCGATCCCATCACCCTTGAGACCCAGCATGCGATCAGCGAAAAATCCCATTTCAAGCTGAGGCTAAGGCCTCCTAAAGCATTGCCGAGATCAGAAGGCAGACTTGCTTATTTTTCTTCTTGCGGGCAGGGTGTGGCATAATGTACGTATTTGGTAGCCGGTGAAAACACTTCACCTTGGACATGTCTTGCTTCTTGCCTTTGTACTGGAATGAGAAGCTTTCTTGCTCTTCCCCTTCTTTACTTTGGCGGCCAAAGGCAATTTTCTTCATCGAGATGCCTTTGATGAAGATCGGAGTCTCTGACCCCTTTCAGCCTTGTCTCCTCTGCCTGAGTCACATTAGTCGCTCCCATCCTGGCAATTTCTCCCGACCATTGACAGAATCCTGATAGGCATGCCAACTCTTCGGAAGACCAAGGAGAGCCAAGCTCACCAATTCCTCATCATCAACAGTCACCCCCACACTTCCCATCTCATCCCTGCATTGGATGAACTTCGTGAGGTACTTGGGCATATTGTCGCCTTTCTCCATCTTTATGTGTTTGAGTTTATCCTTGAGCGCCAACTTCCTCTGGTCGCTCTTGCTTTGGAATAAATCTGTCAACGCTTTCCACATCAAGTATGGAGAAGCTTTTCCATGCATGTTGGACACAATGTGATCCTTCACGCCCTCCAATAGAATCCTTCGACATTTTTCCATCTTCTTTTGCCACGCCTCAACTTGAGCAGCGTCAGTAGGCTTTGGGACCTCAACCTCTATGAACTCCTTCAGCCCGTTATCATCTAATACCGCCTCCATCCTGTCCTTCCATGCAACATAATTCGAGCTGCCCTCAAGGGCATACTCCAGTCGCAATCCGTTGAAAGACATTTTGACTTCGACACCAAGAAAACTGCTGCAAATTCGAATTCCAAATTCTGCTGCAAATTCGAATTCCACCAGCTCAAAACTCAACCGCTTCCGATCTGTGAGAACAAAGTATTTCTAGCACAGAGATCGACTGTAGGGGCATTTACTGGATATATCACCTTTCAGAGAAAGGATGGATCTAGAGGCTACCTGGCCCGCTTACAGACTCTGTCTACCGAAATAAATTGTAATCACTGTAATAGATCCGATGATCAATTCTGCTCCGATACCATGTAGAAATTTGAATAATAGCTGAATTATTCACCGAGATTATCCTGATTACACACTATTTAAACTTCATGCATAATACATAACCTCTTCTACAATTGATCATCAATATGCGGAAATAGAAGCAGTCGCATGCACACATTAAAACATAATCAAGCACACATATAACACAGTATGTAATGGGGAAAGCATACAGCTGAAAACCCCCAACTATCTGTATATTATAATTATAGAGAACATGTAACAATACATAGCACAAAGCTCCTCACAGCTCTCAGCACTATCTCACATGCTACACACAAACTAGCTCAGATATAGAACAAGTCACAAGTTCAAATCTTCTCCACAAGTCTGCCTACCTCTACTGCACAATCCAAGATGAATAATGATTGAGATCCAAGTTCGAATCCCCTACCTTGTATTGCGCAATCCTCATTGGCAATCTCCATCAATGTGTGTGCAAATCGCATGCACAGCCATGGTACTGATAGTAGACTCACCCTTTCACCCACCTCTAACACTGGTCTCCATTGAACTGTCCATGTATTGCAGTTAACTGATGTGTCCTTTAGTTGATTTATGAGTTAATAATTAGTGAATTAATTAATAATTAATTCACACCACTCATCACTAGTGTATTTTTCGGTTAAGACTAAATACGACTAGTTCAAGCCCAAGTTAAACGAGACAGCTCTAACTATCTCATCGACTCCACCAAAATGCATACATGAGTTCTAACTGAAGTCAACCATGCAATAGCTCAACTAACCCCTAGGAATAGCTTAATTCCTTCTGTCAGCTGCATGTGCCACATCCAAGCATCAAACTGAAGTGCTCCAAGAGGATAAGATAATGTTTATAGTTTAAATATTATTAAGGGTTAATAATATTTGACTGTTCTATTTTTAGCCCGACAGTCTAAAAATAGAAACCGCCCAATGTCTAAAAATAGAGGTCCATCTATTTTTACCAACTTGACCAATCATCCATAAATAGCATCCTGCAACTCATGGACCATGATTCATATGTCTAAAAATAGACATAGTCTAAAAATAGACTTTGCGCCAAAAATAGCCTGCGGGCCCACTTAGTGAAGGCGACTTCATTTCACTAAGCTCCATCATCTTGTTTCATTTTCAACAGGAAAAGGAGAACATGACGGTGTAGGGGCATGCATAAAACGAGCACTTCGAAGATATCAAATGAACCCCTCTGCAAGCCGACTTGTGGATGCAAAAGAAGTTGTTCAATTGTGCATCACTGCTCTAAGCCATGAGACTAACCGATCAAGGGAAGTGCGAAGGTAAATTCAATTTAATTTTTATTGGATATCTAATTTTAAAAAATGTACATTTATCACAATGATTATCTTTGATTGTATTTTGATATCATATTTACATTCTTCTTTAAATTTTCCATATAAAGGTTTTTGTGGCATATTGGGGTCGAAGACGTAGATAGATCAATTGGAAATGATGTTGAAACAATAAAAGGGACTAGAAAATTGCATTCAATTAAAACAAAGACATCCAGAAATGTGTTTGCATTGGATAAAAGAAAATATTCTTGTTTTTGTCATGTTTGCATAGACAACACAAAATCCAATGACGTTTGTGAAAACAAAATGTATGTAAAAGATTCGAAACATACAGAGCTAAATACAAAGGGAAAAATGTCCGTTACAATGTTTGAAGAAATGAAATTAGAGGAGACTACAATATCATCCGATGGTGATCGAGTTTCTGATCTTGTTATAGAAGGTAACATTTGAATTGCTTTCTAATGATAAAGATCTAGAAATAAATTTGAATATGTATAATTTTGTTAAGTTTGTTTTATTGTGCAGGAGATGTTTTTGCTGTAATTGAACCTACTAACAACGATGAAAATGTGAAGTATTATTTGATGCGTTGCACTGAACGAAAAATGAAATTATTAGAAGGCTATAATGATCACAAATTTCCATATGAAAGAGGATCTATTATACTGAAAGGTTATTTTTTTCAGACAAACTAATCAAAGTGGGGATTTTTTTTACTTTGAAGAAAATGAACCTGATTTCATAAGTTGTCAATATAGTCACTTGGTGTGTGCAACACGCATAAAATTGATAGAGGTTCAATCAAAGAAAAAAACGAAAATTAAGAAATGGAAAATGTCAAAATCCGATCATGAACGGATTATTGAAGATGACATTCCATTGGATTTTTTTTGATTGAACTGCCCAATGATTTATTCTCTTTGGATTATATGTTCTAGAAATTCTAGTACTCAATTAAAAATTGAGCTGCCTTATTATGTTATCTGTGCAAGTGTTTGCACATGTACAAATTGTTTTGGTACATGCACACTCTAGTATCAACTGAAAGTAGCTTTTCTATACATGCATTGATGAAAAATGTTGCTTGTATTGGATATATATATATATATATATATATTTTCTAGAATGCAATTAACTGTTCAAGTAGTTTTACTATGTGCATTGATGAAAAAGGTTTCACGTACTCAATATATATGTTCTAGAATGCAATTAACTGGAAGTAGTTTTTCTATGTGCATTGATGAAAAATGTTGCACATACTAGATATATACACGAACTCAATGCACGCCCAATTTTTCTTGTGGGATTTTTTGGTAAAAAGTATCCCCAATTTAAATAAATCATCCACAATATAATTTTTTAGAAAGATTCCTTTCAGACAAGAGACGCAGAGCACTTCTCCGACTTTTGGTGGGATTTGACCCACATCTCTATTCCTGATTGAAAATCTAGTACAAAATTTGTCTGTCCAATGGTCGCATATGTTCTATGTGCATTGATGAAAAATGTTGTGCACGTATTGGATATATATATGTGTGTGTGTGTGTGTGTGTGTTCTAGAATGCAATTAATTTTTCAAGTAGTTTTCCCATGTGCATTGATGAAAAATGTTTCTCTTCATTGAAATTGTTTTTCGATGGAGAATCCTTAAAATATGATTTAGCTATTCCAACAAAAATGACAACCACGAATGTTATTTTGCTGACATGTTTTGTGGCATGTTAACTTTTCTTTACTCTTTTTTCAATTAGAGCTCAATTGATATGGTTAGTTGCATTGAAAAACTATGTTCTTCCCATTGGAAATTTTTTCACCCAAACAAGAGAAGAGTATGTAGAGATCAAAAGCAATCTTAAGATGCCAAATGTACTTCAACCATTCAAAACTTGAATTTTAAAAACTTTTTGATTATATGAAAACAAATTACTTCACATGTCATGCCAATTGTAGTTCAACTACCCAATAAAAACATTAAACATTTAACATTATATCACATGCCAAATGTAGATTGAAACCATCCAAAACTTAGTTTTAAAAACTTTTTGATTATATCACAACATTACTTCACATGCCTAATGTACTTCAACCATCCAAAACTTGAGTTTTAAAAACTTTTTGATTATATCACAACATTACTTCACATACCATGCCAATTGTAGTTCAACTATCCAATAAAAACATTTAACATTATATCACATGCCAAATGTAGATTGAAACCATCCAAAACTTAAGTTTTTTTTTTTTTTTGATTATATATCACAACATTACTTCACATGCCATGCCAATTATAGTTCAACTATCCAATAAAAACATTTAACATTATATCACATGCCAAATGTAGATTGAAACCATCTAAAACTTAACCTTTAATTTAACAAAAAATTATAGATCACAACATTACTTCACATGCCAAATGTACTTCAACCTTCCAAAACTTGAGTTTTAAAAACTTTTTGATAATATCACAACATTTTTTCACATGCCATGCCAATTGTAGTTCAACTATCCGATAAAAACATTAAACATTTAACATTATATCACATGCCAAATGTAGATTGAAACCATCCAAAACTTGTGTTTTAAAAACTTTTTGATTATATCACAACATTACTTCACATGCCATGCCAATTATAGTTCAACTATCCAATAAAAAAATTTAACATTATATCACATGCCAAATGTAGATTGAAACCATCCAAAACTTAACCTTTAATTAAACAAAAAATTATAGATCACAACATTACTTCACATGCCAAATGTACTTCAACCATCCAAAATTTAAGTTTTAAAAACAAAACAAATTATAACACATCATTACTTCACATGCCAAATGTACTTCAATCATCCAAAACTTAAGTTTTAAAAACAAAACAAATTATAACACATCATTACATAACATGCCAAATGTAGTTCAAAAGCAAAACATTAATTTATAGATGACAACATTACTAGTAGTTCAACTATTCAAAACTTAAGTTTTAAAAACCAAACAAATTATATAACAACATTACTTCACATTCACATGCCAAAAGTACTTCAACCATCCAAAACTTAACTTTTTGGAACAAAACAAATTATATTAACACAATAAAATATGTCCAAAATTGTAGATATCACAAGTATCAAGTCATATATATATATATATATATATATATATATATATATATATGACTGTGCATCTAGATAATATATAAAAATAATTTAAGACTATAAATCTCAATCAAATCTACAAATCATGTCCATCAAATGCAGATGGATGTAGTGTCTTTTATAGCAAAGTCTCAATCTGCGTGCTATCTTGCGAAGCATGGGGAACCTGTACACAATGCACATACAAAAATTAAAATTTGATGTTTTAAAAATGAGTGAGAATATATAGAACTTCATGTAAAAAAAATAAAATAAAAAAAATCATGCAATACCTCATGAGGTTCCCTCTCCATTTGTTCGCCTGCTACAACTTCTCCCATGGGAACATCTCCAACAGTAAACTGTACATGTATATGTACAATTATATATATATATATATATATATATATATATATATATATATATTAAAAATTTTCAAATGAAAATGCACGTGGTTGAAATGGTGTGGATGTTCCTATCTCCATCGCTAGAGTCCGTGGATTAAAGAAATCTTCTATAGAAAAATAAAATTCAAAATTTTAGAAGTATAAAATAACTCAAGATCAAGATCTCAATTTAAAATAAAACTTAAATAAACTTCAATTTATAAATTATAACTTTTAAAAAAACATATATATATTTAAAAGTGAAAAATTGAATACTTCTGCAGGTGAATTTGGGACATCTCCTAAGAGAGGCTCCAAAAGAAAATCTCCAAAAACCTAAAATTCAAAAAATTTAAAATAAATCAAGATATAGATATATATATCTCAATTTTTAATGGAACTTTTTGAGGTGGAATATATATATAACTTAAACATAAATTTTAAAAGTGAAAAATTGTCCATACTTGTTGTGGATGTGACACATCTCCTAAAGAAGTAGAAGGTACATCTCCCAAGGAAGAAGAAGGTACCGCCATCCCAAACACATCGGACGGAATCATAATCTGTTAAAACATTTTAACTTATTATATATGTACATGTACATGTGCGCAAAATTATTTATTTCAAAAATATCACTTAAAAAACACTAACATTTGTCAACATATCTTGATGATGAGACCCATCTTCATTGTTTGAACTAGAGGCCCCGAACGTGATATTAACATTTTCGTCATTCATCATGCGTGACAACTGCAAATGGTGTTTTAACATTTAATGTTACATTTTTGTTAGATTAATGTACATACAAATAAATGTATACATGTACATACACATGTGTTTATTACAAGTTGTACACATGTATGTGTTAAAATAATTGAACCCTAAGGTTATTAACACATACCGTTCTCGTGGCCTCTTCCTCATGATGAACTAGGTCTTGCCAACCATTGCGACAATTCTTTGCATATATTATGAGATCTTCAAAACTCATGTTGTCAATCTCTTCATTTGTACAATACACAAAATTGGCATGTGCATTCTCATGTGCTCTTTGTCGATTTAGAAAAACATTGACTCCACCCAATCCGCTCTGAACATTTTCGATGATGGCATCCCTTGCTTCTCGACTTATTTGAGAATTCGCATCCATCTCTGACCGCAAAGTTTCAAACCGAAAAGGTTGACTCACCAATGGTAGCTCAGGGCGAGGCAACTCCACATGTCGCCTAGTGCCCCTACGGTCACACAATCGATCTTTCCCCGGACCAAAAAATTCTGACGGAAGGTCATTATAATTGAGTTTCATTTCCAAAAAAAATTCCGCGTAAATTTTTTTTGCAAAATAAACAGGAACCTCATCGTTCCATGGGAGTCTTCCATAGGCCGCAAGGTGCCTATCATACAAATAGTGAGCTATATCGAGGTGCTTGAAATATTGCACATTCAACATTTTTCTTTTTGAACCTTCCTTGAAATTAAACATTGACTTCGCCATTTCTTTTGTAACTCTTTGTTTTACATTCTCCCATTTATCGGGACCCATTACTGTTTCCTTTCTCTTTCTCATGACTTCTACAAATGTATCAGTCATTGGCCCAAGATTTTTGTACACATTTACTAGTTTGCCCAATGAATGTGTAACTATTTCGAGGCTTTGTCAACTCTCAGCAGGTAGAGTCAAAGCCACGAGATCTCTCCGCAATTTTGCATAAAGTTGTTGACACCTTTCTGAGGTGCATTGCGCCATGTTTCTTTCCCATGGTATATCATATATGTCAGCCGAATAAGTTGTGGTGGGTAGACAACCTTCTTCTTGAATGTAGTGTTCTACCCTATGTCTATTTTGACCAACATTTGGAGCATTTTCAGCCTCTGCATCAATATATAAAATTTTGTATATTAAAAAAAATACATGTAAACAAATTTGTACAAATTGAATGAAAAAAATATTGAAATTGATGGCAACCTCGACGTGGTTGGCTAGCATCTTCTCCACCTTGAAACTGTTGAGAACCAAAATGACCCTGGTGAAAACCAGCACCACCAGTTGTTGATTGGCCTCCGGGGAAATAAATATCACCACCTTCACGCAATCTACTACCACTTATTGATAGCCCTCTAAGGGTATTTGAACCACCACTAGCCTCTCGAGAGGAGAGAGAAACTTCATAAACAAATATGAATTTATAATCAATTGAAAAATACATGCATACATATAAATACACGTACATATTCATTGATTAAATTGTGTTCAAACCATACCATGACTAGGTGAAACATGGGCATCCATAGATGGAGTAGAGACCCTTATCTTCTTATTAGCTTGTAAAAAATAAAAAATGAAACCTATTAACAACTAATTTAACTCACAAAGTTGATAAAAAATCAATTCCATATGTACACACATGTATGGAGATTTAAGATTATATTTAAATTTACCATGAAAAGCTCTCGATCCCTGATCCCCCCATCTCGTAGAGATATGGGATTCTGTTGATATTCGTCATTCATCCTCCATGATATATATATCTACGATGGACATTTACAATTATTTTTTAAATAACTAATTTAAATTAAATTCAAAATAAATTTCAGAAAATTAATGTAATTTAGTGTAAACAAATTATGTAAAACACAACTTTCAAAGCAC
This sequence comes from Pinus albicaulis, assembly GCA_034641835.2. Lineage (NCBI taxonomy): Eukaryota > Viridiplantae > Streptophyta > Pinopsida > Pinales > Pinaceae > Pinus > Pinus albicaulis. The sequence goes on from CM076582.1 coordinate 332,132,732, forward strand.
TAATCAATGTGTGAAACTCAATTTAAGCAAAAAAAATGTTATAAAAATGATAAGTTCAAAAAATTGTGTTTTACATGGTGGGAGCACACTTGGTATAAAATTGAAAAAAACACATTGTCATTAAAAAAGAAGTGAAATTCCATTTAAACAAAAATTTGTTGAAGTCCCTGCATTTTAATTTCATAAAAATGTGAAGTTCACCACTTGTTGCAAATGTGAAGTTCACCAAGTTGCGCTTTACATGGTGTGGTGGGAGCACACTTGGTATATAATTGAAAAAAGCACATGGTCATTAAAAATGACGCATTTATAAGTACACAACACACACATATCTAAGATATGTTACAATGTCGATTAATAAATTTTGAAGGAGAGCGTCTCAACACTAATTTATCTTTGAGAGATGAATTTTGAATTTTTGAAGAAGAGCGTCTCAAAACTAATTCATATTTGAGAGATGAATCTTGAATTTTTGAAGAAGAGTGTCTCAAAACTAATTCATCTTTGAAAGATGAATCTTGCATTGGCATTGCCCTGTATAATTCTAATTCATCTATTAATTCATCTTTGATAGATGAATCCTGAATTTGCAATGCCCCACGCAATAGATCAACAGACATCTTATTCACATTTGTACAATGCCTTATACTAAAAAATTGAAATTGGCTAACAATATTGTTTGCTATTCCATGCAGTTCTTTTAGCCTCTTCTTCTTAACTTGGTACACACCATTCATCTGGTTGCACACAAGTTCAGAATTGGTGAAAACTACAATTCTATTTGATCCATACTCCATCGTTGTTCCCAAGCCTTCTATCAATCCAATATAATATGCCTCGTTGTTTGTTGTTCTTCCCAGTATATTCATTTTGCTTTGGATGACTTTGCTAGTCGCAATATTGGAAAGCACATATGTAATCACTGTTTTCCCTGGATTGGGATAGAAAAAAACTTCTATGCATAATTTCCATTTTTCAACCATATTTAATGGTTTTCTTATCCCTAAAATATATATATATATATATATATATATATATATTAAATTGACATTTATTGCAAATGCATGGGAGAAATGAAAAACTTCTATTTAGTTCTATTCTAGAGATTGACTATAGGGCATTTACTAGATATGTCACCTTTCATAAAAGATGAGATCCAGAGGCTACCTGGCCCTTTATAGACTTTGCCTATAGAACTACCATGGATATGAAAATGAAAAACTTCTAATTAGATATATTCTAGAGATTGGATTTAGGGGCATTTACTCTTAGGTTAAAACCTATGTTTTGTATCAAATCAATTTTGGTTTCAATGGGAAACTTTTATGGCTAATTTATGTTTTACATGTTGAATAAAAAAGGTTTTTTCTCTCTCATTGTTTGAGACCATGGATATGAAAATGAAAAAATATATACTTGGTTAAAACCTATGTTTTGTATCAAATTACATTTTGTTTCTAAATACTATATACATGTTGAATATAAACGTTTTTTTCTCTCTCATTGTTTGAGACCATGGATATGAAAATGAAAAACTTCTAATTAGATCTATTATAGAGATTGAATGTAGGGGCATTTACTCTTAGGTTAAAACCTATGTTTTGTATCAAATCACTTTTGGTTTCAATGGGAAACTTTTATGGCTAGTTTTTGTTTTACATGTTGAATATAAAAGGTTTTTTCTCTCTCATTGTTTGAGACCATGGATATGAAAATGGAAAACTATATACTTGGTTAAAACCTATGTTTTGTATCAAATTAATTTTTTTTTCTAAATACTATATACATGTTCAATATAAAAGTTTTTTTCTCTCTCATTGTTTGAGACCATGGATATGAAAATGAAAAACTTCTAATTAGATCTATTCTAGAGATTGAATGTAGGGGCATTTACTCTTAGCTTAAAACCTATTTTTTGTATCAAATCACTTTTGATTTCAATGAGAAAATTTTATGGCTAATTTGTGTTTTTCATGTTGAATATAAAAGGTTTTTTCTCTCTCATTGTTTGAGACCATGGATATGAAAATGAAAAACTATATACTTGGTTAAAACCTATGTTTTGTATCAAATTACTTTTTGTTTCTAAATAATATATACATGTTGATTATAATTTTTTTTTCTCTCTCATTTTTTGATACCATCTATTCTAGAGATTGAATTTAGGGGCATTTACTCTTAGGTTAAAACCCATGTTTTGTATCAAATCACTTTTGGTTTCAATGGGAAAATTTTATGGCTAATTTGTGTTTTACATGTTGATTATAAAAGGTTTTTTCAATGAGACCATGGATATGAAAATGAAAAACTTCTAATTAGATCTATTCTAGAGATTGAATGTAGGGGCATTTACTCTTAGGTTAAAACCTATGTTTTGTATCAAATCACTTTTGGTTTCAATGGGAAACTTTTATGGCTAATTTGTGTTTTACATGTTGAATATAAAAGATTTTTTCTCTCTCATTGTTTGAGACCATGGATATGAAAATGAAAAAATATGTACTTGGTTAAAACCTATGTTTTGTATCAAATTATTTTTTGTTTCAAAATACTATATACATGTTGAATATAAAAGTTTTTTTCTCTCTCATTGTTTGAGACCATGAATATGAAAATGAAAAACTTCTAATTAGATCTATTCTAGAGATTGACTGTAGGGGCATTTACTCTTAGGTTAAAACCTATGTCATGTATCAAATCACTTTTGGTTTCAATGGGAAACTTTTATGGCTAATTTGTGTTTTACATGTTGAATATAAAAGGTTTTTTCTCTCTCTCATTGTTTGAGACCATGGATATGAAAATGAAAAACTTCTATTTAGATCTATTCTAGAGATATGGCTAATTTGTATTTTGCATGTTGAATATAAAAGGTTTTTTTCTCTCTCATTGTTTGAGAGGTCATGGATATGAAAATGAAAATTTTTTATTTAAAACTATTCTAGAGATTGAATGTAGGGGCATTTACTCTTAGGTTAAAAAATATGTTTTGTATCAAATCACTTTTCGTTTCAATTGGAAACTTTTATGGCTAATTTGTGTTTTACATGTTGAATATAAAAGGTTTTTTCTCTCTCATTGTTTGAGACCATGGATATGAAAATAAAAAACTATATACTTGGTTAAAACTTATGTTTTATATCAAATTACTTTTTGTTTCTAAATACTATATACATGTTGACTGTAGGGGCATTTAGATCTATTCCAGAGATAGAATGTAGGGACATTTACTAGATATGTCACCTTTCATAAAAGATGAGATCTAGAGGCTACCTGGCCCTTTACAGACTCTTCCTATAGAACTACCATGGATATGAAACTAAAAAACTTCTAATTAGATCTATTCTAGAGATTGAATGTAGGGGAATTTATTCTTAGGTTAAAACCTATGTTTTGTATCAAATCACTTTTGGTTTCAATGAGAAACTTTTATGGCTAATTTGTGTTTTACATGTTGAATATAAAAGGTTTTTTCTCTCTCATTGTTTGAGAGGTCATGGATATGAAAATGAAAAACTTCTATTTAAAACTATTCCAGAGATTGAATGTAGGGGAATTTACTCTTAGGTTAAAACCTATGTTTTGTATCAAATCACTTTTGGTTTCAATGGGAAACTTTTATGGCTAATTTGTGTTTTACATGTTGAATATAAAAGGTTTTTTTCTCTCTCATTGTTTAAGACCATGGATATGAAAATGAAAAACTTCTATTTAGATCTATTCTAGAGATATGGCTAATTTGTGTTTTACATGCATTGAATATAAAAGGTTTTTTCTCTCATTATTTGAGACCATGGATATGAAAATGAAAAACTTCTATTTAAAACTATTCAGGAATGAATGGTAGGCGTGACTATAAAGTTATTTTTTTCTCTTTGTATCAATCATGGAACAATGAAGGCTTGCTAAATATTTATAACATGCAACAGGTCTAAAAAATTTTCTCTCTCATTATTTGATATAGATATGAAGATGAAGAAGAAACTAATGAATATAAGATGAAAAAGACATGTTGCCACATTGATAAAGATTTTTTCTCATTTGTTTGAACACAGATGAATTTGAAAAACTATGTCAACCTGTTCCAGGAGGTTGGTGACGGGGTATACTCTGAGTTAAAACCTAGCAAGGGGAATCCTTTTAGTTTAATGAAACCTTCATAATCAATTTATTTTATGTATAGGATATAAAAAGTTTTCTCTCATTGTTTAGTGTGATTATGAAAACAAACTTCTATTTAGATCTAATTAAAGACAATAATTGTATTTGTAAATTATTGTTCTCAAAGTTTTCTCTATATTATTTTACAGACCATGGATATGAAAATGAAAAAATTCTATTTAAAAATGTTCCAGAGATTGACTGTAGGGGCATTTACTAAGTTTAAAACCTATGTTTTGTATCAAATCACTTTTGGTTTCAATGGGAAACCTGTATGGCTAATTTGTGTTTTACATGTTGAATATAAAAAGTTTTTTCTCTCTCTCATTGTTTGAGACCATGGATATGAAAATGAAAAAATTCTATTTAGATATATTCCAGAGATTGACTGTAGGAGCATTTACTGGATATGTCACCTTTCATAAAAGATGAGATCCAGAGGCTACCTGGCCTTTTACAGACTCTGCCTATAGAACTTGTAGAAGTTAACACTACTTGTCCCAACTATACCCTATCAAGGGTGTAGAAGACCCGTAGAATCACTTAAACTACTTTACATAGACATAAGGGTGTATAAGAATACATACGAATGCATGTGTTTTACATTGAATATTTTTCATTTTCTTAAGAATCTATTTTCAAAACAATTAACTATATACTTGGTTAAAACCTATATGTTTTGTATCAAATTACTTTTTGTCTCTAAATACTATGTTTTTTACATTGAATAATTTTCATTTTATTAAAAATCTATTTGAAACAATTTAACTATATAAGGTTAAAACCTATGTTTTGTATCAAATCACTTTTGGTTTCAATGGGAAAATTTTATGGCTAATTTGTGTTAAATTAGATGTTGAATATAAAAGGTTTTTTCTCTCTCATTGTTTGAGACCATGGATATGAAAATGAAAAATGGGAAAATTTTATGGCTAATTTGTGTTAAATTACATGTTGAATATAAAAGGTTTTTTCTCTCTCATTGTTTGAGACCATGGATATGAAAATGAAAAACTTCTATTTAGATCTATTCCAGAGATATGGCTAATTTGTGTTTTACATGTTGAATATAAAAGGTTTTTTCTCTCTCATTGTTTGAGAGGTCATGGATATGAAAATGAAAAAATTTATCTTTAAAACTATTCCAGAGATTGATTGTAGGGTCATTTACTCTTAGGTTAAAACCTATATTTTGTACCAAATAACTTTTTGTTTCAATGAAAATTTTTTATGGTTAATTTGTGTTTTACATGTTGAATATAAAAGGTTTTTTTCTCTCTCATTGTTTGAGACCATGGATGTGAAAATGAAAAACTTCTATTTAGATCTATTCCAGAGATTGAATGTAGGGGCATTTACTGGATATGTCACCTTTCATAAAATATGAGATCCAAAGGCTATCTGGCCCTTTACAAACTCTGCCTATAGAACTATCAAATCACTTTTGGTTTCAATGGTTTGTTTATTGGCTAATGTGTTCTTATCAAATCAATTGGTTGCAAGTTATGTGCAAATAATGGATGAGGAATGAGGTGATGTTGATCATAACCTTTACATCTATATGATAGGAAGCTTGATATACATAAGAAGGTTTAGACTAGATATTAATTTGGAATTTATATTAGTTGGAATATTTCAACGTAACAGAGTCATCTATTACCAACAAACATATATTAAGATACAAGTGAAAGAGACTACAAACAATTGACTATAGTACCCAAAAGGTGAGAAATTTACATTGACAACATAGAGAGATTCAACTAGGCTTGTGTGGATGACATGAAAAGTACAAGTGGACAATGTATAATTCTACTTAGAAGAGTCTTTGGTTGCATGTTTAAGCAAGAAAGAGTCATTACTTGGACAATGTATAATTCTACTTAGAAGAGTATTTGGTTGCATGGTTAAGCAAGAAAGAGTCATTACTTTCTCTATCTAGAGTAGAAGTGGAATACATAGTAGTTACTTCTTTTTGCAGACAAGTGTTTTGGATGAAATGGGCTCTACAAGATATTAAGGTAAATTTCAGTGAACCTATATCTATTAAGTGTTTCAATACAAGTGTAATAATAATTTAAAAAATAAAATATTCTACTTCCTTCAATCAATAAACATATCATCATAAAGTACCACTTCCTCACACAACAAGTCTTTGAGAAAATAGTGAAGATGGAATACATACCCACAAAGGCTCTTGTTAGAGAACGATTTGAATATGTGAGAAACAAACTAGGGATAGTTCTTGTAAATTATTGTCACTTATTTGACTTCAAAAGAAGAGCCTATAATACTACAAATAATATGAAATTGAGTGCAATACTATGTGGGAGAGTACACAATATATAAGTGGAAAAATACAATATAAGGAAGCATTAAAAAGAGTAACAAGAAGCATATGATTGTGTCAATAATTTGAAGTAGTCAAGAAGCATAACAAAGGACCATCATCAAAGAAGCATATGATTGTGTCAATAATTTGAAGTAGTCAAGAAGCATAACAAAGGACCATCATCAAATTGCAAGATCAAGTAGTATTCTTCATGAAGAAGCAACATTAACTAGGTTCATCATTTAAAGTTTCATTTTTTAATGAAAGTATTTATAAAAAAAAAAGCACATATGTATATATAATTTATATAAACATGTAAATAAATATTCTCAAATGTACACAGTAGTATTATAAATTTTCATATCTAATTAATAGATGTTGAAGATGAGTCTAGCTCATTATTTATTGGCATTATCATTACTTTCTCAAAAGCTCCTCTTGAATATAAAAATGAATATGGAATGAATCATTGTACATTATGAAGAGTCATGAGATCCACATTTCCACCATACTATTTGCAAGTTCTATATGAAGATATGTAGTCTAATAACTAATAAGTTATGATATTTGTGTAAATATGAAAATGGTTCTATGATATAAATGCCAACATGGGATCAAACTACAATGTTACATTTCATTCCATCACTACTATTCCTCTAAATCCTTTAGCTTTGTATTATGAAAGAAAATTTATATATGCTATGCTATATTTGAATGCTAGATTTAAATGTATACAAATGGTGAATGCTTAAAGTATTAAATTAGAAATTGGTTGTAGGTCTTATAAAAGATAAACTTCATTTGCAGAAGAAGAATTAACATCACATTCTTCATATCTCTCCAAGAGGACTATATTTAACAGAATTTTTTGAGTAGATCATGAAGATAATAAAAAAAAGACATTTGGAAAAGGAAAATAAAGATCTAATTTCATATGATAGTCAATAAGGTAGTGCATAAATTCAAGCAAACAATGAAACAAATCTCAAAGAAATATTAATATTGCAGGGGAATTTCATACATGTAATAAAAAAACCAGAAAAAGAGGGAAACAAAAAATTTCACAATTAGATATCATTGAAAGAGACACCACTAGTACTAATATATTGAATAACTTCATACATTGAAAAACTACAAATGGAAATGGAGAAACAAACATCAATAGACTCTAAATGGCCTTTCATACAATTATTTTTTTGACAGAATCCTCGAAGACTTAGACTAATGCCCTACAATGAAGTTTTCACATACATTCAGAAACAATAAAAAACAATTTATGTTATAAAGAGAAAGAAAGAACCAAAAAATATGTATATATCTGCAAAAATCCGTGTATCTACATAGAAGGATTGAGAAACAAACAAAATAAAAGGGAGTAGGACACATTAATAAACAAAACAAAATAAAAGGGATCAAGGCACACTAAGTTGGGGTAAGAGGAGTTTTATATGGGGAGGAAAGTTAAAAAGAAATTGTTTCAAAGAAGAATTGGGAGAGGGTACACATAATTGGGCGAAACTGAAGTGTACCAAGTTATATTGTAATTTTTACCTCTAAATTGTAATTAGTTGGAAAGGACAAACAATCAATCCATTGACGATTGATTGGGGCTCAGGTCGTGTTTATAGAAAACAGAACAGATTAAAAAACTGGTATCAATCCAAAAACAGAATAGATTGGAAAACCGGTATCAATCTAAAAACAAACAGAACATATTGGAAAATTGGTATCAATCTAAAAACATAACATATTGGAAAACTAGTATCAATCTAAAAACAGAACAGATTGGAACACTGGTATCAATCTAAAAACAGAACAGATTGGAACACTGGTATCAATATATGAATGAAAGTAAGTAACTGTTGCACACGTCATGGCATTCACACCCTCTCATGTAGCAAACAAACAACTATATCGTGTTCAATCATCTACTTGATAGGCCACATTGCAATAACCCTAAGGAACATTCTTGTTGATCCTTCCCATGTTTATCTCATAAAATTTTATCAGGGGATGTTAGGATTTGCATAAGCCAATCAAGGTTATTGATTGGTGTGATGCTTTTGAATTAAGGATATTGTTTATATTTGAAAATATTGGTATTAATACCTAGCTAGTTCCCAGTGAACTAAAATAAGTTAAAAAAAAAATTGAATGCACATTGTGTTAACTTGTAAATAGTAAAAGAAATATGAAAGAATAATGAATACTTTGTAAATAATAAAAGATATAAAACGAATAGAATTAGAGTAAATAGGTGATTGTGACCAGTCCATTCTTACTTATACATGTCTCTCCCTATATATCTACCATTCTAAATGCCTCTAGTCATTGTGCATCATAAATAAAAAACGCCTAAATACACATACTTTTTCTCTATGCCAAACCCACTCCTAGTTTCGAAACAAGCCTAAATCTCAATTTTAAATCCAAATAAAGAAATGTGAAAAAATAGACATGAATAAACCTTTTAGAATATTAAACTAAGAATTACATTACTGTATTAATATGATTTCTAATAACCAAAATCATCAAAAATATTTGGTATCACACTCCGCCCTTAATAGCTTGTTGTGGTGTCTCTGGCAGGTGCTTGTGGGTAAGTACTCACTGTAGTAACTAACTGTGTTTCCATAGGAGTAAGCTGTGTAGGGGAAAGTTTTTTGTGTCCTATTTTATTATTCCCTCAATACTAACTTACTTACTGGCTTTCAATACGTGTAGCCTTACCATTACATGGCTTTCCATGCATCTCCGAAATCAATACAAGAACATATAGGATATAACAGAGCTCTTATAAGCTGCCTTAATAGCTGGTTGCAATAGCTTGCTGTGGTGTCTCTGAAAGGTGCTTGTGGGTAAGTACTCACTGTAGTAACTAACTATGTTTCCATAGGAGTAAGTTGTGTAGGGGGAAGTTTTTTGTGTCCTATTTTATTATTCCCTCAATACTAACTTACTTACTGGATTTCAATACGTGTAGCCTTACCATTACATGGCTTTCCATGTATCTCCGTAATCAATACAAGAACATATGGGATATAACAGAGCTCTTATAAGCGGCCTTAATAGTTATGCGTGGATGTTTAAAAAAATATAAACAAACAGAATAAAATGGACATTGTCTGGAATGTGTCCATTAAGATGATACCCTACTTAAACAAGGATAAAATATTAAGTCACGATTCAGGAAATCTGTTGAACTCAAAATTCACAATCACGAATCAATAATATCTCATCAAAGCAATCAAAGCAATCTCTCTTAACGGTATTGGAAAACACCTCAGCTAATTCATTTCATGGTTTTAGATTACCTGGAAATTTGCTTGGCGCAACTCCTGAGCAGCAATTTGCGGGTGCCAAATCAGCAACAGAGCAGCAGCAGCGCCACAAAAATGATTCGCGGGTGTCAAATCAGCAACAGAGCAGCAACAGTGTCACAAAAATGAATAGAAACGAAAATCACAGCAGAATCCCGCGAAAAATAGATTATGCAAACAAAGACACGCGAAAATGAGAGAAGTTCGCGGGTGATATATTTATAAAATATGAGTTCGGCTGACCTAAAACTTCGGCCAAACTATTGTTTCTGGTTTTCCCACCTTCGGCTAAAAATCTGTTTTCCCACGCCGTCAGTATGTCGTCAATCTAAATGGAAAAATGAGTTCGACCGAACTTTTTCTAAAGTTCGACCGAACTATTGCGGAAAAATGTTTTAAGCCCCTGATTCTTACAAAAGTGTAACCCAACTTCACATTTTCACCCAAAGCCATAGCCAATCCTTGAAAACATAGGAATTTGGTTTAAGGGAAAATCCTAAATATTTAAACCCAAATGCCGAGTCTAAGAGAAGAAAGGGTAAAGAAGATCCGAGGTTTGATAACAAGGAACTTGAAGAGATGTTATGGATCAGACATGACTTGCCAAAATTTATCTGCATTCCAGTAGCCTTTGGATAGAGGTTAAGAATCTTAATCAGTGAATTTTCATTTTCTTCTAAGGCAACACCAAATAAGAGGATATCATCAACAAAAATATTCACATCCCGCAATGTGGATTCCTTTAAAAGTTCCTGAATCTCGAGCTTGTTTGACAAGACGACTTAAAGCTTCAGCAATTAAAAGGAACAAAAAAGGAGACATAGGGTATCCCTGATGAAGCCCTCTAGATGGATGGAAAAAATCGGAGGGGGAAACCTTTATAAGGACAAAAAAGGATGCAGATTGAATAAATCCCATGATCCATTCCACAACTTCCATAGCCATCCCAATCTGAATCAATAAGAGCCTTAGAAAGGTCTAGTTAACCCTGTCATAAGCTTTAGATAAATCTAATTTGAGCGCAAAGGAGGCATTTTTGTTTAGATGAACAGAGTGAAGAAATTCTTGTGCCAAGGACACATCATCATGAATTTGTCGCTTATGTAGAAATCCAAAATGTTCCTCAGAGATAATACTGCTCAGAATGAGTGGCTTCAAACGTAGAGAAATTATTTTTGAAATCAACTTGTAAATCAAATTGCAACAAGGGATTGGACAAAAATCTCTAAAAGTAGAGGGGTTTTGACTCTTAGGGATGAGTGCAATAAAGGTCGAGTTTATAGAGCCCAGGACCTTTCCAGATCTTTGAGATTCCTTTACAACTTTTAGAAAATCATCTTGTAGTAAATAAAAAAAACCTAAGTAGAATTCGATGGTCAAACCATCCGGGCCTGGGCTCTTATCCTTTTGGAAAGATCGAAGAATATGTTCAAGTTCAACATCATCAACTTCTTTTTTAAGGACGTAATTCATTTCTTCCGAAATCATTCGAGGAAAGAGATTAAGGACTTGTAAAATTTCCTGAATCAGGCAGCCTTCAGGGGCAGAGAAGGCATCCTTGAAATGATGTAAACCGACTCTAGATTTTTCCTTAAAGGAGCTTGCTTTTGAACCATCTAAATTATGGATCTCCCGAATAGTGTTCTTATTTCTTCTGTAGGATGCAAATCGATGGAAGAACTTGGTGTTATTATCTCCTTCCTTAATCCAAATTGCACGACTTTTTAAACGCCATAGTTGTTCCTCCTTCAATAGAAGGTCATGTCGCTTAATCTCCAAGGATTTTAAAGAGTCAAGATCTGCTTCAAAGAGAATACCATTTTTATTTGAATTATAGAGGATGGCAATATCAGCTTCAGTATTTTTAAAACTTTATTGTTGATTGGAAGGAAAATTTTGAAACCATCTCTTTTTCACCTTTTTTATATTGGCAATTTTTGATGCCCATTGTTTCATATATGGAATGGGCGGATCCGAAGATAGATGCATCTAGGAATTGGAAATCAGAGACCTATACTCCACCTCTAATAACCACGACGGGTTGAATTTAAAGGGAGAGGGAGGTTTCGGCTCAGGGAAATCAATAGACATAATTATAGGGAGATGATTAGACAAACCACCATCTTCTACCCATGACTGAATTATGAAATTCCTGTCTAGAAGACCACCCGAAATAAGAAATCTATCCAGTATCTTAGCTACAATTTCATCATTCTTATGCTTATTACACCAATTAGGGGTAATTTTCCAGGGTTGTACATCCAAAAACCTATGGGATTCCTAAAGGGATAGAAAGAAAGGGGCCAAAGGGTCAACTCTAGCCGAAACACCCCAAACCTCCTGTTGAGATAGGGTAAAATTAAGGTCTCCTCCCAAAATCATGGATTGTGAATGAGCGAATTCAACAGAGAGAAGGGATGACCAGAAAGTACTTTTTTCTGAGCAGGGACCATAAATATTAAATAAGGAGAAAGATAAACCAGACTTATGGTTAACGCAGGAGGAACTAATAATGGCCTGGTGGCAGTTAGAGGAGAGGACTGAAATGGAAGGGCAGCAAGCTATCACCAAGCCTCCAGCCTGCCCCACAGCGTCACTAAAAGCGAAAGACCAGTATTTTAACCATTTTGACAAAAAATCCACAACACGGGAACCCGACACCTTAGTTTCTTGCATAAGGACATCTAGGGAAACGATTTTTACTAACCGTTTGAAGGCTAATTGAGAGGGGGCACCCCCAAGACCCCGCACGTTCATCGAAAGGACTATCATAAGAGACCCTTCTTAGGGCCTTTCCTTGCTCCAAGGGCCCGCTGAATAGTTTTTTGTCTACCCGCACTAATATCCATAGAGGCTTGGTTATGTGCTTTAGACAGGTGGATCTTACGACCTAAAATGATTTTAGGTGTCGGATCAATAGCCAAGCCACCTTTAACAACAATGTTAGAATTTTGAGTGGAGCAAGAACAAAACTTTGAAACATAGGATGGAGAGGGAGGGGTAAGGGAAGATACACAAGAAACAGCCAGTGGAGACTCCACCAGAGGGCGAAATGGAGGAGATGGCAAGGGAGGGGGTAGACTAAGAGAAACAAGGAGAGGCATGGAGACAAAAAGAGAGGAGGATGAATTGCCACCATTTTCAAAACATTGAGGAAGATTATTTTCAGAATTTAAAGGAGGGGGAAGGGAAAAATCGGGCATACCTTTGTCAGCAGTAGTCATGTCGACAAGGACCTATTGAGGAACATCCTTTATCTCCTTAGAAGTGCCAAACCCAGAGACGAGAGAGTCAGTTCGAGATTTTTGGCTAGATTCAATCTTTTTCCATAATTTTATATATTTAGGCCGAGAGAGGTCAGAACGCGGGCATTGCATGGAAAGGTGGCCAACCTGTCTACATAAGAAAAATCTGAAAGGTAGTTTCCAGTAATCAAGCTTCTGCGTCCATGTACTCCCATGCATTTCGAGAACAATGCCTTCATATAAACCTTCGCGAACATCTAATTTGACTTGGATCTTTGCACATATATGATCCAATTTTGTATCCTAGTCTTCTTTTAGGGCAATGAACGTGCCCAGTTTATTTCCAATAGCTTCGAGAAGGGGACATTGCCAGAAAAATTGAGGGAGCCTCGACAAGATAACCCAAACTCTTTGCAAGTGTTGTGGGGCATGATCAACGTTGAAATGAACGTCCCATTGCTGAAGCACAAGGCCAACTGGACCCCAATTCCATACTCGATCAACCAATTTTAGTTTATCGTTTGTAAAATTTAACTTGAAAAGGAGCCAACCTCGAGAAAGCTGGTGAAAGGATGGTGAATATCCTAGTAGGGGCCTGTTCATTAATCCATGCAGAGATTGCCTCAGAAGACGCCATTCGTCTGCCGAAATGTTCCACAAGCGCGTTCTCCAGGTACTCTGGTACCTCCGAAATTGCTATGTCTTCCCCAACAATGAGCTTGGCATTACCAGACTTTGGGCGAACGCCTTTCCTGGCTCATTTGGTTTTGTGACTGTTTGCCTGAGATAGATCCTCCCCGGTGAAGGTGGTACAGTCACTGTTAGGTAGTACAGAGGAGCCATCATGCAGAGGAATGGAGGAATAAGGTAAATCATCTATTTGAGTGCCTTGGGATGAGAACCAGAAGGAATGATTTGCTCTGCACATAAATTCATATTGTCCTGGAAGAACGTGACCAACCTCCATAATGTAAATGAGATCCACTTCATCCTCGCTCATGATGACGTAAACGTAACAGCTGCCCACGCGAGGAAGAGAGATCGAGCAACGATGTCAGAGGAGAGGAGGGAGAAAAGGTGGCGGCAAAGTGAAATGAAGAGAAAACTGATACATGGAGACTCGTGAACCTAAGATAGACTACCCAAACCCACAAACGCGGAACCGAAGGTCACATGTAAGGAAGTTGCAGAGTCCGAAGACCGCAAGGGCCGAAAAAAATCATCGAAGAAATCAGAGCTCCTCATATCTAGTTTTGAATTATATATATATATATATATATATATGAATGATTATTTTTAAGTTGTAATTCGAGAAACTATCGTTCAAATATCTCCCGACGTAGCTCAAATTACGGAGAAGAGGAAATGTTGTAGGACTTTAGAGGTTTACTAGCAATTATGTGTTAGGCGGGCTGCTGTGTTCCTCTAGGTCACCAAAAAAAAGTCTAGAAAATGTCATTTATCATAAAAGGGCTACAAATCTTGGCCTATCAACCAAAAATACGAGTAATTCTACTAATCCACAACAAAGTATCATACACTAACAACGACACTAATTACAACAAGAACATACTTATTCTCTGGAGATTTAGAATGAAAACTTGGGTAGAGAATGAGGAAATGCATGTGACATTAGAATTAATTTCCTTGAGTTGACTAAATTTTCTTCATCTTCTTGGATCAAGGCATTCATGCTCTTCTGTCCCTTGTTCCTGTCCTCCTTGACCATCTTGGGGGGTTCATTGAAAGATTGTGGATGAACTGCTAAATGGGGATTTGAAGAACTCGAATTAGATTGCATGCTATCTGTTTGACTCTTAGATTTGAGATATACCTTATAATAGTATCGATATGGTGGTCTAACTTGGATTGCAGATATTTATCGAGGTAGTTCTCTTCTAGAGAAATAAACAAGTGTGGATCATCTAGATCCATGTCTTTTAGGCAGTCTCGAGTCTCATCCTCTTCCACTACTAAGCTAGTTGGTTCCTTTGGTAAAAAACTTTGCTATGTACCTTCTGGATTTTTTTTCTCAGGATTTGTTGCAGGTGAAAAATATTTGGGAATACTTTTAACAGCTGGCCAAGAGACTGATTAATTATATTTTTACACTGTAGACTCATTCGAAGAGGAGAGAGATGCGAACCTATTTCTAGATTATACATAAACAAATGCTTTAGTGAACATAATGGTCACTTCTTTGTCGAACTTGGGGCCAAATCCAACACATATTATCATATCTAAAAATTGGGTTATTTCCAGAGAGAGGAGAAAGCCCTGTACAAAGTGGATATTAAAAAAAATCATAGGTACTTGATAAAAATCATTCCTTTTATTTGCACTTGACTCTAGTTGTATTTAATAACTAACTTGGAGCATTAGCTATGACACAATTCTGATAAACATTCATTGGATGTTTGACAATTATGTGTTGAAAATAATGATTGATTTCCGACCACAATATGTTGAGGTGTTGGATATCTGACCACAATACGTTTTTCGAATTATTCGACAAAATTTTACCAAAAAACTAGGAGCTACATAATTTCGTCGAAAAACCCACAAACAACCATCAAATTTTAGTAAATCAAGAAATAAACCCTAACCACTAAAAGTGTGACACCTCATAGAATAGTTCTAAGTATAGAAGTTTTAATACCCTTTTTACGTTATGACACCAACATGAGTTAGTGTGGATATTGGGCTTAATTCATAAATGCATTTAAAGGTTAAAATTACATAATAATAATTAATTGATGTAACGCCTAGCATGAGACACTCAATATAATAGAGATATATGATTAAGTCAAATAAGTGAATGGTGCCTCTCATGGTTGAAATTTAACTTTAATGTTAAACTACAATAGATATGATCATCCAAAAATAGAGTTTTTCACACTCTAACAAGTATTTTGTTTTACGGTTTACATAAAGTTTATGAATAATCACATTCCAGGAAATCAATTTGTCATTTTGAAATGAATATTTATCGGGCTCCCCGAGAAATTTGGTTGGGAGTGATCTTGAAGCTATCATGGGTAACCCTGACATCGATTTGGCGACCCTAACTATTTTTGAAAAGCCACCTGGATCCCTTGCACTCACAAATCCCCGTCCTAAGGCCTCAAATGTCACAATTCGCAAGAATACCAAATCGGGTTCCAAACTATTAAAAGGGAAAATGAAATCTATCTCATTTTTCTCGGATGACGAGGGGAATTTTACAGAAATTTCAATTGCTATGAGTGGGGATCTATATGAAAAATCACAAGCGCTTAGAGCAAGCTTTCTTGGGGATGGTAAGCCATGAATAAAATATTTTCAATGAATATTATGGGTTTTTGATATCATGGGGAATGAGATAGCGGATGTTGCGGAGCAATTCAGGGTTAATGGAAACATACTTGCAAATTTAAACTCCATATTTATTGCCCTTATTCCCAAGGCTGCCAACCCGACATCCTTTGGGGAATTCAGGCCGATTTCACTTTGCAATCTGATATATAAAATCACTTCTAACTGATTGCTAATCGCATCAAGACAACATGGGAAAAGCATATTTCAAGGGAACAATATAGTTTTTTAAGGGGCCGTTCTATACATGAAACTGTGGCAGTCGCACAAGAAGCATTACATTCTATGCATTTAGAAAGAAGGGAAGCATTGATCATGAAGATCAACCTTATGAAAGCCTATGATTCATTAGACTGGTCTTACATTAGACTTGTCCTCCTTAAAATTGGTCTGCCGATTCCCATCATCAGATGGATCATGTCTTGTATTACCACTGTCCGGTATGAGGTGATCATAAACGGTCTACCCACTGTTTTTTTCGATGTGGCCAGGGGATTGCAGCAGGGTTGTGCCCTCTCCCCTATGATATTTATCCTCGTTATGGACGGGTTTAGTAAAATGTTGCGCAGGGCTGAACAAAGTGGATGCATAAAAGGTTTTTCTTTTTCTTCCTCTACATCCACCACTCATTCACTCTTTGTGGATGACATCCTGTTATTTGGTGGCCTTAACAGAAATAAATGGTTTTATGTTCTTTATAACATGATCATATTTGGGTCTGCGTCAGGTTTATACATTAATAAGAGGAAATCTGCTCTCATATATGAATATGGAGATATGGAGGAAATCAAATTCATAGTTTATTTTCTGGGGGTTGATTATAGGATTGCTACAGATGGTCTTAAGTATCTGGGTTTCTTCATTAAGCCATGTGGATATACAAATCGTGATTGGGGATGGATGATTGACAGATTCAGGGGGAAAATCTGTAAATGGACCCATCACTGGCTATCGATGGGGGGCAGATTCATTATGGTGCAAGTTGTCCTTTCTCAATTGATCGTATATTGGGCCCATTTGTTCTATTTGCCGCAATAGATCATACGGGAGATCAACAAAATAGTGGCCCAGTTTCTATGGGGAGGATCTTACTCACTACACAAATATCACTTGTGCAAATTGGAGCCTCTATGTCACCCGAAAACTCTGGATGGCTGGGGCATTTTGAATGTTCGGGACTTTAATATGGCTCTCTTAGTCAAATCATTCTGGTGTGCCATTAGGTGAAGTGGAATTTGGAACGATATTATCAGACATAAGTATTTAAATGGAGATCCCCTACGATTACTTATGTGCAATGAATTTCTATCTCCACCTTCCAAATTGACTATTTGGGCGAGTTTTCTAAAGATTCTGGATCACATAGCATGCATAATTGTTTGGGTTTTCCGCGATGGTGGGATTATCCCTCTCGGATCAAGCAGAATTCTGGGAATTAATTCTCAGATCTTGCTTCCACCTGCTCTTATCCATATAATGACTCACAATGGCACTCACTTCCTATCTCAGACCATCTTGCAATGGTCTTTTGGTCCCCTGATTTTTAAATCTCCACAATAGTTGGGCCTGATAGGAGACGATGCTGAGACTTGGGATCAATATAGGATGATGCTCAGTGGATTTGGATTGTGCTACGATAAGGGAGGAGATTTTATTACTTGGGACGGTCACCTCGTTGAAGATTCATTGATTGTGAAAGACATCTATACGGGGATCAATTCAAACAGATATATAGAACAACATACAACGTTGTTTTCTCACTTCTGGAAGCAACAAATACCAACCAAGATTATTCTTTTTTGCTGCCTGGTATGGAAAGGTAAGGTCCTAACCTGGGATAATTTGATCAAAAGGGGGCACCATGGTCTAAATAGATGTGCCATATTCTGTTGTGGAGAAGAATCCATCACCCATTTATTTTTTAGTTGTCCAGTGGTTTTAAACATATGGAGGCTCTTTCGGCATCCCTCCATGGATCCGATATGGGTGCCTACAGACATCATCTCCACTACAAATCTATGGGCCAAACTAAAGGGTAAGTACAGGTCTCTTCCTTTCTTCTTCATATGGGAGATATGGTTGGCACACAACAGATTAATTTTTGATAATATGGATTTTCATATTTCACACATTTATGCCTCAATTATGCGATGGATTGATGAGCGCCACTTGCATTTTTCTGGGATTGTGGATGGATCTCATAGAATCAGACCACACGATATTTCCATCCTAGAAGTTTTCTTTGATAGGGCATGCAAGGATGGGATTATCGGTTGTGGTGCCTGGGTCAAAATATCTGGATTTGAAAGAATACATTTACACTGGAATGGTGGCCCTGGCACAAATAACAAGGCTGATTTTATGTCCATTTGAGGTGCTCTGGTTATGGTCATTAAATTAAGATTGAATCAGCCCAGCTTCTATGGTGACTCGAGGCTAGTGGTGGATTGCATTCAAGGAAATAGTTTTCTTCATATTCCGAGATTACAGGGATGGCTTCTCCGGATAAAATGACTATGGACGAAACTGGATAGGCCCACCATCTCACATATCTTCTGAGAAAACAATAGGACGGAGGATGGTTTATCAAAAGGGGGCATCAATGACAACTTTGGAAGCATGTATGTGTTGCACTACAGGGATGGCACTCTTTTTTGGGAGAATACAATTCCAATTCCTTGATCTGCAGTATTTCAGCGAGCCGGTTCCATTTTATATGTTTCTTCAAGCGAGCCAACTCAGATTTCAAGTGAGGCTGCCTATGCCGTCAACCATTGGAGACTATATAGTCAGAATGAAATGATAAGTAATGTGCTATGAGTAATGATAGTTTGTGTTGTATCTCTCTAATGTGTGATGAGTGTTTTTATGCTCAGAAATTAGACATGCCACATACAGACTACCATCCTCTTTCTGTCTTTGAAAGGGATATTTGTCAAGAGTGTTATTGGAAATTCGAATTATTTCTCGCTGCCTTCAGCTGGGAATGAAAATAATGTTTAATGAACTGTTTAGTAATTAATATAACAGGGTTTTTTTCCTTTTGAAAAAAAGTATTAAATAAAACGACTATGTATCGATTTTTGATAAGGATTCAATCTTTAAACTTTGAAGGATGAAATATTTTTTTGTACGCAAACTTAGGTTTATTTTTATAATAAGTGATGGTCCGAGTTGTACATGGTTACTTTACAAGTAGACGATTTTTTCAATTCATATTTTGGGTGGGGCTTTTGTTTTTAGTGGCGGGATGGGGATTTGTGATTTCTCTACCTCGCTCTGTAGCAGAATTAAAGAATTTCACAACCCAGTTTCCTTCCCTTCCATCACAGAGCCTCTTTCTTTTCGCTTATATCATTTTGTGAGAACAATGATGGGGAGAATGATATTAGTGGTGGTGGTGTCGCTGCTATTTCTCTGTGTGGCCATCGGGGTTGTGATGGTGGCGTACTTTTTTTTCTTTCTAAATTGAGCTAATTCTATTTATGTAAAGATAATAGTACAAAACTGCCTCAGTTCAGCTGCACTAGCCTGAAACTGGGCTTGAAAGTCAAGCATAGTTCTAAAACTAAGCTGCCCATATAGGGAAACCAGCTCTTTAATAGCAGTATCACCGCCCTTGTGTAGGGAAACCGGTGGAATAGTTATAATTGTTATGAGACAGTAACAAAAAACTAACACTATCATTAACGAAAACCAGTAAGCTATTATGCATTGTAGAAAACCAGCATTGCTAAGAAAATAAACAAGTTCAAAGACCATACTGCGCCATGTCATTGCAGAGTCAGTTGGAAGTGGCAGGAGATGGCTGTTCCTCCACTATTGGGCAACTGAAATCGTCTTCAGGATCCTCCGCTTCAGTTTTCCTGTTGTGGCCTTCAGCGCCCTGTTCAACATTCGCGTCCACCTGCAAGGAAGAGAGACCAGTGGGGGGTTTGGCTAGGCCAGCAGGCTCGGGTAAGTCCTCTTGCGGCGTGGAAGCTGAAGTGGAACGATGCTCGACAGAGGCGGAGTGAGGGTCGAAATGAGCAGGGGAGGAGGCAGTCCAGGTAGGAGGGCTAAGGGTGGCATCCTCACGCAGAGTTATAGTGATTAATGTAGTGATAGAAGGGCGATTGAAAGCACTATCAAACCTCAACTCCGCTCTTTGCGTGGTCTGGCGAATTAAATGGCTGCTAGTAGGCTGAGGGGCGGGGGAGGAGAAGCGATGGGGGACTTCAGGCGGAAGGGAGGCCGGAGGACATCCATGGTCAGAAACAAAAGGAAATTCAAAGAATTGTCTGCTGGAGGAAGGGCGCTCCCCTGTCAAGCTTCCTCGAGTGCCTCCTTGACGCGCTGTCATGCGCTGCCTGAGTCGAGGCATGGCTGAGCCGAGAGGCACTGTTTCGAAAGGCTCGTGATGCTGAAGAGGAGCCGAAGAAGCGGAAGAACCTGGAGTGAGCTGAGGCACAACAGTCAGGATCGGATTTGCAGACGTGCTTGAAGTTTGCTGAAGAGCAGTGGAAGCACCTGGGCAGAAATTGCTGTTGGAGAAGTGCGCGTCCGGAGCAAATTCAATACAACTATAAAGCGAACAACGCCTGCCTGTGACTGTGCGAGCGCTTGGCTCAGCACAGTGGGCAGGGCACGCGCCGCCTAGGGGAGCCATACAACTGCATGGAGAGACGGTGAGCTCGTCGGACCGATAACTGGTTTCCATAATGCATGAACCAGGCGATCCAAGGCGTATGTAATGCCGGCGCGGAGGAATGAATGCTGGAGAGTTAATGCTACCTGTGGGAGGAATGAATGCAGTGTTTATGGCGCCGTGGAGGGCCATGTGGCCACCACGCGCTGTGTGCATTGGGAAATGGCCAGGGCCAATTGTCCCCATGCGTTTAATGTCCATCCGCATCCGGAGAATTTTGATCATTTTGCACCAGTTTGATGCAATTCTGAAGTGTGTCCCTGTCATGAATAGTATGAATAGGGCCATGAATGAGAGAGCCTGTGCTTTCAACTCCTAGATTGGCTAGGAGGTCTGCAACCTTATTACCTTCTCTTTTGGTGTGAACAAAGGATATGGCTTGATTGTTGTCTAGCCATCTGCTGAGATTGTCGAGACGTGAGGCCATTCTCCAACTAGTGGCAACTTTAGTGGTTCTGGTGCCTTGAAGAAGTTGAGTAGCTATGGCAATGAGGATCTGAGAATCTCCCTCTATAATGATAGGGGAAAGATTGTATAGGTGAGAAAGGATAAGTCCTTGCCAGAGTCCTTCCAGTTCCACCGAGTTGTTGGTGTCCCAGCCTATCGAGCCATAGTAAATAGCAAGAGTGTTCCCCTGAGAATTTCTGAGGATGCCGCCAAAGCCTGCTGGGCCTGGATTCCCCTTGGAGGTGCCATCAAAGTTTAGTTTGTAGATGCCTGGAGGAGGAGGTGTCCAGGGGATTGGTATGCTAGGAGTCTTTTGCTTAGAGGTGTTAGGCTTGATCGCTATCCGTAGCTGCCAATTTTGCCATATTGCTGCTTCCTTAGATTGTTTGGGGAGATCCTCCTCCTTCCATGGATGCATAGCGAGGGTTTCTTGAAGATTTTTGATGAAGTTGTCCCAGATGATGTCCAAAGGAGTTGTTTGATGTTTGAAGATCCTTTTGTTTCGCTCCTTCCAAAGAGTCCAGAAGAGGAAGCCTGGGATCAGCTGCCAGAGATAGTTAAGAATGGGACTATTGTAAGGTCGCTGGGGCCAGAGGCGCATTATGGTGACTAGGTCCCCTTTTGGCTTGCTGCGTTGACTTCTGAAACATATTTTTTCCCATAGTTGATGAGCAAGATGGCAAGTCATCATGAGGTGTTGCATTGTTTCCACGTCTTTCTTACAATTTGGACATTGAGAGGGGCCGCTGAAGCCACGCTTGAGCAAGTTGTCCCAAGTAAGGATCCTTTTGTGACTAAGTATCCAGAGAAAGGTAGAGATTTTAGGCCAAGTGCCTGGAGCCCAGAAAAATTGCCAAAGCCTGTCTTTCGGAAGCTGGATAGGATACGTTAGAGAGAAGGCTTCCTTCATAGTGAACATACCTTTGGGAGAGTATCCCCAACGAAGCACGTCTGGTTCCTCAGAGCATCTTATTTTCCATCGTTGAAGTTCTTGTTGGAGAGCTTCCTGAATGTTACTGTGAGCATTGGGTAGGATTGAGGAGGGGTGCTTCCATTGCCTGAAATCATTGGTGGCAGTATGAGTCCAGCTCTGATGAACTTTGATTTCTTCCAGGGGGTTGTTTCTTCGATTGTTGGAGAGGCTGAGAATTTCAATAAGTTGAGGATGCTGCTGCCAGGAGTCTGTCCAGAATCTGGCTGTGTGCCCATTTCTTATTTCCCAGAAGTTGTGCTGCTGTATGAGAGCGAAGTGCTGTTTGGCAGCTTTCCATATGAGTGAACCAGCTGCTCCAGGGTGAAGTCTGACCAGGTCTTCATGCGGCCTGTTATTAGCATATTTAGCTGTCCATATTTTAGCCCATGGTTTCAAAGGATTTGAGAGCCAGTTCCACCAAAGTATTGCCCCCATAACCTCATTGCTGTGAATGGGATTTCTGAGCCCCAGACCTCCAGCTGCTTTGGGGGAGCAAACCATGCTCCAGTTGACCAGGGCCCATTTGCGCTTTTGGTCTGAAGAGCCCCAGAGGAATCGTCGTTGCAGATTCCTGATTTGATTGAGCACCCACTTTAGAGCTGCAAGCACAGAAAAAAGATATAGAGGCATGGATTGCAGGACCGCTTTGATGAGGATAAGTCTGCTGGATATATTGAGCGCTCTATAAGTCCAGGAGGAGAGCCGAGCTTCCAGTTTTTCCAATAGAATATTCCAAGTGGAGTGCTTGATAGCAGTGGCAATAAGAGGGGCACCTAAGTACTTGGAAGGGAGTTGGGCGGGAGTGAAGCCTAGAATTCAGGTTATGCTGGATTGGATTAGAGGAGGGGTGTTAAAAAAGAAAAGCTGGGATTTGGAGACATTGACAGTCATACCAGAGGCTGTGGAGAAGAGGTTAAGAATTTTTTTGAAAGATCTAGCTTCCTGGACTGAAGGGAACCCAAATAGCATATTGTCATCAACAAATTGTTGATTAGTGGTGAGAGAGCCATGAAGGGAGAGACCACGCAAATGGTTAGTGAGGACAACATGATGGATGAGCTTGCTGAGACCTTCAGACATGAGGACGAAGATGAAGGGTGATAGGGGGTCGCCTTGTCTGATGCCCCTTGAAGGTTTGAACGGTATAGAAGGAATGCCATTGACAAGAATGGAGTACAAGGGCGTGGTAATGAGGGACACAACCCATCTTATCCACATTCGGTCAAAGCCAAAAGCTAAAAGGATGCTTTGAATATAATGCCAGCTTAGTTTATCGAATGCTTTTGATAAATCAATTTTGAGGAGCATACCTGGCTTTTTGGAAGTTTTGATAGAATGAATGACTTCATGCGTGAGGATGACGCCATCCATGTTTTACTGTCCTTCTACATATCCAGTTTGTTCTGGCGATATGAGGAGAGGGAGGAGAGTCTTTAGTCTGTTAGCTATGATCTTGGAAATGATTTTATAGATCACGTTGCAGAGGGCAATAGGCCTGAACTTTTCCGGAATGCTAGGATATTTTTCTTTCGGTACCAGGGCTATGAAGGTGGCATTTAAGGAGGGGAGGAGCCAGTGAGCAGCTCCGGATTCTTCCACTAGCTGCCAGACTTCTGCTTTAATAAGATCCCAGAAAATGTGGAAAAAATTAGAGGTGAAGCCATCGGGCCCGGGCGCCTTGCCGTCCTTCATTTGAGTCACTGCAGATTCAACTTCTTGAAGAGTGACTGGACGGAGTAACATCTTGTTGTGCTCATCAGTGACTAATTTGGGAATGAGTTGAGATATTTGATCTATGGCCGACTGTCGATCTACTGTATGGTCTTCCTGCTGTATGCTTTGAAAATGGTCCAGTAGAACTTGTTCGATTTCCTCTTGTTGTTCCACTCTTGCTCCTTGCTGATTGGTTATATGAGGAATGTGGTTTTTCATTCTTCTTTGTATTGTTGATTCGTGGAAGAATTTTGTGTTCTTCTCCCCTTCCTTTAACCAGGTTATTCTAGATTTTTTCCGCCACAGGAGTTCTTCTTGCTTACGTCTCTCCTCTAGTTGCTTGTGTAGATCTTGTTCCTGAGTAGCGAGCTCTTCGGTTCTGCCTCCACTTATGATTTTTTGCTGAGTTTCTTCCATTTTGCTTTCGAGGATTTTGATTTCTTGAAATATGTTTCCAAAGACAGAGACGTTCCAGTTCTTGATGACTGCTTTGAGATGCTTGAGCTTTTGTTGAAATTGGTACATTTTCGAGCCAGGGGGTGGTGTAAAGCTCTGCCATGCTTGAGTGACAACATCTCTGAATGAGGAATGTGAGAGCCAAAATGCTTCAAATTTGAATGGCTTTTTGTATTGAAGACCAACATTTTTCCAATGGAGCATAATGGGCCAATGGTCCGACCCTGTCTGCGGAAGGATTGAAGCCGCTAGGTCCCCCCCTATGTGGATGGAATTGTCAGAAATGAGGAAACGATCTAACTTTGAAGCGATCTGTTGAGTACCAGTTCTCTTATTGTTCCAAGTGAACGTGCCATTTGAGAAGGGAATGTCTATTAGCCAACTTTTGGCTATGAATTCTCTGAAGTGAGCGCTGTCCTGGTCTGCTCTGAGTCTTCCCCCTGTTCTTTCTCCCATCTTCGTGATCATATTGAAGTCCCCTGCAGCAATCCATAGGGGGTAAGTTCTGTTTGAATTTAAATTCGCCATGGTTTGAAGAAGAGCTATTTTCCTTGCCTGGTCCTGTGGGAAGTAAACGTTGGATAGATGCCTGTGAATGTTGGATCCAATGGGGTGGAAAGTTGCTTGTATAAGGTGGTGCGCCGCATGAAAATTGGAAAGATCTATGGACAAAGTGTCCCAGATGATAGCAAGTCCTCCTGAAGAACCGGAGGCATCCACTGCCACTGAGCTACAGCTAGGCCAAGCCTTGGTAAGGATTGTTCCTAGAGTTTCACTGCTACACTTTGTTTCTTGAAGAAAGAGTATATTTGGTCTTTCTTTCTGTATCATATTTTTGAGAATTTTGTGCTTTCCGGGGCTGTTGAGCCCTCTAATGTTCCAAGAGATTAACTTCATGTGGAACTGTTTGACGGAGGTTTGAAGAACCTTGTAAGCTTAGGATATCGACCTGAGTTGACCAATATTTGCCCTATGGTGATGGTACACTGCCAGTCCGGCTTTCGCCCTCTTTTTTTTTATTCTCTTGTGATTTTGAGGCTGTCCCAATGGCTGCCAGGTTGGATGTCGAGCTTCTTTTGCTGATGGGCGTTTGAGAAGACCTTTTCTAATTTTTCAATTTGATGAGGGTTGATGGTGTCAAAATTCTGGTTTTTGCAAGCTTCCTCAAGCTCTGATATGTCGAGTTCGCCTAGGTCTAGGCCTTCAGAATCCTCTTCCATGAAAGTCTCTTGACTTCCACTGATCAGGGCCTCATTAGAGACAACGGGTTGGGGATCAGGGTTATCAACTTCCATTGTGGCAGGATTCCAGGGTAGGAGCTTGATCCCAGCAGAGTGGCTGTCTGGGTTGGTTTCAGAAGAAAGCTTTTGGTCTGGGGTTTGCACGGGGTTGGGTTTGGCTGAATGCTTTGGAATATCCGATGGTTGAGAGGGGGCTATAACCTGGCTAGGATCAATCTCAGAGGCAAGATCAGGGTTGGAGAGAGCAGCAAAGCTATTACTGGTGGAAGGAGCATTGGAAGAGGGAGAGGGTTTCTTACTGGTCGTGGCAGGTTTCCTGCCATGCCTTCTTCACTGGGTGACTCTGGTGAAACCATCAGCTTCCGGTGCTGCCTCTGCCTCCTTTGCCTGAGCCTGTGTGGTAAGGGGGCAATCTCTGAAAAGATTCCCCAGTGCATGGCATCTTCGACATCTGAAAGGGACATGCTCATAGTCTAATGGCTGAATCCATTCAAAATCATCATGGTAAATACTTACAGCATCCGGTAGGGGCTTGTCTAGATGCATTTGGACGCAAATGCGAGCATAAGAAGTGTATCGATGAAGCTTTGTTTCTTCTGCAATCTTGATGAACTCCCTGAGGCCTTTACTGATTGCTTGGAGTGATTCTTCGTCCCAATACTCTAGGGGTAACGAGTATAGGCGTATCCAGATAGGTGCCCAATTGAAGTTTTCTTTGTCTGGGTTGAATCTTTCTACCTAGTTCCGAAGATATAACCCAGTTGAGTTGAAAAAGTAAGGCCCTCCATCCATTACTCTGTTTCTATCTTCGATGCAGTTGAAGATTGCTGTGAAGAATCCCTTTGGTCCAAGTTGTAGCGTAACTTTCCCTTTGGGCTTCCATTTGGAAGCAACCCAGCCATACAGGGCTTTCTCAGTCGGCCAGAAGCCGATAAATTTGCCAATGAGAGCGTGGTCTCTCATGTACTGGATTCGAGCGTTTATCCGATGGCTGGGCAGTTCGATCTTGGGTCTTTCTGTCGCGATGGGTTTGCAGGTAGAGGACTTGGGCACCTCCGCCTCTTGCTGAGTTTGCGTGGTAGGCACTTTAGGAAGCGGCGTTTCTTGGCTTTTTTCGGCAGTTTCGTTGCTTTGCACCGAGCTAACGTGGGTGCCATCATTGTTGACAGGGGGGGGTTGTCCTCCCCCCCCCGAGCTGGAGGCCATAGACAGTGAGCAGACCGTGCGGGCTGGCTGGGAGCAGGCCAATACGACTGAACAGTGGCGCCGACAGGCTAGGGTTTCTGCAGAGACGTCCGTGAGCGTTTCATCCCCTCATGCATCTGAGTCTTGTGATGGTGGTGTACTTGTGCACAACAAGAAAAGCTTTTTTTTAGCACCATAAGTTAGCACCACTTACGTTACGTGGTGCTAATGTGGTGTAAATGTTTATGTATCATATTAAAAATGAAGTATATTACCATAAGTTAGCACCACTTAAGTTATGTGGTGTTAATGTGATGTAAATTTTTATGTATTATATTAAAAATGAAATATATCACCATAAGTTAGCACCACTAATGTTATGTGGTGTTAATGTGGTGTAAATGTTTATGTATTATATTAAAAATGAAGTATATCACCATAATTTAGTACCACTTACGTTATATGGTGTTAATGTGGTGTAAATGTTTATGTATCATATTAAAAATGAAGTATATAATCACCATATTTGATGGACAAGTTAGCACCATTCTTACTATGTGGAGTTAAAGTGAAATAATGTTTTATTGATCTTATTGGAAGTAGAGTATATCACTATATATTTAAAGAAGTGGTGTCTGCTATATTGTCAAGTTCTATAAAGTAGGGTAGTTAACTTTGTGTTTTCCATGTTGGCATTTACAAGTGGATTTATTAATGTGAATTGCCACCATAACCATAAAAAATTACAAATATTTATATTATGAATATATAAATTAGAACTAAACTCACAAATATTTATTTTATAATATTTATTTGTTTGTCATATTTACATGTAAAACTAAAATTCATTTATGTAAGTTTGCACCATAAATACAACAAATTCAAAGTAATTGTTTTCTAAATATTTTATTTCAATTATTTACTTTTTATATTATTCTCATTTTGCACCATAAATAAAAAAAATTCAAAGTAATTGTTTTCTAAACATTTTATTTCAATTATTTACTTTTTATATTATTTTCATGAGAAAATAAATACACAAAACCATAATAAATAATTATTTATTTTATGAATAAGCCAATTAAGATAAATATTTTTATATTATTGTGATTTCAAAATAAAATAAGGGTGAATTTGATGGAGTTAGGTTACTCTTTTTTGGAAGAAATTTTGTTCCAAAGGTTGAAAATGTATCTTTGTGAGGGTATTTTTTAAGCCCTCCATCAAAGCTTTTAAAAGGTCCATCTAGGACTAAATAAAACCCTCAATTAAACTACATAGCTCCATCGTGCTATGGAGCTTGATGGAGACACATAGCTTGATAGATCTATAATATGTACATGTGCCATTAAATTTTGCTTCAACTTAATGATAGTTTTTTATGGGCTCATGGCATTGAGAATCCAATAGTATTGCACATGGTATAGTATGGTTTGCATTTTTATATTATACTGTAGAAATTATACAAGATGCATGTATATTACCGGGCTCCCCTGATCTAACAAATTATCTTATGTTAAAAATAGAATCCTTCCACTTAATTCTTTGCGGAAATTAAATCGCCAATTGAAAAACACATATGAAGCAAAATCAATCGCACATAAACACATTTGTTTAATAGGAAAGCTTAAAGCTAAAAACCCCAACTATCATATATTATGTATATCAATAGATCATGTAATAATCTCATACAAATCTTAGTACATCAATCTCTCAGTACAATCAACAATCATTACACACTGTCATGCAGAAATTTTCATATCCAGGCACCAATTTCTTGCCTCCTGACAGCCTGCCTCCACTATGCAATCCCTGCTGAAGAAGACCCCTGAATGAATTCGAATTGGCCTTACCTTTAGTGTGAAATCCTCATTGGCATATCCAATGTGTGTCAGATGCATTGAATGCATCACTATAGTCACAACAGATAGTCCATCTCACCCTTTCACCTATCTCTCCACTGGAAAGGACATGCAAGTAGTTAACTGCTGTATTTTTTCAGTTGCAAGTGAGTCTCTAGTTGTGAATTAATTAAGTAATTAATTCACTAAACTCTCACTAGTGTATCTTCAGTTAGAGCTAGATACAACTAGCACAACTGAGTTTAATTCATTTAACTGAGTTAAACTAAATAACAACTCCCATAACTACTCTTCCAACTCTGTCACAAATCTGCCACTTCAGTTGTAACTGAGTCCTCCATGCATGAGTCATCAACCACCCTAGGAATTGCGTAATTCCTTCAGCCCACTGATTTTCCAAATCTGTTCACTGAAATAAATTGCTCCAAGAGAATAAGTTGATATTTATTGTCGGATTATTATTAAGGGCTAATAATAATCGACATGCATCTATTTTTAGATTAGCGATCTATAAATAGACTTCGGCCAATCTTCTAAAAATGGAATATCATTTATTTTTCCAACTTGATCAACCATCTACAAATAGCAGCTTGCAACTTATAGAATATGCTCATCATGTCTAAAAATAGACATACACCTAAAAATAGCCTGTGGGCCCCACTTAGTGAAGGTGCTTAATTTTCACTAAGCTTATCATCTTGTTGAATCTCAAAAATCCCTCTCAACAAGATAGGGATTATCCTTCACCCCAATCCTATCTCTATGGTATTCAATTTTTATCCTAGTGAGCGCCTTCATCAGAATATCTACATCCTGATCTTCCATAGGAATGTACTAAAGCAACATGATCTTTTGCTGCACACAATATCTGATATAATGATATCGGATATCTATATGCTTAGATATATCATGAAACACAGGATTAATCGAAAGTTTAATGCAACTCTGAATATCACAATGCATCACTGTAGGATCTAAATGAGAACCAAACAAATCGACCAGGATTTTCCTCATCCAGATAGCCTCACATGCAGCTTGAATTGCTACCTTGTATTCCACTTCCGCTGAAATGAGTGCCATGGATCTTTGTTTCCTGTTGTACCAAGAAACAATTGTATATCCGATGTGATCTTTTTGTCCTTTGGGCTGCCTGTACAATCTGCATCTGTGAAGCCATGAAAATTCACCTCATCCGTCTGTCTGTACAATAAGCCATACTCAGATGTGCCCCTGAGATATCTCAGGACATGCTTGCCTACCTTCCAAAAGAGATTTGTAGGCTTGACCATCGCTTGACTAAGCTGGTTCACTGCATATCATATGTCCAGTCTTGTATTAACTAAATACATAAGCGAACCCACCAACTGTCGATAGACAATAGCATCCACTACCTATGCCGATGTAGCATCCTCTTTCCTCCAATTTCCTGGAAGAGGAGTATCCATGGGCTTGCAGTCCTGCATGTGAAACTTACCAAGTATCTCCTGAGCATACTTGCCTTGAGACACAAACATTTCACCTTCTCGTTGCCATATTTCCAATCCAAGGAAATAATGAAGGAGGCCCAAATCCTTCATATCAAAATCATTTGCAAGATCTTCCTTGCATGAGTGTGTCAACTGCTCATAACCTGTTAGTATTAAATCATCAACATAAAGAAAAATGATTAAAATCTTACCCTCCACCACAATTTGGTATAGGTTTGCATCCGCCTCACTCTTGGTGAAGCCAAGTCTAGTGAAATAGCTGTCGATCTGTGTGTACCAAGCATGGGGTGCTTGTTTTAGCCCAAACAACGCTCTTTTGATTCACCACACATGCGACTCGCTGCTGAAGATCTCAAATCCTTCAGGCTACTCAATGTACACTTCTTCCTCAATGATCCCATTAAGGAATGCAGTCTTCAAATCCATCTGATGAATGTGCCAACCCATCTATGCTGAGAGAGCAAGGATGGTCCTTATGGAAGAGTACCATGTGACATGTGCAAAGGTTTCTTCATAATCAATCCCCTCAATCTGTGAGAAGACCCGGGAAACAAATCTTGCCTTATTCTTCTCGACGCTCACATCAGTAGCTTGCTTTACCTTGTAGATCCATCTTGATCCTACTACTGATTTACCACCAGCCTTGGAACAATCTCCCAAGCATTGTTCCTGACAATGGAGTCATACTCCTCCACCATGGCATCCACCCATGTGGGCTCCTGCGCTGCTTCCTCAAAGGAAGATGGCTCTGTCATGATACACTTGCTCATGAGAACCATGTATCTAGTGAATCGGTCA
Source organism: Pinus albicaulis (assembly GCA_034641835.2). NCBI lineage: Eukaryota > Viridiplantae > Streptophyta > Pinopsida > Pinales > Pinaceae > Pinus > Pinus albicaulis. The sequence continues at coordinate 332,163,990 of CM076582.1, forward strand.
GGTGATTTTCTTTGTCTGCGCTGTGATGTAAAGAATCCTACATTCTATGCTGCATCAAGCTTCAGTCTCTCAACTCCTGTGGTACGCCTTCTACCTATTCTAATGTTTGGCTCTGCATGAGTGGACTCCTCCACTCCATGATCCTCCTCCTGTGGCTGATACACATCTTGAGGCTCATCTTTGGGAACAAGAAGTTCCTCCTCTGCATGCAAGTGTAGCTCCTTCTCAAGCGACAACTTTATGGCTTTCTCCTCATTTAATTTTATATCCCATCACACCACAGTCATCCGACTATTTGGAAAATACACACGATAATTATAGGGTGTTTATGTGTACCCCACAAATATCCCAACTTCTGCAGTTGGCTCCAGCTTCTTCCTGGCATCCTTTGTCACATGAATGTAAACAAATGAGCCAAAAATATTCAAATGAGAAATATCAAGTTTCTTACCAGTAAAAGCTTCTTTAGGTGTACTCATGCCAAGTACTCTATGAGGACAATGGTTTTTCACATAAACCACAGTGTTGCATGCTTCCGCCCACAAGTGCATTGGTAGGCCTTGGTCATGCAGCATAGCTCGTGCAACACCAACGATCGTTTTGTTCTTCCTCTCCACGACCCCATTCTGCTATGGGTTATGAAGCGCTATGAGTTCTCTTTGAATTCCTTCTTTGGTACAAAAGTATTTGAATTCGTTCGAGATATATTCACCACCATTATCGCTCCGTAGAGCCTTCACTTGCTACCCTGACTCCTTCTCCACCAATGCTTTAAAATCACAGAACTTTGAGAATGTTTCACTCTTCTTCTGCATGAAGAATATCCAGCATCTACGAGAATATTCATAAAAAAATATAACATAATACCTGTGTTTTGCTGTTGAAACAACCGAGAAAGGTCCACACACATCTGTGTGAATTCTCTCTTGGATCATCGAAGCACGATTCTCCTTCTCATGAAAGGTGTTCTTCACAAACTTACCCATAGTACATCCCTTGCACTGATCTAACTGCGCAAGAGTACCATTGGGAAGTCCAGTAGAAATATGCTGCAAAATATTCAAGCACCATGGTGAAGATGGCCCAATCTCCTGTGTCATAATTCGCCCTCATCCCGGCTCACCACTTCTTCTGCTTTTCCCATCATTGCAACGAAACCATATACCTCCAGCTTGTAGAGATTATTAACTCAAATCCCTATCCTCTTGGTTTGACCCGTTGTTTTATGTTGCAGGAAATATTTTCCTTCACTGAAAACAATGTCATAACCTTTGTCCTCTGACGCAAGCATAGAGCTTGCAATACCCGCAAACTATAACTTTGTACATATACAAATGCATCATCTTAACTTTCCAATAAAACTCCATGAGTTGAGGCAATCTCAATTTATTATGCAAACGCTTATCTTTCAATACCCTAAACTTTATAATTTTCAACTCTTCTTGGAATTAAGTTTCAATCTTCAATGCATTTTCAACTCACTCAATCCAACATCAATCCAACAGCAGTCCCACACTTACAATGGAATTTAACTTCACCTCACACATTTAGACCAAATGCCAATCACTTTTGATTCAACATATTATGATTTATAAAAACCATTTTCTCATACATACAAGGTTCTTCAGCTACATTCCTAATGTTTCAACACCTAAGTCCCTCTCTCAACATTTTGAGATTTAAGAAACCCCAATTTGTATGTATCCATTATTTAACACATTTTAATCATCGATTTTGCCTTTCAACATTTGAACCAGTGTACACAACCAATAAACATGCAAATACTCACCTTCACCGCCTTGCGCTCTCAATATTGAATCTGGTTCACCAATCATTGATGTGGCGCTGCCTTCACTTTCCTATATCGCACTATCAGACCATTTGAATTTCTTTCTCTACGCCTTCATGAGATCATACAGTCCTCTTTCTGGACTTCCAACTCAGCATTAACACAGTTAACACATTAATTGATTTTCAGCAATCTAAAATTACCTCCGCAATACTTTGTAAATTCAATCAATTCCAGCAAACAACGTTTTCACAATTCATCCTTTTTCATATCGATTTCAGGCTTGGTTTGAAATCGAATGTCAACAAATAACTGCTTACCTTCAAAATGCACCTCCTCCTGTTTCTAGATATTTATTTCCAAACACTGTTAACATTTCTGCGCTAAGGGTTTTAAATTACCATTCGAATTCTTGCATTAATCTCCAGACCACACCTTCAGGTTCTGGAATTCACCGGCAATCAAACTTCTCGATTCCACTGCACGCTGCAATTGAACAAATTGACTGGCTTTTAAAACCTTTGACTCCTTATCCACGTTTCTCTGCAATTGGATTTCTTCATACTATCTGGAAATATTTGCGTTTTCCTCAGAAGCTAAAGTTCCATATCAATTACAACATGCACTGTTACAAATCATTACAATTCGTTTGCGCCCAACTTAGAACAGATTCTGATTGCAACTATCGAACTCAGTTTTTATATATCCACCTAGTTAAACTACGCATCTCATGCTCAATTCAATTCTCACCCATTCACTGTTGAATATATATATGCTCTCATTCACTGCAACAGCCCTTCCCACAATTACAGTGATTTATAAACAGAATTTGAAACTGAGTTCTGCGCTCTTCAATGTGCTTTGTACAAGATCTAGGTACAAATCTGCGTTGGATTTAAACAACAAACTCTGCATTGCATTTAAACAACAAACTCTGCATTGCATTTAAACAGCGCCTTTTCATACATGCTAATCACACAGTATCAAGAGAATCCACTTCTACGCAGAGATTGTAAACTCATTTGCGTGCTGGACATTTTCATTTAACAATAAAACAATTACTTCAATTCTATCACTTCAGCAAACAGAGTGTAATCTTTGATTCATTCATTTCTTACCACTGAACTTGGAGTTTGTGCAGATCCATTTAATGAAAACAACGTTCCATCATCCAATTCATCGTGTGCTTTCATACTTTTGAGTATACAGTGTTTCAACACAAAGGGTTATCGATTTCCACAAATCGATGCCAGCAAGTCTCTTACCACATATTTATCATTCCACTTCTTGATTATGGATTTCAATCATTCATAAAAACTACGCTAAGGCACATGTTTTAATTCTTAATCACAAATTTAACATTCTCAAACAATAACCAACATTCGAAAGCTCACTTAGGCAGAATTTAACCATACATAAACAAGTCCATTAAGGGGCATAACTCAAAATCACACTTTCATAAAAAATTAACATACTTACAAACTGATCTTCTTGGCCAAATATTCAACGTTCTTGGCCCTTACAAATTGCCAGAGGCTTACAGCCTTGGCTGTTCAAAACCAGCTCTCTACCACACTCTCCCTCTTTCCAACTATCTCAATGTCTTTTTCTCTCAAAACCCATCCTATTTATACAATTTTTAAAAATCATTTAATTAAATGCTCAATCCCTTCAATTCCTCAACAAACCCCTAAATCTCTCAACATCCCTAAAGGATAGGTCTTTATCCCTAAAATCCTTCAACTAATTAAATTCCCTCATATCCTTTTACTAATAAAAAGATATTTACAAAAATCCTCACCTTCTCCTATTTTATTCAAATTAATTAATAAAATATTAAAAATCATCACACCCCCTTTTAACATATTTACAAAAAAAAAAAAAAACGCCCTTGATGCTCCTGCATCAGACTCCCCATGTAAGAAAATTCATGACCACCTGGTCATAAGTCTGGATATTTCCTCCTGGATCCCAAATTTTATTTTGTAATTTTTCCGTGCTTGTCGATTGCTTTACTACTATTGTTATCTGCTGTTGTCTTCCCGGTTTCCATATTTTGTGCTGTAATGCTCCACTTGCTCTGCTCTTGCAATATTTCACTGTCATTCTCTTGTTGTCACTCCTTTTCTTTCTTTCGGCTGTCTTTCTCTGGGATGTTTTTATCATTATCCTCCTTATCAACTCAATTTCTCTATCTAGTATGTCCTCTGTCTGCTGATTGTTTCCATCTCTTGATTGCTGAACTCTCATTCTTGCTTGTTCTTCACTTGTTTTGATTGCTTCCTTTTCACCGTTACTGCTATTTTGCACCTTTTCTGCTGCTGCTACTATAAATGTTGCGGCCTCCCAAACTTTTTGTCCCTTTGCAACATTCCTTTGCTCATCATCTACAATTTCTTTTTGATTATTATTTATGACAACTGCTTTGTCATCCTTCTTCAGCAATCTATCCTTAACATTCTTTAGTAGATGTTTTTCCTCTCCTTCTTCCATTTGGCTATCCACCTGTGCCAAATATGTTCCAGCGTCTGCAACAACATCTTCAATCATAAGACAATCATTATAATAAAAAAAATAAGGCCTCTGTACCTCTTTTCCCTTTAGCAACACTTCAGTATGTTGTGTTGGTTTCTCTTCTTCTGTCAGCATATCAGTATGCTGATCCAAACTCAAAGAACTCTTGAGACTGTCAGCTAGTCTCCCTTTCTCATCAGCTATTTCAATGATGTCTTCCAGCATTTGTCCACTATAGTGAACTGATTCTTTCCCAGCCTCTGCTTCAAAACTTTCATCTTCTGGAAGGTACTCTTTCACATCTTTGACAACTTCAAAACACTGCCTATCTTCTTCCAAACCTGCAATCACACACAAATCATTAGTTTTAAAATCACAAGACCTTACGGTCTTATTTGATGCTTCAGTCATCAAGTCTTCGGGCTGCCTCGAATCATTCATATGATTCAACTCCTCTAGCTCTTCATCACTTTCAAAAAGTAATGGTCCACTCTCTGGGTAACATATTGAAACATCTTCTTCAACATCTTCCTTTTGCTGTAGCTCAACTGTTTTGAGCTTCTCTATCCTCTGTCTGGCATCTATAACCTGTTCAAGTTCCCTTAGTTCCTTTATCAACTGCATATTTACCTGATGATTCCACTTCTCTTGTAGCCTCTGCCACTTCAGCTTCTTTCTTATGACATAACCATGCTTCTGGTCTTCCTCATTTCTTTGCGACATCTCCATTAACACCTCAAGCTGAACTGCTATCTCAGCCTTCTCCCTCTCATATTCCTCTTTGCTTAACTGTCTCTGTATGCCAATTACCTTGGCATCCTTCTTCTTTTGTCCTTTGCTGTGGTTTATTTCAGAACCTCTGTTACGACCGTCACTAGTCATCATCCTTTCCATCTCTATGAGTCCCTTACTCACTTTACTATGAGTTGTACTAAAGCCTCTTCAGCAGCAAGTCCTGTCCTGCTGCCACTTACCTCACCAAGCTCTCCTCACTCAGTCTTTTGGCAAGCAATTGGTTCTCTATCTCCGGAACCTCCTTTGAGCACTTCTCTTTTCTCTTCTTGGCTTCAACTCATTTGCCTGTTTTAAGAACACAACTGTCCTCCTTTTCCAATCTCTATTGGAATTTCTCAAGGTTCTGCCACCTCTATGTTTTCACTAAGAAACTTTCACCAGTTCCTCTTTATCTGTTAGCAATTCTAATCACATTTCCTTTTGGGAGTTGCAATAATACTTCAATGCAAAGACTACAATATTCAAATCCAAATAAAACCATAACATCTTACCTCCACGATCTCATCTGATCTTGTCCTTCCATTTACCTGTACTTCAATCTCATCATTCCTGCAATTCTTTCCAGCAAATCTTTATGCTTCCTCTGCTCAAATTCACTGTCAATCATATTTTAGAATCTGATCCTTTCTTCCAATCTTCCGGCTTTATCTGCAAACTTTAGCTGTCAGCAACAATTCCTTCCTTGCTGAGTTTCTTCCACTTAGAAATCAGTAACAGCTTCCTTGATCTCCTTTGCTGAGATACTTCATTGCTGCAACCATCAATCCTCAATCCATTTCTTGTCAGTGAAACTCAATTCAAAATTAAACAACACAATACCTGCACGATTCTTCATTCATTCAGCTGTACTCTGGTTGCTTGACTGTCAGATTAGAATCTGATCTCCCTTTCAGTCACTCATCACACATTCAAACACACTTTAGTTTTCAACAAAACCTTCTGTCTTCATTTAGAAAAACAAACATTCTTCATTTCAATAGAGTCAGGCTCTGATACCAAAAATGACGCAAGCCTAGAGCTTGCAATACCCGCAAACTATAACTTTGTACATATACAAATGAATCATCTTAACTTTCCAATAAAACTCCATGAGTTGAGGCAATCTCAATTTATTATGCAAACGCTTATCTTTCAATACCTTAAACTTTATAATTTTCAACTCTTCTTGGAATTAAGTTTCAATCTTCAATGCATTTTCAACTCACTCAATCCAACATCAATCCAACAGCAGTCCCACACTTACAATGGCATTTAACTTCACCTCACACATTTAGACCAAATGCCAATCACTTTTGATTCAACATATTATGATTTATAAAAACCATTTTCTCATACATACAAGGTTCTTCAGCTACATTCCCAATGTTTCAACACCTAAGTCCCTCTCTCAACATTTTGAGATTTAAGAAACCCCAATTTGTATGTATCCATTATTTAACACATTTTAATCATCGATTTTGCCTTTCAACATTTGAACCAGTGTACACAACCAATAAACATGCAAATACTCACCTTCACCGCCTTGCGCTCTCAATATTGAATCTGGTTCACCAATCATTGATGTGGCGCTGCCTTCACTTTCCTATATCGCACTATCAGACCATTTGAATTTCTTTCTCTACGCCTTCATGAGATCATATAGTCCTCTTTATGGACTTCCAACTCAGCATTAACACAGTTAACACATCAATTGATTTTCAACAATCTAAAATTACCTCCGCAATACTTTGTAAATTCAATCAATTCCAGCAAACAATGTTTCCAGAATTCATCCTTTTTTCATATCGATTTCAGGCTTGGTTTGAAATCAAATGTCAACAAATAACTACTTACCTTCAGAATGCGCCTCCTCCTATTTCCAGATATTTATTTCCAAACACTGTTAACATTTCTGTGCTAAGGGTTTTAACTTACCATTCGAATTCTTGCATTAATCTCCAGACCACGCCTTCAGGTTCTGGAATTCACCGGCAATCAAACTTCTCGATTCCACTGCACGCTGCAATTGAACAAATTGACTGGCTTTTAAAACCTTTGACTCCTTATCCACGTTTCTACGCAATTGGATTTCTTCATACTATACGCCCGATACGCGTTTTCCTCGAAGGTAAAGTTCCATATCAATTACAACATGCATTGTTACGAATCATTACAATTCGTGTGCGCCCAGCTTAGAACAGATTATGATTGCAACTATCGAACTCAGGTTTTTTTTATATATCCGCCTAGTTAAACTACGCACCTCATGCTCAATTCAATTCTCACCCATTCACTGTTGAATATATATATGCTCTTTTTACCATTCACTGCAACAACCCTTCCCCGCAATTACAGTTGATTTATAAACAGAGTTTAAAACCGAGTCCTACGCTCTTCAATCTGCTTTATACAAGATCTAAGTACAACTCTGCGTTGGAACAAAACAAACTCTGCATTGGATGTAAACAAAACAAACTCTGCATTGGATTTAACAGCGCCCTTTCATACATGCCAGTCTCACAGTATCAAGAGAATTCACTTCTACGCAGAGATTGTAAACTCAATTTCGTGCTGGACATTTTCATTTAACAATAAAACAATTACTTCCATTCTATCACTTCAGCAAACAGAGTGTAATCTTTGATTCATTCATTTCTTTCCACTGAACTTGGAGTTTGTGTAGATCCATTTAATGAAAACAACACTCCATCATACAATTCATCATATGCTTTCATACCTTTGAATATACAGCGTTTCAACACAAAGGGTTATCGATTTCCACAAATCGATGCCAGCAAGTCTCTTACCACATATTTATCATTCCACTTCTTTATTATGGATTTCAGTGATTCATAAGACTCAGCTAAGGCGCATGTTTTAATTCTTAATCACAAATTTAACATTCTCAAACCATAACCAACATTCGAAAGCTCACTTAGGCAGAATTTAACCATACATAAACCAGTCCATTAAGGCGCATAACTCAAAATCACACTTTCATAAAAATTAACATACTTACAAACTGATCTTCTTGGTCAAATATTCAACGTTCTTGGCCCTTACAAATTACCAGAGGCTTACAACCTTGGCTGTTCCAAACCAGCTCTCTACCACACTCTCACTCACAATATCAATGTGTTTTTCTCTCAAAACCCCTTCCTATTTATACAATTTTAAAAATCATTAAATTAAATGCTCAATCCCTTCAAGTCCTCAAAAAACCCCTAAATCTCTCAACATCCCTAAAGGATAGGTCTTTATCCCTAAAATCCTTCAACTAATTAAATTCCCTCATATCCTTTTATTAATAAAAAAGATATTTACAAAAATCCTCACCTTCTCCTATTTTATTCAAATTAATTAATAAAATATTAAAAATCATCACACCCCCTTTTAACATATTTACAAAATAAAAAAAAAAACGCCCTTGATGTATACGCATCATCCTCCAACATTGCGACCGAGACCAAGTTCTTCTTGAGACCTAGAACATGCATAATATATTTCAATAGAAATATTTTACCCGACTCCCTCTTAAAGGTAATGGTTCCAATGCTGGTCGCACATCTACCATCGTTTCCCATCTCTATATGCATTTGGAGATCTTTCTCCTCCAAGTCACTAAAAAACTCCTTGTCTCCCGTCATGTGGAAGGAAGCACCATTATCAAGATACCACACCGATCCCATTGTGCTTGAAACCAAGCATGCGATCAAAGAGAGATCAATTTCAAATTGTGAGGCTAAGGCCTCACCCGCTACAATTCCAACAACCTTCTTGTTCTTATTTTTCTGTGGGCAGTTAGTGGCGAGATGCCCATGTTCGTGACAGTGAAAACACTTCACTTTGGACAAATCCAGCTTCTTGCCTTTAGCCTCGGATTTTGGATGGGATTTATTCCCCTTCCTTTCCTTGCTTTGGCGGCCAAGCGCAATTCTCTTCATCATCATTCTTTGATGAAGAGCCATCCACTGGTACTTCGCCTTATCTCCTCCCACACTAGACCCGACCAAAGTCGCTCCCAATCCGACATTTCTCCCATCCATTGACAGAGTATTGATAATTGTGCCAACTATTTGGTAACCCAAGGAGAGCCAAGCTCACTAAGTCATCATCCAAAGCTGACGATTCCCACACTCCCCAACTCATCCCTACATTGGACAAACTTCATGAGATATTTTGGAATACGTCGCCCTTCTCCATTTTGATTTTTACGAGCTTATCTTTGAACGCCAACTCTGTAAAGGAGCCATTTGCTTTGTATAAAAGATGCATTCAAGAAGCCTTCCACATTGAAAATGGAGTGGCTTTCCTATGAAGGCTTGACACAATATGGTATTTCACATCTTTCAACAAAATTCTTCTTGTCTTCACTACTTTCCTTTGTCATGCGTCAAGTAATGCAACATCGCTAGAAGTAGGCTTAGGAACATCATTATCGATGAAATCCTTCAGACCATTATCTTCAAGCACCGCCTCCATCATGTCCTTCCAGGATATATAATTTTAGCTACCCTCAAGGGCATACTCCAACCACAACCCATTGAAATCCATTTCAATGAATACTCAAATGTCGCACCAAGAAATTCTTGCAGCAAATTCGAATTGTCCACCAGCACAAAAAGTCAACACCGCTTCAAGATTTCAATATTATTTGATTAACACTACTCTGATACCATGTAGAAATTATATAAGATGCATGTGTATTACTGGACTCCCCTGATCTAACAAATTATCTTATGTTAAATACATAATCCTTCCACTTAATTCTTTGCAGAAATTAAATCGCCAATTGCAAAACACATATGAAGCAAAAGAAATCGCACATAAACATAGTTGTTTAACGGGAAAGCTTAACGCTAAAAACCTCAAATATCATATATTTTGTATATTAATGGATCATGTAATAATCTTATACAAATTTTAGTACATCAAGCTCTCAGTACAATCAACAATCATTACACACTGTCATGCAGAAATTTGCATATCTATGCACCAATTTCTTGCCTCACAGCTTGCCTCAACGCCTGATCATGGCAGAAGAAGATCCACTGAATGAATTCGAATTTGCCTTGCTTTGACTACCTGATCCCTCATTGGCATCTCCGTGTGTGTCGATACATTGAATGCATCACTATAGTCTACCTTGAGATAGTCCATCTCACCCTTTCACCTATCTCTCCTTTGGGTCTCCATGGGCCGACATGCGAGTAGTTCGCTAGCATGTTGTTCGGTGCAAGTGAGTCTCTATTCATGAATTAATTAAATAATTAATTCACTAAACTCTCACTAGTGTATCTTCGGTTAGAGCTAGATCTAACTAGCACAAGCGAGTTTAACTCACTTAGCCGAGTTAAACTAAATAACAACTCCCATAACTACTCTTCCAACTCTGTCTTAACTTTTCCACTTAAGTTCTAACTGAGTCCTCATGCATGAGCCACCAATAAACCTTAGGAATTGCGTAATTCCTTCATCCCATTGATTTTCCAAATCTATATACTGAAATTAAGTGCTCCAAGAGAATAAGTTGATGTTTATTGTCGGATTTTTATTAAGAGCTAATAATAATTGACATGCATCTATTTTTAGATCGATGATCTATAAATAGACTTTGCCCAATCTTCTAAAAATAGAATCTCATATATTTTTCCAACTTGATCAACCATATACAAATAGCATCCTGCAACTTATAGAATATTCTCACCATGTCTAAAAATAGCCTGTGAGCCCCACTTAGTGAAGGTGCTTAATTTTCACCAAGCTCATCATCTTGTTGAATCTCAACACTCCCTCTTAACAAGATATGGATTATCCTTCACTTCAATCCTGTCTCTATGGTATTTGAATTTTCTCCTGGTGAGTGCCTTCATTAGAATATCTGCATCCTGATCTTCCGTAGGAATGTACTGAAGCAACATGATCTTCCGCTGCACACAATCTTTGATATGATGATACCGGATATATATATGCTTAGATTTATCATGAAACATAGGATTAATCGAGAGTTTAATGCAACTTTGATTATCACAATGAATCATTGTAGGATCTAAATGAGAACTGAACAAACTGACCAAGATCTTCCTCATTCAGATAGCCTCACATGCAGCTTGACTTGCTGCCATGTATTTTGCTTCCACTAAACTGAGTGCCACAGATCTCTGTTTCCTGCTGTACCAAGAAACAGCTGTAGATATAATACTGAAAACCCCTCCTGATGTTCTCTTTCTATCTGTTGGGCTGCCTGCCCAATCTGCATCTGTGAATCCATGCAACTTCACCTCATCTGTATGTCTGTACCATAAGCTATACTCAGATGTGCCCCTGAGATATCTCAGGACATGCTTTCTGCCTTCCAAAAGAGCTTGGTAGCCTTAACCATCTCTTGACTAAGCTGGTTCACCTCATAGCATATGTCTGGTCTTGTATTAACTAAATACATGAGCAAACCCAACAACTGTCGATAGACAATAGTATCCACTACCTCTATTTATGTAGCATCCTCTTTCCTCCAATTTCCTGGAAGAGGAGTATCCATGGGCTTGCAGTCCTGCATGTGAAACTTACCAAGTATCTCCCAAGAATACTTGCCTTGAGACATAAACAGTTCACCTTCTCTCTGCCATATTTCCAATCGAAGGAAATAATGAAGGAGGCCCAAATCCTTCATCTCAAACTCCTTTGCAAGATCCTCCTTGCATGGGTGTATCAACTGCTCATCACCCATTAGTATTAAGTCATCAACATAAATAAAAATGATTAAAATATTACCCTCCACCACAATTTGGTATAGGTTTTCATCCGCCTCACTCTTGGTGAAGCCAAGTCCAGTGAAATAGTTGTTGATTTGTGTGTACCAATCACGGGGTGCTTGCTTCAGCCAATACAACGCTCTTTTGAGTCTGAACACATGTGACTTGCTGCTGAATATCTCAAATACTTTAGGTTGCTAAATGTACAATTCTTCCTCAATGATCCCATTAAGGAATGCGGTCTTCAAATCCATCTGATGAATGTGCCAACCCATCTATGATGAGAGAGAAAGGATGGTCCTTATGGAAGAATACAGTGCGACAGGTGCAAATGTTTCTTCATAATCAATCCCCTCAATCTATGAGAAGCCCCAGGAAACAAATATTGCCTTATACTTCTTGGCGCTCCCATTAGCAACTTGCTTTACCTTGTAGATCCATCTTGAACCTACCACTGATTTACCAAGTGGCCTTGGAACAATATCCCAAGCATTATTTCTGATAATGGAGTCATACTCCTCCACCATGACATCTACCCATGTGGGCTCCTGGGATGCTTCCTCAAAGGAAGATGGCTCTGTCACGATATACTTGCTCATGAGAGCCATGTATCCAGTGAATCAGTTAGGTGATTGTCTCTGTCTGTGCTATGATGTAGGGACTCCTACATTCTGTGCCACATAAACCTTCAACCTCTCAGCTTTTGTGATACACCTTACGCTATTACGATGTTTGGCTCTGTGTGAGTGGACTCCACTCCATGATCCTCCTCCTGTGGCTGATCCACATCTTGAGGCTCATCTTTGGGAACAAGAAGTTCCTCCTCTGCATGCAAGTGTAGCTCCCTCTCAAGCGACAACTTCATGGCTTTCTCCTCATTGAATTTTATATCTCGTCGCACCACAGTCATCTGACTGTTTGGAAAATACACACGATAATTATGGGGTGTTTCTGTGTACCCCAAAAATATCCCAACTTCTGCAGTCGGCTCCAGCCTTTTCCTGGCGTCCTTTGTCACATGAATGTAAACAAATGAGCCAAAATCTTCAAATGAGAAATATCAGGCTTCTTACTAGTAAAAGCTTCTTCAGGTGTACTCATGCCAACTACTCTATGAGGACAACGATTTTTCACATAAACCGCAGTGTTGCATGCTTCCGCCTACAAGTGCATCAGTAGGCCCTGGTCATGCAACATAGCTCATGCAACACCCATGATTGTTCTGTTCTTCCTCTCCGTGACCTCATTCTTCTATGGGTTATGAGGCGCTATGAGTTCTCTTCGAATTTCATTCTTTGCTACAAAAGTCTTTGAATTCGTTCGAGATATATTCACCACCATTATCGCTCCGCAGAGCCTTCACTTGCTTCCCCGACTCCTTCTCCACCAATGCTTTAAACTCACAGAACTTTGAGAATGTTTCGCTCTTCTTCTGCATGAAGAAGATCCAACATCTACGAGAATAGTCATCAACAAATATAACATAATACCTGTGTTTTTCTGTTGAATCAACCAAGAAAGGTCCACACACGTCTATGTGAATTCTCTCTAGGATCATCGAAGCATGATTCTCCTTCTCATGAAAGGTGGTCTTCACAAACTTACCCGTAGTACATCCCTTGCATTGATTTTACTGTGCAAGAGTACGCTTGGGAAGTCCAGTAGAAATCTTCTGCAAAATATTCAAGGCGCCATGATGAAGATGGCCCAATCTCCTATGCCATAATTCGCCCTCATCCCGGCTCACCAATTCTTCTGCTTTGCCCATCATTGCAACACAACCATCTATCTCAAGCTTCTAGAGATTATTAACTTGAATCTTTATCCTCTTGGTTTGACCCATTGTTTTATGTCGTAGGAAAGCTTTTCCCTCACTGAAAACAATGTCATAACCTCTGTCCTCCAACATCGCGACTGAGACCAAGTTCTTCTTCAGACTTGGAACATGCAAAACATCTTTCAACAGAAATGGTTTACTTGACTCCCTCTCAAAGGTAATGTTTCCAATCTTGGTTGAACTGTATCTATCATTTTCGCCCATCTCTATATGCATTTGGATATCTTTCTCCTCCAAGTCACTAAACAACTCCTTGTCTCCCATCATGTGGAAGGAAGCATCACTATCAAGACACCACACCGATCCCATTGCGCTTGAAACCAAGCATGCGATCAAAGATAAATCAAGTTCAAATTGTGAGGCTAAGGCCTCACCTGCTGCAGCTCTAACAACATTCTTTTTATTCTTTTTCTATGTGCAGTTAGTGGCGAGATGCCCATGTTCTTGACAGTGAAAACACTTCACTTTGGACAAATCCAACTTCTTGCCTTTAGCCTCAGATTTTGGATGTGATTTCTTCGCCTTCCCTTTCCTTGCTTTGGCAGCCAAAGCACAATTCTCTTCATCATCATTCTTCGATGAAAATCCATCCTTCGTACTTTGCCTTATCTCCTCCTGCACTAGATCCGACCAAAGTCGCTCCTAATCCGGCAATTTCTCCCATCCATTGACAGAGTCTTGATAACTGTGCCAACTCTTCAGTAACCCAAGGAGAGCCAAGCTCACCAAGTCATCATCTGAAACTTTGATTCCCACACTCCCCCAACTCATCCCTACATTGGCCAAACTTCGTGAGATATTTTGGAATACTGTCGCCCTTCTCCATTTTTATTTTTTTGAGCTTATCTTTCAGTGCCAACTTCCTATGGTCGTTGCTACTTTGGAAAAGAACCACCTCCATCCTGTCCTTCCAGGATATTTAATTCGAGCTACCCTCAAGGGAATACTCCAACCGAAACCCGTTGAAATCCATTTCAATGAATACTCAACTGTCGCACCAAGAATATCTTGCAGCAAATTCGAATTGTCCACTAGCACAAAAACTCAGCACCGCTTCAAAATTGCAATCTTTAGTGATTAACACTACTCTGATACCATGTATAAATTATACAAGATGCATGTATATTACCAGAATCCCTTGGTCTAACAAATTATATTATGTTAAATACATAATCCTTCAACTTAATTCTTTGCGGAAATTAAATCGCCAATTGCAAAACACATATGAAGAAAAATCAATCGCACATAAACATAGTTTTTTAACGAGAAAGATTAAAGCTAAAAACCCCAACTATAATATATTATGTATATCAATGGATCATCTAATAATATTATACAAAGCTTAGTACATCAAGATCTCAGTACAATCAACAATCATTACACACTACCATGCCGAAATTTTCATATCTATGCACCAATTTCTTGCCTCCTGACAACCTGCCTCCACTGCGCAATCCCTGTTGAAGAAGACCCCTGAATGAATTTGAATTGGAATTTCCTTGACCGCGCAATCCTCATTGTCATCTCCAATGTGCGTCAGATGCATTGAATGAATCACTATAGTCACAACAGATAGTCCATCTCACCCTTTCACCTATCTCTCCACTGGGTTTCCACTGGAACTAACATGAAAGTAGTTAACTATTGTATTTTTTCAGTTTCAAGTGAGTCTCTAGTTGTGAATTAATTAAATAATTAATTCACTAAACTCTCACTAGTGTATCTTCAGTTAGAGCTAGATACAACTAGCACAACTGAGTTTAACTCACTTAACTGAGTTAAACTAAATAACAACTCCCATAACTACTCTTCCAACTCTGTCAAAACTTTGCCACTTCAGTTCTAACTAAGTCCTCCATGCATGAGTCACCAACCACCCTAGGAATTGCGTAATTCCTTCTGTTAGACTCCTATACCAATAGGTGTCATT
Source organism: Pinus albicaulis (assembly GCA_034641835.2). Lineage (NCBI taxonomy): Eukaryota > Viridiplantae > Streptophyta > Pinopsida > Pinales > Pinaceae > Pinus > Pinus albicaulis. Next base: position 332,179,586 of record CM076582.1, read on the forward strand.
TTTCATGTTTGTCTTGATTGAACTATGGAATATGTTCAAACCTTTTTCTTTAGCAAAGGTGTTCCATATTCTTGAAAAACCAAAAAATCAAAAAATTTAAAAAATGTAAAGAGGGTATACCCTAAAAGAAAAATCAAAGGGTAAGAAAAATAAATTGGTCAAGAAAATGAAAGAAATGAACCCCAAGCAAAAAATAGACCAAGGAAATTGTGCAAATCCAAATGCCACTACTATTTCATTTTTGTAATAAAGCAATTGTGTGCAGCTTGTCAAACTTTTGCCACAATTTATGAAGAGTCAAACTGTTTAAACTTGACTCATTCATGTTTCAATTTCATGTTGTAGAATAGAGAATCAATATCTGACCAAACAGTTTAATCTTGGCAGATAAGTAGATAGGTAGAGTTAATAAAATGTGCTCAACAGTTTAATCTGAGCCCTTGGATGTAATAAGGGTAGAATTAGATAGATTTGCCTTGTAAAAGAAAAGAAGATTGATAAGGGTTTGCCAGTCTAAGTGCACCCTAATAAAGAAGAGAAAATGGTAGTGTAAAGTAGATAGGGTAGGTAGATGGTGTTGCAAAGTTTCATATGATGAATGATGCTGCTAAATGTGTTTAATCCTTTACTTTCATCACAAGTACTGAAGCAGAAAATACATTGGAAAATTCACAAAAAGCAAAGTCAAAATCATTAACTTCCCACATCACTTTCTCCCTAAGAGTTTTACTAATTTCCCAAAGTGCTAAGGTATTTGAAGATTAAAGGGGCTCAAGGAATTTCCTTGACTTTTGGAGGGACCGGACCCTCGGCCTAATGATCAAAAAGACCTAAGAACTTGAAGTTATTTATCATTATAATCATTCACTTTTAATCTTTTCCTAAGTAAAATTCTATTTTACTTAGGAAAATCATGCAAATTTCCATAATAATCCCTCAAAATTACTTGCTATTCTATGTTTAAGTGTTGAAATTGAGATGATGCAATTTGCTTCAGAAATATTCACTCTCTTAGTTGTGTAAAGTATTTTGAGTTTTCCTTGTTCCCTTGTCATATTAACAATTGATTTTATTTAATAAATCCTTAGTCAAAATACCTTCTCCTACATATATAATTCCCTTTTATAATATCCCAAAAAACCCACTTATTATGATTTTTAACCAAAGTATTTATTCCCTATTTTGTTTAAACAAAAAACCCAATACATAATCCCTTTGGTTAAGACTTATCATTATCAACTATCCCCGCCCCCTATAGTAAATAAATCATATTGATTTATTTCTATATAATAAAAAATATATACAGGAAAAAAGTTTAAAACATAGGTTTTTTATGTTTTAAATGAAAAAACAAATAAAATCTGAAATCCATCCGTAACCCCGACCCTTCATAAACCATTGAGATTAATTAATCACTTGGATTAATTAATAATCACATCCCTCCGCCAATCAATAGTGTCCCGAAATGATTAAAATGATAAAACAATGCGTCGGGCCCACCCATTAAATTCCCCGCTAATTTCCTGTCCGGATCACTGTTGGATCGTTCCATTCAAGATCTACGGCACTCAAACATTCCGCTACCCATCCTCCATCTGAAACTTAATGCGCGAAATCAAAGCAGTTTTGAAACAGTACCCGGGCCATGTGTTGATTGTTCAATGGAATCGCTGCCTCTCCGTCCAAAACCACCTGCCCCCAAAATCGGTGCGGAATTTACTGCTTACCGCCCATTCCCCGTGACGTGTCCACTGTACCATGCTGACGTCATCTAATAAAATAATAAAAAATTCCGCCACCCATTGACTTTGTGAATGAAACAAAATAAGCCCGCGTTTTTCATTTTTCTCATTCATAGTGAACGACCAGACTCCCATGCAGTAAAACCATTTGTAACCCTACTGCGCCACCTGAAGCCTCTGTTAACCAATTCGATCATGGTTTACCTCCCAAAAATCATTCTAGATTCACTCCACAGACCTCTCAAAATCAAATGAAACATTTTCGACCTCCCCTGCAAACCAATGTTTTCTTAACAATTTGTTTTGTTTTACAGGTGATCAGAAGATCACATCCTTAGATAAACAGTCTTAATACTAGTCATAAGACTTGTTTACTCCAATATTTTTATCAAATCTATTCAAACAGAGGTTAGAAAGCATAACAGTTAAAGAGTATCAGTGGTTAAAGTGTATCAGGTAAAAGTCAGTGAAAGTTAAAATGAAGTTACAGAGTAGTCAAAGGTAAACAGTAAAAGTAAATACAGAAGGCAGTAAAATGGTAAAAAGAGATGAAAATACTTTCACCAACATTCAAGTTTTTCTAAAGTGAAATTAAAACAGTCAAAAGAACAAAAAAGTGAAAAGATGAAAAACACAACAAGAAGTAATATTTTTGCAGAAATTGCATGTTTTAGTCATAGTTTTGCAGAAACTATTGTGATCAATCCAAGATGAATTTTAAAAAAATGAAGGAGGTTTATGTTCTTAAGAGTACCATCTACAAAAACCTCTCTCACTTTCCTAACAGCTATTATGGTTTTGGAAATATTAAACAATGTTGAAAAACACTTTTTGCAGAAAATTACAGTCAAGTCATCATTTTGCAGAGAATATTGTGGCCAATTAGAAATACATTTCACAAAACTGAAGGATGTTTTTGTTCCTAAGAGACATATATACAAAAACCTATCTCACTTTTTTCACAGTGATTTCAAAATGAGAGATAAATGCACATATTTACAAGCTATGTTTCAGACTCTGTAAACTCTGTTTTACACATCTTTTTTCAGAGCCTATTGTTCACAGCTGGAGAGGAATTTTAGGAAATTGAAAGAGGTTTATGTCACCAACATATTTATTCACAATAACCTCTTTCACTTTTTACATATCTATTACGGATTGAGAAATAAAAAGGTATCATTGGACCCCAAGTTTGCAGAATTGTTGGAGCAGAATTCACAAAAAAAGGAAGCAGTTAGTGACTGGGATGCCTCATCATCAACTAAGAGTTGGATAAAATTCGAATTCTCCTCTTTGTCATCACCTATCCATAAAAAATAGTGCCAAATAGATGCATTAGTTTGAGTTTCCTTTAATTAAGTTCTATTTATGTAAATAGTTGGAGAGATTTGTGAACCAATTTTGATATTTGTTTCAAGATATTTTAGTTTAGAATTTGTATAAATACTCCACTCTTGGAAGCATTTGTGGTGGATTCTTCTACTTTGCTGTGACATTGATGTTTTTGGAATAAAAGTGCATTGGAGAAACTTATTTGTGGCTTGATGGATGACTATTTGAAGCTCAGGACTTTTTGCAGGATTCATGCGTCGAATTGCAGTTCAATAAGTCTTTCTATCCTATGTCTTAAGTTTTATATATGTTTATAATATCATTGTGTCCATTTCTAAATAATTGACATAAAAGAATAACTCAGAATTTACTTAATTGTACTCTGAGTTCAGTTGTGATTATTCTAAATGTTTTCCTCTAAATTAGTTATAAGCAACGAATTCTTAATTGCTCTTGCTTCGCTAATTTAAACATTTTGATTACTATAGTAAAGAATTCTTCACTGCTCTTTATTTGTAATCATTTCATATATTTCTTTTGAACATGGTGAAAGATTCTTAACTGCCTTTCATCCCTTCAAACCCATTCCATCCACTTTAAATTTTAAGGATTGTTCTCTGTTTGGCTATCTTGCCCTGCAAAGCCATCTTGTGTGTAGAATAGAAATCCAGTAAAGCCATCCTTCGACTCCATAGCCCAATGGACTGAAAATCTTCAACCTTGCCCTTAGTTGGCGGATTCCACCATTCAAACAAAATCAAAACTCTTGGACTCATAACTAGCCTAAAACTTTCTAAGAACAAAGATAAATTATAAAGAGAGAGCCCTCTCTGGATGCAGATTGGCTAGATTCTGCATCTGAAGGTTGGTTTGTGGTTACCTCGGGTATACTTTCCTTTTTCACAACTTCAAGGAAAACCTTAGGATAACATAGTGGCGACCATACTGGGGATCTGAATCATTTTATTATTACTATTGTTTGATTTATAAACTACAGACAGAGCCTGAAGATTAGCCAAGTAGCCTTTTAAATGCTTTTGCTCTGCAATTGCATAGTAAATAAATGCTACTTCAGTCAATCTCCGGTCTAGTTTATAGACTGAACTTTGGTTTCAAACATTTCATCAGTTTCTCTAGTTTAATAAGTCTTTAAGAAAGTTTAAATCTCATATCTAAAGCCTCTTAAAGAAATCATAGAAGTTGTTTTGAAAATTCATTAAAAAACAAAATAATCATAAAATACTCAAAATTTGGTTTCCTGAAGAACTAACTTTTTCTTCAAAATTGTTTTACATGTTCAGATCTGATTTATGATGGTGGACAATGATCAGACACACAAAGGTTAAAATCATCCACCTGGCGACTCCAAATCAATTTCACAATCAAAACTCCACTGAAGGAATGAATCTCAAAGAACAACATGGAAAGATCAGGCTTTCAACTTCAATCTTAATCCAAGACATTATGTTATTTCTCATTAAGAAATTTTTTCAATGTATATTGTATTTTATAGAAGATCTTAGATTAGTTTTTAGTTATTTTCTTTTGAAGATTGTAAGTAATAATTCTCCTAATCTCTTTGAGCAGCTTTCTTATGAATCTAATGATGATCATTTTCCAATTAAGAAGCCTCAAATAATCAACACTGATCTTACAATCCCTGTACATATCCCTGTACCATATAAAGTTCCAGATAGATATAAGCCCTTTCTTTTACCTCCTATACTCCATGATTTTCCTAAAAAATATTACAAGTATCTTCCTAGATTTGATGGAGAAAACAGTATCACGGCCCAAAAACATATTCAAGGTTTTGAAAATTATTTGGATTTATTTGAGATTGATGAAGATGATGTTAAAATCAGACTTTTTTCTCTTTCTTTGCAAAATAGAATAAATAATTGGTTCAAAAATCTTCCTAATGCTAGCATCTCAAATTTCCAACAGTTTATCAAAATTTTCCTTGATAGATGGATAATCAAAGTTAATCATTTTGTGATCATGGAAGAATATAATCAATTAAAAATACATTCAAATGAAACAATACAACAATTTTATGACAGATTTAATCAATTTTATTACTCATTGCCAGAAAATATTAGACCTCCTCATGATTCAGCTCTCTTGCATTATCCAAGTGCCTTTGATCCAGAAATAGAATTTCGATTAAGAGAAAGAGATCCAAAAACACTTGTACAGATGCAGAACATTGCAGTTGATGTGGAAGTTAATCTCCAAATCAAACATGAAAAGTTGAAAGCAGAAGAAGAGGAAAAGAAACACATTGCAGAAATAAAACTCAACTTTTTGGTAAGAAAACTAGATGAAATAACACATGATATCACTATGAAAGAAGAATTTTTTATTCAAAATCACCATGAAGAAATAGAAGAGGTTGATAGCCATGAAAAAATTCCTCTTAATTCAAATTATCATAGATCAGAAAATGAATTTACAAATCAATATGAGGAAGAGGAATTTGTTGATCTAATTTGTATGTTTGATGACATTCCTTCTTTTGATGATTTGCCTAAGTATGATCATTATGATGATAGTTATGTTCTCCAAACTCAAGATAGCTTTACAAAGCAATCAGAAGCTAGTTTGTGGGATGAAGAAACTCAGTTTCAGCAGATTGAAGACAGTGATCAGCCAGTACAGATCAGCTATGAGAGTGATGAAGAAAAAGCAGAAAATGTGGAAATAAGTGAAGGTTCTTTACCTCTTTGTTTTGCTTCATTTCAATTCATTAGAGGCAATTATCATGCCATCAATAATAAACAATCTTTAGGAATTGTGATTGACAACAAAGAAGATAATGAAACTATTGATCAAGATTTTTCAGTTTCACAATTGCAGTTATCAGTTCCCATTGAAATAAATGATCAAATGACACAAGAAAGTTCCATACCACTATTTTTTGAACCATTTCGGCTTTTAAAGGAAATGTGGTATAACATATTTAAAGAAAAGAATGGGAAACTTGTTGAAGTTTATGAAGTCCCATGGAATTTTATATGTCATAGGTTCCAGCAATTTTCCCAAGATTTTCAGGATCCAATAGCATACATGTTGAATATTGAAGGCATTCAAAGCATTCCTCTATTAACTAACTATGATTTTCAAAATCAAGATGATAAAGGATTCAACACTCAAACATTACAATCAGTAGGAATATCATCACAAATCTTATCTGAAAGTTTACAGGGAGATAAAGATGAAAATAACATTTCATATTCATGGTATGGAGGCCATCCAGAACAGATGTACAGTTGTTTAGATCAGTTAAACATCAGTGTATATATTTTGGAAGATCCTTTTGTACAGTTTCTAGAGTCAACAAAGGAAATCAAGTGTTTCCTTATCCTCTCATTTGTTGACAAGTTTCTAATAGGTTGCAGAAGTACAATTTTTATAATCAACAAGAAAATGCAACAAAATCTATCAAAGTACATAATGCTTGAATGGTTGCATTGGCTATTTCATTTTACCTAACTAGCAGTTGAACAATAGATTGAGTAGGTAGATGAGTGCTAATAAGCTCAGAATTTCGAGCATTTTTTTTAGTTTTTCAATTTTCAACTAGTTTTTCATTAAGTTGGTTTGAAAAATTTTGTGTGTTGTTTTAGTTTTAGATCAGATTTCAAGTTGCAGAAAAATGACTATATTCAATTCAAGATTTTCAACACAAATTCATGTTTGGGATTGGAACAAGGCAGAAAATTCCTAACTGGGCAACAAAGTTTTAAGTTTTGAGTGGATAGTAACTTACTGGAGTTGAAGCCCGAAGTGAAGGCCCTAAGCTTCAGAATTTTTACTATCATATATACAATAAAGCTACCAGAAGAAGGAGATTACATGGTTTAGTTTCGAGACATTTTGAGGCAACTGACCTGCTGTTCTTGACTTTTCACAAGGAAAAAGCCATCCCCAAGTGGAGCCAGTGTTAGACTCCTATACCAATAGGTGTCATTTTTCATGATTGTCTTGATTGAACTATGGAATATGTTCAAACCTTTTTCTTGAGAAAAGGTGTTCCATATTCTTGAAAAACCAAAAAATCAAAAAATTTAAAAAATGTAAAGAGGGTATACCCTAAAAGAAAAATCAAAGGGTAAGAAAAATAAATTGGTCGAGAAAATGAAAGAAATGAACCCCAAGCAAAAAATAGACCAAGGAAAGTGTGCAAATCCAAATGCCACTACTATTTCATTTTTGTAATAAAGCAATTGTGTGCAGCTTGTCAAACTTTTGCCACAATTTATGAAAAGTCAAACTGTTTAAACTTGACTCATTCATTTTTCAATTTCATGTTGTAGAATAGAGAATAAATATCTGACCAAACAGTTTAATCTTGGCAGATAAGTAGATAGGTAGAGTTAATAAAAGGTGCTCAACAGTTTAATCTGAGCCCTTGGATGTAATAAGGGTAGAATTAGATAGATTTTCCTTGTAAAAGAAAAGAATATTGATAAGGGTTTGCCAGTCTAAGTGCGCCCTAATAAAGAAGAGAAAATGGTAGTGTAAAGTAGATAGGGTAGGTAGATGGTGTTGCAAAGTTTCATATGATGAATGATGGTGATAAATGTGTTTAATCCTTTACTTTCATCACCAAGTGCAAAGACAGAACAATACATTGGCAGAATTACAGAGTAAAGCAAAGTAAAAATCATTAACTCCCCCCCCTCACTTTCTCCCTAACAATTTTCACTAATTTCCCCAAAGTGCTAAGGAATTTGAAGATTAAAGGGGCTCAAGGCATTTCCTTGACTTTTGGAGGGACCAGACCCTTGGCCCAATAATTGAATAAAAACTTAGTACTTGAAGTTATTCATAATTATACTTATTCACTCTTAATCTTTTCCTAAGTAAAATCTCATTTTACTTAGGAAAATCATGCCATATTTCATAAAAGTCCCTCAAAATTACTTGCTATTCTAAAGTGTTGAAGTTGATATAATACAATTTTCTTCAGAAATCTTCACTCTCTTAGTTGTGTAAAGTATTTTGAGTTTTCCTTGTTCCCTTTTCATATTAACAAATTGATTTTATTTAATAAATCCTTAGTCAAAATATCTTCTCCTACATATATAATTCCCTTTTATAATATCCCAAAAAACCCACTTATTATGATTTTTAACCAAAGTATTTATTCCCTATTTTGTTTAAACAAAAAACCCAATACATAATCCCTTTGGTTAAGACTTATCATTATCAACTATCCCCGCCCCCTATAGTAAATAAATCATATTGATTTATTTCTATATAATAAAAAATATATACAGGAAAAAAGTTTAAAACATAGGTTTTTTATGTTTTAAATGAAAAAACAAATAAAATCTGAAATCCATCCGTAACCCTGACCCTTCATAAACCATTGAGATTAATTAATCACTTGGATTAATTAATAATCACATCCCTCCGCCAATTAATAGTGTCCCGAAATGATTAAAACGATAAAACAATGCGTCGGGCTCACCCATTAAATTCCCCGCTAATTTCCTGTCCGGATCACCGTTAGATCGTTCCATTCAAGATCTACGACACTCAAACATTCCGCTACCCATCCTCCATCTGAAACTTAATGCGCGAAATCAAAGCAGTTTTGAAACAGTACCCGGGCCACGTGTTGATTGTTCAATGGAATCGCTGCCTCCCCGTCCAAAAACACCTGCCTCCAAAAGCGGTGTGGAATTTACCGCTTACCGCCCATTCTCCGTGACGTGTCCACTGTACCATGCTGACGTCATCTAATAAAATAATAAAAAATTCCGCCACCCATTGACTTTGTGAATGAAACAAAATAAGCCCGTGTTTTTCATTTTTCTCATTCATAGTGAACGACCAGACTCCCATGCAGTAAAACCATTTGTAACCCTGCTGCGCCACCTGAAGCCTTTGTTAACCAATTCGATCATGGTTTACCTCCCAAAAATCATTCTAGATTCACTCCACAGACCTCTCAAAATCAAATGAAACCTTTTCGACCTCCCCTGCAAACCAATGCTTTCTTAACAATTTGTTTTGTTTTGCAGGTGATCAGAAGACCACATCCTTGGATAAACAGTCTTAATACTAGTCATAAGACTTGTTTACTCCAATATTTTTATCAAATCTATTCAAACAGAGGTTAGAAAGCATAACAGTTAAAGAGTATCAGTGGTTAAAGTGTATCAGGTAAAAGTCAGTGAAAGTTAAAATGAAGTTACAGAGCAGTCAAAGGTAAACAATAAAAGTAAATACAGAAGGCAGTAAAATGGTAAAAAGAGATGAAAATACTTTCACCAACATTCAAGTTTTTCTAAAGTGAAAGTAAAACAGTCAAAAGAACAAAAATGTGAAAAGATGAAAAACACAACAAGAAGTAATATTTTTGCAGAAATTGCATGTTTTAGTCATAGTTTTGCAGAAACTATTGTGATCAATCCAAGATGAATTTTAAAAAACTGAAGGAGATTTATGTTCTTAAGAGTACCATCTACAAAAACCTCTCTCAATTTCCTAACAGCTATTATTGTTTTGGAAATATTAAACAATGTTGAAAAGCACTTATTGCAGAAAATTACAGTCAAGTCATCATTTTGCAGAGAATATTGAGGCCAATTAGAAATAAATTTCACAAAACTGAAGGAGGTTTTTGTTCCTAAGAGACATATCTACAAAAACCTATCTCACTTTTTTCACAGTGATTTCAGAATGAGAGATACATGCACATATTTACAAGCTATGTTTCAGACTCTGTAAAATCTGTTTTACACATCTTTTTGCAGAGCCTATTGTTCACAGCTGGAGAGGAATTTTAGGAAATTTAAAGAGGTTTATCTCACCAACATATTTATCCACAATAACCTCTTTCACTTTTTACATATCTATTACGGATCGAGAAATACAAAGGTATCATTGGACCCCAAGTTTGCAGAATTGTTGGAGCAGAATTCACAAAAAAAGGAAGCAGTTAGTGACTTGGATGCCTTATCATCAACTAAGAGTTGGATCAAATTCGAATTCTCCTCTTTGTCAGCACCTATCCATCAAAAATAGTGCCAAATAGATGCATTAGTTTGAGTTTCATTTACTTAATTTCTATTTATGTAAAATGGTTGGAGAGATTTGTGAACCAATTTTGATATTTTTTCAAGATATTTTAGTTTAGAATTTGTATAAATACTTCACTCTTGGAAGTATTTTGTGTGGATTCTACTACTTTGCTGTGACATTGATGTTTTTGGAATAAAAGTGCATTGGAGAAACTTCTTTGTGGCTTGCTGGATGACTATTTGAAACTCAGGACTTTTTGCAGGATTCATGCGTCGAATTGCAGTTCAATAAGTCTTTCTATCCTATGTCTTAAGTTTTATATATGTTTATAATATCATTGTGTCCATTTCTGAATAATTGACATGAAAGAATAAATCAGAATCTACTTAATTGTACTCTGATTTCAGTTGTGATTATTCTTAATGTTTTCCTCTAAATTGGTTATAAGCAACGAATTCTTAATTGCTCTTGCTTCGCTAATTTAAACATTTTGATTACTATAGTAAAGAATTCTTCACTGCTCTTTATTTGTAATCATTTCATTTCTTTCTTTTGAACATGTTGAAAGATTCTTAACTTCCTTTCATCCCTTCAAACCCATTCCATCCACTTGAATTCCTTAAAATTGTTCTTTGTTTGGCTATCTTGCCCTGCAAAGCCATCTTGCGTGTAGACTAGAAATCCAGTAAAGCCATCCTTTGACTCCATAGCCCAATGGCCTGAAAATATTCAACCTTGCCCTTAGTTGGCGGATTCCACCATTCAAACAAAATCAAAACTCTTGGACTTATAACTAGCCTAAAAATTTCTAAGAACAAAGATAAATCATAAAGAGAGAGCCCTCTCTGGATGCAGATTGGCTAGATTCTGCATCCAAAGGTTGGTTTGTAGTTACCTCGGGTATAATTTCCTTTTCCACAACTTCAAGGAAAACCTGAGTGATAACACCTTCAGCCCACTGATTTTCCAAATCTATTCACTGAAATAAAGTGCTTGAAGAGAATAAGTTGATATTTATTGTCGGATTATTATTAAGGGCTAATAATAATCGACATGCATCTATTTTTATATTAGCGATCTATAAATAGACTTCGCCCAGTCTTCTAAAAATGGAATCTCATCTATTTTTCCAACTTGATCAACCATCTACAAATAGCATCCTACAACTTATAGAATATGTTCACCATGTCTAAAAATAGACATACACCTAAAAATAGCCTGCAACCCCCACTTAGTGAAGGTGCTTAATTTTCACTAAGCTCATCATCTTGTTGAATCTCAAAATATACTTCATATATTTTTTTATTATTTCATTACATATATGTATGTATGTAATTTTAGAATTTGTTATTGTTATTAATTTTATAGATTTTATAGTGTTTTTTTTGTAAGCTTGGTAGGACTCCTTTTTCATTCATTTTATAAACAACAAACAACTAGATTTACTATTTTGGTGGTCTCAACCCGCCCTGAGCGGGGAACCGAGTCTGTTGGCCACCTGATGGCATGGTATGCCATCCAAAAAAATAATATTTTGAGCCTTTAATACCAAAAAAACAAAGCCTGGATACTCACACATATATATTTTTTCACAGATTGACTAACATATTTACTGGATCCTGGAAATTTAAATGTTAGCCACATATAAATACTAAGAAAAAAGGAAGATTAAAATAGTCATGAACTACTCAGCCTCGTCTGGAACCAAGGCTGACTCCACTGGTGCCGAATCCTGATCCGAGGTACTAGCCTACTCAAAAGGCTTGTAAATACACGGGAGGTGGTAGTCAATACGCTCGAGGCACCCATCCTATTTCCTCAACTAGAACTTGATCTTATCAAACTCGCTCTTGTATTCTGGGAAGTCTTGGGCTATTTTCACCAGGCTCATAGAGATCTGCTCCAAGGCTTTGCTAAGGATGCTCTTCATAGAGCAATAAAGATACAATGTCTGCTTGAATTATGTTAGTCTGCCTCCTGTTTGTCCCAGATCTGGTATTAAACCTCTCCATTCCTTAGTATCCACCTTTGTCTCTGCATTTCTATTTATGCCAGCTTCCCATTTTTCAATGAGCTTTTGAATTTCCTCTGATGTGTTCTCATGGTATGCTTTCGCTGCCTCTTGGATCACATCGATTGTAGGCCTCCTTCCTCTCAGCTTGCTCGGGTGTGAGCTAGGTTGGGCTTCTACCGCCTTCCCTTTATCTTTTCGGCCACGGCCTCAAGCTGTAGGGCCCTTGGAATAATCGTGAGCTGCAGGACTCTTGGAGCATGCCATCCCACAATCTTTGACTAGGTTTCCAGGTAGGTGACCTGTCCACACAATCAAACAGAGGCATAATTCCATATAATTAAAACGATCAAAGGTCCATGCATCCCAGTTATCAGAATAAAGGTGACCCGGGGGCCTCTTCCTAGGAATTCTCCCCTATCCGTCCCTCTGCGGACCCATCGCCCTCATACCCTGCTTAATTTCTGCCACCCCTTATCCCTGACGGTTGCACGCACCCCAAAAATTATCCCCATAACCCAAAGAGCTCCCAACTTCCTTAAATATCCTGACCTCCCTTCTGGTGTCCTCTCTCTCGTCATACCTCCCACCCTCGAAATTGATAGAGGAGGTGTCGCTGCCCATTGCTCGAGCCTGGGTGGAATTCCCTCTCCCATTCCTCATGCGCACTGAACCCAAGTAGCTCAAGGTGGTATAAACCAGCAAAGCCTCTGAACTAAACACAACCCAGGACTGCTCCTTAAGTCTATACCCTGGTAGGATTGCTTGACCTCTCACCATTCCATCTTGTTGGAATCCCTTACCCGACAGACTCACACTCGGGTGCATGTTGAGGCCATGCCCAATTCCTACTCTGACATAGAGGCAAAGACCCAAAAGAACCCCAACCTTCCCCCAACCAGAGTTGTAATGGTTCTGCTCTCCCCTACCCAGCATAAGACTATACCAGTCCAGCTTAATCCCCTTAGGCTCCCATAGAGATCGGCCCAAATCATAAAACATAAACATGGCATGAACAAGGGAGAGGAAACCAAGCACATACCTGAATTTTGTCGTGGTGGAAGTGCAATGGAGGTTTTTTTATTCCACTGTCGCGCCTGCACCAAAGTCTTCCGTCATAAAAAAACCACCATGCCTTCGTCCACCCTATTTTAATCTCCATGTGCGGGCCTCTGTTCCGCTACCTCACCTTGTGTTGCATGAAAAAGTACAACCTGCCGCCCTTGCCACTCATGTGGAAGGTGGAGGGCTTCAACCCCAGGGCCACTACCATTAACACTGATGGGAGGGACGGTATTCTTCGTTACACCCCGATTGGGGAGCTGAGTCCGGGAACTGTGGGTGAGCTCTGCCCTCCGACCTGTCCTGCTCTTTGATGCTCTGTAGCTTGATCCATCGTTCTTCCCCGAGATTAGGAAGCCTACTTAATTAAATAGGTTCATTTGAGTGAGTGTAACCACAATTTTCTAGGAGGTCAACTACTCTGTTTCCTTCCCTCCTTACATGGGTGATAATGATATAATCAAATTTCTTGATTGTATCCTCCAATCCCTGCACATGTGAAGAAGTACGCCATCTTTGGCTTAGTTTTCCCCACTTCTTTCCTTGATTATTTTTTTTAGTGTGTTCGTAACCAACTGAGAGTCTCCTTCGATTACTAGCTTTCTATATCCTAGCCTGATGGAAAAGAGGAGACCTTCGTGCACTCCTGTGAATTATGCTTCATTTTTGCTGGCAAAGCCACGGGAGTCAACATATATGAATATTTTTGTGCCATGATGACCTCGAAAAATCCCTCCAACACTTGCTTTCCTAGGATTTCCTTTCAAGGCTCCATCAATGTTGAGTTTGATGAATCCTTCTATAGGAGTTTTGTAGATCCTGATGGTCTCTCGTATGTCAGGGATAACTTTCTAAGAAGCTGGGGAGACCATTATAGGTGCTAGGTGGAGGCCCTAGAGAGTTATTGCTTCTTGAGGAGCCATTTTCCAATCATCTGGCATCCATTTCTCCGAGAGGATACACTAGTAGAAAATGATGAAATTAGTGACTAGGTGACTAAAAAATTTAGTCACCACAATTATTTCAAGTGAATTACTACTAAATTTGATCAATTTTAAGTGACTGAACTAACAATGACTAATTTAGTCTAGGGTTAAAATATACAACTAGATGATATTATTGTACCAGCTAGCGTGCACTCTAATAGGTCGAGTGCGAGCTGACCTACCTGCGACCTCCTAGCCACCATGGCATCAGGAGGGGGACCTGAGGCTCCCCTTCCTCCTCCTATAGAATTCCTTGCATTCAAGAAACTGATAGTAGCCAGCAACAAGTGCCCTCTAACTGAATCTCAACAAAATTTTGTGAAGAAGCTGGATAGCATCCCTTCGGTGGCCCTTCCAATCAAAGAAACTTGTCGATCTGCATTGAACCTAGCTGAAAGAGGGCTAATTGGACAGTTTAATGGCCTCTAGCCCTCTCCCAAAGCCATGGAAGACTGGGTGCAGAGGAACTGGATTATTTTAGTCTAAGAAGGCATCAAAATCCACTTCATAGGCAAAGGATACTTTTTTTTTTTTTTTTTTGAGAATGTGGAAGACAGAAGCCTCATCTTTAGAAATGGCCCATATCTTATGGGTCCTAAGGGACTATACTTAAATAAATGGACCCCTAACTTCGATCATGCTCAATATGTGCCTTCAACTCTTCCAGTGTGGGTACGCTTCTCACATCTCCCACTGCATTGCTGGAAACAGAAATCTCTCCAAACCATTGGCAATACCCTCGGAAAGTATATTGATCAAGAAGTGAGAAAATATCAATACTTATGCACATGTATATGTGTCTAGGTGGATTTGGAATTTGGGCTACCTAAAGCTATCAAATTAATAGTTGCTGACGGGACCCATATCCAGGAGTTGGATTATGAGCAACTTCCATTTAAATGTAGGCACTATCATGGCTATGGCCATTTTGCAAGGCACTACAAAAATAAGGCGTAAGAAGAAAGTGAGAATTCGAAAGGAGAACAATGGAACCTGGTTTAGAAATTAGCCCCAACAAAAGCTAAAGGAAAAGGACTCACAAAAGGGATCAAAGTATCAGCAGTAGGGAAGACTCTTGGGGTAGAGAGCTATGTCCCCCCATCGATTGAAGCCGAAAAACCTATTGAAGAGCTCAACACCCTTGTAGACCCCTCAGTAACAAATTTGGAAACCATATAATAGTAGAATACTTCCCCCTCCTTGGGAAAAGGTAATGAAGAAACATCCCCCTCTAGAGTAATCCCGGGTACCTCCTCTCCACCCTCATATGCTGAAGTGATAAGAAAGAAGCCATTGGAAAAAAATTTCTCCTCAGAGGATGAAACCTTTGAGAGGCCTTCGAAAAGAGTGGGAAGAAAATCACATAAAGAATCCAGGGAAGGAGAAGCAGAATGAAAAAAAAAAAATCAAGGAATTCAATTCACAATCGAAATGTACACCGGGAGAAATACCAGAAAAAGGCCTCCCAAGGGAGGAGATACCAACCCCTCCAACAGTAAATATTGAAATTAGTCTCTTGGAATTGTAGAGGCTTGGGGAACCCTATGAAAGATGAAGCTATCAAAGATCGATTGAAGATGGAACCTCTTGAAATCCGCACGCTCCAAGAGACTAAAATAAAAGGGGACACCCCTCTTGACATCAGCAAATTGAAATGGAAGAAAAATGCAGGGAAGGTCGTAAGTGCAAGGGGCTCCTCAGGTGGAATTTCCACTCTGTGGTTGGAGGAAAAATTTAATTTGGAGAACTCCTTCGAGACCCAGCACTGGATTTCCACCGAGCTAAGGGACTCCGAAAGTAAGTTAACATTTTCTCTTTTTAATCTTTATGTTCTGGTGTTGTATGCAGAAAAAAGATATTTTTGGCAACCTCTTTCTGAATTTTTAGACCTTCACTCTCCCAAGAACATCAGATTAGCCAAAGACCTAAATATTGTCCTAAAATTGAAAGAAAAGAGAGGATGAAGTAGCAGTAGGGACCAAATGATCCCCAAGGTGGAAGACCTTGTACTCCAATGGATCTCTTGGAATTTAAACCAACGATAGGACTATTCACTTGGTCCAACAACAGAGTAGGGGAAAACCACATATTTGCTTGCCTTGATCGGTTTCTTATACAGAGTTTGTTGTTGCTGGAACAAAGGCTAATTTCCTCCAAAATCCTTCCTTAGAAAACCTCTGATCATAAGCCTATCTTGCTCCTCTTGTTAGAGGAAGAAAACTTGGGCCCAATCCCATTCCGGTTCAACCCTCTCTGGAGTGAGAGAGACGGGTTTCTCGACATTGTTTGCTTGGCTTCATCTAAATCTGTCATAGGATCCCCAAGCTATGTGTGGGAGAAGAAACTCAAGGCTAAAAAACACACGCTGAAAGAGTGGATCAGAAAGCCCACAAATACCCCAACTAATCAGAGAAAAGAAACAATCCAGCTGTTGGAAGACCTACAAATGGAAATGGAAAAAAGAGACAACACCTCTATGGAGCTTGCAAAGGAAAAAGTTTCATAGAGTAACTCCTATCGCTCTTTCCATACTGAAGCAGAATATTGGAGGATTAAGTCCTGCAGCCTATGGCTAAAAGATGGAGAATGAAATACTTCTTTCTTCCATCAACAGTACAAAGCTCGCCTCTCACGCAATCACATCTCAGAAATCACCACTCCTAAATGGTTGGTCTGCAAAGGTTTCGATAATATCAAAGCAGCTGCAGAGTCTCACTTCGAAAATCTGTATAGAAAATAGAGTGATAGTAGTGAAGAGGACACAAAGGACTTCCTCTCTCACATCCCCTCCCTTGTCAGTAGAGAAGACAATACTAACCTCGTGAAGCCTTTCTCTGATGAAGAAATCTGCAAAGTCATATGGTCATATGTGAGATCACTAATTGTGAATTAATTAATATTTAATTCACTTGATCTCTCACTAGTGTATCTTCAACTACAACTAGCACAAACAAGTTTAACTCACTTAACCGAGTTGAAATATTTACAACTTGCATTAACTAATGCACCACTGCACTTCGAACTCTGTTACAACTAGAATTACTCTGCATGCCTCACCAACTACCTCTAAGTCGAAATCCACTAGCTAACTAAATTTATCACCTTCAATTAACTAATTCAAGTCCACATTGAGAATTTATCCTAAACAAGAGCCTTTGAAGGCTAAATTACATACTGTTAGACTTCTCCTCATACCAATTTTTTCACATACTCAGAGGTTCAAACAAGGAAGAAGACAACAACGCAAACAAAGGTTGTATCCTCCTGCAAGGAGCCTTCAGCAAAAATGACGAATCCCCTTCTCAAATCCTAATTCCTTGAATTTGTAATGAAGACCCGCATGTCATGGGTAAGAGGTAGGTCATTTCCCTAGAGCTTAAGACCACGAATCTTGAGATTATGAGCTTCCTTCTTTAGGAGTCTGCCAAGGCCTTCATCAGCCAAAATAAATAATAATGGGGACAGGGGATATCCTTGTCTTAGCCCCCAAGTATGTTTAAAATATTTGGTGGGGGAACCATTTAGGAGAATGTAATACATAGGAGAGGAAACCAGTCTTACCAATCTGAAGGGATTATTTATTGGTCCTATTTTGAGGTTGATTTCTAGTATTACCGGCATGTGTTCCAAGCCCATTCCGGGGAGAATGGAGGTTTCCATGTATATGTATCGATAGATGATCTGTTCTGAGACCAAGAACCAATCCAATCTGGACGCAATATCATTTTGACCTCCTCTCCAATTGTTCCAGGTGAAGTTTCCTTTGTTGGTTTGTAGGTCCACCAGTTTGAGCTTTGATATTGCATCCCTGAACATATCCATATCTGGGTCCTGTCAGGGAATTCCTCCTTTCTTCTCTTCGAGGGACGTTATCATGTTAAATTCCCCTCCTACTATCCATAATTATTCCTGAAATTCTATTCTCATACTGGCTAGGTTGTGGAGGAAGGCCTCTTTCTCCCCTGGGGTATGAGGCCCATAAACCCCAGTAAGGAGAACCTAATCATTGGATCCTATGTGTATAAAGAACCCTGTAATAATTCAGGGACTACTTACTCAATCCTCAAAGATGACTTCTGCTAGGTTCCACAAAATGGTTAGTCCTCCCGCACTTCCTCCAGAGTCGAGTAAAATCCAATATTTAAGCAATGGTTAGATAACCTTTCCTCTTCACCTACGTCCTTGAGATTACTATCCTATATGAGAGGAGGACCAATGCTAACCTAGAATATTTCTCTAATATTATAATATTTGAGGTCATTAACATGGAGGAAGTGTATATACCAACCCTTCTAAGTTAAGGTCATTAGTTTTCCATTCCACTTGCTTTTCCTCCTTGAGAGTGTTGTCCTAGAGGAAGGGTCGACCAACCCTCCCTTGGAATATTTCTGAAGGATTATAATATTTTATATCATTATCATGGTTGAAGGTTTGGTTGACCCTTATAAGTGATCCATATCCTTAGTCATATTATCATAGAGGAACGTTTGTTTGATTCTTCCTCTAGATTATGAAAGAGGAAAATACCATATTTTTCGGAAGGGTTAGCCAAAAATTCCTCTTTCTCATCTTTTTCAATAAAATACTATCATGGTGGAAGGGTCAACTGAACCTTCCTATTTCAATAGACCATTTCTTTATGTGAATAATATTACCCTAGAGGAAGTGCTAATCAAACCTTCCTATACACGAATCATTGCCAAAATATCATATTTGATGAAGGCTCGATCAATGCTTCCAATTGATTTTCCTCCTTGAGGGTATTGTTATAGACGACAGGTTACCTAACCCTTACCTGGAATACTTCTCTATGGTTATAGACTTTGAGGTTACTATTGTGGAGGAACGGTCAACCAACTTTATCTTTGAGTATAGTCTTGGCAGAATGGTTGGTTGAACCTTCCTCAAATATATTTATGTAAATTTGAAAAACCTTTATTATATGGTAATGATGTCAATATGATAACACTCCACATCAATGTAAAGACAAAGAAATTTAGTAGAATAGGAATATAATAGGGCTAAGTTTATGTTTAATCTTTAGGTGAAATTAATTTTATATTTTTAGGAATGTATATAGATTTCCTTCACTGAAACTAATTTTTGAAGCTAAGTTGCGTTGAGAGAAACTATTTCAATGTTTCTTAAACCACTAAACCAATCATTATTATTTCCAACAAACCAAAAAAAAATATGTTGACACATTGTTTAACAAAAAATTATTAAAGAATGAGTATTTAACACGAGGCTTGAGAAAATTAAAATAAGAGGAAATCAATACCCTTGTAAAGAGATTTTGGCAAAACCATTCTTCAAACATTATTAGATTTTTTTTTTTTAATAAATTATTAAATGAATTAATTTACAGTATAAATTAATTATGAATGTAGATTAATAAATCAATATATATTTTTTTAATTAATAAATGAATTAATTTACAATATAAATTAATTAATGAATATAGATTAATAAATTAATATAAAAAATTATGAAGATTTTGGAAAATCCATTTTTCAATCATTA
Source organism: Pinus albicaulis (assembly GCA_034641835.2). Classification (NCBI taxonomy): domain Eukaryota; kingdom Viridiplantae; phylum Streptophyta; class Pinopsida; order Pinales; family Pinaceae; genus Pinus; species Pinus albicaulis. The sequence goes on from CM076582.1 coordinate 332,199,280, forward strand.
TTAGTTTTTTTTTTTATAAATTAATTAATGAATCAATTTACAATATAAATTAATTTATGAATATAGATTAGTAAATTAATATAAAAAATTAACAATTATTAATGATTTAATTCTTTTTATAAACTAATAAATGAATTAATTTACAATATAAATTAATTTATGAATATATATTAATAAATTAATATAAAAAATTAACAATTAGTAATGAAAGTAAAAATAACGATTAAAGATTAAGTCCCACACCTACTTTCCTCCATTTCCCTCCAATTCCAATCTTTTCTCTCCATTTTTTTTCCCTCCAATTCCAAACTTTTCCCTCCATTTTTTGTTGGGAAACTTATATATATTCACACTCTAATTTTCATCTCCATTGTTAATTCGATCTGTGTTTTTGTGCTTGGTGATGGGTATCTCTAGTCTTCTAGTTTGGTGATGGGTATCGACTCCTAGTCTCATCTTCTGGTCTTGTCTTCCACGCTTGGTGACAGGTATTCTCCTGATGAAAATGATTCTTTGTGGATTTTTGTATTCTCCTGTTTTTTTCCACCAACATAAACCAAGGCATTCTCTTGTTTTTTTTCCCACATATTGTTGATACTTAAATTCTTTAACATGTGTCTTTTGGATAGATATGTCGTAGTTTCGATAACCTGTGAAATTATATTTAGGTAGTTAGTTCACTCTACATTTATTTAATTTATTTAATAGCATGTGTCTACGACTAGCTTCTATAAAGCACATATATATGTTTTCTTCTCAAAGCCTTATATCTGGTACATAAAGACCATTTTTACCTTTTCTCTTTGTAACCTAACCTAAATCATTAAACTTATTCATTAGAGATAGTCTTATATTTAGTACATAAAAACCATTTTTATCTTTTCTCCTTGTAACCTAGCCTAAACCATTAGACTTAGTTATTAGAGAGATTCATAGAATAATAATTCCTAACAACATAGTACGGGGATTACCACGAGCCATAGAAGCTTAACTTATAAAAATTACCTGTTGATTTTTTTTTTTGACTTTAATATTTCCAAATCCATCAGATTTTTATTAAATTTCATATGGGGCTATTCTCACATTTTAGTATAGGTTACTTGTTTAAAATGAAGTAAAACATAGGGTTGTCATTCCCCAGGAATTTCTAAAAATTTCATCTAATACCAATTTACCTGGGCCCTGGCGTCGGGCAGCGAACGGGTCCTGAAGGCTAGCACCCCAGGGGTTGTTGCTGCATTAAAAAAAGTGTGGAGGCATCGAGGGTGCAAACATATTTCTTATCAGTGGAGGCATCGAGCGTGTAGACATATCTTGTATCAGCAAATTATCTGTAGAACTCCTTCTGTTTCGCAGGGTTAAATGGTGAAGCTCGGGTCTTAGCATTTCGAACCCTTTGTTGATAGGGGTCACCTATGTCTTCAACTGTATGAGCCCTTACTTTGTTAACAAAAGTGTGATGGTTAGTTTCAGGAGAGCCTCCGCAGAAGCGTAAGATGGAAAGCCTCTACAGAAATGGCAAGTGTAATTTGTCCAACCAGCAGACTAGAAATGATAATGGCGCCGAAAACCCTGATATTTTTCCCTACTAAGGATTTTACTATTAGATTTTTCATCAATCTAACCGGAGAAGAGCCATTTTAACTGGGTATTCCTGTGGTCAGAATTCCAAGTTTCAACCAGTCCAAATTCACACTGTGCAATCGCAGGTATTTCCCGATAATCGTTTAATAAATTTTATGGTTTAAATTTGATCAATACAGGGTCTCATATGCACCTCAAAGGTTGTAAAGCTCAAGGGTGCATATCTCAACCTGGAAGTGCATATCACACCTGGGTTTAAATGGGTCTGTGCTAATGAATGTAATAATTCCATATCGATTGAACTTGTGGTTTATGTTTTCCAAATGCAACCAGAGCTCAATTTGTCAGTATGGACAAACTATTTCCATTGGTGAAAGTTTTCGAGATTACAAACTAGGTGAATTTTGAACACTTTCAACAAATTTATTTTCTTCTTAAAATAATTTTTTTTGGTAGTTTTGACAGGATGCATATGTTGCAACCCAAAATAATGATGAAATGAAATTTGGAGACCAATAAATAAACATATACATTTCAAGCCGCAAGATTCATTTAATTTCTTCTAGAGCACGTTTTGCACATTTTCCAAAGCACTCAAAGAAATTTCATAACATAGGTGCTGGTGTTTATGATGATCAATTTTCTTGGGGAATATAAAAAATTAATTATATCCATCTCTATCAGAACCGATTGTGGTCTTGATCCCCAATTTCACTGCCAAGGTTTAGTAGATTTCTTTCTGCCTATAGTTTTTTTTGTTCAAATTTATTTCAGTACCAATTGTTGTTCTGCAAGTTATGGATAAGCAAAAATTGTAGACTTGGTTATAACTTAAGTTACAGGAAATGCCTAACCCCTCCATGTACCAGTACTGGAAATTCACTAAAACATGGAAATGCCTTCAGCCGTACTCTATGACCTTTGTGATTTGGAAAGGCCACATGATATGGCTGAGGTCTTTTCTGGGTTGTTTCAATGCTCTTCAAGTGCCTATGAGGGGTGTGGGACCCATAGGAAGTTTAAAAACTCCCAATCCATTGAAAACAATGACACATTAACCTCTAATTCGATTCTAAAGCTACCTACAAAATTATTAACTTATCATTCTCATCTTCTTGCAAGATAATGTGCTATATATATATATATATATTACACACATTTTATTGTTTTCCTTGGACATACTAGTTTTGGGGGTAATGTTTCTAGGTGTTAACATTTTCAAAAATTGTACCCATTTCCAAGTTTTCTACAATTTAGGATCTAAATTATGTGCAATATGTACAAGTTGTACAAACTAGTTGGAAGATAAAATAGATTTGGTTGGGTTTTGTTGTGCACAAAATATGCACTAGTGTTCTCAATTCTTTATGTTGCCCAATAATTTCCCTACAATGACCCCTCTCAAGGCCCCTTATTATCAATATACATGTTCCTTATGTCGTGACCCACTTGTTTAGCACTGCCCTTATCCAGGCTTGTCACACCATGTTTTATAATCCCCCTCCTATAGGCACCCTTTTTGTCCAGGTCAACCGACCTGTAGTTGACGTTTGCCTCCTGTAGGTCCTGCCTTTTTCTCTAGGTTATGTCATCTATATGTGATGTTTCATTCCTATAGGTACTCCCATTTTCTATAAGTTAGGTCATCTACAGATGATGTCTTCCTCCTTTAGGCACCCTTTTCTCATGGGATAGCTACTGGACAATGAGACACTATGATCCATGTCTGCTTCCTTTAGGCATTAGATATCTAATTTGTTTTCTTATCTTGCTGGTCTAGCAGTATTATATTTTTTAGCATGTGCACATCCCCTAGACATCTAGTATCGCTTCAAGTTGGCCCCTATTGGCCTCATGGAATACACCTTCATTTCTACTAGATAATTGATGATATATTGGCCTCATGGAACACACCTTCATTTCTACTAGATAATTGATGATATGTTGGCCTTCATGTCTACTAGATAATTGATGATATATTGACCTTCATTTCTCTAGGTTACGTCATCTATATGTGATGTTTCCTTCCTATAGGTACTCCCTTTTTCTCCAAGTTAGGTCATCTACATATGATGTATGCCTCCTTTAGGCACCCTTTTCTCATGGGCTAGCTGCTGGACAGTGAGACACTATGACCCATGTCTACTTCCTTTAGGCATTAGATATCTAATTTGTTTTCTTAGCTTGCTAGTCTAGTAGTACTATATTGTTTAGCATGTGCACATCCCCTAGACATCTAGTATCGCTTCAAGTTGGCCCCTATTGGCCTCATGGAAAACACCTTCATTTCTACTAGATAATTGACGATATATTGGCCTCATGGAACACACCTTCATTTTTACTAGATAATTGATGATATATTGGCCTTCATTTCTACTAGATAATTGATGATATATTGACTTTCATTTCTCTAGGTTACGTCATCTATACATGATGTTTCCTTACTATAGGTACCCCTTTTTTCTCCAAGTTGGGTCATCTACAGATGATGTTTGCCTCCTTTAGGCACCCTTTTCTCATGGGCTAGCTATTGGACAGTGAGACACTATGACCCATGTATGCTTCCTTTAGGCACCCTTTTCTCATGGGCTAGCTACTGGATAGTGAGACACTATGACCCATGTCTTCTTCCTTTATGCATCAAATATCTAATTTGTTTTCTTTGCTTGATGGTCTAGTAGTATTATATTGTTTAGCATGTGAACATCCCCTAGATATCTAGTATCGCTTCAATTTTTCCCCTATTGGCCTCATGGAACACACCTTCATTTCTGTTAGATAATTGATGATATTTTGGCCTTAATCCCAGCACAGAGGCATGTGTCAAATACTGTATTTGTTTATCGGATTTCTAACATACTGTATAAGTATTTCCACAGCCTTTGTAGCTGCAAAAATAAATCCTTGGGGAAAGAGATTCAGACCCTGGCTCCTTCTCTTGCTGCCCTAAAGATATGGTTGCATCCTGATCTTCCTCTTTGTATAGTCTATATAGTCTATAGCCCACATGTAAATTACCTTGGCATTTCCACTGAAACCAACACTAGCCAAATAGGATGCCAAGATAAATCTGTAAAACCATTTTTTGGTCCAAGTTTTCTGCAATTTAGGATCTAACTTATGTGCAATATGTACAAGTTGTACACACCAGTTGGAAGATAAAACATATTTGGTTGGGTTTTGTTGTGCACAAAATATGCACTTGTGTTCTCAATTCTTTATGTTGCCCAATGATTTCCCTATGATGACCCCTCTCAAGGCTCCTTATTATCAATATACATGTACCCTATGTTGTGACCCACTTTTTTACCACTGCCCTTATCCAGGCTTGTCACACCATGTTTTATAATCCCCCTCCTATAGGCACCCTTTTCGTCTAGGTCAACCGACCTATAGTTGACGTTTGCCTCTTATAGGTCCTGCCTTTTTCTCTAGGTTACATCATCTATACATGATGTTTCCTTCCTATAGGTACTCCCTTTTTCTCCAAGTTAGGTAATCTATAGATGATGTATGCCTCCTTTAGGCACCCTTTTCTCATGGGCTAGCTGCTGGACAGTGAGACACTATAACCCATGTCTGCTTCCTTTAGGCATCATATATCTAATTTTTTTTCTTAGTTTGTTGGTCTAGTAGTATTACATTGTTTAGCATGTGCACATTCCCTAGACATGTAGTATCGCTTCAAGTTGGCCCCTGTTGGCCTCATGGAACACACCTTAATTTATACTAGATAATTGATGATATATTGGCCTCAGTCGCAGCACAGAGGCATGTGTCAAATACTATATTTGTTTATCGGAATTATAACATACTTTATAAGAATAGACTCGGCTGTGTATGGGAAATTTCACCACTGCCCTCTTTGGTTTAGTATAATAGATTGTAATATGCTGCTGAGCTCTTGTTGAGTGATTTGAATTCCAGATACTTGAATCTTTTATGATCCGACCTATTCTTTTATTGCACCGACATAATTGAGGTGCATTCTACAGCCTGGGTGGGGGTACTGATGGTCCATAAATTGTGTATGTGTAACAGTGCATTCTCCTAGATAATTGATGATATATTGGCCTTCATTTCTACTAGATAATTGATGATATATTTACCTTCACTTCTCTAGGTTACGTCATCTATACGTGATGTTTCCTTCCTATGTGTACTCCCTTTTTCTCCAAGTTAGGTCATCTACAGATGATGTCTACCTCCTTTAGGCACCCTTTTCTCATGGGCTAGCTGCTGGACAACGAGACACTATGACCCATGTCTGCTTCCTTTAGGCATTAGATATCTAATTTGTTTTCTTAGCTTGCTGGTCTAGTTTTATTATATTTTTTAGCATGTGCACATCCCCTAGTTATCTAGTATCGCTTAAATTTGGCCCCTATTGTCCTCATGGAACACACCATCATTTCTACTAGATAATTGATGATATATTGGCCTCAGTCCCAACACAGAGGCATGTGTCAAATACTGTATTTTTTTATCAGATTTCTAACATACTGTATAAGTCTTTCCATAGCCTTTGTAGCTGCAAAAGGAAATCCTTGGGGAAAGAGATTCAGACCCTAACTCCTTCTCTTTCTGCCCTAAAGATATGATTGCATCCTGATCTTCCTCTTTGTGCTTTATGGCATCAAGCCTTTTTTCTTTATCATCATGTGCAATTTTTAGCTTCTTGGTGTCAAGCATCATATTCAATTCATCTTCTCCCTCAACATATTCCTCATTTTCCTCTTTCTCCATGAAATCTGAAGCAAACACACTCCAAATTTCTGTATAGTCTTTGGCCCACATGTAAATTACCCCTGGCATTGCCATTGAAACTAACACTAGCCAAATAGGATGCCAAGATAAATCTGTCAAACCCTCTTTTGGTCCAAGTTTTATGCAATTTAGGATCTAACTTATGTGAAATATGTACAAGTTGTATGAACCAGTTGGAAGATAAAATAGATTTGGTTGGGTTTTGTAGTGCACAAAATATGCACTTGTGTTCTCAGTTCGATATGTTTCCCAATGATTTCCCTACGATGACCCCTCTCAAGGCTCCTTATTATTAATATACATGTTCCCTATGTCGCGACCCACTTGTTTAGCAATGCCCTTATCCAGGCTTGTCACACCATGTTTGATAATCCCCCTCCTATAGGCACCCTTTTCATCTAGGTCAACCGACCTGCAGTTGACGTTTGCCTCCTATAGGTCCTGCCTTTTTCTCTAGGTTACGTCATCTATACATGATGTTTCCTTCCTATAGGTACTCCCTCTTTCTCCAAGTTAGGTAATCTACAGATGATTTCTGCCTCCTTTAGGCACCCTTTTCTCATGGGCTAGCTGCTAGACAGTGAGATACTATGACCCATGTCTACTTCCTTTAGGCATCAGATTTCTAATTTGTTTTCTTTGCTTGTTGGTCTAGTAGTATTATATTGTTTAGCATGTGCACATCCCCTAGACATCTAGTATCGCTTCAAGTTGGCCCCTATTGTCCTCATGGAACACACCTTCATTTCTACTAGATAATTGATGATATATTGGCCTTAGTCCCAGCACAGAGGCATGTGTCAAATATTGTATTTGTTTATCGGATTTCTAACATACTGTATAAGAATAGACTCGACTGCGTATGGAAAATTTTTCCACTGCCCTATTTGGTTCAATATAATAGATTGTAATATGCTGCTGGGCTCTTGTTAAGTGATTTGAATTCCAAATACCTGAATCTTTCATGATCCAGCCTATTCTTTTATTGCACCGACATAATTGAGGTGCATTCTACAGCTTGGGTGGGGGTACTGATGGTCCATCAATTGTGTGTGTGTAATAGTGAATTGTGCTTAGAGAATTCATTGGGAATATTGAATATAGACATTAGCAGAGACCCATTCAAAGTAGGGGCTCATATGAACCTCAAGGTTGTAAAGCTCAAGGATGCATATCTAAACCTGGAAGTGCATATCACACCTGGGTTTAAATGGGTCTGTGCTAATGAATGTATTTTTTGAATTTAAGAATTCCATATCGATTGACATTGTAGTTGATGTTTGCCAAATACAACCGGAAACCCAATTTGTTAGTATGGACAACCTATTTCCATTGGTGAAAGTTTTCGAGATTACACACCGATTGTGGTCCCGATCCCATAAGTGTAATGATATGATTGGGTTTCAATATAGTAAGGGCCATAACTTCAAAAATAATTTCTTCCTTTGTTTTGGATGAAGAATTTAATATTTTTACTGCCATTGATTCTCTCTCAGTAAGAAATTCTCTGTATAACTGATTCCAGCCTCCCCTTTCTACAAAATTCCTTTTTTACAAACTAGAAGTAGCAGATTGCAACTCCTGAAATATGAAATGTCTAGAGGTTTTTAGTTTCTATGTAAACAGTGTTGAAGTTGAACCTTTCCATTTTCAAAAATGAGTACAAAATAACTACAGGGTGATTTATTAATAAAATGTTTGGCTAATGATAGTGAAGACCTTGTGGTATCCTGCTGACTAGCTCCCAGAATCACCCTATACAGTTTTGCTTCTTCTACCTTCACCTTTTGCATAGATGATTCATGAGATATCTTGTATTGCAGATCCACCTATTTCAGGCTGCAAAAACCTTCTTAGAATTCAACTGTTGAATTAAAAGTACTCATAAGCTGGTGGTTTGTATTGCTTTTATCCTTGAACAACAACTTGTGAAAAATTGTTGTCTTGGAGCTGTCTAGAAATTTACAGCCACATGCTTCATAAGGACATACATATAGTCCCTCCTTGTGCACATGTGAATGCTTCATCAAAACATATGTAAAATTATTTCCACAACCTTTGTAGCTGCAAAAGGAAATCCTTGGGGAAATCTTTGTAGCCTTTGTAGCTCTAAAACCATGGTCACCAAAACGACAAAGAGTATGTTAGAAACACAATGCCCTTAATAGATATTGGTTGTATTGTGTACGATTAACCAAGTGATTACAACAAGATATTGTATTACCAATAGTGAAATCACTGTGATTATGTGTTTACTTACCTTATTGATGTAATTGATTACACTCAACTCCTTGAACAAGTACAACTAATCTAAGCTATGTGTGCTAGTTTCACTAGTTAGCATAAGAGATCGAACACATTGGTTTCATGCTAGTTTGATTGAATATGGAAACATATGTCATATAAGCTCATTACTATTACTCTAATTCTAATATATCTCACCTTTATTACATAATCCGTGGTACTTGGAATATGATGATTATCACAGCTTGAACCACAGGGTAAGGGTAATAAAGCTTACTTACCTTATCTCTCCATAACTAGAGCTTATTGATTATGTCTATAACTAGAGCTTATTGATTATGTCTATACTTACTGGTCACTAAGCTTAAGTAAGCCACAAGTAAGATATTTTATATCTGTAATTAACGATCACCTATAAAGGTTGTACTCATCTTCTACAATGGTAAAAACTCATATCCAGTAAAGGTAATGGTTCGTATAAGCTTACCAGATCATGTAGAGTAACTGCTTAGTTAGAGTCATAGTGTTCATTGGTCACTACTTAGTTACAGTCGAAGCAATACAACATGGAAGCTCTTATTTCTATAAACTTGAAACCTCTACTATTCCATAATGATAGTGATTTGATTAGGTAAAGTAAGTAACACTTGTTTCTCTATAACTACTTACTACTGGTTCCATTGATATGGCTTACATTAGACTCAATACTCTATCTCTATTATTCCCATGGTTGATAAGTACTAGCTATATTAGTGAACACTAGTTAGAATAGATAAGATTTTATTACGTGAATTAAACACATTGGATAGTACATGATATGTTTCAATAAATCTTACAAGGAGTAACATCTTTGAATAAACATGATTAGTACTAAGCAGCTTAGATATGATGAAGCTAGTAATCAAGCTATCAATATAATGATCTCGGTATAAGTATACGTAATACATACCTTACATAGGTAATCCTAGTCATATATGTTACAATTGTTAGACTAATTACTACTCTTTTGTATAAGTAGACATAAGCTTATATCCATAATAAAGTAGAATCAGTCATAATAGAGTAGAATCCATAACAAGTTGTCACAATGTTCATTACTGGCATAGTTGGAGTCAATGAATCCCATTAATGTGGTAATTGTTGTTAAAATGAACAACTATACATTATATTAATTGTACTTTTAGGAGAATGATTTATAGATTCCCCAGGGTATCCTGGGTGGCCTCTCATGTTGGTAGCTTTTGTCCTGGTCAATTGCATGCAAAATGTTTGCAGGGATATTCAAAACTCCAGTGTGATACTCCTGCATTGTAAATCAGTATGACTCCACCTTCACCTCAATTATTCCCGTTATTGCTACAACAAGGTATTCATATACACCAAAATATATTTGATCTTAACTATATTGTACGTTAGGATGGATGTGGCCTAAAATAGGCCTCAAGACGGACTTTTCCAAGTTTTTGTAGAAGTAAATCCTTCTTTGTGGCCTAGATTAGAAAGAGAATCTCTTTCAAGGACAAGTAACCACTCTGATTTCCTACACTATCTTTTGAGATCACTGTGGCTAGGGTAGGAGGTCCCTTCTAGACCTCTCGACCCTCTCAAATCCTCCTCCTCATACTAATGTAGCAGCACCTTCCAGTAGCCTTGTAAATACAAACCCTTCATAAAAACTCTTTAGAATCATTACACTGTTCCTGTTACTTTGAACATGAGGGCAGTGAGGTGGCTCTTCATGGCATTTTCCATGATTTGGTTAAGGAGGTGGAGAGCATATTTTACAATTTTATATGTCACCTTGAATGGGGAAATAGATCTGTGGTTTTGAAATATTATGAGATCTGGTAACAACACAGAAAATTATAAGAATGTGCCTCTTTGTTTTTTCCATGGAATGTGCCTCTTTGTTTTTGCCATGAAATGTGCCTCTCTGTTTTTTGCATTGAATGTGCCTCTCTGTTTTTGTCATGGAATGTGCCTCTTTGTTTTTTCCATGGAATGTGCCTCTCTATTTTTTCCATGGAATGTGCCTCTCTGTTTTTTCCATTGAATGTGCCTCTCTGTTTTTTCCATGGAATGTGCCTCTCTGGTCACTAAGCTTAAGTAAGCCACAAGTAAGATACTTTATATCTGTAATTAATGATCACCTATCAAGGTTTTACTCATCTTCTACAATGGTAACAACTCATATCTAGTAAAGGTAATGGTTCGTATAAGCTTACCAGATCATGTAGAGTAACTGCTTAGTTAGAGTCATAGTGTTCATTAGTCACTACTTAGTTACAGTCCAAGAAATACAACATGGAAGCTCTTCTTTCTATAAACTTGAAACCTCTACTAGTCTGTAATGATAGTGATTTGATTAGGTAAAGTAAGTAACACTTGTTTCTCTATAACTACTTACTACTAGTTCCATTGATATGGCTTACATCAGACTCAATACTCTATCTCTATTATTCACATGGTTAATAATTACTAGCTAGGAGGACCACATGAGGTGCTAACGAAATATTTAATACCAAGAACCTATACATAGAATTGGTTCATAGATAGATTTCTTTTAAATTATATAAAAATATTTTTAAAAAAATAGAAGATCATAAAACATGGCTACAAGGAGAATTTTGTGAAAGGTGTTTCCTTTGACACCTTTGACACAGTTCAAAAGCTTGAAAGTTTGCTTGATGTTACTAATAATGATGATGTGTCTCTTGCATGATATGGGACTTCTGAAAATGACGTACCAAACATTAAAGATGAATGCAAAGGGTGTTTTGAAAAAAATACCAAAGAAATTGGTTCCAAGCTTAGATTAGATTTCATGACAACAAAAGTCTAGGAAAATATGGGCAAAGAATTAGAAAGCCCATGGAACTGTGTACAAGGACAGGAAATGATGGACTTGGTTTTATGGTTAAACAAGCAATGGGAACAACTAGTTTGTAAGAGGGGAACCTCATATAGTGAGTGAATCATTTACCTCTAGAATAAGTACATATAGAGGGGCGAAGATTAACAACAGAAACCTTGTACAAGGAAACAAGTTCAACAACAAAAGTTGTTGAACCACATGGATATGTTTAGCTAAAAGGCCACCATGATGAAACTCCCAGAACTGTAATAATACATTAAGTTAACAAAAACTGAAATTAGCTTTAGACAACCCTGTGATTAGATGGACTTGGTATCGTGGTTAAACAAGCAATGGGAAAAACTAGTTTGTAAGAGGGGAACCTCATGTAGTGAGTGAATCATTTACCTCTAGAATAAGTACATATATAGGGGAGAATATTAACAACAGAAACCTTGTACAAGGAAACAAGTTCAACAACAAAAGTTGTTGAACCACATGGATATGTTTAGCTAAAAGGCCACCATGATGAAACTCCCAGAATCATAATAATACATTAAGCTAACAAAAACCCAAATTAGATTCGGAAGCATAGATTCAATTAACATTTTATTTGGGTTTTAGAATTTTCATTAGAGTTGCAGTCCAACCATGGAATGTGCCTCTCTGTTTGTTGCAAACAAATGGGGTATGAAAGAACTCCGAAATAAACAATGTCTTATGGGGGGGATTTAATAGGACCAATATGTAAACAAAACAAAGCATACCATGATTCTATAATGATGATAAATAAAACTGATAACATATTATACCGTGACGATTCAAAGAGGGCATTGCATCACAAAAAGATATGCATACCCTGCGGTATATTGTGCATGGCATTCATTCTTCCAGAATTTTTTCACCGAATGGATTACTCATCTTAAATGACACTAAAAACTTTACCCACCAACAATGCAATAAGGAAAAAATTATTAACAATGTTTTATTTCTGTTGTGGACTCAAGTTAAATGGGCACTAAATTTTAAGTTTACAAAGTACATACATATTCATTGTAGTTTTAGAAAACCCTGTGATTAGATCCACCTTTAATATTACCACCAATACCATTAGGATCGGGTTTGTGAATTTCCCCTTCACTTCTGTAAGGAAGACTTTGTGGGAGAAATCAGCAACCCTCTGTACAAATATCTAGGCTCATATAGCAGAAACAGGGGAGGTTTATTCACGTGTGCTAAATTGTGTTGGACTAAGCTCAAATAAAAATTTGTTGGACATAATCATTTCTATCTCGAGGGCTTCCCATGGACTCAAAATATGGACTATTAAAACATCCCTTTCAAGTGCAAGATCAGCAATGGCTTAGGCCATTTTATGGCAACTTGCCCCAAAAGAATCCCAAAAATTGAAGGACAAAATATGTTCCTCCAACTATTGGATGCACCTCTATAAGGGGATTGACATAGATCTTTCTACAAGAAGATTTGATGATTAAAGTTCAAAATTATGGGCCTTATCAAGCTTGGCAGATAATTCGTCTCTTTTCACTATGTCTCGACTTCTAACGATAATTTCGGTTCCTTTTATAGATGTAGTTCCTCCAACTTCATATCACAATGCACATTTCTATTTTTTATATTTTGTCCTTCATCAGATGTATTCATATTTATATATAGCATCTCTATGGATGATGGTACAATACATGAATATATAAAAGTGCTTCCAATTGGGTCAAGATTTTAGGGAATTTTCTCCTAAAATATGCTTTCTTATTTCTCTTTACTGTTTCAATAAACAATTCCCAGTCATATTTATACCATTTAGTAAAAGCATTACAACCAACACCAACATTGATAAACATATTATACCATGACGATGCAAAGAGGGCATTGCATGACAAAAAGATGGGCATACCCTGCGGTATATTGTGCATGGCATTCATTCTTCTAGACTTGTTTCACCAAATGGATTACTCATCTCAAATGCAACTAAAAAATTTACCCACCAACAATGCAATAAGGAAAAAATTATTAACAATGTTTTATTTCTGTTGTGGACTCAAGTTAAATGGGCACTAGCTTTTAAGTTTACAAAGTACATACATATTCATTGTAGTTTTAGGTAGCCCTCTGATTAGCTCCACCTTTACTATTACCACCAATACCATTAGGATCAGGCTTGCGAATTTCCCCTTCACTTCTGGAAGGAAGACATGGTAGAAATCAACAACCCTCTGTGCAGATATCTAGGCTCATATAGCAGAAATAGAGGAGGTTTATTCACGTGTGCTAGATTTTGTTGGACTAAACTCAAATAAAAATTTGTTGGACATAATAATTTCTATCTCGAGGGCTTCCCATGGACTCAAAAGATGGACTATTAAAACATCCCTTTCAAGTGCAAGATCTGTAATGGCTTAGGCCATTTTATGGCAACTTTCCCCAAAATAATCCCCAAAATTGAAGTACAAAATATGTTCCTCCAACTCTTGGATGCACTTCTATAAGGAGATTGACATAGATCTTTCTATAAGAAGATCTGATAATTAAAGTTCAGAAGTATAGGCCTTATCAAGCTTGGCAGATAATTTGTCTCTTTTCACAATGTCTCGAATTCTAATGATAATTTCAGTTCCTTTTATAGATGTAGTTCCTCCAACTTCAGATAAACAGTCTTGAATATTCTCTCCTCTTTGATGGCTGATTCCATTAGATGTTGAAGGATGATTCTACAATAATGGTTTGCAGATTTGATTTGAAGCCGCTATGAGTTATTGAGCCCAACTTTGGCATATTCCCAAACTAGAATTCTAACAGTCCCTTGCTTGATGGAAACTTGGATACATTCCTTCTTTTGGCAATTCTACCTAGAAAACCCCAGAACTGGTCTGCTTGGCTAGTTTAGCCAGCTTTGTTCTTGTTTTGATAACCCTGCCACCGTTAGAAACAAAAATAAAATATTTATAGGTATTGATTTGTTATTAATGCAAGAAATTTTGTTATCTATCTTGAATTTCTGCATTTACTTGGGCAGTTTGCTATTTTATCGAGCAGAGTTTAGAGTCTAGACTGTCTCTAAAGTCATGTTTTTCTCATCAGCAAATATCTTATCCTTATCCTTGAAAAAACAAACCAGGTAGTGGATTTCAATAATAGAATATTGTGAATTATTTGTTCTTAAAATAGTATCCTAGTTGTACTATAAAATTCTTGCTTCATTTCTCTGATGACGTGGTTGATGACTTTACTACGATAGTGCAGATTTCACGTTTTTTTTTTTTAAGTGGTCTACCATTCTAACCATGTTTTCATTTTTGTTTGAATGGGTTGATGATTTCTCTATCATTTTGCTTCTGCTCTGTAAAAGAATGACCTTTATCCATAACAACTAATTACTTTGAGATGAGCTATTTTACCATGCAATCTTCTTTGTTGTCTTTGCTAATTTTGTGGGACTTAATTAGTAAATGCCAATATTCAGTATAGTTTTGAACCAAGACTCAGAAGGTCGGCTGGCTCATTAGATTGTAGCTTCATCACTCCAACTCAGAGTTTTTAATAACCACATCATCAATTTCAGGGTAGGTTCATTTCTGTTTGGGAAAGACATATGAGATGGATAAGACTGTATGCACGGGAACAACATACATTTTTCTCATGGAAGGCTACAAATCCAAAAAAATGCCACAGTGACTTGTATTCAAAAACAAGATAAATGTAATGACATTGATACACAACGAAGTTGCAAATGTCCAATACACCAAGTTGGATATCATGGGCATTAAATCATTTCTTATGTTCAACATCCCTTTTAAGTTTTTAGCCTATTGTTTTGAATACACTTTCAGAAAAATTGTAGATCTTACAAAGTGGAAGTTCAGAAGAGATAGCCATAGGGGTATAATCTGTCTTTCTAATAGCTCAGGGAAGCCGCAAGGACATACTGTTAAACCAATCCCTAAGAAAAACTCCAACAGATGAATGAATTCACAAACCTCGAAGAAACTTTCAGTGGCACTATCCTCAACCCTCATTGTTTTTGGATAGAATAGTCCACAACTCTCAAAACATTTTTGGAAATTTAGAGTTTAACATTTTGGTATATTGGGAATCATATTGTAAGATTTCATGGTTTCCCATCATAGGATAATTACAAAAAATTTTGGAATCTCACCAATGGCACAATGTACATGAGAGGAAACTCCAAATTTTATAATTTGATATTGAGTTGGTTTGACTCAAGAGTTCAATTGTGATAGACCAATCACTTCACCTCTGGAATTGCTCTAGGAGAAGAAGGGGTCATGTTACAAGCGTTGTTCAAACTTCATGACATAAATGATTTACCTACCTGAGCTAGTTCTGCTTTGACAGTTCCTTGGGGTACTAAACTCAGCTTAGCTCTCCAGATTTAGCTAAACAGTTAGGGTTCTCTCTAGAATTTATTTCCTTCAACCTTAAATGGTAATAAGGTGGGGCAACCTTGGATGGAAAAAATGTGGGGCTGCCTTGCTCCCACACTTCCCCATTATCAACAGCCAAGCCCCCTCATCCCTAGTTAGCCCCCAGATGACATCATCAACCATTTTACAATGGTCAACACCCCTACCTCGACCATCAATACTAGAAGCCAATGCATCCAACTTGAACTTCCCCAAGTGTCCTGCCATCAATTCTGCCTCAACTATAAACATGTACTGCAAGATAGTAGAAACTATAGTGGGATGTACAAGCTTCCATTGGGCCTTGCACTCAGACCAGGTTGTCCTGCTCAATTCTTTGTGCCTGTGGCTGCTATCTGAGGTGGGCATTAAGCTGTCAATCTGCATGTACTTGTGAACTCTGAACTCATTGTTGTGTTCATTGGAAGTATTTTGAACATTTGGGTACCTACCTTAACATCATCATGCTTTTATGTACAAAACGTTAGTCACAACTGGTGCACTTTATTGGATGCCTTTGCAGCTCTTTTGATGGGCTATTTTAGTGGTGTAGATGATGATCTAGGGTGCAACTTTGGTTGTTTTTATAGATCAAATTTGGGCACTCTCTTTGAATGCTCTTCTGACATTTATCTTATGTTCATCCTTGCTTGAAGAGGGCGCTGCCACAGGTGGTATTTTAGCCTGTTTCTATACCAAAAAAACCACCATGATTTCACGAAATCATTAAGAGAAACTGAATTCAGTCAATGATTGGAATCTCACCAAATTCACAATGTGCATGAGAGGAAACTACGAATTTTCTGATTTGATATTGAGTTGGTTTGAATAAAGAGTTCAATTGTGACAGACCAAGCGCTCGACCTCCGTAACTGCTCTAGGAGAATAAGAGGTCATGTTAATGTACAATACGTTAGTCACAACTGGTTCACTTTATTGGATGCCTTTGCAACTCTTTTCATGGGCTATTTCAGTGGTGTAGATGACAATCTAGGGTGCAACTTTGATTGTTGTTATAGATCAGATTTGGGCCCTCTCTTTGAATGCTCTTCTGACATGTAATATTCCCAATTAGTCATGAGCTGATTGGAATATTCATTTTGTTTTATTTCTTTGTTTAAAGAATAAAAGTGTAAAGGAGGTCCATAATACTCCTAAATAATGAATAAATCAATGCCAAATGTAAAAAGGCTGGATCTTGGCTACTAAATCAAGCACCTTTAGGTGTGAATGGGGCTGGACATTTTAACTGGGTCAACCTTGACCAAATCTACAGCATTGTCTTGGAGGAGTGGCCATCAATGAGGCACAACGCAGTTTTAGATGGAGATGCTTTGTGTAAAAGGAGTGATCTCATTGGAAGTGGTTTAGGGTTTGCAAGCTCTTAAATTATAAAAGGAAGAGGATGGAAGCATTAGAAGGTTGTTGACAATATTTTGTTTCTGAATATATTGCCTGTTTAGAAAAATATCATTCTCTTTCTGTTTAGCTGAGAATTAATGATGTTTAGCATTGGGTGTTCCTGATCAGGAATCCCACCTCTTTCATTGAGAGGCCTCTTGGAAGAGTTTGCATTTTATTGTCCACTATCTGGCTAAAGGCCAAGCTTCTTTTTTCAACTAAAACCCAGATCCTGTTGAGGTTTGGTTGTCTTTGCAAGCTGCAACAAGTGGAGGCTAGATCTTTTCAGATCTAGGCAATTTCAGTGCTCCATTTCAGTGGAGGAGACTTCTACTTCATTGAGAGGAGAGTATTGGATGTTTGGAGCTTCATTTTCCGATCTTGGCATGTGGCCAACCACATTCTAAACCCTACAACGTAGTTTACTTCCAGATCTGCATTATTCCTGTAGGTGCAGTTACAGGGTGTTTTGGCACACCATTTGAAGAGTTGAGTTTCATGTGTTGGGGATCTGCCCTTCATTTTTGAGATCCATTAGAGGGGATAAATCTCTTGTTCATATCGAAATATCAAATCTGAATTTTTTTGAATAGCTGAATATTTCTGCAGATTTGCAGATTTAGATCTTAGATCTACCCCTTATACATGGTGTAATGTTGAAAACCCCAAGGGGATTTTGAAGAGGAGCCTATATAGTGTATGGATTTGTTATAGATCTGAATTTTCATGCACTTATCTGCTCTAGATCTAAAGTGTAATCCACAACTGTTGCAACTCAATAAAATAACACTGTAAGGCTATTTCCAGTCTTAATACATGGTTGCAGCACCTCTTTTTGAGGATTTTCTTCTATTGGAGACTTGTATTTCATGTTGTGCATCTTATGGCCCATATTTTACATCCATTTTGCTACTATAAAAACAAATGAAGGGTCTCCATATTGGCCTCCTACTTTGTCTATGATGATCCGCGTTATTTTCTAGCTTTTCTGCATTCTATTGTTGCATTCCCCATTTGGGAATATTACATGACATTTATATTATGTTCATCCTTGCCTAAAGAGGGCGCTGCCACGAGTGGTATTTTAGCCTGTTTCTATACCAAAAAAACCAACATGATTTCATGAAATCATTAAGAGAAACTGACTTTATTCAATGATTGGAATCTCACCAAATGCGCAATGTGCATGAGAGGAAACTACAAATTTGCTGATTTGATATTGAGTTGGTTTAACTAAAGAGTTCAATTGTGACAGACCAAGCACTCCACCTCTGTGACTGCTCTAGGAGAAGAAGAGGTCATGTTAATGTACAATACGTTAGTCACAACTGGTGCACTTTATTGGATGCCTTTGCAACTCTTTCAGTGGTGTAGATGATGATCTAGGGTGCAACTTTGATATCTGTTATAGATCAGATTTGGGCACTCTCTTTGAATTCTCTTCTGACATTTATCTTATGTTCATTCTTGCTTGAAGAGGGTGCTGCCACAAGTGGTATTTTAGCTTGTTTCTATACCAAAGAAACCACCATGATTTCACGAAATCTGTTTTTTTCTTGAAGACAATTGTGCCTTGCATAACAAGAAAATACACAGTTTCAGAGATTGAATCCTGCCAGTGCTCTTTATGAGGAAGAGTGCATTATAAATCCTTAATGTGGTTCCTTTTTTCCTTTTTTTTCCTTTCATGATGAGTAGCACTTCTACTTGAAACACAAAATGTGCAACCAATGTCACAAAAAATGACAATGTTCATCTAGTTCAGTGCTCCAGGAGATTATATTTCAGTGTTTTGCATGAAAGATAAACAAAGATGGAGAATGAGAGCACTATACTTCAGATGGATGTTTGATATTTGTGTGGGAGTAAAACACTATTTTCTTGGGAAGAAGTTACCGGGATATCTCTGGAAGTGTTGCTTTTATCATTTAGAAAAAAAATTGCTCTTATTTTGGAATGAAAGTGCAACTATTATGAGGTCCTAGGAAAACACGTAAAACTCTACTAAAATCCTTATTTGGAGTGTCTGGAGTGCTTGAAAATTAATGAGGAAAGAGAGAGAAAAAAGTTGAAATCTCAAGGGGCCCAACTAATAAGCTGTTATCAGTGGGATTTGTTGCTTTGATTGATTTTCCATTGTGATTAGTGCCCTTCCTTGTACAATATAAGTGAATAAAGCTCCACCAATTTGAAAAATTAAGCTGATGGATGAATTCTTGATAGTTTGATTCATAGTCTAATGCCAAAGGGAAATCCTGGAAAAGGGGGAAACAATCAACAACGCCCTCCACGATCTCAGACTGGAGGCAACTCCAACCGAAATCAAAACCAGGATCCAAGCAGCTCCCAAGGGCAAAAAAAGAGGGTGAACCTTCGGACGAACCACTCTTGTTCAATTTGTGGTGAGTACGGCCATTACACGCACCATTGTCCCGATCTCCCTGAGTTGAAGAAGCTTCAAGGTAACCATGGAAAACAGTCATGCAGGAGCCGTTCCCACATCAAGGGACAATTAGCACCCAACAACAACAAACAACTCCCGACGATTTCGGAAAAAAAAAACCATGAAATATACATGACTAACAAAGAATTTTTTTTCAAACACAGAACCAATCCTGTGTTAGTGGATTTGGTGAAAAAATGTACCAATCCACACTTTCTTAAGAGGAGTGGTCACTATCTCTTAAGCTTCTGGTCACAGGAAGATAAGAAAAAGATTTAGCAGGTTAGTGAACATGCTATAAAACAAAACACACTAGATAATTATGTGAGTCGTGACAAGGGGTAGGATGTTTTTTCACATGTGGGGATCTGATCAACATCCCATGATGCTCTCGCACATTAAAATCCTAGGAAAAAATTTGACAAGAAAAATCAGGGATAACAATCATTAAAATCCCTGGTAAAAATAATCGAAGTTCATTATATTGAATTGGGCATGATTCAAAAACGTTCTTAGGACATGAACATAATATTAGTTTAGTTGTGATGAAAAATATAATTACACACAGAGAGATAGGTTTAGGAGGCATTGTTGTTTAATCATCAGAGGAGAAGAAACAATAATGGATTTATCCTATTGGATCTAAATATGTTGAGTAGAAATCATGGGTGTATCATATTTGAATTGAATTAATGTGTATTGATGAATTTAAATCATTTCTTTTAGATTGATGGATTATCTCATAACTCTTGATGGATTTCTTTTAACTCTTAAATGTATCTTAGGAGAGAGGAAATAGTTTGAGATTCTATGCAGTCTATTTTTCTCTAAGAAATTGTAGTTTTATTTATTTATTACACTATTTTATTTAATTTAAAACCTTTGAGACCACATATTTATATATTATGAGACTAATATGAGTAAGCTTCTTTGTTGAATTTTTTTTAGGTTTCAATGTAAAACATTAACAACCCAGAATATGGCACATATGAATGGTGGAAAATGGATGTCTATTGCTCATGCAATCACTGCTATGGTAGAAGATGCCAAAAACGACATGTTGAGAGGGACCATTTATCATTAAATGGTCCCATGCAAGGTTTTTTGGAGAATGAAAAAGAAATGAATATGGAAATGTTTGCGAGAATTCAAAAAAATGATTTAACAATTGGAAGTGGTAATGGTTTACCCAACATCATTGGTGAAGATAATTTTAATCATAGCCCCAATAATGAGAGTATACATAATGATTACATGGATGGTTCTAACGATGACCATGCACATGTAGAAGAACAAATAACTATTGAATCCAATGCAAGAGATTCTAGATTCAATTAATATACACGCTAATGGAAAACCTCTTGATAATGATATTATACATATGGAAAGGACACCACTATACCCTGGTGCACAATGCTCCATATTGCAAGCTGTGTTACCCCTTCTTAACTTAAAATTTGTCCATGGATGGACAAACAATAGTTTCACTGATCTTCTACAGTAAGTGTTTTTATAAAAAATGGAAATTTCAAGTTTTTTTTTAATAGATGTTTCCAAAAGTATAATTCCACTCTAAACTATATCTTATCATTGTTGATGGTACTGTCATAGGTTTTTATCAGGTCTACTTCTTCCAATTAATAACAAATTGCCTAAATAAAAAAATGAGATCATGTCATTAACAAAAGATTTAGGTATGGATGCTTCCAAGACGTATGATGCATGCCCCAATGATTGCATCCTATATTATGGAGAAGGTAAGGAATCCTTAGATGAATGTCTAGAATGTGGTGAAAAAAGGTACCATATAAGTACATCATCAAAAAATGTAGGAAGAAAGGTACTACATCACATTCCTTTAGCCCCACAATTTGAGAGGTTATTTGGATGTAAGGAAATGTCACAATTCATGGATTATCATGTGAGGGGAAGGAGCACATATGGTGTTATGAGGGTGCCGACTGATGGAGTGGCGTGGTGTAAGATCGAGGAGAAGTGGCCAATTTTCAAAGATGAGCCACAAAATACAAGAATATCATTACCATTAGATGGTGTGAATCCTTATGGAAATCAATCAACACAATGGTCTACATGTCCAGTAATCGCTATCAACAACAACCTACCCCCATGGCTATCAAACAGAAAGGAACATGCTATGTTGACACTTATCATACTAGGTTATACTTTATGGAAATTCCTAATACTGAGTCTACATGGTAATAGTGACAAATTTCATGGTGAAAATGACAAATTGAAGTTGATGTCTTTATAGACCCAAATCAACCGAAACATATGGACACATAATTGGAGCCTTTAATAAATGAGTTATTAATGCTTTGGCAAGGAATGAATATGAAGGATGTGTCTCGTCCTATTTCTTCAAGGATCTTTCAATTTCATGCAATGCTTCTTTTCACAATTCATGATGCTCCAGGGCTATCAATGTGTTGTGGTGAGTTATAGTTGGTGTTAATAACCTCATATTATATTTATTGATTTCATTTATTTCATATTAAAATCCTAAATTATTACTTGATCTTGCATATAAAAATGAAAGGCCTTCAGACTAAGGGATCTTATGATGCCCAAAGTGTGGGATTTGCACCTCATCAAGAAGATCGAGTCATTTGGGAAAGATTGTATACGATGAATATAGAATGTTTCTAAATACTTATCATCCATATCGTGTACAAGATAAGGATGATTTTGTTGTAGAGGAGTGCCTTCTTAGAGAACCTTCAAAGATGAATCTCGGGAGATGGATGCATGCATATAGAAGCACAAATGGTAATTTTCATTCTCACCTTTTAAATGATATACGGTTACATTCCTAAAACATTTATTTGTTAAATTTATTATGATTTTTCTTTTTGGTAGGATCCCTTCCTTCAGGAATGACTCGAAAGACAATATTTTCAGAGTTGCCATATTATGAAGACCTACCTATTGTTCACTTTTTTGATACAATGCACATAGGGAAGAATGTATTTGTTTGTTTATATAATATGCTATTTGAGAAGAGTTCAATACATGGGAGGAAACTAAATAAGCTAAAAGTGAGGATGGACCTCGAAGAAGTATGAAGAATGCCTCATATTTGGCCAAATGATGATGGTAACTTTGTAGCTGATCCATGGTCTCTCACAAAGGAGGGGAAAGAGCATATGATTAAATCCATAAAATCAGTAAGATTCCCAACAGGTTTTGGAGTAAATTTTAAGAATGCATTCTCAAAAGGAAATGAACTTGTTGGAATGAAGACTCGTGATTGGCATAATTTCCTTAGGGTATGTGTACATTGATCGAGATTACCTATATTATCTATTATGTGATTTTAAAATTATGTTATTTAAAAAATATATATTTAGCATGAGTAATTGATCAATTTTAAAATTCTAATTGCAGTATCTATTACTTGCCAACCTTCTAAATAATCTCGATGAAAACATTAGGAGGAAAATATACAAGCGAAGTAGATTTTTTAGGTATGATGCATGGCCTATATAAGGAAAAATGTCTCTTCAAGTAAAATGTGATATACTAGAAAAATTTTCATCTAGAATACTTTTTTTTTTCTTTACACAAATCGTGGGCTTAAGTTAATTAATTCTATTCTAGGTGGGTCAGTTCAATAGAGATACATAAGAAAGACTTAAATATGTGGAAGAAAGAACTCCCCATTTTGATGTGTGACATCCAAAAATACTTCCCAACAAGTTTCTTCAATGCACAGGAACACTACATTGTGCACCTCTTACATGAAATAGAGTTGTGTGGACCAGTTCAAACAAGGACAATGTTTCCTATTGAGCACTATTTAAAGGTTTTTAAAAAGTTTGTAAAGAAAAAGGCTCATCCTGAAGTTTCCATGCTTCAAGGGTACATGTTGTTCAAATCCATGGTTTATCTCACTGAATTGTGCAAAGAATTAAATATTGAAGGGCCGCGACTATGAGACTCAAAAGAAAGTGAAAAAGTTGAAGGACATGTATTCACAAGACGAGAAAAAAATAGGGAAATTAAAGGTTTTTAAACTTATATCTACATATGGTTCACGATTTTGATTTGTGACTATAATGGTATAATGTGTTTTATGTTTATGATTGCAAACGTTGTTGAAATGGAGGCTTTATTATTATATGTTGCAAGAAACAGTGAACACAAAAAAAAATGGAGGGAGGAATATCAAAGGCATCATGTTGCCCAAAAAAGGCATTGTTTGTCATATGTATCTCGAGGTGGTCATAATTCATCTTCACATTCAACAATAATGAGAAAATTTGAAAAGGATTGGCCTCCAACTATGAGTTTAAAATATTTGAGGGATAGAGTAGCAAGGGCATGTAGAAATAATGATGAAAGAGTTACAACACATGTATTGGACATTATAAAAGGACTAGAAGAGAATAAGGTGACTCATTATAAGGGGTTCTGGTGCAGGGGTCGTAATTACCGTGTTCAGAAGCTAGATGAGAATTGACAAACATTTGACTGTGGAATTGCTGCATATTTTAAAGTAGATTTTCAGTCACATGTTCGTGATGGAAACATAAAAACTGACACCTTGAGATAATATGGATTAATCGAAGATATCTTAGAGCTTAACTTCAAATATTTGAAGGTGGTATTATTTGAAGCTAAGTGGTTTAGAAATGTTGTAGTTGGAAATCATCCAACAACATATATGCATGAGAATGGTTTTTGCATCGTCAATCATACCAGGTTTTAGCAAATAGATGAACCATATGTTTTTCCTGACCAATGTGAGCAAATATTTTTATGTTGCCATCCTACAGAACGATCAAAGTCATTTGTCATTGAGTATAATTCTAGATCAATAACTGTCTTCCAACCTTCACATGAAGAACAACCTATATCAGTAGAAATGTCATCTAATGGTAGCTCAGATGATGAATTTAATGGGAAATAAGACATGCTTGAAATGTACAATGTATATTCAAATTATTTTGATGACTAATGACAAATTCTATGAATAGTTCTACTCAAGAAAATCTAAATGTCTAGTAGTTCTATATTAGAGTTGTATTTTCATTTAAATCTATTATATGGATTTGTTTAGAACAATCAAACTTATCATAATCTAAAAATTAATAGTATTTCAATGTTAAGCATATAGAACTATAACATGATTACAATGTTATATATATTATCATTATGTACATTTATATTTTTTTTTCTCATTATTTTTTTAGAAAACTTAATAATTAATGAATTTCTATCTTACAAAATTGAAAACTTATTTTTTACAAGGGAAAGTTAGATATTAGAGGATTTATTAAGATTTTTTTTACCCTTGAAAATGATATTTTATGATTAAAATATTTTCAAAATGTTTCATTTGATTATGAGTTACTATTTTTTACTGTTTCTTGTATGTATTTTAATTCATTTGCATACTTTTCATTTTATAATATACTCATTATTCCACTTCATATAATCAAAGTTGATGATTTTATTATATATATATATATATATATATATATATATATATATATATATACATACATACATACATACATACATATACATACATACATACATACATACATACATACATACATACATACATATACATACATACATACATACATACATACATACATACATATATATATATATATATATATATATATATATATATATATATATATATATATTGCACTTGTTTCATTATTGGATTAATGGAATGAAGTATATAAAAATCCTTCTAACTTGGGAAATGTGTAATATTGAATTAGGTCTATTGATTCAATATGCGAACAAGAAAAAGAGAAAATCTTACTCGAACAAAGAGTTTAAATGAATTTATGAGGGACACACCTTCTGGAGTCATAGGTATTAATGAGATACCTTCCAAAGGAAGTAGTATATCTACAATTCCGTCTTCCCATTTAGATTTTACAGATGATGTATATGTCCCAATAGTAACTGATCCTTGCCATGATGTGGAGCCTACACTTGAAACTGGATTTGAAATTGATAGATTGCAATCATATAGAGAGTGGTTGATGAAGGCTGATGTTTATCCAATCATAAGAGATGCAATTCATGCAACATACAAAACATCTACCTCTGACACAGAGGATGCAACATATACAGAAACAACAGTTGACAATCTACTAAGGTAAATAGTCATTTATATTTTACTTATAAACTTTAGGGTTGTAATTACATAAAATATGATCATTAATAATATATTATATCACAATTTTTAGGATTAATATCAATGTTCTCGAAGAAGGCACTAACAGCAATGGACAACAAAATCAATCTGCTTCATCAGATGAACAAACTATACCATCTATTGGTGCATCTTTTCAACCTCTCTTAAAACATCCAAATGAATATGTTAAAGGAGAGGAAACTAATGGTATGCCATTCACAATCACATTAAATGAAAAAGGGAAAGTGTTAAATGATGAAGGTGGGAGAACATGGAGAGACATACTTCACCGTGAAGCATTGAGATTATTTGGTCCTACAATTACTAAAGATTTTCGTCGTCAAGGTAAAACACATATACTATGTTTTTTCATAAATTGCATACTTAATTTATGTAGTATAAACTATATACTTAATGTTTCATGTTTCATATTAAAAAAAATTATATATTGTACTTAGTGTTACATTCCCTAAATTTCATTACTATGATACTAGAAACCTTAAGATTTTTTATATGGATTATTTACTTTCTATGTGTATTTCACAGATAAATCTAAGAAGGATGAGTTATTATCTCTTATGCATAAAGTATCGGCAATTGTACCTCCAAAACAAATTCTTCGAAGTGTTGCTGAATATATTAAAAATACCAGGAATGCTTTGAGAGGAGAATTGGTAAGAAACAAAAATGTAGTCAAGCCGCACTTCATAGGAGAAGGAGAGTGGAAGAGGTTATTGGATGAGATTTCTATTAAGAAAAAAAGGAAAAATGAAACTTTGGTTGGAAAAGACAAATATGCACATATTGTGCGAGCCTCTAGGTTGTCCACACGCCATCGTTTGGGGAAAGGTGGCATGTTATCTGCAGAGGCAAAATTTGTAAGCTTAATACACTACTATGCTTCTCAAGGAAAGTTTATTTTTTTATATAATCAAATTTCTAACTATTTCATTGTTATTTAAAATATAGTTACAGGTCTTCAATACTAAAATGTCCGAAGATGACAAATATTTTGCTTCATGCTATGGTGTATCTGCTCTCATTCATCAAAATATTAAAGATGGATTTCATCCTGTTATAGATTATGAGGTCTTTTTGACCTATAATTTTTTTGTTCTAGGTAAATTTTTATAATATGAAAGAAGTATATGCAAATGAAAGTTTCAATTAATAAAATTTATAGTTGTGTTGATCTTATCTTATATGTGTTTTAGGTAACTGATCAACATGATGAAAGAGAATATGAAGCTGAACTTTGAATCATGCTTCAACCTTACCATATGTTTGGTTAGTTCACTTCAGTTATTTTTTAAATCAATAGGATACTTTAGTTATGAAATACCATTAAATGCACACACTTTTTATGGTTTATTTCAATTCAATTGAAGTTATTGTTTGTGTTTTTCTCCATTTATTTCATTTATGTATTTTTATTCACAAACTTATGTTTATAATTTTCTTTTTATGATTTTTCCATGCAGGAGATGACAAAATTTCTTTTAAGGATGAGAAATACAGATGATTTCAAATGAATTATCAGTTTCGTTTTTTTCATATTTCATAATAAGCAAATTTCAAGACCTAAGACATTTCATTATATTGCTAAATGAAGAGTTATTTTTTTATAATCAATGTTGGAACATATGTATAACTTTTATTTTCTTTAATTAAATTATCTCTTTTGTTATACTCATCGTTTGGGTTGTTGTATAATATACTTAAAATTTTAACATATGTAGATTTTGTTATTACTTTGTAATTATTCATTTAATGTGAAAGATATCCATTTAATATATGTTTTCATAACTAGAAAGATATGTAATAGATTAGAAAAACAAAAGTTTTTGAAATATCATGCACCTTGAAGTTTTCACTCAAACAAAATTTCGTGAAGCTTGGAATTGAAATGACACTCAGAAATTTTATTTATTTATTATTTTAGTTTTCAAAGATTGAAGTGATTCATCTACATGATCAATACCATGTTGACCAAAATTATTAGTAGTGATATTATGTATGTAAATTTATTATGCTCATCAACTTGGAATCATTGAATGTTTCAATGGAGAGACTATTCCATTACTTGTAATTGATACTTGCCATAATGTAGCCAAGCACAAAAAAAACCTACCATAGTCTTATTGTACACAATGAATTAAAAATTTTGGATGTAACTATGAGATACTTCAATTGTGTTAATACATTTGATATTAATTAAATACATTTATGATAACTGGATTTAAGCATAAGAAAATGGTCAAAATGTTCTCTTTGGTAATAAAATCAAACTCTTGCCACGATACTCACCACATGCAATATATAACTTTTCTAAATAAAGGAGGTTATTTTTTTTTGCACCATTTCATATTTTATGGTGCTTTGCACCATATAAAATTTTATTATAATAATAATAGAAAAATGTCTTTTTTTGCACCATATACAATTTATTATTATTATTATTATTATTATAATTTTGATATTTTTATGATAAATTTTTAATTTTTGTAAAATTGGTTTTGGTGCTTTGCATCACAATATATTGATCCACGTCAGATTGGTTTTTGGTGGTTTGCACCATACACCATGGAATGCCACATATGCAGTTAACACCAAATTTAACATTTTTTACTAACTCCACTTTTGCACCAGAAAACTTAACACCACTTGCGTATCTCCACATTATCACTACTTTTGCACCACTATTTGAAAAGTGAATATTTCTCAAATCCTTTACAAATTGTGGTGCTAATGTGTGGCTAAATGACCCTTATTCTTTTAGTGGTGGCTTGTCTCTTACGATTTTTTGCACGAGATGCCATGGCAACGACCATTAGAGGACAACGCCGAGCTTCCCAAGCAGTGGGGCTTTTCGGAGACTGAACTCCAGCAGCTATCCACTGTCGAATGCCATGAAGAAGAGCACCCATCGGGGTGTGGCAAAGCTGAGTGCGTGGTGTGCCTGGAGCCTTTCCAGAGTGGGAAACAGTGCCGCGTGATCCTGACATGCAACCATGCCTTCCATGTGTAGTGCGCGGACACGTGGCTCTCCAGGTGCTCCATCTGTCCCATTTGCATGAGGAGAGTCGCTAGCGAGGGCAACGTGAAGAATGGCGGTGGCGTTGCATCGGCATAACAACAAGAGGATCTACGATATGAATAATTTGGGCATAGTTTCCCTCCGCCTAGGCGAGTTTTATTTCCTCTGCCATAGGCCCATAAATGCGCCCAGGCAGGAAATGCCCGCCGTCAGATTAAAATTGTAGATCATCCTGCGGCGGGCATTTCCTGCCTGGGTGCATTTATGGGCCTATGGCAGAGGAAATAAGTCTCGCCCTCCGCCTACGTGTGAGGGTGTCGTTGTCGATATGTCGGTTTCCAATCCATATGCATAACACCGACATGTGAGGTGGTTTAAATGATTATTATTAGTTATTATTTTTAAAATTGGAATTAGATATATTTAAAAGAAATATATTATTCAATTGTAATAATTTAATTTTGCACATCCAAATAATTTTTAAGTTTATAAAGACATTCATACTCTACTTTTTTCTAGTTTTTTGAATTTATGATTTTTTAGAAAAAAACACATGTTCTTATCCATTAGGCCCACATGATATCATTATAATATTGATTAATTATAATATTATATATTATTATTTTAATAATATTATATGTTACTTTGTTTCAAATCAAAAAAATGAAAAAGCAGCTGCCAACCAAGAGCAAGCAACAAAACCCCTAATCGGGGTGCCACGAGGAAAAGAATAGACATCAGTTGGTGCCACGTGGAGGTGCGCACCTAACCATCCATTAGGGATAATCATTAATGAAATGCTGCAGAAGGCCAGAGGCCTGTACCTGGCACAATCGATCATAATCGAAACTAATACAAACTTTGGAGGCCAGCAAAGCTTGTCAGAGAATAATTGGAAAATGCACCGGTTGCGAAGAGGGGTAACGCGTAAAAAACAGCTGCAAAGAGGGAATGTTAACGGAAGACAGTTTGAAGATTAGGTAGAAGAAGCGGAGGAAGGTCTAAAACAACATCGACGTTGGGTTAATTGATATGTAATGGCTCTTGCTACCTTGGTTTCTCAATTCCCTGTTCCAGTTCTAAACGATGAAGGCGAAGGTGATGGTTGTAATGAAACATGTAAAGTGTTTTGTTTCTCTAATGGGATATATTATTTGGTATGGTCTTCTGTTCTTATTTTTTGAAGTTATTGAAGGGTCGGTCATTGAGGATTGCATGCTGCCCCTCAGAAATCTTGTTCTCGATATCGAACCCTGCTTTAGAAGCCCATCTAGAGAAAATTCTCAGTTTTGTGCCCAACTACAAACCCAAGTTAAAACCGGAAAGTATCTCTGTAAAATTTTAAAGCCTAGTATTTTGGTTAAGTCGTATGGTCTGAGTTTACACTTAATTTGCTTGTACTGCATGAAGAGTTATTCTATGTTTTCGGCTTCCTGGGAAAACATCAATGAAAAGTGCCCTTAGGTTTATGAGCAGGCTTGCATGTTTATTAATGAAAATTTACAAACCCCCGCCTACCTACACAGTATAAATTGAAAGCCCTCCCTCAATTTATGTGTTGGCCCAGTCGTAATCTGTGTTGCCCTAGTCGAGATATGAGTTGCCCCAGTTGTTATCTGCATTACCCCAGTCATAATCGGTGTCTGCGTTACCCCAGTCATAATATGTGTCTAATAAGAGGCCTCTGCTGTAAAATAAACACGCAATCTCCTTTCTACAACATGGTCTATGTATTGAACATACTTACCATACATACTACTGGTTGCACGACAACGATTGAGGTTCCACATGTTTATATTAGAGTCGAGGGTTCCACCAACACTCACCCGAATTATGTTATTGATTTTACTCTACCATATACAGTATTATCTTATTGTCTTACAGGGGGATTTGTTTGTCAATCTATCATGGAAAAAGGAAAACCCGGGAAATGAAAGGGAACAGGAAAAGGAAAACAGAAGAAACCAATTCAGAATGAGGGTCCAAGCAAGCGTGGAAGGAAAACTAATAAAGAAGTTCTGGAAAATATATTTTATATTTATGAAGCTGGAAACCCAACTCAAATCTGCAATACCATTCAAGGATGGGAAAGAGAGAGAAACTATGATGATGAAGATATCAAATAGCATGAGGCAACCATGGACTTCCTCTGTGACCCGGGGAATACAAGAGGAAGGTTATCTATTTTCCATCAATCTGTTAAGACTTACTGGAAACTCAAATGTGTCTTGGCGAAGGCCGTGACAAGCATGCAGGAAATGGAAGGAAACCCTACCGTGGTTTCAAAATTGCAACAAATTAAACAGGAAATCCGAGAAATTTCCATGTCTCAGTATCATGCTACGACAAGAATCGGGAGGATTGAGCGTAAACTTCAAGGAAGGCAACAAGTAGAGATGTCGGGTTCTAGTGCAAAATATTCGGCTCCAATTGACTCTTCTGATGGGTGACATTTTCTTTCAATAGTTTTGAATGATTTTTGCGGCAAGTTTTTATAGCTTTTGTTTAAACTATAACTTTTATGGACATAGTAAATTAGATATAGCGACAAGTAGAAGGAAAAAACAATTCTAATACTAGATGAATTTTAATTCACTCAGGTGGCCAACAGATCTGGTTTCCCCCAGGCAAGTTGAGGCTACTACATGCATCAATACTTGTATTGCAACCTGATTTTTTGATAAATAGAAAATAGAAAGGCTCTACGAAATTCAAAAAAAGAAGAAGAGAAAGAAACAAACCACCAAACCTTGGACACCGCTAAAAAGCCAACACGAACTTGACATCAGCTTCACCCCAAATGAAAAACCCTTGCCACACAGAAGAGGGAAAACCGAAAGAGGTGTGAACCATTGCCAAGGTGACTAGGGTTCCAACAACCTTGCCCTATTCCCTCAACTCCTTCCCCTAAAAAGCCTCAATATTTTATATTAATTTTATACCATAATATTGGTTAATTACTCTAATTATATATATAAGAGATTATAAATTAAAATTAAAATTAATTATAAAAATGAAAAACTTAGAAAGTTGATAAACCATAAAATTGAAGTAATTCCCAGAAAAAGTTTATAAGTTTATGATATGAAATAGGTTCCAGACCTTGGCATATTTAAGAAGAGAAGGCTTCATTTAATGAATTTGTTGGCTTTATATCAACAAATTACCACTTTTTTATACTTGATATTTAAAGATAAAAAGAGAAGGCTTCATTTAATGAATTTGTTAGCTTTACATCAACAAATTACCACCATGTTATACTTGATATTTACAGATAAAAAATTGGAGACTTATAATATTTTCTTTTCTTTGAAAAAACAAATGCTTCACAATATTAGATATTGTTTGGATAAAGTGAACTCTCACTTGACTTGTGTAGAAGGCTTCTTGAATCTTACTAATCCTCCAGTTGATCATGTTCAAACTCCTCTAATTAGTTAATTCAGTTTCTTTAGAATTTCTGAGTTGATCTGGTGAATATTGTGATACTCTCAATGTAAATATCTATTTTAATATGAATACAAATAGTTTCAGTTCAAAATAAATAATTTTTTCTTTGAATTATTTTAAATTAAAAATAAAATAATTTTTTTTTTATTTTTATCAATTTAAAATTATTATTTTTTCATTATTCTAAAATAAAAATAATTTATAATATTTAAATTACAATCATATGTTATTAAAAAGATTGTTATGATGAAAACTTTTAAAACGTAACATTAATATAGAACAAATGATGACTAAAAACTATGGTGTGATTTGAATCAAATTGACTTATTTCCTTCACATCCACCATTATAGATGTCAACTTTCCTTTTTCAAATGTGGATCGTTATTTTATAAAGCTTTTAGGTATGAATCGTTTTCACTAAATATTAAAAAAAAAAAATCAAGTATTTTCATTTTAAGTATTTCTTTTCTTAAATGATTTAAAATGCCTTAAACGGTAAAGAATAAAGGAATTTATTAAAAAATTAAATAAATAATATAATTGTGATTTATTTTTTTATAGCTTTTGGGGAGGTTGGATTAGTAAGTATCATGAAAATAAAGTGTTACGAAGCAAAACATTTTAGGTTCAAATTCCCACACTTATCCCTATATGCGAAAGGAGTATGTTTAGTAATCTATGAATTATAGTGGTAGGAGTCTAAATGGAACATATATCATTTAAGTACAAAATAAATCTAATTGCCAATTTCTCTAATCACAAAAAAAAAAATCAATTTATAAAATTAAAATTAATATATATAATGATATCAATAATGTAAAAATAAAATTTATTAATAAAAATAAGTCAATTAATTGTAAAATTAGAGAACATTTTAAGTGTTTTCTCATCTATTCATTATTCAACGTTTAGTTATTAGTATTTTTAAGTTAATTTAGTATTTATATTAACACTTTCTTAAAAGTGTTTGAAATTTATCATCATTCAAATTTAAAAATTATTTTTAATAATTTTATATTTTATTTAAGGAAACAATTTATTTGTTTAAGCAAGTGTTTATTATTCTGTTTTCATATATTTTTAAGTGCAATTTTTTTAAGAGAAAAAATTTAAGGTTTGCATCTCTAAAGATTTGATCTTTCTAGGCCTTTGATAGATACATGGTTAAGATGAATCTACACTAGTTATTTGTGTGTGTGTGCGCACAAAGTTTTTCACTCTTTAAATTGCATTTTTGAATCTATAAATAGATTCAATGCTTTGAAGGTTCCTTAGGCACTTGGATTGTGTAGACTACACAACTTAAACTTGTAATTCTAACACATCTTTATTGGATTTTGAATAAAATTGTCAATCAAATTGTAAAATATTTAGATTACGTGAAATGTTTTAACTATAAGATTTTTCTCACTTACTTTATATATATATATAATTGGTGTAAGTATTTTACTTCACATAAACATTGAAGTATTTTATTTATAGATTACATTCTTCACATTAAAATGTTTTTCTTATTATTAATATATTTTTAAATACACATAAATATTATTAACCCAACATATTAAAATATTTGATTTATAATTCACATTGATTTTTAAATTATTATTAATATTTTTTAAATGCCATATATTAATTTTATATTAAAATTAAATGAATTATACATATTCCTCTTATTACTCTTTTTAGAAAACAAATATTTTTTTGTGCCTAGAGGCTCATTCTATAGCCTAGTATCATAGCACATTTTGTGTGATTTCTTCCATGCTTAACGTGGATTTGAAATATGTCCTTTCTAAAATAACAATAAAATATGATCTGAATTTAAATACATTTTTATCTATAATATTGTTTTTAGTTGTTGCTTATGTCATCAAACATGCCACTTACAGAACTCTTGCACTCTTGCTTGGTCTTTAATTCTCAACAAAAGCGAAACATTCACAATTCCATATTTTAAAGATGGAAGCCATGTAACTCTCCTCCTATGGAGGACAAGGCCTCTATGTCAGAGAAGGATGATGAAAATGAAGAAGGTGGTGATGAAATCCATCGGGATACAAGATCTAGGACTCAAGGCCTAAAACATCTCATGCGATTCCTAGTGTGGGCCATGCTCCTTCTACAAGCACAAATATATTGAATAATAGTGCTTCTCTCGGTATATTGAAATGAGCTCACGAGTCACTTCTTTGAACTCTAACAAGAAACGTCTTTCAACGCATAATGATAATTTGTAGATTGCTTTGATCAAACCACCTTTAGAAGGTTTGGTCAAGGTTTCGAAAAGGAAAGGAAAGAAAGGTTGCTTTGAGGGTCAACCCCAATTTAAGTGATTCTCCTCTTTAATTGTGTCTTCTATCCTTTTGTGTTTACTTTTTTATCCATTAATCTTTTCTTTGATACCATTATTATAGGGAAAATTGTGCCAAAAAAAGTGTCATGATAAAAAATGAGGTATTTTTTTTTGTTTGATAAATATAATTTTTAGACTTGCAAAAAGAAGAACATTGTAAAAATATAATAAAAAAATAAAAATGAATATATATTTGGTTAATTTTAATTAAAATAATTATAAAATATCAATAATCCTACTCTTACACTTCGTGGTTGATATTAAAACCTAGTTTGAAAGAGATGGGATACATTTTTTTTTCTCTTACTCTCTGCATAAATAAAATATTTTGATGACCATGTGAAATAAGATGATTTTATATTAAATTTAAAATGAAATAAGATAATTAAAATTACATAAAATCTTATATTTTCAATTTATTTTTAAATATGTAAAGAAGATGTATACTTTTTATACTATTTAAAATATTTCATTATAGAACTAATACAAATTACTTGAATATCTATGTTAATCAAATAAATTATTTGAATATCTATATTAATTAATTTATTTCAATATCAAACATTTTTGTGTCTCCTAGTATGGAAGAGATGTTCTAATGCCTAGTATGGGTAGTCAAATTACATATAAATAAAAATAAAAATACAAATAAAATAAAAAAGATAAAATTATTAATTATTAAAACAAAATAAAAAGTAAACTTTATTATTGGGGATTTTTTGGCTTTCGGGTTTTGACAACCTATGGCTTTGCCAATGATACTCTTATGTAATATAGTCTATTTAAAGGTGTGAAGAATAAATATCAAGGGCTGAGAGGGATCCAATCTCTCAAGGTACAAAATTTTCCTGAAGTATTGCACTCCAAAGAGATTTAGTCCCTCTCCGAGTTTGATAGATTTGATCCCTCTCCGCCCTTGATAGATCCATAGTTAGAAATGGATCTAGTATGGTATATATGTATATATAGAGAATGAAAAAATAAATAAATAATTTTAATGTTAACTATAATCAAATATTTTTATATCAAAACAAAAGAAATTAAAATAAAAAATTCAATTTCATTCTAATAAAAATAATAAAAGAGAGATGAGAAATTCATTTAATTCTTAATATAAAATTAATATATGACTTTTGAAAAAATTAATAATACTAGTAAAATTCAATGTGGGTCATAAATTAAAATACTCGGCTGAAGGAGAGGTGCGCTAGGGTTTCAGGGAGCTAGGACCTGAATCTGTTGTCTGTGTGTTGCTGCTCACAGTGGTCTGTCCAAACACGTCTTTGTCTCTATCTCTAACATTGACCCATGACTGGCCACAACCATGTTAGATCCCCCTGGGGGAAGGGTACTAATCCCCTCCTTCAAAGAGATCTTAACCGATGGCCAATGCCTAGATGCGTCCTCTGTTGAACCTCTAATTAAACTGAGAGGGGGGGGGTGAATTAGTTTAATACATTCCTGATCTTTTAAAAATTTTCATTAAACTTATTTACACCTTCATTTCAAACTCAATTTGATGTGAGAGTAATTTTAGAATGTAATCAGAAAGTATTAGTTTAATAGAGCAGTAGACTTAATATGAGAGCAGCAGGTATTAAGCAGATGATATAAATCAGATCAATACATAAATATCATGCACAGAGACATCAGATATAAGTGGAAACCCATAAAGGGAGAAAACCAGATCTTATTAATGTTGTGATGCAAAGGCAAGCTCTAAATCCTCTACCTCATCGTTTTTCCGCAGCACCAACCTGGGCTGTGGAGGCTCCACTCTCAATTCTGCCAAGCTACAACTTGCAAGGAGGCACCAACTCCCTTCGCCTTTTCCTCGTTGTGCACCAAACTTGCCAGAGGGCCCCAACCTCTATCTGGAGCTACAATCGACGACTATCAAGCTGCAACTCTGATGTGTGAAGCCCAAAACTTCCTCAATTTATCAAACCAAAAGTTTCCGTCGATTTAACTCGCATATCAGCCCCTGCTTCAGCTTCTCCTTCTCGTTCGTTTTACATTCGAATTACAAT
Source organism: Pinus albicaulis (assembly GCA_034641835.2). Classification (NCBI taxonomy): domain Eukaryota; kingdom Viridiplantae; phylum Streptophyta; class Pinopsida; order Pinales; family Pinaceae; genus Pinus; species Pinus albicaulis. Next base: position 332,236,070 of record CM076582.1, read on the forward strand.
GTGAATTCCAGCTCACTTATTTTGTCTCTTGGTTTGTTGCGCATTTGTATTTTCTGTGACTGTGTTTTGAATCTTTTCTGCTCTGTATGCTTTTCTGTCCTCTGCTGTGGTGTATTTTCTGCATACGTGTAACAGTGATTTTATATCAGTGCCTCTTAGAAAAATACGTGACTGCTGACTTGCAGCAAGTGTCTTGTTGATGTGGAACTTTCCGCAAGTGGAACGGACATATATCACAGTCATTGTATATTAAGAATCGCCCTCCCGTTAAGCTGAGGCCCGTGGGTCTACAGACCACACAGCTTATCACAACAGTGTTATATATATATATATATATAACAACGCCCTTTCATATATATATAAGTAATTTCAACACTCGGCATACATACAACCTTCCTTTTAAAAAGACTTAAATCAATTCTCGGCATTATATAATAAAAACTCTTTAAACAAATAAGAACTCCTTTCGGGCTCACTCGCCGATCTTTCCGATGCGATGTATCACTCCTCAGCCTCTTCCGATTGCGATTATTCACTATTATGGCGAAACTTCAAACATATATCAGTCTTGGCTTATAAACCATCGGGTCCGGCCTTTCAATCGCAATCGCAAATATTTGTTAACATGTTCCGGAACTCAAACCTATCAAGTCACAATATCACCTATCAAACCGAATTCAATCGCAATCGCAAATTACAGATGTCTGATGTTCACTTACCTCCGATGCGATTGACCATGGAACTGAAACATTTGTTAGTCATAATTTATAAGCCCATCGGGTCCGGGCTTCAATCGCAATTGCAAGTCTTTAACATGTGTTCTGATTGACCAGTGCTGATGCGATTGGAACATGGAATTGAAACATTTGTTAATCATAATTTATAAGCCCATCGGGTCCAGGCTTCAATCGCAATCGCAAGTCTTTAACATATGTTCCGACGCTCTTATAATCTCCGATGCGATTAGCCGGAATTCAAATATATATAAACCATCATTAATACACCCATCGGGTCCGAACTCTTAATCGCAATCGCAAGTCTTTTAATATGTGTTGCGATTGGCCACTGTTCATTGTATTTTGCCGATGCGATTGGGAAAGGACTTCAAACACGCTTGAATTATAATTCATACCTCCATCGGGTCCGGACTTCCAATCGCAATCGCAACTCATATATTATCCGATGCGATTGACCAGTGCCGATGCGATTAGACCTGGAACTCAAATATATGTTAACCATGATTTATAGACCCGTCGGGTCCGAACTTCAATCGCAATCGCAACTTCCTGTTGGTTACATGTTCTGCTGCCCTTGCGATCTCCGATTGCGATTGGGGAGGGGTCCCACCTTATAAACTTTGTTTTATGCGCTCCCCTTATATAACATAATATATATGCCTTGGACCTTTGCAACATACGTAATTTGTTGCATTTATATGTAAGATGATGGATATATATATATATGTATCCTCCATCGGGGTAGGCGATTCCTGGAATAATATTTGTGTTGTATAACGCCGATTGGAGTGTGCGATTCCCGGAATATGGTCTTGTATTGTATGCATTGCATTGCCACTGGAGTTAAGCGATTCCCGGAATAAGGATTATGTATTATATGTATAACGCCGGTTGGAGTGTGTGATTCCCGGAATTTTGTAACGGCTCTTTGCCTCTGTCACTTAGACTTTGCCTCTGCCTCTGCTGCTTCTGTCGCTCTGCCTCTGTCTCTACCTTTCGATAACGGTTCTTCACTGTGCTTCTATGACTATTACATTTTGAATTTCTTCTTGCTGCCTCTATTGCTTTCGCTGTGCCTCTTTTGCATGAGTGATGCCTCCTTTGCCATCAATGACAATATTTCCAACAGTCTCCCCCTTTGGCATTGATGGCAATCCACTTTCTCTATTTTCTTTCTCTTTCTCTTGTTGCTTGCTCTTCCTGTTTGCCTGCTTTTCCTCCTGTTGTTTGTTCTTCCTCCCCCTTTGACATCAATGGCAAAGGACGACGCCTCATCTCTCTGTATGGGTTCTGTCGTTGCATTTCCTTTCTCTGAGTTACGTTTAGGTCATCTTCTGCTGAAATTGGACTATGCTGCTCCAGAGTGATGTATGAAACTTGTTGAGAGAACACTTTGGTATAGTGAGCCGATATATGTTTTATAGCTGTGTTTCATTTGTAGTGCCTGTAATATGTGCTAGATTGCAGACAGAGATGATGCATTTTACGATTGAAAGGTTCTTGTTGCTTCTGAATGCTGATAATATTGATAATGCTGATAATACTGATAATGCTGATCCTGTGGACTTGTTTTATGCTTATCTTGCTGGCTGTTCTCCCCCTGGAATGATATCTTCGTTTTGTTCTCCCCCTGAGACTGTGCTTTCTCTTTATATCAGAGAGTAGCATCTGCAGATACTACCCCTAATTTATCTCTCAAGTATTGGAATGGTTCTCTAGCAAGAGGTTTGGTAAATATATCAGCTGTCTGTTCTTTCGTTGGTACATATTCCAGCTTTACTATCTTCTGAGCCACTTGTTCTCGGAGGAAATGATACTTAATTGGAATATGTTTAGTTTTTGAGTGAAGTACAGGATTTTTAGATATACTTATAGCACTTGTATTATCACATTTGATTGAAATAGGCTCATCAATGCTTACCTTCATGTCTTGAAGAGTTTTCTTCATCCACATGACTTGTGTACAACATGCTGCTGCTGCTATATATTCTGCTTCAGCTGTAGACAAAGAGATGGATGTTTGTTTCTTGCTTAGCCATGCCACCAGACTTTCTCCTAGATAGAAAGCACCTCCACTTGTACTCTTCCTGTCATCAACACAACTGGCCCAATCTGCATCTGTGTATGCTGATAAAGTGAAGTTTTTGCTTTTAGGATACCAAAGTCCATACTGTATTGTTCCTTGTAGATATCTGAATATTCTTTTGACTGCCAGAAGATGGTTTTGTTTAGGTGCTGCTTGATATCTAGCCACTAATCCTACTGCTAGCATGATGTCTGGTCTTGATGCAGTCAGATATAATAGACTTCCAATCATTGATCTGTAACTTCCTTGATCTATGTCAGCAGACCCATCATTAGCACACAGCTTGCAACCTGTGGTCATGGGAGTTGACACAGGTTTGCAGTCCTCCATTTTGAACTTTTTCAACATTTCTTTTATGTATTTTTCTTGTGAAATAAATGTACCTGTGTTCTTTTGTTGAATTTGTAGTCCCAAGTAGAAACTGAGCTCTCCAATCATAGACATTTCAAACTCTATTTTCATTTCATCAGCAAACCCTTTTGCTAGATCATCTTTGTTGCTTCCAAACATAATGTCATCAACATACACTACAACAATCAAAAGTTCATTTTCATGGGCTTTTATGTATAGATTGCTGTCCACTCCACCTCTTTTAAAACCCTGTTTTTGCAAATATTTATCCAGTCTTGAGTACCAAGCACGAGGAGCCTGTTTCAGTCCATATAGGGCCTTTTTTAGTTTACATACATAGTCTTCTTTATCTGTCAATGAGAAACCTTCTGGTTGTTCCATGTACACTTCTTCTTCTAGATCACCATTAAGAAAAACAGATTTTACATCCATTTGATATACCTTGAAATCTTGATATCATGCAAATGCCAGGAACATTCTGATAGCTTCCATTCTAGCTACAGGGGCAAATGTCTCATCATAATCAAGTCCTTCTATTTCTGAGTATCCTTTGCAGACCAGCCTAGCTTTATTCCTGATTACTTTTCCTTGCTCATTCATTTTGTTTTTGAATACCCATTTTGAACCAATGATATTTTTCTCAATAGGTCTAGGAACTAGTTCCCAGGTATTGTTCTTCTCAATTTGGTCTAATTCTTCATTCATTGCTTTTACCCAATACTTGTCCTTGCTGGCTTCTTCAATTTTCTTTGGCTCTATTTGTGATAACATGGCTATGTATACTTCTTCTGTTTGTTCTGTTAGCTGCCTTCTTGTCTGGACTCCTGCTTTCTTGTCTCCTATGATCTGATCTTTAGGATGATTCTTCTGAGTGTATCTTGAGGGGGTTTTTGAGCTCAGCTTTGCATCTTCTGTTGTCTTGCTGGTTTCATCATCATTCTCGTCTTCTTCTTCATTGTTGTCTGATGTACTGCAGCAGTCTGTATCTCTAGTATTGTTTGGAAGTTTTTCATCAAATCTCACATCAATACTTTCAACTATCTTCCGAAGGGTCTTGTTGTAGCACCTGTACCCTTTTCTTTTGGAGGCATATCCTAGAAATATCCCTTCATCTGCTCTTACATCAAATTTTCCAAGATTTTCATCATTATTCTTTATGTAACACTTGCTTCCAAAGATTCTGAAATGTTTGATTGAGGCTGGCTTTCCATGCCATAGTTCATAGGGAGTCTTGTCACTGCTTGGCCTTAAGTGAGCTTTATTAAGGATATGTACTGCTATGTGTACTGCTTCTGCCCATAAGGTTTGAGCAATATTATTCTCTTGCATCATAGCTCTGGCTATTTGTTGTATAGACCTGTTTTGTCTCTCTGCTACTCCATTCTGCTAAGGTGTCCATGCAATAGTAAATTGTTGCTTTATTCCATGTTCATTACATAGGTCTACAAAGTCATAATCTATGAATTCTCCTCCTCTGTCTGATCTGATACATTTCAGCTTGCATCCAGTTTGATTTTCTGCTAATGCTTTGAATATCTTAAACTTTTCCAGTGCTTCTGATTTGTTCCTGAGAAAAGCAACCCATGTCATTATGGAGAAATCATCTATTATCAACATGAAGTAGGATTCTCCACTTGGTGTTTTAGTTCTTGCAGGTCCACATAGATCCATGTGCACAAGCTGGAGTGGTCTTCTAGTTGATAGCTCATCTTTAGATTTAAAGGATGTGCGAGTTTGTTTCCCAAATTGACAAGATTTGCATATGGTATTTGAAGGCCTCTTTATTTCAGGCATATCTCTGACAGCTTTCTTCTTACTCAGTCTGATGATATGGTCGAAGTTGAGATGTCCTAATCTCCTATGCCATAACCATGACTTCTCAAGTTTGCTCAGATGGCAGGCTTCATCCTCCTCTTTTACTATGTACACATTACTCTCTGTTCGGACACCTTTGAGCAGAGTCTTTCCTGTTGTGCTTGATCTAACTTCACAGTCTTGTGCTCTAAAGAGAACTTCACAGCCTTTGTCACACATCTGACTGACACTCAGTAAATTTGCTTTTAGCCCATCTACAAATAGTACATCTTGGGCCTTTCCTCTTCCATTATCTATGCTGACTGAGCCTTTTCCCTTGATCTTACCTGATTTATCATTGCCAAAAGTAACATTTCCATATTTCTTTTCATCAAGAGTAATAAACTTGTTTTTATCTCCTGTCATGTGTTTAGAGCAGCCACTGTCCAAATACCATTGACTCTTCAAATCTTGAGCAGTTAAAGCCAAGTCACATTTATTCACCTTCTTTATCCACTGAAGGCCCCCTTTTGTTTGGTATCTTTTGTGAGGTGATGAATTATATCCCTTTAGAGAACACTTGGAAGATATATGCCCAATTTGATTGCATATACAACATTTGATTATAGTTTTTGCATAATTGTGAGCATGAACAAAATTGCTTTGACTCATAAACCTCCTTGAGGTATTGAACATCAGTCTTTGTCCATACTTTCTACATTCAATAATTTTATGGCCAAAATCCTTACAATAAAAACAATAACCATAGAAATTACTTGCATACCTGATGTAAGGTTGTCTCTTCCATGCTTGCCTCTTTTGCTGGTTTGAATCATTCCTCCTTGCACGACAATATGCAGCAATGTGTCCCTGCTTGTGGCAGACATAACAGGTGGCATTCTTCATAGGAGGCAGGAATCTCCTTTGATGGCTTCCAAATTTGATATAATCAGGAATATATGATCTTTTTTCTGTTGTCTTAGTATTTGTTATAATCTTTGTTATTAGAGGTTTCTTCTGGTCTCTGTCTTTCTCATTACATGTTTCTTCCTTTGTAGGAATTATTTGGGCTGCTTCATCAACCTTCTTTGCTTTCACAAAAATTATATTTTTGTTTTCCTTTTCTTTGGCTTTACTTGATTCTCCTTCATAGCCTATCCCAGTTTTTATTAGAGGAGATCTTTGAGCATCCAAGATTTCATTCAACCTACTAGAACTTGTCATTTGAGAAGGGTATATAGAAACTTTATGTTGAGCACTTTCTAATTTCCTTCTCAGACACAAAATTTCTTCTTCCAGCTTCTCTTGTTCTCGAGTTTTATCTTTGATTTGCTGAAGTAATATATCTTCTATCTTTTTGGCTTCTTCAAGCTTTACCTTCAGCTGCATGAGGACTTCTAAATTTTGTTCTTCTTTCACACATTTGAGGAGAATCTCTTTTTGTTTTCTGCATTTTAGTTTGAGTCTGTCAATCTTCTCCAGAGCACTTCTTAGCTCCCCCTCAAGATTGACTTCCCCTTCTTCTTCTTCTTCTAGCGGGAGTCCTTCAAGATATTCTATGGCCATTAATAAAAATTCAGAGGTTCCCTCTTCTCCTGAGAGTTCATCTGAGTCTTTAGATGCACTGCTATCTTGCTGAGCATAGAAGGATGTTCTGCTGAATTTCTTTCCTTTCTGCCAATTCTTTGATGTGTCTTTCTCTGATTCTTGAGCTTGATTTCTTACTTTCTTGTGAGGACATCTAGCAGCATAATGTCCAACTCTTCCACAGTTAAAGCATTTAAAAGGAAGTTTGCCTTTGTATCTACCCGATCCTCTATCCAATTTCTTGACAAATTTAGCCTCTTCTTCATCAGAGCAGGAGCATATGTATTCCTTTTCTTCTTTCTTCTTTTCTATTTTGAATGTTGCTTCCCTTGTACTTGGCTTCTTCTGTGGGAGCCTCATCTCATATGCTGTAAGATTTCCTAGTAGTTGGTTCATGGTCAAGGTCTCCCAATCAGTTGTTTCTTCTATTGCAGACACCTTGGGATTGAATCTGGATGGAAGAGATCTTAGAATATTTTGTACAATTATACCTTCTGGTATTGTTTCTCCAAGAGCTTTCATACTGTTAACAATTTCTGCAACTTTTAAGAAGAAGCTGCCAACATCTTCATCATCATTCATTTTTAAATTTTCAAACCGGGCTCTATATACTTGAAGTTTGGCAGTCTTAACCTTTTTATTTCCCTCATGGATATTCTCTAGAGTGTCCCACATATCTTTGGTAGTCTTACTGTGCATTATTTTGATAAACTCAGCTTCACATAGTCCATTTAAGATTGCATTCATTGCTTTTGCATTAGCTACAAAGCTTTCTTTAGCTTCTTTCTCTGTATCAGTTGACTTTGTGACATATCCAATTTCCATAGCATCCCAAGCTTCTAATCCTAAGGAAATTATATAAGCTTTCATTCTTATTTTCCAAAAGGCATAATTTTCACCGGTGAAGAAAGGGGCTTTATTGGTTGAGCATCCTTCTTTACTAGCCATCTTGGGAACCTAGGATCTCCTTTCAGTTGTTAGACTTGTACAAAGGAACCGGCTCTGATACCAATTGTTGAACCTCTAATTAAACAGAGAGGGGGGGGTGAATCAGTTTAATACATTCCTGATCTTTTAAAACTTTTCATTAAACTTATTTACACCTTCATTTCAAACTCAATTTGATGTGAGAGTAATTTTAGAATGTAATAAAAAAGTATTAGTTTAATAGAGCAGTAGACTTAATATGAGAGCAGCAGGTATTAAGCAAATGATACATATCAGATCAATACATAAATATCATGCACAGAGACACCAGATATAAGTGGAAACCCATAAAGGGAGAAAAACACATCTTATTATTGTTGTGATGCAAAGGCAAGCTCCAACTCCCTCTCACCACTGTTTTTCTGCAGGCACCAACCTACAGGAGGCTCCTACCTCAATTCTGCAAGCTACAACTTGCAAGAAAGCACCAAATCCCTTCAGTTTTCTGCAGGCACCAACCTACAGGAGGCTCCAACCTCAGTCAGCTACAACTGACAACTATCAAGCTGCAACTTGATAGGGAAGCTCCAACTTCCTCAATTTATCAAACTGAAAGTTTGTTGATTTAACTCAGATATCAGCCCTGTTCTGTAGCTTCTCCTTCTGTTCTGCTTTTCTTAATCTTCTTTGCCTCACTCTTCTATATTCTGCCTTCTCTTGATTTACTTTCTCCTTTTTTTTGAATATCAAGATGATATTATTTATAGATTTCCTCACTTGACTGTTTGTATTCTGCTTGGAATTCGAAATGGAAAGTCATGTCTCTTTGCCTTCTGCCTTCTCACTCCTTTTATCAGATTACTCAGAAATTATAATTGTAGGTGTCAATTTTAACATTACAGTGGGAGTTTTTTTTCTCTCGGAGACTTGCCAATGCATCACAAACAATAAAAACAATTAAACCATTTACATTCGAATTACAATGTGAATTCCAGCTCACTTATTTTGTCTCTTGGTTTGTTGCGCATTTGTCTTTTCTGTGACTGTGGTGTATTTGCTGCATACGTGTAACAGTGCTTTTATATCAGTGCCTCTTAGAAAAATACGTGACTGCTGACTTGCAGCAAGTGTCTTGTTGATGTGGAACTTTCCGCAAGCGGAACGGACATATATCATAGTCATTGTATATTAAGAATCGCCCTCCCGTTAAGCTGAGGCCCGTGGGTCTACAGACCACACGGCTTATCACAACAGCGTTATATATATATATATATATATATATATATATATATATATATAATAGTGCCCTTTTATATATATATAAGTAATTTCAACACTCGGCATACATACAACCTTCCTTTTAAAAAGACTTAAATCAATTCTCGGCATTATATAATAAAAAATCTTTAAACAAATAAGAACTCCTTTCGGGCTCACTCGCCGATCTTTCCGATGCGATGTATCACTCCTTAGCCTCTTCCGATTGCGATTATTCATTGTTATGGCGAAACTTCAAACATATATCAGTCTTGGCTTATAAACCCATCGGGTCCGGCCTTTCAATCGCAATCGCAAATCTTTGTTAACATGTTCCGGAACTCAAACCTATCAAGTCACAGTTTATCAGTCCATCGGGTCCGAATCTCAATCGCAATCGCAACTTTCTGTTGTGATGTTCTGATACTCCACTTTACCTCCGATGCGATTGACCATGGAACTGAAACATTTGTTAGTCATAATTTATAAGCCCATCGGGTCCGGGCTTCAATCGCAATCGCAAGTCTTTAACATGTGTTCCGATTGACCAGTGCCGATGCGATTGGAACATGGAATTGAAACATTTGTTAATCATAATTTATAAGCCCATCGGGTCTGGGCTTCAATCGCAATCGCAAGTCTTTAACATATGTTTCGACGCTCTTATAATCTCTGATGCGATTAGCCAGAATTCAAATATATATAAACCATCATTAATACACCCATCGGGTCTGAACTCTTAATCGCAATCGCAAGTCTTTTAATATGTGTTGTGATTGGCCACTGTTCATTGTATTTTGCCGATGCGATTGGGAAAGGACTTCAAACACGTTTGAATTATAATTCATACCTCCATCGGGTCCGGACTTCCAATCGCAATCGCAACTCATATATTCTCCGATGCGATTGACCAGTGCCGATGCGATTAGACCTGGAACTCAAATATATGTTAACCATGATTTATAGACTCGTTGGGTCCGAACTTCAATCGCAATCGCAACTTCCTGTTGGTTACATGTTCTGCTGCCCTTGCGATCTCCGATTGCGATTGGGGAGGGGTCCCACCTTATAAACTTTGTTTTATGCGCACCACTTATATAACATAATATATATGCCTTGGTCCTTTGCAGCATACGTAATGCGCGGCATTTATATGTAAGATGATGGATATATATATATGTATCCTCCATCGGGGTAGGCGATTCCCGGAATAATATTTGTGTTGTATAGCACCGGTTGGAGTGTGCGATTCCCGGAATATGGTTCTGTATTATATGCATTGCATTGCCGCTGGAGTTAAGAGATTCCCGGAATAAGGATTATGTATTATATGTATAACGCCGGCTGGAGTGTGTGATTCCCGGAATTTTGTAACGGCTCTCTGCCTCTGTCACTTAGTCTCTGCCTCTGCCTCTGCTGCTTCTGTCGCTCTGCCTCTGTCTCTACCTTTCGATAACGGTTCTTCACTGTGCTTCTATGACTGTTACATTTTGACTTTCTTCTTGCTGCCTCTGTTGCTTTCGGCGTGCCTCTTTTGCCTTCCTCTGCTTCAGCGCTGCCTCTTTTGCCTGAGTGCTACCTCCTTTGCCATCAATGACAATATTTCCAACATCCTCCTCAACAAACACGATAACCCAAAGAGGAAATCAAGAAAATGCGTTGACTTTGGGAGCTCAGTGGAAAATGTGTCTGAAAGGGCGATGTCTTCCTAAGGTAATGAATAATCACAAAATAATGATTCCAAATCATCGCTTGGAGCAATCTAGGAAGTTCATGCAACACCACGCTATCATTTGAAAATTCATGGGCATTTGGCCATGATAAATTGACATACTCCAATGGATCCAACTCAAATGGAAGCTAAAAGCTCCATTTGACCTCCGCCTCCGAGCCAAGGGTTTCTTCACGACCATATTTGAAGAACTGGAGGATCACAAGTGAATTCTACACAGTGGGCCTTATTTCATGAATAGTATTGACCTCTATATGAAACACTGGGAACCCTGCTACAACCCTTAAAGGGAAAAATTCCTAGCCACCCCTATTTGGGTTCACATGTACTCTCTACCCGAGGCTTTATGGGAGATGGAAATTTTGGAACTGATCTACAACTCAATATGAGAGTTTTTACAAGTCTCAGAGATTACCCGACATCAGTGATTCACCTCATATGAATGCACATGTGTGTACATGAATATCTCCCAGCCCCTACCGAAGTCTATCGAAATAGTGTACCAAGAAGAAATATGATCCCAACCTCTAGACTATGCGCATGTCCCCTTCAGATGTCAACTTTTCCATGAGTATTGTCACCTGTTCCAGGACTACTCACAGGCCTCTCCCCCCATTCGGTTCCCACCCTAGATGGCTTCCAGCAAGTCCCTAGATGGTGTCCTCCTCCAAACAAAGCCCATCCCCCCCATGCAACCCCTAGGACATATGTGATGGAACCTTCCCCCCATGTAACCCATGTCCTCGCTGTGACGACTCTTGGTCCTTCCTCGTCATCCCCCAGCCACCCCTCCAGCAATTGTTTTTCCATCCTAGATGACCCAAGCATGATAGACCACTCAACAACACATGGAGAAGCACCCTCGCCCCAAGCTACTATGGAGGTTGAGGTCAGCCCAGAAAACCCTAAGAAAAAGCAACCAAGTAAGCACAAGTCCTTGGGTGTGCAACTAGAGGGAAAATAAATACAAAAAGTTTTAGCCAAAGTTCAACATGCTCTGGAACAGGATGTAAAAATGGATCAAATCAACTATGATGAAAGGTTAATGGTTGCTAACCTCCGCAGTTAGGCCAAGGATGGGTTCTTTGAAATCCCCCAAGACCAGTTGGCTCAGTTTCATCAAGTCTACAAGATTTGGGAAGAGCTCTAATCCCATCAAGATCCCAATCTGAAAACGACCCTGGTCAGGGATGGTGACACGTCTAGCTGAAAGATGGATCTGAGATCGATCTCTAGGAAGAAGGGAAGACAACCTACCAACAATTTATTTGGGAAGTAGGGGTGATTTTGGTCAACCCAGGTCAAGCCAATGTCCTGACAGAGTAATACTAGCACTCTACCCCAACCGTTTACCAATGAAGTTAATATTTTGGAATATCATAGGCCTCAACTCCAAAGGTAAGTTGAGGTACTTGAAAGACCATATCCAACAAGACAAACCAGACATCATATTTATCCATGAAACAAAAGTAGCAGGGAAAAAGCTTAACGAGATTGTAACTAAAATTTGGCCCACGGCAGAATGTATGGAGATGGATGAAAGGGGCAGTGCGGGTGGGCTGGGAATCCTTTGGGACCCCAAAGTCATTTCCTTTCGATCTTGGAAAGCTTCACACAACGCCTTGTCTGGGGAGGTTCAATGTACTATCTCGACTAAAAAAGCACGACTTACTAGTGTATATGGCCCGACCTTTCCTGGAGACAAGTTAGAATTCTTAAGGAATATTATACATATAAAGTGTTGTGAAGATAATCCCCTCTGTGGACAGAGGTGATATTTCTATCCCTAGAGTGGGTCTAGCAACTTACGAGACTATCTAATGAACATCTTCTTAATTAACATTCAAAACAGGATGAGAAAATGAAAAGATCCCACCTCTTCCTAATCATATGCATAACTCTTTAGTGAAGGCCTTGATCCATGATCCTTTAGGCTCGATCCTCACTCCTAGTGGATTTTGAATACCTGTAGGTGATCAAGAGACAACAACAAATGTGATCCAATACAAAGCATACATTGAATATTAATTACCTAATAGAGAAAAGATCATTAGGTTATTCGTATGGATATTCAAACAAATATAGAAAATAAAACAACAGATGTATTTATTAATAATATAAAAGAGGAATCTTACAACCATGGTCTTAATATTGGAGGCCTCCCTTTGGTGTAATTTGAGTCCAAACCAAGGCTCTTAAGCGATCCTTCTCCCGAATGGCAGATTAGGCATTGAAACAACATAGCAATGAAAATGATGAATGATCAAACCAACCCAACAATGATCAATGAGTAGTGGAGGGATGGGGATCAATATATAGGAAGGGAGAGGGAGTTATGAGCCCATGAAAGAAGGAGGAAGGTCCAATTCTCAAGGGATAATCCCATATTGATAAGATCAAGAGCTCCAAATGAGATATCTAAACCCTATCTCATTGAACAACATCTAGCTCATCGTTGTCGAAAGTTATAGAGGTCGAAGGTTCTCCTCCATTTGAGGAAACACTGCCATAAAGGGTTCAACATGGTTTTCTCAGTCAAAAGAGTGCTGACAACACTAGGCTAGAATGGGCAGCATACCTTCAGTACGAGCAAGAAACTAGAGAAAAGCGTTGATCCAGAAATTTAGGGTTTGAGCTAAGTTTCTAAAGGAATTCTTCAAGGATTCTTCAAGGAAAATTTATTTTTGTCTTTAGAAGATGTCTTTATGTATTTTTCAAAGTTGGATATACTACACAGGATTCATCACAGGGCACTTCAGGATGAGGGACGAGAATTGAGAAGGGTGACAAATTACTATGTAACAGATGCCCCCTAAAGCATAAACACAGAACAAGGAGTGATGGGTGAAATTATTTACAAACAAAGGCAAGGACTCAAAAAATTTCCAAATAACCTGCCAAATCAAACACAATACAGTATATATGACATCTCTAATACAAATATTCCTAATAAAAAATCTCTGAATAGGCATCAAATAACACATGAACCCACAACATGGTCACATCCATCTGTTAAAGGAGATCATGGAAATGGATCCATGGTATAGTCACAACCATCTGTATAGAAAGGATCATGTGTACAGTCATGAATAATCAATAACTCCACATAGATGGGATAATAATAGATGTGATCCAAGGTCTTCATCACAATCTCAATCTACCCAATGTACAAATCTAACCATGTGAACAGATGTGTTGATGTCGAACATGGTATAAACCACCTGATTACCGATCAATGATGAAAATTGTTAAGAGGTGTGAGAGAAACCACCTATAATGGAAATGGCCCTCAAGGTACAACAACACAATCTACAAGTATGAATAAATGTGCTGAGGTATAATACTTGAAGAATCATTCGATCGAAGGCTAATGAGGTGAACCTATCATCGAACGCAAAGACTTGTTGTTGCCAGCATGCAAGCTCCAAGGCACTTAAAAGGAGTTTCTAAATCATATTCTCATATAATGAGTTGAAGTGAATAGGAGGTGATTCGTCGAAGGAGGGCCATAATGATTCCCACATCGTTGATACAAAACAAAGGATATATTAAGATGATAGAAGTGATTCAGAATTGTGACAGAGAAGGTCCAATAAAAAGAGGATGTTTGATTTTGACAGAAAAATACTTCTCTTGAATATGTTGGTGACACGACTCCGGAGTGTGGCAACATTTGACTCAAATGGGATCATAGGTCATGATGACAGAAATAGTGATCAAATTAGAGGCAAATAGATTACCTAAACCCATGAAGGAAAAATGATGAATGAAGGATATCCCCAACCCGGCACAAAATGCAGATGAGTGTCATGTTCACGAGCAGCAAGATGCCTAAAACACATAAGACGTTCCACTTTCAATTTTCGCCCGTTATTGCTAACAAGTACCGCTTTTTTTTTTTTTTTTAGCCAGCGTGAAGAGGATAACATATGCTGAGCATGTAAGTTCATTACTCGAATGAATCCATCCTAGTAATTTTAACGAGCCCTAGTAAGGAGGAACTCGGTATCTTCATGGTGACAAGTCTTTCATCGTTTAGTTTTTAATGAGTCTGATGGAAGGGGAACTTGGTGTCTTTTTCATGTTTAGGGAGTTTTAAAAAGAAACATAAAATAAAAATTCATCATGTCCATTTTCGTAAATCGTTCCTTGAATTCGAAAAGGTAGAAAACAATATTTGAGAGAACCTCTTGATCATATTCGATCAAGGTATTCTTATTTCGTAAATAATTGATCTCAGCCCGAAAAAGGAGTAAACGTATACTGAGACAACTTCAATTCATTTAATTTAACGAGTTTGAAATGACAAGTACACAAAAATATTTTCATTTTTTGAGAGTCAGAAAAGAGCTGAAAGAGGACTCCTCCTACAGGAACGAGTGGTATAAAGGGTAACAACTAGTTCTGGTGACGACGGAATTTCTCAAAACGTGTAAAGGTCAAGATGATAGCTAATAATACCACTCATGGTAGCGGTTCCTCAGGAAAGGGTAAAACCAAGTGAAAGTGTATGGTCGGTTAGGCAGATGGTGAAAATGGAATGAAAAAATCAAGGCTTGTCTAGAAAGAAACAAGCTTATAAAATGGAAATCATGAGAGGTAAAATGAGAATGGTTTCATTTTTACAGAAGCTTGAAACATAGGAAACTATGCTTAAAAATGGTTTCATTTTTCACAAGCTTGAAACAGAGACAAACTATGCTTGAAACAATTGTGCATGCCCCCAGCATAATGACTCAATTTGAGGTACATGCCCCTTAATATTCATTTAATTCACCTATGTAGACTACTGATTACTAACAGGTGGATGGAATGAAGGTTTATTTACGAGATCAAGTGAAAGAATTGACTTGGAATTTACAAGATATAATCAAAGACTCGAATTGAAAGGGGATTGTGTCATTTTTTAATGAGCTTGACACAGTAAAAGAATTATGCTCATTGGGAGCTATTTCATTTTTTTGAAGAGGTTGGCATAGTAAAATAACTATCATCAGACACTTTGTTTCATTTTTTAAGGATATTGACACAAGAAAAGGAAGTTTTCTTCGAAGAGCTTGCTTCATTTTTTAAGGAGCTTGACACAAGAAAATGAACTCTGCTCCGAAGAGCTTGTTTCATTTTTTAAGGAGATTGACAGAAGAAAATGAACTTTGCTTCAAAGAATTCGTTTCATTTTTTAGGGATCTTGACACAAGAAAAGGAACTATGCTCCAAAGATCTTGTTTCATTTGTTAAGGACTTGACATAAGAAAAGGAACTATGCTCCAAAGAGCTTGTTTCATTTTTTAAGGAGCTTGACACAAGAAAAGGAACTCTTCTCTGACACTCGATCATGGCTCATAAAAGGTCATGGATTTCAGGAGGTTATCATAAGATGGGAGAACAACAATCTAGAAATTAGGGTCCAATTCCCCCAGTACATTATGCACTATATTACTGACTAGATCATCAATGGACGCGGGCATGGAACAGGTGGCCACATAATTAACCTATGGCGGGGATGATACCAATGGAATGTAAGGACCATTAAGGGGCAATGGTTGATTAGGAGTCAAGTTAGGACCAATGAATGAAAGCTCATCAATGGTCAGAATTATTCCTTCATTTGGAAAACACATCACACGAAAGAGAGAAGAGACAAGAGCTCCCATGACATAAGTATAGTCACGCCCAAGGACTCAGTTAAAGTATAAAGGGCCTTGGACAACCATCACATCTATATAGACATTCTTTCCTCCCAAAGTAATAGGAAACTTAGGAAGGATCCCTAACGGTTGACGGGTTCCTCTGTTAGATGTTAACAGATTCTGGGTAATAGGCACAAGTTGTGGAGAACTGAAATCTTGCCAAGTAGTTGAGGATAGAATACTAACAGATGCATCTTCATCTATTATGGTGATAGGTATGACCACATTATAGGCCTGTACCATGATCTCAAAGGGCACATAAGAAGGAAGACGATATCTTGTCAGTCGACTCCAATCAAAGGAAGCAACCAGACTAGTTGGAGGGGCTGTTGTGGGAATGGGAGAATTTCCCCCTTGTGTTAAAGGAATGGGAGGATCACCTTCCTATACCGTGGGAATGGAAGGATTTCCCTCCAATCAATTGGAATCTAAAGAAAAAAAATAACCTGAGTGGTATGAGGTTCACACTCTATAGGAAAAGCAGGATCCACCGAAGGTGAAATTAGGTCAACCTCTTTCTCAACCAATGGTTGGTCGCAAAAATATGTATGATATTCACTTTTAGAGAGAGTGGGATTGACCAGAGATGAGTTTTGATCGATCACTTGATAAACTAGCGGAATATCAGGGAAAATATTTTGGTAGCCAACAGGAAGACAGGACTGAGAAGCAGTAAGGTTATCCAACACTTTCAAGGCTTCATACATATAAGGACAAAGGTGAATGGGATGATTCCCTTCACATAACCTATATGGAAATTTGAGTTTACCTTTTTTCCCATAGCCTTATTATCACTGGTTGAGGGTTTTTCACCAACATGATATCTAGAAGTCGATGACAAAGGTTGATTTAAAAAGTTGGACCATACTTCTAATATCCTGGGAATGCTAGGAAAATCCCTAAGAAGGTGATCACCTTTGCATAACTTTCAAGGGAATTTGACTTTGCGAGACTGAATGGAATATTTTTCAACATCAGTTGCATCAACAACAATGGTTTCTTGTTTCCCCCTTGCTTATTTTTCTTCATATTCTTCGTACTTTTCTTATTCTTCTTAGCTTCCTGGTTACTAGAATCCATACTTTCACTGGGCGAAGAGGAAGAATGGGGTGAAGAAACAGGTGAAAAAGGAAAGGGGTCAAATTTAGGATCAACATGAGGTTGAAACTTTTAAGGTGATGGTGAAATTGGTTGAGAAGAAGTTTGGACATTCATAACCATGGGGGTCAAAAATAACCAAAATAGAAAACTAATGGTAAATCCCAAAAGGGACAACAATTCCATATAGGGAGCACCAATATTTCCAAAAGAATGAAAAGGGCCAGGATTCTCGTCACAGGGGTATCCTTGATTGGTAAAATCATGAACTGTTGCCATTAGGCTCAACCTAATATCTTCTAAGGAGTTTTTCATAGGTAAGATGTTATGTCGTGGGCAGTAAATTTTAGAAATTAAACAAAAAATAAATGGGAAAAAGGGTGAAATAGGCATAAAGGATTACCAGGTATCCTTGAATTTCAATATACACCTTAGAAAATAAATTTAACAAGGACTTACGGTATGACATCCAATCTCCCCGAATGTTGTGTTAAGTGTATCACGTCTACAAGGCGATTGACTTGGTTACCTATGAAAAGTTTGCAACCTAGTGGGGTCTCCCAATATATACTCAATGGTACGTGGGAGTCCAATCCGTAGTAGCGTTGTCTAATGTGTAATCGTATGATGAGAGATTCCCCTTATACTTTTCATACATGGAGCATATTCCTATATAATTCCATACGTGGGACAGGGTTTCACCTCCAGAATGTAACACAGACTGTTAGCGACAAATACTATGCTTAATGATGCCAAAACACGTCTCTAGCCTAGACCTATACGTGATTGTGTTAATTTAAAATGGTCCTTAAGGTTAATTGAATAAATTTTAAGGTTAATCTTGATTATGTTTCAGTTTTGGCTCAAAGGCTATGTCACTTGAATCCTACAATGAAACTAAATGCAAAAGTAATACATTTCGTTTTGATGAAATTCTAAACTAATGAGGGAAGAAATGCAAACAAGAGTGTGAAATGCAAGCAATGAAATAAGCAATGATGCCCCCAAACTAGTTTACAATCACTAAAATTACAATCTTTTAAAATTGAATTCTCTTTCACTATCCCCCAAATGCAAACTTACTGAAAAATGAAATCACTTCTCTTTCCACTAAGATGCATTAACCATATATTTTTTTTCTTTTACTTTGAAAGGTCAAAATACAATTGAGATCATTGAACTAAATTAAAACTAACCAGATGAACGAAGAAATGCAAAATAACTATTTTCACTTTTCTTTCGATCGAAAGGAAAACTAGATCGCTTCAAAAATACTTGAATCAAAATCACTTTCACTTTCTTTTCAAAACGATGAAAAACAAACCAAATAAAAAGCTTTGAAATGAAAATCACTTTCAATTTACTCTTTCGAATTTGGAAAATAGAGAAAACATACCCTTTCAAACTTGCAAATCAAACACTGTAATCTTATGTTTAACACTTAATTGAAGGTGATTTATAAGTGCAGTGATGACTAGTGCAAATGGAAACAAATTCAAGACAATTCAAAATAAATGTGCAATGGTGTTTGAACTGGTCGGAGTATAACTCTAAGGCAGAGATGATCAACTCTTTAATGACAAACACAAGTGACAAGTGAAGGATAATTCACTTAAAAGATGTAGAAGACGTTTAAATTCACTTTAAACACAATAAAATCAAAGAGACACAATGATTCACTCAAAAAAAGTAAAAACACAGTGAAAATTAGGTCATCAGACTCAAAAGACACTTCAGAGGCCAAGACGCACTGTAAAGACAATGGTAAACCCTAGATTTTCCTATCCCCGGGTTCAACGTATCTGTGGAAGATATAACAGTGATGAAAGTCATATCATCGTGCCTGCTTTGCAGAAAACAGTGCTGGAAGCACTACTGTAAGAGAAGAAAAATCTTTGAGTGAGAAATACAAGAAAAAATAAAAAAATAATCTCCACACTGAAAATAGAATTGACACCCTAAAGAAATGATCAAATCCTATGCATACCTACAAAGACCTAAATAGGCTCAAGTCTCAAATATCGGTCAAACTAATAAAAAAATAAGATGGAAAAGGTAAGGAAAAAATGGTAAAGCTCCCCAGTGGAGTCGCCAATTTTTTTGTGAAGACAATCTTCTCTGCAGACAGAGGCGATCTCTCTAGCCCTAGAGTGGGTCTAGTAACTTATGAGACTATCTAATGAATACCTTCTTAACTAACATTCAAAGCAGGTGAGAAAATGAAAAGATCCTACCTCTTCCCGATGTTATGATCATCTCTTTGGTGAAGGCCTTGATCCATAATCCTTCAGGCTCGATCCTCGCTCCTAGAGTCATTCGAATACCTGCGGAGGAAGTTTTATGGACTCTCCCCTCAAACAAGGCTCCTGGCCCAGATGGATTTACAACTGAGTTCTTCAAAGCAGGGTGGCACTTCCTCAGGCTGGAGATTCACAATTTGGTTGGTGAGTCGTGCCACTGTTAGATTTTTTGGTCAGGTCTCAAAGCAAAATTCCTCACGTTGATCCTAAAGACAAGCATGAATTTGGACCTAAGTGGGTTCTGTCCCATTTCCCTTTGTAACGTGATCTATAAAATTATGTCGGGAGTCCCAGTTCATTGCTTAAAGCCCCTCCTAAATGAGATTATTGGGCCAAATAAATCTGATTTTGTGGAAGGTCAGCAGATAATGGATGGAATTTTGGTGGCGCATGAAGTAATTCACACTATATCCTCCTCAAAACCCCCAGGCATGTTGATTAAATTAGATCTTTCAAAAATTTATGATCATTTGAATAGGAAGTATCTTCTGACAATCTTGGAATCGTTCATGTTTTCATCCCAGTGGATAAACCGGATCAAATCCATGATTGAAACCATGTTCTACTCCATCCTTGTGAAGGAATATCCCTCACACACTTTCAGGGGATATAGAGGCTTGAGGTAGGGGGATCCTTTATCTCATTTCCTTTTCATCATTGCTGCAGAAGGGTTGAGTAGGCTTGTAAAGGAGGTGGTACAAAACAAATCTCTACACGATCTAAAACAGGCCCAGTCAGCACCCCCAATCACTCAACAACAATTTTTAGATGAAAACATGCTACTTCGAAAACACACCCTACGAGAAGCCAGGACACTTGGATCCATCCCGAAAGACTTCCAAGAAGCATTTGGAACATTGATCAATGGGGAAAAATATGATATATTCTTTTTCAATACTCATCCTCGTGTTCAGGACCATATCGCTCGAACCCTTGGCTTCAAGATTAGAAAGCTTCCAAGAACATATCTCGATGTCCCCTTGGTAGCTAATTCTTTGAAAGTCTTGAACTAGAAGGAGTTGTTGAGTCGCATCGACATGAAACTCTCTAGCTGGACCTTCCTAGTTCTGAACTCTTTGGGATGATTAATCCTATTAAAATTTGTTCTACAGGTCATCCTCATCTATCAGCTCTCGGCCCTCCTGGCCCCTCATAGTTAAAAAGATCTCAGAGGGAAATTTTGGAATTTTATATGGTCATATCCACAGATTGGTAGAAAATGGGCACTGGTAGCGTGGGACAAATTATGTAAACCAAAGGTTCATGGTGGCCTTGGTTTGAAGGACCCGAAAATCTTGTCTCAAGCCCTCAGCGTGAAATTCTGGTGGCAGTGGTTGCAAGGTGGGAAGGAGACATAGAAGGGGGTATGGTCTTCTAAATATTACTTGGAAGCAAAGCACGAACCCCTAAAATATCATAATAACCTTCCAACTAGATCCTCAATTTGGAACAAAGCCAAAGACAACCAGGAATTAATTAAAGATCATGGCTTCTGGGAGGTAAGGAATGGCAACAAAGTTATTTTTTGTTAGGAAGCCTAGATGCAGCATCCTAAACTCAATCAGGAGGAAATCTTGCAGGAAATTCAAGAATTCACTACCCTCTTGGGCGTGGAAAAATTATGTGAATTTTGGCAGGACTCCATTGTAGTTACTAAATGGAGAATTTGGAAACCTCCTAATCAGTGGCCACCTTGAGATCCATCTCTAGAATGGAATGCCCTTATCGAGGTTCTGCAACAATGTACCATCTTGAAAAATGGTGAGCTATACAAACTTCAATGGGGATACCTCCCCAAAGGTATGTTTTCTCTTAAAGAATCCTATTCAATTCTTTCCAATTCTACTAACCAGGGTTCCGACCCAATTGGGAAAAGAATATGGTACTCAAAGTTGTGGCCCAAGGTTTATTTATTCCTTTGGATTCTCTGGAATGGGGAGATTCTCACTTAGGAAAAAATCAGGAAAAAAGGTTTTAGAGACCCCTCTCATTGCCCTGTATGCACAAGGGAGGAGGAATCGGTGGACCACTTATTGAATTTTTTCTCTAAATCTTGGGAGATTTGGGATAGACATGCAAAAATATTCAGAGTAAGTGATCGTTTAGAAAAAAGATTGAATAATAAATTGAGTAGTGGAGATGGACGCTCTTTTGAAACCACATTTTCAATAGAGCTTGGTGCAAATCCCTGAGGTTTAATCTCTGGAACATATGCAAAGAAATGAACAGAGTTGTATTCCACTCAGAGAACATGCACAGTGACCATTTGTGGAGAAAGATGTTGAGAAACATCAAGGAAACAATTTTAATTTCTTTTTGGTCGGATGATGACTAGAAGGTCACAACCAGGGATTGGGAAATATTAATCATGCATGGCCTTAATCTGAATCTCTCAAACCCTGGGCCCTCAGGTCATGATGGCCTTAAATCTCGCTCGCCCAATGTTTTGAACCGACCCCCCCAGGGATTTCTCAAACTGAATTTTGAAGGATCCTCCAAGGGAAACCTGGTTCCAGCTGGCCTAAGAGGAATTATCCAAGACAACAAAGGAAAATTCACTCATTTTTATGCAGCCTCATGTGGAAGTACCACCAACAATGTGGTAAAATTCCTAGCGATGGAAAAGGGATTCCAAATTGTAGCAGAATTGGGGTTGTATAAACTATATGTCACGAGAGACTCTCAGATTGTGATCGACATATTTCAAAATATGATATATGGTTCACCCTAATCAAGGTCATTAAGATTTGGAGGCTAGAAATAATCAGTGATCATATCCTCTCAAGGCTCGGGTCCTTTGAATACATAACTACAAAGCACGTGGATCGAGAGGGAAATAAAGAGGAGGAAAAATTGGAAAACTGGGGGTGTGAGCACCAGGACTAGGATATCACAAGGGACTGGCTCCCGCCCATGCAGGATGCAACCTCAGAATAATTATGGAAAATAGTGGCCTTGGAGGAGGCCCCCCCATTGGGGGTGAGGAACGAGGGAGAGGAGTTCCCGTGGGAACTGTTACCCGGACAAATCCCTCTTGTGAACAAGGGCGATCTCCCTAAAATCCTAAAGGAAAAGTAGAAACAAATAGACAAAACAATAGTTCTTTCCTTAGCCTATAACCAAAACATGAAACATGTAGTATGAAAAGTATCAATTACCTATTAACGAAGTGCTTGTATAATTCCTTTCAGCACTTTTCACAACCAACTTTCCCTAAATTCCTTAGAGGCTTTCTAAATGTTTTCCACAACTTCTCCATGATGCTCCAAAAGATATCTGCATATAGAAAAACATTCAAAGGGATAAAATCATCTCGTATATAAAATCAAAGATAAATTGAATCCCTAATCTAGCATACAACATATAATTGAATCAATAATCAGTCATAAACCATGTGAGCGATCAAGGATTCCCACAAATAACATCAACAAGAGATGCAATTAGGAAAGAACAATTAATTTGTATTAAAAATCAAATGGAAACAAGCTTAAAACTTAGTTTCCTTGATGTCACAAGCCTCTTCCAATGGTCTCCTTTTCCCCCCTTGATGACAAGCTCTTCAAACCCAAAACAAGCAGTATGAGATTACAAATCCAAGTCCCAATAGTCTGTAATTAATTTAGTACTATTCTCAATTTATAAGAAGGATGAGGATGTTTTTAGTTCCACTTATCAAGGGATATGACCCTTAATAAAAGGAGATTAGTTCCATATACCAAGGGATGAGGCACAACGACGTAGTGGTTCGAGGTTTCTAATTTAGATAAGATTCCTCAACCAAAGCTTCTAGAACTTAATTTTTTATTTTTACCTACATGAAGAGAGCTACACAGTTTATAGTGGAATAAAATGTGCAGATATGTGCAGTTTACAGTGGAAAAAACTACACAGATATGTGTAGTTTACAGTGGAATAAATTGTGCATGCGCGGATTTTGTTTAGGAAAACTGCGCAGATACTCAAAAATGGGTTTTAAGGAGTGAAAACCGAAATTCCTTTTCCCCCTGGTATTTTTTACTTCAAGATTAATAGGGGATTCACTTGAGACACTCCTTCAATTGGAAAGATATCTATATTGACAGTCATGGTGACAAATTTTAGCGTAACAGATTGCCCCCTAAAATGCAAAGCCAAAAAATATGTTTGATGATTGAAGCACTTTATCATCTCAAATGTTCAGATTAGAGACCAATTGGTTGAGGAACTGAAACAAAAAATCGAGGGTTTCCATATCATGCATTCATATAAACATCACTGAGGTAGGCATTCCCATACTCAAAGTAAACATAACTCAAGGAACTAGTAGGGAAATACACAAAGATCCATGTCAATAGTAGACATAGTATGGACACAGCCATCAATGGATCTATATTTACAATCATGAATATCTAATAACTCCACACAACCTAGATGGATGAAACTAGATCCAGGGTCTTTATCTCCATCTCTCGATCCATAGTATGGATCTAACCATGCCAGTGAATGTCTCAAAGTTGAACATGGTAGAAACCACTTGATTACTGGTCAATGATGTGAACCGTTAACAAGTGCGAGAGAAACCACCAATAATGAAAATGGCTCTCAAGGTACTCCAGTACAATCTATGAAGTGTGATTAATTTTTTTTAAGTCGAACACTCATAGAATCATTCGATCGAAGGCCAATGATGAGAACCTATCGTTGAAAGCTAGAAACATACCATTAAGGCATGTAGGCTCCAAAGTACTGAAAGGTTTCTCGATCAACTTCATATTTAGTGAGCTGAAGTCGATAGGAAGCGATTCTTCGTAGGAGTGCCTACGACACAAAACTCATGACATGTTTTGAAGAAAAAAATGGAGTAATTTAGGACTGACTCAACGATGACCAACGCGATTGAAGGTTATGATTTACAAGGTAATTTTGACTGAGGTTGGACTTCTCTTGAACATATTAATGACATGAAATTTGACTTGGCATCATTTGACTCAACAATAATACCCAAAACCAATTGAATAATTTCAATGAGGTTTGATTAACTATGAGACAAATGGATTTCCCAATCGAGCCAAAAATGGGACGGAGTGTCATGTTCAAGAGCGACATACTGCCTTGAATGAAAAGCAAAAGTGAACGTTCTTTCCCAATTTCCCCCCACCATTATTGGAAAGTACCTCTTTATTTTTACACAAGCTTGAGGAGGATAACATATGATTTTCATATAAGTTCATCCTTCGGACAGGTCCTCTGAAGTATTTTTAGCAAACCCTAAGAAGGAGTGGTTTGGTCTCATTGTTATCGATGGGTCCTGCACTGTTTAATTTTTACGAGTCTAGTGTAGGGTTAACTCGATGTCATTTTCATGTTTAAATAATTTGAAAATACAAAAAAATAAAATTCATTCAGTTCTTTCAACATAAATTTTTAATGAGCCTCGAGAAAGTAAAACTTAGTGTTTTTCAGTTTTAGAGAGTCGGGAGAAAAACATAAGTAAACTCCATAGTGTTCTTTTTCATAAATTTAGTCTCCCAAGCCACAAAAAAGGATAAAATAATGCAGGAGAGAACTCTATTAACCATGCTTAGTCAACGTATACCTTTTTCGTAAATAGTTTAGTTCAGTTCGGAAAAGGGGTAAACTTATATTGAATAGACGACTGTTCATTTACTTTTTCGAGTTCAAATAGTCAAGTGCTCGACGATCTTTTCATGTTTAGAGAGTCTAAAAAGGGCTTAAAATAAAACTCCAAAGTTTTTCTTTTTCATAAGTTTTAACAAGTCTGAAAAAGTGATAAAAGTGTACTCCTATGACCGCCTTTCAATTTAATTTACGAGCAGGAAAAGATGAAAGGAACTCAACATTTTCATTTTTTTTATGAGCATGAAAGATAGCAAAATAAGCTCAGTATTTTCATGAGTTTAACAAGTCTTGAAAATAATAACTAAAATGGAATCGAGATAAGTTTTGTTTTTATACAAGCTTGAAACAGAGGAAAAATTATGCTTGAGAGTGTTTTCATTTTTACACAAGCTTGAAAGAGAGAAAACTATGCTTGAGATTGGTTCGTTTTATTTTTACCCAAGCTTGAAACAGAGAAAAAACTATGCTCGAGATAAGTTTCAATGCCCGCCAAGCATAACCTACAAGGGAACATGCCCCCCAAAATTCATTTCATTCACCAAAGTACACTACTGGTTACTAATAGGTGGATGGAGTGAAGATCCATTTACAAGATCATGTGAGAGACTTGATTCAATTAGGGGAGGAATTGTTTCATTTTTTAACGAGCTTGACACAGGAAAATAATTATGATCATAAGGAAATTTTCATTTTTTAATGAGGTTGCAACAGTAAAAGAAATATCCTCATGGAAACTTGTTTCTTTTTTTAATGAGGTTGACATAGTAAAAAAAATCATCCTCATAAAGATCTGCTTCATTTTTTAACGAGGTTGACACAGTAAAAGAACCATCCTTATGGGAACTATTTCATTTTTTAATGAGGTTGACACAGTAAAAGGAACTATCCTCATGCCCAGTTTCATTTTTTAATGAGTTTGACACAGTAAAAGGAACTATCCTGATAAGGATTTGTTTCATTTTTTAATGAGGTTAACATAGTAAAAGAACCATCCTCATGGGAATTGTTTCATTTTTTAAGGAGGTTGACACAGTAAAATGAACTATACTCATAAATATTTGTTTCATTTTTTAATGAAGTTGGCACAAGAAAAGAACCATCCTTGTAAGGGGCCTTGATCAGGTCTTCCAAGAAGAAGGAACACATGCCAAGGAGCACACCTCGATCATGGTTTCCAATAGGTCTTCATCATAAGGAAGAATAGTTCTCTAGAAGGAACATAATCAAGGGACTCAATAGGGATAAGAACATCATGTTAAAATATCCCCATAGGGTTTACCATGTCAATTAGTGGATCTAAGTCAAAATAAGTCGAGAAATCAGTGAGAGGTTTGCTTGCATTGGTAACTGAAAACATGGGACTAGTTGCCACATAATTAACCCATGGCAGGGTAGATACCACTTCCATATACATAGCATTCAAGGATGTGGGATGACTAGTAGTCAAATCAAGACAAACAAATGAAATTTGGTCAACATTCACAATGTTTCCATTGTGAGGGAAATACATTACGCGAAAGAGTGTTGATACGATAACATTCATGGCATAGACATAGTCTCGACCAAGGAGAAAATTGAAATCTAAGGGACCTTGGACTACCATAAGATCCATACAGATAGTTTTACCTTCCAAGGTAATAAGAAACTTTGGAAGGATCCCTAAAGGTTCACTAATGGTTGTGTTAAAAGCTAACAGATTCTGTGTAATAGGCACAAGCTCAAGGGAACCCAAAGCTTGCCAAGCAGTCAAGGATAAAATACTAACAAAAGCACCTTCATCTACATTCATGCAAAGCACATTCTTATCACAATCCTTTACAATTATTTGGAAAGGGGTGGAAGAAGGAAGTTGAGGTTGTGTCAGTATACTCCAATCAAAGGAAAATACCTCAGAACTTGGAGGGGTTTCAGTGGAAACATGTGAAATGCCCCCTTGTGTAGAAGAATAAGAAGTAACAAGAAGAACCTGAGCAGTATTAATTTCACTGTCTACAGGGAGAGTGGGATCGACCAAATGTGAAATCAAGTCGACCAATTGATCAAATAATGGTTCATCAACCTGAGTGATATTTGTTTCACTCTCCAATGGATGAGTGGGATTTACTGTACTTGGAATTAGATCAATCACTTTGTCAATTGACGGTAGCCGTTGGGAGAAATTTTACGGTAACCAACTAGAATTTATCATTGTGGAACAATAAGTTTTTCCAATAATTTTGAGGCTTCATCCATATGAGGGAAAATGTGACTATGATGACCCCCTTTGCATAACCTATTGTTGGAAATGTTGTCATTGATGGCAAAGGAGATGGCTAAGGAGAAGTCAAAGGAGCAGTAGAGGAGCTTCAGGAGCAAGGAGCAGCATCAGTCAAGGAGCAGAGATATTTGATTTGAGAAACTGGTTCTGAGTGTGGGAACATATTATAGAAACTATGAAAAGAGTGTTGAAAACTATGTGTGAAGGGTCGTGGAAATGCCCTACATAAAACAAGGAATTCGGTGTTGTTGAGTAATTGTAATAAGGTTTAATGCAAATGGTTTGATTTATAAAAAATTCTGATGCGCGAAGGATATATATAAAATAAGGGTTAGTATAGATATATGAATATCCTCTGTTCCGAACTTAGATGTGCTGTATTAATCGAATAACTTTGAAATAAGGGCTCATTCGAGATTCTGCACATATATATCTGAAGGGCCGGAAGGATTGATGTCACAAAAGGAGAGACGGAACCATAGTCAAATGCGCAGTGTGAATGGAGCTATGCGTAGTAACAGATGAAATCACATCGGTGAAATGCGATGAATAGTTATATATATATATATATATATCGAAAGGAGTGGAACAGGCGAGGACAGAACCTGGAGTGGAGAACGGAACCGTGACCGAGAGGAACAGTGACGGCGGTTTGGAGAGAAACCGTGGGTTTCATCGCACCACCATCCGTCGAGCAAGCGGTTTCCACCATTCACAAGCGATTCCATAGACTGACTGATGCGTGTCCCTGAATGAAATTGGAAAACCGCCGTTTAAAGTGCGCCATCGCGCGTTATAGTTCATACCAAGATGCCGAGCGATATGCGTATGAGCCGTTGATTTGGAAAAGGGCCATCAGACGGTGATCGCGCGTCGGACTTGCCCGGAGTTTAACCAAGATGCGTAGAGGATAGCCAGGTACGATATGAGTGTTTGATTGGGTGATTGGACGTAGAGGTGGGCCCGAAGCCAAGGTTTATTACATAGTAATTGTTTAACCAACGCGTTTGGTTAAATGTAAAAGGTGAAGAGTTAAAACCGTGATTCCAAGGTTCGGAGATATATATATATATATATATATATATATATATATATATATATATATATATATATATATATATATATATATATATATATTATGAGGAAACCATGAGCATATAAGAATTTATTTATGTTAATATATATCGAATGTTGACGCGTTGGGGTTTAAGACAAAGTCAAGGATACTATGCAGCATTTCGAAACACTGGGTGAAAAGTTTACAATATATTGGTATATTGTGCTGTGAGCTAATATTATAGTTGTTCTAAATCAAGCATATAAGTGCAAAGGCCCGAAAAGTTGGAGATGCATGGTTATATGCATAGAAAGAAAAATTGGGTTAAGTACTAATTTGAGTGCAGGTGATTTTATGTGCAAGTAAGTTTTAATTATTCAAATTGCCAGCCCAGAAAATGGAGTATTGAAATTGCCCAGATCAACAGTTGGATTGAGTACAACTTTGCTGTATTCATTTTATATGCACACAGAAAGAGGAAGTATTAGGCCTGACAGAGGTAAACAAAATTTGTAGAGTTGAAGAGATGTACAACAAAGGGATTCAAAAGTGCAGTGAACAGGAGAAATATACAGATGACAGTAAACAAAGAGAATGCAGAACAGTTTCTTAACAGCAGTACAAAAAGACAAAATCCAGTAAAGCCAAAGTTCAGAAGAAGAGCTGAGTGATATTGAAATGTGTAACTGAAAATGTAAATATTTTTTTGTTGTTTATATTGTTTGTGATGCAAAGGCAAGTATCCTACGGAAAAGACAAAATCCCACTGTAGCATGGAAATTTGTACATATTGTAGTAATTTTAAAAATGAGTTGGATAAAGGAATAAGAAGACAGAAGCCAAAGAGTCATGACCGTTCACTCCAAATTCTTTATGAAATACAAACAGTCATGTGAGGAACTCTGTATATAATATCACATTGATATGCACAAGAGAGGCGAGAGAGAGAAAATATAGAGAAGGCAGAGTATAGAAGTGTAAGGCAGAGAATATTAAGAAAAGAAGAGCAGAAAGAGAAGCTACAGAACAGAGCTGATATCTGAGGTAAATCAGCAAACATTCAGTTTGAAAAATTGAGGAAGTTGGAGCTTCCCTATCAAGTTGCAGCTTGATAGCTGTCAGTTGTAGCTGACTGAGGTTGGAGCCTCCTGTAGGTTGGTGCCTGCAGAAAATTGAAGGGAGTTGGTGCTTCCTTGCAAGCTGTAGCTTGCAGAATTGAGGTAGGAGCCTCCTGTAGGTTGGTGCCTGCAGAAAAACAGTGGTGAGAGGGAGTTGGAGCTTGCCTTTGCATCACAACAATAATAAGATGTGGTTTTCTCCCTTTATGGGTTTCCACTTATATCTGGTGTCTCTGTGCATGATGTTTATGTGTTGATCTGATTTATATCATCTGCTTAATACTTGCTTCTCTCATATTAAGTCTGCTGTTATATTCTACTAATACTTGCTGCTCACATTCTAAGATTACTCACATATTAAGTTGGATATGAAATGAAGGTGTAAATAAGGTTTAATAGAAAGTTTAAAATATCATGAATGTGTTAAACTGATTCACCCCCCCTCTCAGTTTAACTAAGGGTTCAACAATTGGTATCAGAGCAGGTTCCTTTGTACAATTCTAACAACTGAAAGGAGATCCTGGGTTCCCAAGATGGCTAGTAAAGAAGGATGCTCAACCAATAAAGCCCCTTTCTTCACTGGTGAAAATTATGCTTTCTGGAAAATCAGAATGAGGACATACATAATGTCTCTAGGAATAGAAGTCTGGGCTGCTGTGGAATTAGGATATGCCCCAAAGGCAACTAATACAGAGAAAGAAACAAAACAAGATTTTGTGGCTAACGCAAAAGCCATGAATGCCATCCTGAATGGATTGTGTGAAGCAGAGTTTATCAAAATAATGCACAAAGACACTACCAAAGAAATATGGGATACTCTTGAAAACATACATGAGGGAGACAAGAAAGTAAATACTGCCAAACTTCAAGTCTATAGAGCCCAGTTTGAAAACTTAAAAATGAATGATGATGAAGACATTGCCAATTTCTTCCTAAAAGCTATAGAAATTATTAACAATATGAAAGCTCTTGGAGAAAAAATGCCAGAAAGTATAATTGTGCAAAAGATTCTAAGATCTCTTCCATCCAGGTTTAATCCAAAGGTGTCTGCAATAGAAGAAACAATTGATTGGGAGACCTTGACCATGAACCAGCTACTTGGAAATCTAACAGCCTATGAAATGAGGCTCCCACAGAAGAAGCCAAGTATGAGGGAAGCAACCTTTAAAATAGAAAAGAAGAAAGAAGAAGAGGGAGACATATGCTCCTGCTCGGATGAAGAAGAGGCAAAGTTTGTCAAGAAATTGGATAGAGGCTCAGGTAAATACAAAGGTAAAATCCCCTTCAAATGTTTTAACTATGGAAGAGTGGGAAACTATGCTGCTAAGTGTCCTCACAAGAAAGTAAGGAATCAGGCTCAAGAGTCAGAGAAAAATAAATCAAAGAACTGGCAGAAAGGAAAGAAGTTCAGCAAAAAATCCTTCTATGCTTAACAAGACAGCAGTACATCTAAAGATTTAGATGAATCCTCAAGTGAAGAAGGAACCTCTGAATTCTTATTGATGGCCATAGAAGAACTTGAAGGTCTCCTTCTAGAAGATGAAGAATAAGAAGGTGAAGTCGACCTTGAGGGGGAGCTAAGAAGTGCTCTAGAAGAGATTGATAAACTCAAACTGAAATGCAGAAAAAAAAGGACATTCTTCTCAAATATGTACGAGAAGAACAGAATTAAGAAGTCCTTAAGCAGCTAAAAATAGAGCTTGAAGAAGCCAAGAAGATAGAGGACATGTTACTTAAGCAAATCAAAGAAAAAACTCAAGAACAAGAAAAGTTGGAAGAAGAAGTAGTATGTCTCAGAAAGAAATTAGAAAATGCCCAAAGGAAAGTGGTTATAAACTCTTCCCAAACAATAGGCTCTAGTAAGTTGAATGAAATTTTGGTTGCTCAAAGATCCCCTATGATAAAGACTGGAATAGGCTATGAAGGAGAATCAAGTAAAGGAAAATAAAAGGTTGACAAAGAGATTATTTTTGTAAAAGCAAAGAAGAAGGATGAAGCAGCTCAAACAATTCCTACAAAAGAAGAAATATGCAATAAGGAAGACAGAGATCAGAAGAAACCACTAGTAGCAAAGAATGTAATAAACACTAAGACCCCTGAATATGTAAAATTTGGAAACCATCAAAGGAGATTCTTCCCTCCAATGAAGAATGCCACCTGTTATGTCTGCCACAAGCGGGGACACATTGCTACATATTGTCATGCAAGGAGGAGTAATTCAAACCAGAAAAAGATGAAAACATTGAAGAGACTGCCTCAAGCAAACAAATGGAAGAGACAACCTTACATCAGGTATGCAAATAGCTTCTATGGTTATTGCTTTTATTGTAAGGAATTTGGTCATAAAATCATTGAGTGTAGAAAGTATGGAAAAAGATTGATGTTTAACACCTCAAGAAGGTTTATGAATCAAAGAAATTATGTTCATACTCATAATTCTACAAAAATTATGATCAAATGTTGTGTATGCAATCAAGTTGGACATATACCTTCCAAATGTCCTCTAAGAAGATGGAGGTCATCACCTCACAAAAGATACAAAACAAAAGGGTACCTCCAATGGATAAAGAAGGTGAATAAGTGTGACCTGGCTCTAACTGCTCAAGATCTGAAAAGTCAATGGTATTTGGACAGTGGTTGCTCTAAACACATGACAGGAGACAAAAGTAAGTTTATAACTCTTGATGAAAAGAAATCTGGCAATGTTACTTTTGGCAATGATAAGTCAGGAAAGATCAAAGGAAAGGGCTCAGTCAGCATAGACAATGGCAGAGGAAAGGCCCAAGATGTACTATTTGTAGATGGGCTGAAAGAAAATTTACTGAGTGTCAGTAAGATGTGTCACAAAGGTTGCGAACTTCTATTTAGAGCACAAGACTGTGAAGTCAGATCAAGCACCACAAGTAAGACTCTACTCAAAGGTGTTCGAACAGAAAGCAATGTTTACATTGTGAAAGAGGAAGATGAAGCATGCCATCTTAGAAAACTTGAGGAGTCATGGTTATGGCATAGGAGATTGGGACATCTCAGCTTCGATCATATCATTAGACTGAGCAAGAAGAAAGCTGTCAGAGATATGCCAGAAATAAAAAGGCCTTCAAATACCATATGCAAATCGTGTCAATTGGGAAAACAGACCCGAACATCCTTTAAATCTAAAGATGAGTTATCAACAAGAAGACCACTCCAGCTTGTGCACATGGACCTGTGTGGACCTGCTAGAACTAAGACACCAAGTGGAGAATCCTACTTCATGCTGATAATAGATGATTTCTCCAGAATGACATGGGTTTCTTTTCTCAAGAATAAATCGGAAGCTCTAGACAAATTCAAAATATTTAAAGCATTAGCAAGAAATCAGACATGATGCAAGTTGAAATGCATCAGATCAGACAAAGGAGGTGAATTCACTAATTATGACTTTTCTGACCTATGCAATGAACATGGCATAAAACAACAAGTCACCATTGTAGGAACAGCTCAGCAGAATGGAGTAGCAAAAAGACAAAACAGATATGTTCAACAAATTGCCAGAGCCATGATGCAAGAGAATAATATTGCTCAAACCTTTTGGGCAGAAGCAGTGCACACAATAGTACATATCCTTAATAAAGCTCACTTAAGGCTAAGTAGTGACAAGACTCCCTACGAACTATGGCATGGAAAGCCAGCTTCAATCAAACATTTCAGAATCTTTGGTAGCAAGTGTTACATAAAGAATAATGATGAAAATCTTGGAAAATTTGATGCAAGAGCAGATGAAGGAATATTTATAGGATATGGTATCCATATATGTAAAAAGTACAACAAGGTTTCTTCGGAAAATAGAAAGCATCGATGAACAACTTCAAAATAATATGTAGGATAATTTATCATCGCACCATTAGCAACCAAGAAGAAGAAGACTTAATGATGATGAACAAGAAAGACTAAATGAAGAGCTTAGTTTTGAAAGCTCTCAAGATACACTTGAAGAATCATCCTTAAGATCAAATCATAGAGACAAGAAAGCAGTGGGTCTTACAAGAAGGCGCTAACAGTCCAAGGAGAAACGAGGAAGACAAGGCGAATACAACAAGCACAAATAGAGCCAAAGAAATTTGAAGAAGCCATCAAGCAGCAAGTTCAAGAAAAGAACAATGAGAGGAATTCGGGACCAAATTGAAAAGAACAATACCTGGGAATTAGTCCCTAGACCAATTGAGAAAAATATCATTGGCTCAAAATGGGTATTCAAAAATAAAATGAATGAGGAAGGACAGGTAATCAGGAATAAAGCCATACTTGTCTGCAAAGGATACTCACAAATTGAAGGAATTGATTACGATGAAACATTTGCCTCTGTAGCCAGAATGGAAGCTATCAGAATGTTCCTGGCATTTGCATGCTACCAAAACTTCAAAGTATATCAAATGGATGTAAAATTTGCATTTCTGAATGGAGACTTAGAAGAAGAAGTCTACATGGAACAACCAGAAGACTTTCTCATTGACAGACAAAGGAGACTATGTGTGCAGACTGAAGAAGGCCCTATATGGACTGAAACAGGCTCCTCGTGCTTGGTACTCAAGACTGGATAAGTATTTGCAAAAACAAGGCTTTAAAAGAGGTGGAGTAGACAAAAATCTATACATAAAAGCCCATGAAGATGAACTCCTGATTGTTGTAGTATATGTTGATGACATTATGTTTGGAAGAAACAGAGAAGAACTAGCAAAAGGGTTTGCTGATGAGATGAAAACAGAGTTTGAGATGTCTATGATTGGAGAGCTCAGTTTCTACTTAGGACTTCAAATTCAGTGAAAGAACACAAGTACGTTCATCTCACAGGAAAAATACTTAAAATAAATGCTGAAAAAGTTCAAAATGGAGGATTGAAAACCTGTGTCAACTCCCATGACCACGGGTTGCAAGCTATGTGTTGATGATGGGTCTGTTGATATAGATAAAAAACTCTATAGATCCATGATTGGAAGTCTATTGTATCTGACTGCATCAAGACCAGACATCATGCTGGCAGTAGGACTAGTGGCTAGATATCAAGCAGCACCTAAACAAAATCACCTTCTTGCAGTCAAAAGAATATTCAGATATCTACAAGGAACAACACAATATGGACTTTGGTATCCTAAAGGAAAAAGCTTCACCTTGACAGCATACATAGATGCATATTGGGCTAGCTATGTGGATGATAGGAAGAGTACAAGTGGAGGTGCATTCTATCTAGGAGAAAGTCTGGTGGCATGGTTAAGCAAGAAACAAACATCTATCTCCCTGACTACAACAGAAGCAGAATATATAGCAGCAGCAACATGTTGTACACAGGTCATGTGGATGAAGCAAACTCTCCAAGACATGAAGGTAAGCATTGATGAACCTATCTCAATCAAATGTGATAATACAAGTGCTATAAGTATATCAAAAAATCTTGTGCTTCACTCAAAAACAAAGCATATCCCAATCAAGTATCATTTTCTCCGAGAACAAGTGGCTTAGAAGATAGTAAAGCTGGAGTATGTGCCAACAAAAGAACAGACAGCTGATATATTTACCAAACCTCTTGCTAGAGAACCATTTGAATATTTGAGAGATAAACTAGGGGTAGTATCTGTAGATGCTACTCTCTGATATGAAGAGAAAGCACAGCTTCAGGGGGAGAACAGAAATGAAAATATCATTCCAGGGGGAGATCAGCCAGCAAGGAAAGCATGAAACAGGTCCTCAGGGTCAAAGGATTATGGAAAGAATACACCCAGCATACAGGAGTCAATGAAAAGGCTAAAGGATCATAATTTTAGATTTAATCCAAAATTAGGAGAAGAAAGGTACAAAGTCAGAAGATCTGAGAGAGAGGAAATGCAGAAAGTAGAAAGGAAATGAGAAACCCTTTGCCATTGATGTCAAAGGGGGAGGATAGTAACAGAAGAAAGGGTCTTGTCTTAAAAAAGGAAAGCAGAGGATAGTGCATTGCCATCAATGCCAAAGGGGGAGACTATTGGAAATGTTGTCATTGATGACAAAGGAGATGGCTAAGGAGAAGTCAAATGAGAAGTAGAGGAGCTTCAGGAGCAAGGAGCAGCATCAGTCAAGGAGCAGAGATATTTGATTTGAGAAACTGGTTCCGAGTGTGGGAACATATTATAGAAAGTATGAAAAGAGTGTTGAAAACTGTGTGTGAAGGGTCATGGAAATGCCCTGCATAAAATAAGGAATTCGGTGTTGTTGAGTAATTGTAATAAGGTTTAATGCAAATGGTTTGATTTATAAACAATTCTGATGTGCTGAGGATATATATAAAATAAGGGTTAGTATAGATATATGAAGATCCTCTGTTCCGAACTTAGATGTGTTGTATTGACCGAATAACTCTAAAATAAGGGCTCATTCGAGATTCTACACATATATATCTGAAGGGCCGGAAGGATCGATGTCACAAAAGGAGAGGCGGAACCATAGTCAAATGCGCAGTGTGAATGGAGCTATGCGTAGTAACAGATGAAATCACAGCGGAGAAATGCGATGAATAGTTATATATATATATCGAAAGGAGCGAAACGCATAAAAGAGCGGAATAGGCGAGGATGGAACCTGGAGTGGAGAATGGAACCGTGACCGAGAGGAACAGTGACGGCGGTTTGGAGCGAAACCGTGGGTTTCATCGCACCACCATCCGTCGGGCAAGCGGTTTCCACCATTCGCGAGCGATTCCATAGACTGACTAACGCGTGTCCCTGAATGAAATTGGAAAACCGCCGGTTAAAGTGCGCCATCGCACGTTATAGTTCGTACCAAGACATCGAGCAATATGTGTACGAGCCGTTGATCTGGAAGAGGGCCATCGGACGGTGATCGCACGTTGGACTTGCTCGGAGTTTAACCAAGGTATGCGGAGGATAGCCAGGTACGATACGAGCGTTTGATTGGTTTATTGATATATATGTGGGCCCGTGAGTCGAGGTTTATTAGTAATTGTTTAACCAAAGATGTTGGGTTAAAATGTGAAAGGTGAATATTATAACCGCGATTCCAAGGTTCTATATATATATATATATATATATATATATATATATATATATATATATATATATATATTATGAGGAAACCATGAGCATATAAGAATTTATTTATGTTAATATATATCGAATGTTGATGCGTTGGGGTTTAAGACAAAGTCAAGGATACTATGCAGCATTTCGAAACACTGGGTGAAAAATTTACAATATATTGGTATATTATGTTGTGAGCTAATATTACAGTTGTTCTAAATCAAGCATATAAGTGCAAAGGCCTGAAAAGTTGGAGATGCATGGTTATATGCATAGAAAGAAAAATTGGGTTAAGTACTAAATTGAGTGCAGGTAATTTTATGTGCAAGTAAGTTTTAATTATTTAAATTGCCAGCCCAGAAAATGGAGTATTGAAATTGCCCAGATCAACAGTTGGATTGAGTACAAATTTGTTGTATCCATTTTATATGCACACAGAAAAAGGAAGTATGAGGCCTGACAGAGGTAAACGAAATTTGTAGAGTTGAAGAGATGTACAGCAAAGGGATTCAAAAGTGCAGTGAACAGGTGAAATATACAGATGACAGTAAACAAAGAGAATGCAGAACAGTTTCTTAACAGCAGTAGAAAAAGACAAAATCCAGTAAAGCCAAAGCTCAGAAGAAGAGTTGAGTGATATCGAAATGTGTAACTGAAAATGTAAATATTTTTTGTTGTTTATATTTTTTGTGATGCAAAGGCAAGTATCCTAAGGAAAATAAAAATCCCACTGTAGCATGGAAATTTGTATATATTGTTATAATTTTAAAATTGAGTTGGATAAAGGAATAAGAAGACAGAATCCAAAGAGTCATGACTGTTCACTCCAAATTCCTTGTGCAATACAAACAGTCATGTGAGAATCTCTATATATAATATCAATTTGATATGCACAAGAAAAAAAGAGAGAGAGAAAATATAGAGAAGGCAGAGTATAGAAGTGTAAGGCAGAGAATATTAAGAAAAGAAGAGCAGAAAAAGAAGCTACAGAACAGAGCTGATATCTGAGGTAAATCAGCAAACATTCAGTTTGATAAACTGAGGAAGTTGGAGCTTCCCTATGAATTTGCAGCTTGATAGCTGTCAGTTGTAGCTGACTGATGTTGGAGCCTCCTGTAGGTTGGTGCCTGCAGAAAATTGAAGGGATTTCGTGCTTCCTTGCAAGTTGTAGCTTGAAGAATTGAGGTAGGAGCCTCATGTAGGTTGGTGCCTGCAAAAAAACAGTGGTGAGAGGGAGTTGGAGCTTGCCTTTGCATCACAACAATAATGAGATGTGTTTTTCTCCCTTTATGGGTTTCCACTTATATCTGGTGTCTCTGTGCATGATGTTTATGTGTTGATCTGATTTATATCATCTGCTTAATACCTACTGCTCTCATATTAAGTCTGTTGTTATATTATATTAATACTTGCTGCTCACATTCTAAGATTAGTCACATATTAAGTTGGATATGAAATGAAGGTGTAAATAAGGTTTAATAGAAAGTTTAAAATATCATGAATGTGTTAAACTGATTCACCCCCCCCCCCCTCTCAGTTTAACTAAGGGTTCAACACCTACAAGGAAACCTAACTTTATCCTTTTTCCCTAGAACCTGACAATCACTGGTTGATGGATCAATGGTAATTTGATAGGATTTTTCTTACCATACTTCCAAGACCTTCGAAATACTAGGAAAATTGATAAGGAAGTGGTCACCCTTACCAAGCTTGCCATCCTCATAATATTACCCAACCAAAGCTTCTAGAACTTACTTTTCTAATTTTACCTACATGAACAAACCTGCGCAATTTATAGTGGAAGAAACTGCACAGATATGCACAATTTAGAGTGGAATAAATTGTGCATATTTGGGTTTTGTTCAAGAAAATTATGCAAATACTCAAAAAGGGGTTTGAAGCAGTGAAAACCAAAATTCTTTTTTCTCGTGTTATTTTTTACTTCAAGCCTTATAGGGGATTCACTTAAGACACTCCATTGAATGGAAATATATTTGAATTGACAGTCACTGTGACAAATTTTAGTGTAACAGAAATGTGGGGATGCACATGAATAGCACGTGGAGGTGAACATGCCCACATAACATTGTGTATTAAGGTCATTAATTTCAAGCACGAGAAATTTCATTTCACATTGGGGATAGCGGAAGGTGGCATAGTTTTGAACGATATGGAGGGTGGCGAAGGGAAGCAAGGGTCACTTTGTAGTTGCAAGCATTCGGGAGTCGGTGTGGGGAGTTTTGAGAGAGGAGGTGGGTGTTCCATGAGATCTCCAGGCCGGTCAAAAGGCTGGCATAGACGCAAGTATTTTTTACCTTGCTGGTGGATCAGGGGAGTTGCATTATGGAGAATTGAGTTGGGGAAGGTCAAGTCTTCCAGGAGGGTGGTGCTTGTGAGAATGACGGGGCTGGTCTATGAACATTTTTGGATTGTTGGAGGAAATTTCAGGCAGGGTGGCATATTATTAGCCTTTGGTGGAGAGGGATCATAGTAATTCATCTCCCATGTCTGAGTACAGGGTCTGGGATTGAGGGGTGGTGCTTGTTTCATATTTTTTTGGGTTGTGGTGGGTAATTTATTTGAGAATGGGGGACACCTAGCTCTGACAGTGGAGGTATTAATCCTTGCAGGTTTTTTTTGGGTAATTCTAAATGGGTGGCATTCATCACGACTCGGTGGTGTCGAGGATTCCAACATAAGGCTGACTCTGTGTGTTGGTAGTTTTTCCACTCAGGTGTTGCAAAGCTCCGAAGGGTCTAGTGTGATTAAGTCTCGAGCTCGACTCACACTTGTATCCGAAAAGGGTGGCGATAGTCTGGAGTAAGGGAACATAGAGGCATCACACTGAGGGGTCCCTAGCAGTAGAGGTGGCAATTCTCGCAGAGGGAGAAGTGCAGGGTTTTCTGGTTGTGGAGGCAGAAGAGGGGGTTCTGCTGGAAGGAAATGTCGCCATGCTGCATCAGTTCGGTTGAGAGGGGGTTTGGCCTGTTGTAGTGGATCCGGGCATTAGATGCCGGTGCGTTAGGGTGGTCGTGGCCTACAAAAAATTTGTTGCATGGTAAAATTCCGTGAGGTGGTTCAATCTATGTTGTATCGTGTTGAGAACTTAGAACGAGTCTGCCAAGAGGATCATGCAGAACTGATATCTACACTGAACAAAATTCATTATTTTCAATTCCATACCTGGGAGCACATTGTGGTGGTCTAGAGTGGCTAGAATTTGCTCTCAGAAAAGGTTGAGAAACTGGAGATTTGGATTTCCCATTTTGAGGAGCATGTTCAATGCTCCTTTCACCCTCTGGCACCTCCTCATACAACTCCAGACAACCCAGCCTCCATGACCTCTGAAAACTAGCATGGATACAAATGTTTTATTTTTATTGTACGTTTACTGGGGCCTATGGCC
The DNA here is from genome assembly GCA_034641835.2 of Pinus albicaulis. NCBI lineage: Eukaryota > Viridiplantae > Streptophyta > Pinopsida > Pinales > Pinaceae > Pinus > Pinus albicaulis. The sequence goes on from CM076582.1 coordinate 332,276,132, forward strand.
TTTGAAATTGTGGACCATGTCTCTCTTTATCTTTTTGTTTCATTGTCATATGCTTCCGGTTGTAGTCAACAAACCTGGTCACGGTGAGACTACTTTCGTTTTGACCTAGATGTACTTTCTTTTGAATCTATGAATAGAAACTCAACTTACGAAAAAAATGTGGGTCATAAATAATACATTTTCATATGCATGGTTAAGTAGTATTGATGTGTATATAAAAATATATTAATAACAAAAAAAACATTGTAATATGAACAATGTGGTAAAGAAATAAAATATTTCAATGCTCGTGTTAAATGAAATCTATCAATATCAACTATGTATATATTATATGTGGTTAAAAAAGGATATATATATATATATATATATATATATATATATAAGGGGAGGCAAGAGAGGGAGTTATATATCGCCTCGATGAAGAAATATAGTTACAATATGCATGGGGCTTCGGATCGCTTCTAACAATCAAGACAAATTTATAGCATTGTGGCAAGGGTAGGAGTTAGCTATCTCAAGAAACATCTGACAAATAATGTTATTTGGAGATTCTATGGTAGTCATTTAACAAATTGTCAAGCTCAAAGAGATGCGAGTCAAGTTAAACCCTTTATGTTGCAAAGAATAAGAATACAACTGGGTAAATTTGAAAGAATTTAATTTTATCATATCAAAAGGCATCTAAATTGAAAGGCATATGTCTTGGGAAATAGGGGAGTTACATAAGAAAAAGGAATATTGAAAAAGGATGAAAGTAATGGTTTTAATTCCCCAAACCATGATCCTTGTAATCAATTCTCAAATATCTAGAGAGTTAATTGAATTGAATGGTAATAGTGGAGGACTGAAGAGGATCCTAGTGTGCATAATCAATAGAAAAAAAACTGAAGAGGATCCTAGTGTGCATAAGCAATTGAAAAGAAACAATCTTATGGTTAAACAATTTCAAGTAATTTCACTGTATTTTGGTCATTTTTCAAGTATGTGTATGTGTGTGTACCACTATATATATCTAGCAAGCATTTAGATGGATCAAATCTCTAAATTAAAAATTTAGCAAGCATATAGAGGGATCAAATCTCTAAATTACGAATCTGGCAAGCACAAAGAGGGATCAAATCTCTAAATTACGAATCCGGCAAGCACAAAGAGGGATCAAATCTCTAAATTACAAGAGGGATCAAATTTCTAGAAGTGCAATTATTTTCACTTCAAGATATTTAATCCCTCTAGGTGCTTACTACATATGTGATTAAGATGGAGCTATATTAGTTTCCTTTTAATTACTTATTCTCTTTGGATTTTGAAATATTTTATTATGCTAAACATTATTATATATATAAAGAGTTAATTTTTTTTTCAATATGAAAGCGATATTGAAATTGATTATTTTTTGGGAGTTTTGAAATATTTTATTATGGTTAATATTAAAATAATTATTATTTTAAAATTTTCACTTTATATAAAGTTGATATTAAAATAGATTAGATAACATAGATATTCAAATAATCTATTTAAATCTTGTATTGAAATATCTTTAAAAAATACAAAAATCACACATCTTCTTCCACGTATATGTTACCACATTTTTTGTATTAGGATTCATATCTACACTCAACATAATACAATAATTTTTTTTTATTAATATTTCTTAATGATTTTGATTAAAACTAACCCTATATATATAATTTAAGTAAACATTATTTTTATTTAAAAATAAATGTGTTAATTCGAGATTGATTATAATCACAAATCTCCATTGTAGCTCTTTTAGAGCAAAACTATAATTCCATTATCTAATCAATTTTATTTAAAATCGAAACCAAAATCTTAGGTTTGTAATTAGATTGAGATAACTCTTTATTTTATTGTGCATATTTTTCAATTACTTGTACATTATCATGACACTTTCCAAGTGATATAATCCAACTACGAGTAATCATTCTTAAATTGCACCATTTTAATTTTACATCACTAAATTCTACGCTTTATGGGTTTGAAGTTGGCAATTTATCACTTAACATTATAAGTGACAATTCCCAAACAAATAAATCATGGAAATTCCAATAATAAACTTAAAAATTGCAAATTTGATTTGTGCCCATTAACCAGTTGTTAAATAACTTCCCACTACATTTTCTTGTTATGTTATCAAGGATAATGACAAAATGAATTATAATAATCATTATCATTAGAAAAGTGGGGATTTTGGTTATTACAAAGCTAGAATGAAAAGTATTATTATATTGAAATATGTTGTCTACATTTACATTTTCCATCATAGTAGTGAGAAACCAATACTCTACTTGAAAAAAATCTTCGTGAGCAACCAAATTGAAGAGGTGAATACGTAAGAAGCAGTTGCCATCATGAAGAGGTAAATATGTAAGTTTGTAGTTGCTATTAGCTTGTAAAATGTAGAGCATCGCTACAAACACGATCAGACAAGTCACACATTAAAATAGTTATATTTCGACATCAAACAATTGCAAATTAGATGGCCATTGTTATCACCAATGATATAAGTCAGACAAGTCACGCATTAAAATAGTTATATTTCGACATCAAACAATTGCAAATTAGATGGCCATTGTTATCACCAATGATATAAGAATTTATCATAGGATAGCTAACATCTGTCATTTAAAAATGGCACATGTGAACATGAATTTGGATTTTTTTTTTTAGAAGAAAAAAACCAATTGAGCCTTATTAAAAAAGTTTAGTTACACTGTGTGTGCTTATCCATGTCACACAACACATATGGTAATAAAAGTCAAAATAAATATGGCCAATCAGCAAGAAATATACTAATGTAAAAATCAACCCCAGTAAAAGACAACTAGGAGCAAAAAACTTGTTTGTCATGGGCAAACATCAAACCAACCGAAGGACATAAAACATAGTCTGATCATAGTCCAAAATACAATGAATAGCATCCAAAAGATATATGTAAACAAAATGTGGTAATAGCATAAGCTACGGCATGTGCATGCGACCTTGTTACAGGACGACCCCGCAGAGGACTTTGTAGAAATGTATATATCCCTCGACATCCCTTAGCCCGAGTTTAGAAAGAGTATCTGCAACAATGTTTAACTCTCAGAAGATTTGTTGTATCTAAACATTTTGAAAATATTGAATGAGGCACAATATGTGTGTTGTCTAGTTCCAGAGCATAGGAGGGTCGAAGAGTGAGGAGTTAGAAATACTGTGAATGACAGTTTTAGAATCACCATATATCTGAATTTAGTGTACCTTCTTGCCCAGAGTGAACCATAGAAGTCCCCATAGAGCCATGAGCTCTGCCTTAGTGTTAGTGCCAGGTCCAGGCCCATACCAGTGTAGCCTATAAGCTAAATCCATGTCCAAAAGAATAATAACACCACAACCACATTTTTGAACCTGTGTCATGCCATCAAATTAACCAACTGACATTATGATAGGTGGACAAAAGTTTCTAGGCACCTTGACAATGTCCGGTGTGTTCCTGATATTCATGTGCTCCGGTCATCCCAGAATATTTGTGACCATATGGAAGACATTATGTTTCTAGCCCCAGAATATAACATGGTTTCAGGTCTTCCATATTTCACATAGTACAAATGGAGGGACGAAAGTGAGGTGTCCCCTGAGTTTTGGTCCCCATTTAAGACACATTTCAGCAGAAGTGAAAAGTATGGAAGCATATCTGAAGGATGTGAATATATCAGACCAAACTTGCGAAGCAAAAGAACAAGTGAAGAAAAAATGTACCACAATTTCATTATCAGAAAAACGAAACGGACATAAAGCTGGACCGAGGAGGCCTATTTTGCATAGGTTGTCCCATGTGAGGATTTTGTTCTTCCAAGTGAGCCAGAGGAATCATATGATTTTGAGTGGGATATTTAGCTTCCAGATGGGGAGGAACCAAGAGGATGTGGAGACCCCCAGTTTGTTTTGCATGATATGTCGATATGTTTCTGATACAACCCCGGAAACTTTGCAAAAAAATCTACCCCGGGAAATATTGTCTCCAACCTGTTGTCTAGACAATCTCACATCTCTGAGTACCTGAATGTAGTGATCCCATTCCAAAGCCCTCAAGCCCTGCAAACCGATCTGAGAGGCCTGTGATCATATGGGCATGCAATGGTCCCAATTTCTGATGACTTGTTCAAGGAAAAACAAACCTCTATGATGAAGAGATTTGGTAGTATTCATGGAGAGAAGACCAATAGTTCCAACAATGTTGGCCTCCCCAATTAGCAATAGATTCCCTCCGCTAAAATTCCAAAGCACACATTAAAGAAGCCATGGTTTGACTTTATGAAAACTGGACCAGATGACGAACCCATGTTTAGAGGCAATCTCCTGCTTGGCAATCCAATATGAGATGTGTCAATTCTTGAGGTATTTAGCAGTGATAATTTGGCTCCAGATTCCACCCTCAAAGAGTGCCCACAAAAATGACTTTATGAGAATTGAGGTTCCAAATTCCCAAAGATCCAATATCCCCCAACCCTCCACAAATTTTGGTCTGGTGATTTTCTCCCAGGAAAAAAGGTGGTATTTGTGTACCGCACGAATGCCCGGTCATAAAAAACGAGAAAGACGAGATCATATGAGATTACAAATTTTGATAGGAAGTGAAATTAAGTAAGACCATTAGGTCACAATTTTCTATAGTACTGATTGTATGAGAGTGTGACGACCACCCAATGCGAGACAATGCAAAAACTAGCCTTTTATTTTCTTATCAAATTTGGAGTGGAGCCATGTCCAATCATCAATTCTGTAGCAGGCAGGTTTGAGGCGGAAACCCATGTAGGCAAAACTATTTTGTAGGGGAGTGATATTCATATTAAAAAGTTCAGAAATGTGTATGATGAGCATCATGTCTCCAGAGGAGAAATATATGCGGGATTTAGGTCCATTTATAGAAAGACCAGAAGCTTCTCCCATCTGCTGGAAAATATGAAATAGTGCCTCCCAATTTTCTCGATTAACAATATCGAAAGACGGAATATCATCTACAATAAATAGGTGTGTTATGCATAACTTAGGGACCATCTGCAATCCCTAAAAATTATTTAGGCTCAGGGCAGAGTTAATTTTCCTGCTGAAACCATCCATGACCAATAAGAATAGCAGAGGGATAATGAACAACCTTGCCAAAGTCCTCAGTGTGCTCTGAAGAATTTGATGGGATAGCCATTGACAAAGATGGTGATCTAGATATTTGTGACGCACATCATAATCCATTATTTATTTTCATACACCAAACCAATCTTGATGAGGATGAGACCAATTAATCTCCAGTCCACAGAGTCATATGCCCTCCTCAATTCATTATTCATGATGTCGCCTTCTTTCTTCTTGGAGTGTATGGTGTGTACACATTCCTGCGCTATTGCAATTGCATCATGTATAGACCTATCAGAGAGGAAGCCGAATTGTTGTCTTGTGATGTGAGTAGAGAGAACTCCTTTAACACATTCTACAATGACTTTAGAAATTAATTTGTACATTATATTGCATAGGGAGATGGGCCTATACTTCGAGAAGGAAACTGAAGCATATACTTTGGGAACCATGGAAATAAAAGTGGTCTTGATGGACCCCGAGATTAACTTCCTGACTCTAGATTTGTCCACCATGGCCATGATATACTTCCCCATCAAGTCAAAAAAATGGATAAACAGTTCAACTATCCAACCATCGGGTCCTGGGCACTTGTCCTTTGAGAAGGAGCATAGTACAAAATGAACTTCGTCCAAAAGAAATAGTGCAATTCAAATTATTGTTTGCATCCCGATCAAACATCACAGGGAACTCATGAACTTCCCAAAGCATATCTTCCATCTTAATATCATCCATTTCTTTAAAAGGTTCCTCGAAGTATTGAACTGCCTCCCTTAGGATAACTTCATCTGCATATTTGAGCAAGCCATCCGCACCATGGATGTTCCAAATAACATTAGTGTTCCTCCTTTGATTGGAAAATATGTGGAAAACTTTAGTGTTTCAATCGCCTGCCTGAATCCATACAACCCGATTTTTAAGCCTCCAGGTATCTCCTTGGAATTTTAAGATATGTTTCCTCCATGATTCCAATGTTCTGAGTGTATCCAGTTCCACATGAGTGCGTTGTCTCTCCAAAAGGAAAATATTGTAGGCTTGAATCTCCCCGGAGACAACATGCAATTACTTATACAAATTTGTTTTCTTTTTGGACTCCCACGTCTGGACCCTGCTTTTGAGGGTGGCCAAACAATATGTGATGCAGTCCATAGCATAATGTTCAGGAAACTGTATAAAATTATTCCAAACTTATTTAACCAGGAAGTTGACCTCCACGTCTTCGAGCTAGTTGCGATTGAACTTGAAAGGGATCCCTTTCTAAAACCGCTCCATCTTCCATTGTAGCAGAATGAGATATTGATCCGAAATGAAACATTTCACCACAAATGACCACAAATTCCCCAAATTTTCCAAAAGGATTTGTTTTAATAGGAATCGATCCAATATTCTCCAAATATATTCATCCCCGAATCTACAGTTATGCTAGGTATGCATAAGGGGAGAAGGGGAAACATCCATCGAGAGATTATATTCAAAGAGACCAAACAATTTTTTAGACAAAGGATTGCAGGGTCTAGATCACCCCCATCATTCAAATGGGACAAAGTTAAATTGAAGTCCCCAACAATGATTATAGAAGGTAAATTGAGAACATTGGAATCCCTAACTCGTTCCCAGAAGGAGAGACAGTCTGAGAAAGGAGCATAGAGGTTCCAAATATGAATTTTTTCATGAGAGCCATGAATCCATCTAGAATGTAAAATGCCAAAAAAGAAACTATATGCCTTGAAATTACCCCATGTAGGGTCCCATAAAGCATCCACACCACTAGATATCCCATAGGAATCCACGACCACCGCATTCTAGTGTGGTTGAATGAGTCTCAAATAAGCTAAGGATTTGGTTGAATCGACCATGGTTTCTTATATGAAAATAATGACAGGTCATAAGGTGAAAAGGAGGTGATTGATAGCATTTTAGCGACGTCCCCCAAGCCACATAAATTAAGGGAGAGGATGGTCATGATGGCCTAGGAGTAAGGGGTAGCTAGTCTCTAAGGGCCCCATAGGAGGAAGAGTCGAGAATCGAAATTTCAAGTAAATTAGCGAAATCAAGGTTTGAGGGCGAGCCCCGGTGGCGGCGACAATGGGGTTGACCGCCCTTCCTGATTTGTGGTGAGTGGTGATATTATTAACTGAATTAGGATGGATGGTGGGTGTATAAATCCCCATAGACCCCTTGTGGACGGTAAGGGTGGATAGGTCCATAATAGGGTTTTGGAGGAGGAATTGTATGTCGTTGTCCATAGAGTTGTGGGGCGAGGAGGGAATAGTAGGCGATGGGGAATCAACTGGTGCAAGAGAGGAAGTCGGAGGTAGTGCATCATTCAGATGGGATGAGGGGTCGGGTATGTCGAGATGTGTGGCAGGTCAAAAACTGGAGTCATTGGGAGGAGTGCGGTGGTAGATGGGGAGGTCGCGTGATTATATGGGAGGGGCCTGAAGGGCAGAGGGTGGGCGAGAGGGAGGATGTGGATCAGAACCAATATTAAGGGTGGTGCAAGGGGAATGTGAAGATGTAGAAATGAAATTGTGATTGTAATGAGACGGGACTTCTGAAGCAAGAAAAGTATCTGTATCCAAGGAGGAGCTCGACGAAGGTTCATCATGTCCCTGATCGACAATGTGTTTGTTCTGTCAATCCAGACCAAGTTTATGTGTGCATTGCAGGAATATGTCATTGATATGTCCAGTGTAATGGAACAATAGACATAGAAATGGCACTCCCTAGTAGTCTATGCACTGGGTGGTGTGAAGAGGACCCCATCCAATATAATATTTTCTAGAAGACCGCCTGCATAATCCACCTCCACAAGCAGCTTGACCATCCTCTTATTGCAGGCACCCAGACCCTTCGGGTCCATATATATGAACTTACCAACAATATTTCCAATTTCCTTCAAATCTGATTTGGTCCAAAGTTCAAGTGGTAGGCCAAGAATTTTAACCCAGGTATACCTATTCTGAAGAGTGTTGGTGAAAGGATTGAAACCCACGTACCATTTACTAAGTTGTAAAAACTGCATCATCAAACCCATGGCTTCATATAAATATTCTGAGAGTCTGGCTTATGGAGGAAGTGGAAACTGTACCAGTAGTTCATCAACCGGTTAACCTTCAGAGTATATCCTAAAAGGTGCTTCCACTGTGTCAAAACCCAACCCTCCATATCCAAATTTTGTGAGACAAGAAATTTCCTTCTACCCACCAATGCATGGTTTTGTAGAATCAGTACACGATCCTAAAGGACATCATGCCCAAAGTTGTGTAGTTTGGGTTTGGGTGCATTGTGGGCATTCTTGTGGTGTTGGCCACGGGGCAGTTGTCTAGTGTCCATCCCAGCATCAATTGCATGTACATGTGTGATTTTCGTGTTTTCATGAAAGGGTGGCACATCGTTACCCACTTGGGGAACCCCCAACATTGATCCCAAGTGGGAACCACCACATTCCCATGTGTTTTCCATCTCCAATGTGGCATGCATAAAGTTTTCCTGAGCAGATATGTCAGCATATAAATATTCTATATAGTCCTCCATAAATCCCTTGAGGCAGACGTCAACGACCATGTCGCCGAAGCTAGATCAAATTTCACTCACCGCCACCTAGGGAGAATTAAAAAATAACCCCATAGAGAATGTATTGTGTAGGTCCAGAAAGGAAAAATAAATAAATTTAGAAGCCCCAAACAAAGGAGGAAGGTTCAAGGAAGTCAGAGCAGGCATACATGACATAAGAGGAACAAGATAATGAAAAATGTATGGTGAGTGGAGGCTAGGTCATAAGGAACAGTTAGAAATGTAAGGAATGTGCAGTGTGTTCAGAAAAGGAAAGAAACATCAACGAAGGAGGTAGAGAATGGTCATCAAAAAATTCAAGGTCACTGATCCTTGTTAGACGCGGATCGAAGGGAATGTAAACAACCCCCTGGAAAATTTAAACCCAAAATGGAAAGTGGTTGGAAAGGTAATAAAAATGGCGTAAACAAACAGACAACCCCCACGCCACACACCCACCCAGTGCCACCTGCACAATATTCTGATAGCACCATCAGCACTGCCCACACCCCCGTCACTAGCCATCATCAAAAAAACCTCCCCAACAGTAGCACCAGAATCCCACACATGGAAACACAGTGTGAGGATTTCGTTATTCACAACAAAAATAGCACTAGTAGCCTCAAAAATGCCACCACAAATTACAAATTCCAAAACTATTATTCTTGAAGGATCGAGATATGTAGAAATAATCCTTCCATTTATGCTAGAGGAAAAGAAGTGGGGAGAAACCTTGGGATTCAAACTTCGCAGACGGGTCCTTGTTAAAAAACCTCTCAATTTCAATACTCCAATATTGCATCTATATGTGGAGGGGTGGGTGGTGGACAGTAAAACCAAATAACCCAGTATCCCAACCTATGGGCGTCGAGGTGGCGACATGGAAGTATGAGGACAAGGTTGGGGGAAGTGTTCAAACCAAACGTGGGTGAGGATGCAAACAACATATAGGAAGATAATAACAATATTAAAAACCTCTAGGAGAAGTGAGGGTGTCATATCCTCCCCAAGGGGCCCTCACAGAGAAACAATCTTCAGATAAAGGCAACCAGGAGACCCCACATGAAAAAATCAATCAGGAAGGCGGAAGCAAATAAATGTAAGGTGGTTTGACAGACTACGACTAAGATACACTAATTAAAAGCCTTGAGGAAGGTAGTAAGAAACATCCAGGTACCCACAGTGTTTAGAAACAGTAGAAAAGAAAAAAGTAGGAGTGGCCACAAACAGATACACATGAGACATACAAGAAAGAGTGCACCATAGAGAGTACCAGGTCGCGAATGTGTTGCACTGGATGTAAGTTGCATGGCCACTGTGAGAGAAATTATAGACAGGTTATCCATAACTCAGACATATCGTGCCTCCTCCTCCTGATCAAACGCCTACCATCTACAACGTGATATCATCCAACCAAAAACACAACAATCTTCCCCTTTTAGAACGCCGCTCTCACCAACATGAATTTGGCATTAGAAGCACTCCCATTTTTATAAGAGAATCAATTAACATTTGTTTCGGTTTATTTAACTTTTTCAAAATCTATAGTGGTGAAGTTTGTATCATTAATTTTCCTATATCATGGACAATTTGTTGGCTTGAGTGATCCTGACCCAAGTTCAGAGTTTATGGATAAACCAACAAACCCTCCAACTGTTGGACCTTTCAGCAATGACCTTCTTTTGCAGATCAAAGTCTCAACTGAAGCAGCATGGTGGGGTGCTGGAACCCAGTTTCAGCACCCTGAGGGAGAAAATAATGAAGTTTTCCTAAGCAAATCGAATGCAGAATTATGTCAACAGATGCGCACAATAGAATAAAGCAAAATTAACAAAATAATACAGAGTCCCTGATCACCTTAGTGTAGATAAACATAATAGAACCAGATCCAGATCTAAACAATGCTCTTAATTACGCATACGTATCGATCATAAATAAGCATGCATAACCATAACTGATATCTTCACGCAATAATCAATAAGCAATACAAAAACAACGTGATCTCAACATAACAGAAATAGTAAATAACTCAAAGAAATAACACAGTAAGTTCGCCAAAATATGTCCTTTGCATTAATTCAGATCCTTTCAATACATATAAGACTTTCCATTACATAAACCCTTCCACGTACATAGCCAGCGGAGTCTGCACACAACCAGGACTAGGTCTCCGCGCACACAGCTAGCAGGAGCCTTTCAAACCAACCCAGACAAAACCCTTCACAACATATTATAGACGCATAAACTTAGATCCAAAACATTAAATTTCATGAACTAATTTCCTTAGACACGATATATCTATTTATATTCCTCTTTCGCGAAGATACTATGGTCTCAAACCATGGTTTGAGGCCCACAGTTTACCCTTAAACCAATTTACATCAAAATTAGGGACTTTGACCCACCCCAAAATACTTATACAAGACTTATACAAAATTACATCAAAAGTGTGCCCCAGGGGACCCCGCTCCAATAGGCCCACAACACAAACATTTGACTCGTCCCGAGTCATTGAGATGCATGCTCCTTGATCTTGGCTTGGAAAGAGCTGACCGAAAATTCAGATGGAGCAGTAAGTCCAAACTTTGCGCTACGGCACCCTGTGCTTGTTGAGCCAAATTTTCTGTGGTGGGGCCTTCAGTGGCCATCTCTATGTTGCATTGAGTTTGTTGAATGGTCTTCAAATTTTTATCCAGCGTATGTGAAAGTTGAAGCGCTTCCTCGGCCCACGGTTGCATGTGTGCTTTGAGCAGTTGTTCCTTACGTCGCAGATCTTCAATCTCTGTTTGTATCATCCGACACTCCTGCAGACGAGCTAGGCGTTGAGTAAGAACCAAGATTGGCACCATTTTCCTAATTTCCTCAAATTGTTGCTCCCTCTGATGGAGTGCGTCACGCAGCTGCTGAACTAGTGGATCTTGCTCTGAGGTCCATACACGCATGGCTTCATCTAATAGATTGTCACACCAGGTGACTACAAAAATGATACTGTCTCTAGCTTGCTTTACTTTGGTGGCTCTTTGCGCACGAACCTCTAGTGGAGTCTCGGGCTGCAACTTGGTTTGTATATCTAGAATTTTTTGCTCATATTTTGTTCTGACTGTATGCACCTTAGTGCGCGATGCTTTCAACACTGTAGCTAATCCTTATAATTTCGCCTTAGGTACAGTTGTGGCTAGGACAATGGGAATGCGTCGGCATACTTGGTGGATCTTTGCCTCTAGTGCAACACTCGGCATGCTGCTTCTGCATTTTTCTATTGTTTGTGTGCTTGTTCTGCCTGCTGTTGGGCTTCCGTTATATGGGTGTGCACAGTAGCCTCTATGTACTGAAGTTAATCCGTGATCATTGAGTCCATCATGTGCAGCTTCCCTGTAGGTAACATAGAAATATTTTTATATCACCCGATCCACGGAATTGGGCACGCTAACTGGCGTCTACCTGAATTGTTGGCGCGAGGATTTTCACAAGGCGAGCATCCCCGGTGGTTGGTAATTCAACATCTAAGGGTTGCGTGCTCGTGACTTTTGTTGGTTCATTAAGGTGAATATTATAGGCAACCTCTATGCTTCTCGTTCAATTGTCAACCTAGGGTAAGTCTTCTCATTTCAAGAGTGCAAGCACAGTATATGCGAGTGACATCAGGAATATATACTCTATATTAACATGAAGAAGATTGTTTAATTCTCGAAGTTCAATCAACTCAAAAATAAATGGAATTGTAAAATTCTGCTAACTATTCTATCTAAATAAGCTTAGCGAGAATAACCTATGATTGAACAATACACTTGATGAATTGAACAACAGTCCTATTGTGTTAGTCATCAGTAATTTTTGCTGATATTAGAAGATGACTAAATTATGATCCTAGATTTCTAGAAACAAGATTTGAGAAATGTTGTGAGTTCTAGAAATCTCATTGCCTTCATTATCCTATGTCAAAATGCTTCACTAATCTTCTCCTCTCCCTGCCTCCTAAAAGTTTACCTCACTGCTGCAAAAAGGGATCTTCATCATTTGGCTTGTTTGCCTCATTTCATCACCTCACCTTCACCCTCATTCATGAAATTTTCCCTCTAAAAAATCCATCTTCTTCTTTCCTCAAAACCTTCATAAAAACCCCTTCATTCATCATTTTTTCCTTTGACATATTAAACAATGTAACTTAAGCTCCCTTTTTACATTGTTTAAAGCTAAGTTCTAATCTATCGGATCCTTTAATTTTATTATAAAACCCATTTTTTTATATAAAAACCCGCTCTTTATATGAATTAGGTCTTAAGCCCCTCTCTGCTTAAAGCCCCAGCCCCTTTTTACCATAAAACCCCGACCTTCCACTATCCTTTAGCCCCTCCCCGTATAAAACTATACCTCTGCCCTTTCCATTTCCATACGTCCCAAAACCTTATAAAGCCCCCCCCAAACCTTATAATCAATGCCCTTAACCTTTAAAAATTAAAATACGGGCCCCGCATCCCACTTTACCCTGCGCCCATGATTGAGCCATCCTCACCATTAATCGGAGATCCGTTCCCCCATCCGACGGTTGTCACCTTCCCCTCCCATACAACCAAAACCATGAATCTTTCAAACCTCGTGCTACGCGACAAAGGATCGCCACATCACCTCGCTCTCGGGCCCCATTCTCCACTATACCCCACATCCATTCGGATCATGCCACCTGTCCCCGAGCTCCGCTCTCGAAACCTGCTTGCCACTCCCCTGAGCCATTCTGCACAGTTGATCTCCAAGCCCGAGATCCAATGGCCCAAAATGTATCGCATTTTTAAATTCAATGGGTTTAAAGTTTTATAACCCACGCGAAATAGGCGATATTCACCTGCCACGCATACAACCTTGGGGTATATCACATCCGTTTCGTCCAAAACCACAAACTGCCTTATATCCATGCAATAAACCATTTATGTTTTTCAAAACTACTTTTCCCCTCCGTGCCAAATTTCAAATTCCTCCTGCCTCTGTTTGAATCTCTCCCGGTTCCGCCTTTAGAACCTTTCCCTTTGCACCCTCTCCTCTTTTTCAAACGCCTACTGACAGTAAAAAACCCTTGAAAAGAAATAAACCCTTCCTGCAGGTTTTTTTAAGGCTAACAGTTTGTGTTTTGTGCAGGTTTTAGTGGTGGAAAATTTCATCATGCCCTCCCACAGTTGAAAAAGGATTGGATTAAACACTAGGTGATGATCCAATGGCTAAATTCAAGTAAAGGACGACCAGAGGGTTTGCACTAACAATTACCATCGACAAGGCATGATCATCGATGGATCAAATGACCCTCCTGCCACGAATAAAGGCCTCCCCTGCACGCAGAAAAAAAAACAGTTAGAGGAACAGTGAGAGAAATAAAGAAGAAAGATTAGAGGGCTAATCACAATTCAGAAGATGAAATCAAAGAATTATCGAGTAAAAGCAGAAGTCAAAGAAAGAAATAATACAATGTAAAGGAAAAAAGATCAAAAGAAATAAAATAAATGATTAAATAAATAGAATAGAGATCAAACAGAAATGAAGGAAATATGATAAAAAGCAGAGAGTCAAAGCATAAAGACAGAGTTTAAGGCTTAAAGTCAGAGATTAAAGATAAAACAAAGGACATATTAACCCAAGACAAATTCAAATGACTCAGCTTGTGGCAGTTACTCCCTTCAAAAGATATTTGTGCCACATAGTTCTTTGTTTCCTTCAATAAAGCACTAAGCAATTATTAGGCTGAGTCAGAGAAATTTATATCTACTAGATAGTTATTATAACAGTTAAGAAAAAGGCCTTAAATTCAAACTATTCACCTATTTTTCCTTAGGAAGTTAATATAGAAGTTATTGTTCAGAGAAATATTTGCAGATATTCTTGCCTTGAGCCTTGCATGCTCTTCAAGGTTAGGAATTCATTAACTCTGTAATAAATGACACTCAAACCCTAGATTAACTTCACCTCCTTATTTGTAGCATAAATACTGCATCTGAAATCATTATCATGTTGGCATTTAATGACTCTTTGAAGTAATTCATAGTCTCTTAGAAGTTGAAAAGAAATTGAAAGTCTTGGAACTTGTGGATGCCCTGATTTGTTTGTTGATGGAGGAGACTATATCAAGTTAAGTCCCTATATTAATAGTGTAGTCCCTTATTATGTTATTATAGCCCCCCTTATTGTTATTTTTGTACCCCTGTAACCCCCATATTGTTATTATTGTTCCCTTACATTATTATTGTTAGGTCGGCTAGGATTACATTGTGGCCCCATGGACTCCTATAGATAGAAATGAGGTTTTTTCATTTGTATCATCCAATAATTGTTCATTCATGTAATATATTGGAGGTTTCCCCCTTGAAGTGGCTTATTTCTAAGGTGTTGATATCTCTTTTCTTCTATTTTTGGAGCTGGTTTCACAACATTTGGTATCAGAGCTTTGGATTCTAGGGTTTCGCTGCTCCAAACAAATCATCGTGGAATTTTCGCTATAAATTTTTTTCTACGAAGTTTCAGAAGCTAAAATTTTTTGAGTGTAAACTCGAAATCCTGAGGAACATCGTCGCAAAATTTCAAAGCTTGGTTCACAATATTTTCAGAGATATGATCTGTGTAAGTTAGGGCTTTTTGCAGACTCCTAAATTTAACCTAAACAGGTCATCACGGAATTTGCGCTATAAAATTTTTTCTCTGAAGTTTTAGAAGCTAAAAATTTTAGAGAGTGAAGCCGAAATCTTGAGGAATATCTTCGCAAAATTTCAGATCTTGGTTCGCAATATTTTCGGAGATATGATCTGTGGAAGTTAGGTCTTTTTCAGGCTCCCGAATTTCATCTCAAAGAGGTTATCGTGGGAAAATATTCATAACTCTCTCTCTGAGCATAGGATTTGAATGCTGTAAAAAGTGGCCACAATTACATGGACTATAGTTTCTTTTCTATTAATTTCAGAGACAAAGGAGGAAACAATGACACGTGGCAAGTCGTAAAAGTTCACTCTACTGAACTAGTCCATAATTGGGTCATTGTGGGAGATTGGACATAACTTTGCCTTGAAGAATCCAAATTAGGTAAGACCTGTGAAATTTGAAAGAAGATTCAAAGGGCTACCTCAAGGCCAAATTTCAGTTAGTGAATATCCTAAATCACAGAAATAATTCAGTTTCAATATCGAGCTCCTCAAAAGCAAGAAAAAGGTGTGTATTTTGTTTTCAAAATTGTATAACGTTTGTTTGAAAAAGCAATTTGAAGTGATTCCAAGGGCATATTTTAGAATTTTTATTAGTATTGGGTTCTATAATGCCTCAAAAAAATAATTCCATACCCATTAAGCCCTCAAAAATCTATACTATGATGCATGAAGAGGAAGAATTGCAATATGAGATATCAAAATTACGGTACCAAGTGCAACAAATTTCAATCTTACGAAGAGCAACCAAAGATGACATATATGGTTTAAAAGTAGAAATGGAGGCTAAGTTGGATGGTTTGAAGGGTCAAATAATAGCTAATATGGATGATAAATTAGTGGAAGATCACATCGAGCATCAACAACAAGTTCTCCAACTCTCAAAGGATAACCTAACTTTGGTGCAGAATCTAATGAAACAACAGGAAGATCAACATCACATCGAAAGAATTTCTGAAGTAGTCACAGAAACAACAACTCAACAAGTACGATCAATTTCAGAGTATCTCAACAAGTGGAAGAAATTTCCTGTAGAAGATTCCACATGGGAGGATGAGAATTCTATACAGAAGCATCAAGAAATAATCAAGCGTTGAGGACAACACTTGTTTGAAGGAGAGGGGCATGTTAAGTCCTTATATTAATAGCATAGTCCCTTATTATGTTATTTTAGCCCCCCTTATTGTTATTGTTGTACCCTTATAACCCCCATATTGTTATTATTGTTCCCTTACATTATTATTGTTAGGTCGGCTAGGATTACATTGTGGCCCCATGGACTCCTATATATAGAAAGGAGGTTTTGTCATTTGTATCATCCAAGAATTGTTCATTCATGTAATGTAATGGAGGTTTCCCCCTTAAAGTGGCTTATTTCTAAGGCGTTAACATCTCCTTTCTTCTATTTTTCGATCTGGTTTCACAACAGATCACTGGATCCCTGACCTTGGTTGTTGGTGAAGTGCTTCTAATCTGTTATTGTTATTTCCTATTTCATTATGTTTCCACCTTTCTATGTTGCAGTAGAATAAAAATTTTAGGCTGAGAAATGTCTTCTGAAAGCACCTTAGTTCTGTTTATTCTTCATTGTCTTAATGTTTTCTTCTGCTAGGACATTTTAGAGAATTCTTGATTTCTCTCTAGACCCCCTAAGCCTGTTTATTTCATAAATAGTTGAATATAGTTGGTACCAAGCATGATTTATGGTTTTCCCTGCTTACTTGCTGCCACTTAAACACTTTTTTTGAAGTCTCTTTCTAAATAACCATTATTTAAAGTCTACAAAAGAGGTTTTTTTTCGATCATACCCTTTGTACTTGCTTAACTAATTGTTTTAGAGATCTTCATAGCTATAATCAAGGATGTTTAGGAGTTCCCTCTTCTTTGATTACAGTTATATGTGTGTCTTAAGTGTTTTCTATCCTTGAAGGTGAAATCACTAGAAGTTAAATGAGTTTCTCGCCTTCTATATTTCATTGGAAAATTTTGTCTTGAATTATTATCTGCTGAAGTGTGGATTGTAGAATTTATGGTTTGCCTTGTCTATTGATTGTCTCTTCATGTTAGTGATATTTAAGTCCCTTTGTTGAGAATTACATATGATAAATAATTCTTAATTTCCCTTTACCCTACTTTTCATTCTTACAATTGATGTCCATCACATTACCCCTAAAAAATTGAAGATCCACTGGCCAAGTTAAATTTGCCCTATGATGCTCCCCGACCCACTAATGAAATTATCATGACTTCCATTAGACTCCATTTCCCAATGACACAGATATTTCCTCATTCTACCTATGCTTCTTGAGCATTATACCCAACCAAAAAAAAAACAAAACCTCACACTTAATAACTAGCCTAAAATCAACCCTACAAAGCAAACAAGTTGATATATTTTGCAAACAAATAGAGAGATCCCTCTTTGAGTCCAGGAAGGCTAGGTCTTGGGGCTCCAAAGACTGGTTCCATGTTTCCTTGTCATTTTGTATACCAATCTGCCAAATTATGGGACACCAACATTCTGGCGATCACGGTGGGACATTCTGAGTCAATGACAATCTAAGTACACCTAAGGACTCCAGAAACCATTATCAAATTATAAATAACTCAACTGATAGCCATAGAGTAGACTTTGTTTGTTTCAACATATTAGCTAAATGATGATTCAGGTGTAGAATACTCTTAGAAACCTTAGGACTATATAAAAACTCAGAAAACCCCAAAAAAATCCCTAGATTTTTTTTTTTTCAAGTATTGGTGGTGGACCATACACATTTACCTTCAAAAAACAAGAAAAAATATCCACTTGGTGACTCCACTAGCCCCAGTAGGCCTATTACTTCAATATATCTCATTAGACTTCCTTAGGATTGTATCAAACCATCCCTAAGAATTTTAGAAGTCTAGTCCCATATTTTAGAAGATTACTAAACATTGTGAGAGGTCAACTTTCTGAAAACAGTCCTAAAACTTTCAGCCTCTCCAAAATTTTGAGTTTGAAATTTGGCTTCACATAGGATCAGTAATAGATCTCATCCAGGCCCTAATCCTCCTACTATCGTTGATGATCCATAAAATATTTTGTGGCAAACTTCTAGAGCTGGAAATTTAACTACTAATAGGACTATTCAAAGAATAAGATCTGTCCCTGAAAACCTTACAGTCTTGAAATATCCTCACTTTAACTTGTACCATTCAAAGAACTTATTTAGAACCAAGTCACACAGTGATATTGACCAATCTGACCTTGAGCCCATATATTTGCAACAGAGGTCTAGTAGGGAAGCCTCTCCTTCCACTCCTCCTGATTTTCAGCTTCTCCATCACTTTATCTCCTTCCATAACAAATCTGCTCATAATCAGTTTGTTGGTCCAAGTAATTCCACCACACCCATCGACACATCCACTGTTCAAAATACTCCATTTCATCCCACTTTCCCTTCCACAAATCCACCCCTTGTAAATTTCCCATTCACTCCTATCATGGAAACATGGTATGCTCCCTTAGTATTACCACAACCTCTAGTTCCTTTACCAAATGATTATCAATATAGAATTCCCCATTTCACTGGAACTGAATCTACTACTACCCAAAAACATGTAGATAAAATGTATGATGCCTTTGATTATATGGAAATAGAAGAAGAGACCATTAAGATGAGAGTCTTTGCCCAAAGTTTAGGAGGAGAAGCCAAAAAATGGTTTAAAAGCTTGACTCCTAATAGCATAAATGATCTCCCTTATTTATACCAAACATTCATAAACAAATGGAATATTAAAAATAACCCTCTCCAAATCCTTTCAGAATATAGCAACCTTAAAATAAATGCTAGGGAAAGTGTCCAAGATTATTGAACTAGATTCATTAGTGTTTACAATGCACTTCCCCCAAACATGAAACCTCCACTAGACTTAGATTTAGCGAAATTTCCAGAGGGCTTTGACCTAGACATGGCCTATCAGCTAAGAGAAAGAGACCCCTTAACTTTAGAAGATATGCAAAGGGGAGCTATAAGTGTAGAAGAAAATCTGACTAAGAAAAGATCTAGGTTAAAATCATAAAAAAGAGTGACATACAAAGATGAAACAATGGCATAAACCTCATCATCTGATGCCAAAATTGATAACTTAGTAAGGGTAATGGAAAGAATGCTGGAAAAGATAAACTTAACTGATAGAGTGCCTCCTAGAGAGAACCTAGTAAATCCCCAAAAAAGAAATAGAAATCCAAATTTCAGAAGAGATCCTATTCAAAATATACAAATAGATAATGACCAACAAATTAGGCCCCCTTTCCAAGAAAACTATGTAAATGAAGAAGAAGAAAGGGATACAAAAAGGTTGGAAGAAAATCATGTAAATTTGATAGGATCTGACAGTGAGGGTGATGCTTTCCTCACTGAAGAAGAACGAGGATTCTTCTCCTCAGAAAAAACTGAAAACAATCATGAGGATTCTAAAGATTACCAATTGGGGTTTGAAAATGCTATAATGGAGGTCCACAGACAATATGATCTTAGGAGCAAAAAGAACCAAGAGACCTCCAAGAATAAAAACACAGAAATTGTTGTTAGGAATACCTCAGAAAATCTTCCTAAAAATACAACAAATAGTTCTAACACTGTGGCTAAGAAAAATGACTTAAACAAGGACAAAACCAGTCAGCCAAGTGTTGACCCAAGTTGCCCTAATACTTCTGCTAGTGGCCCTGAGAAATCTTTCCAAAATAACAGTCCTAATAAAATTCAGCAAAACAGAATTGCTGAAAAGACTATGTTTGACAAATCAGATGTAAATATGTCAAAAACACTACTCCATTTCAGCCTTGAGGGAGAAATTTCCAAGATCAAAATTAGTATACCCTTAGCTAAACTAGTAACCCATGATGTATATAAAAATCAAGTTTTGAAAGCTTTGAATATAGGAAATGATACTGATACTTTAAACTTGACAGATGATAAACCAGAATTGTTGTTTCGTCCTGAAGTAGAAGGAAAATACTAAGAAGGAGCCATCCCTCCATTCTATGTCAGCTTAAATATACATGATAAGATCTTACACAATGCCATGCTAGACTCTGGTGCCTCTCACAACCTTATGCCAAAAATGGTGATGGAGAGATTAGGCCTAGAAATTACTAAACCTTACAAAGACCTGTATTCCTTTTATTCAAGCAGAGTCAAGTGTTTAGGTCTGATCAAGGATTTATGTGTCAATCTGGCACAAATTCCTGCTAAGGGTCTAGTTATGGAAATAGTTGTTGTTGGCATTCCCCCAAAGTATGGCATGCTTCTATCCAGATCATGGGGAGCCAAACTTCATGGGAGCCTTCAAATGGACATGTCTTATGCTACCATTCCAGTCTTTAACCAGACAAGACAGTTATACAGGGAATCTCATATGAAATATATGGTAAGCAACATAGATAGGCCAAACAACACTCATGTTTATTCCATCCATTCAAACCTTAATTCATTTATCATGTTCAATGAAAATGAAATCAGCACACAAGAAAATGAAAATAAAAAAGAGTTAAGCCCATCTGAATAACCAAATCTGCCCTCAAATGAAAAACATAGCAGCTCAAACTTTAGCAGCCCTAAACAACAAAATGAGGATGAATATGAGATAGAAACACTTTAGAATATTAGCTTTGATGGCTCTTGTGGCAAATTTGGTTCTAGAGCTGGTGTATCGATACATAATACAAACAAAGGACATTCCTACAAACTTGATTTCCAATGCACTAATAACATTGTAGAATATGAAGCTCTCCTTCTTGGCCTACATTTGCTCAAACATTTAGGAGCCAAGAAAATATCAATCCAAGGAGATTTAGAGGTGATTATTAGGCAAACAAAGGGGGAGTATTCATCCAAAAACCCAAAATTAAGAGAATATATGAATTATGCCCTAGATCTCCTGAAATTTTTTCAAAAATATGAACTCACTTTCATCCCTAGATCTCAAAATAACCTTGCAAATGAGCTTTCCTTTACTGCCAGCAATTTTCAAATACCCCAGGTAAATGAACTATTCATTGTCAAAGTAAAAAATAGGCCTAAAGTCCCTGACAATGAAAACAATTGGCAAGTTTTTGAGGGAGATAAACAAGTTGATAATTTTCTGCAATCTGAAAATGATTTTGCTATACCAACTCCTAACTCAAGCCATAAAAGGGATTGTTTTGATGAAAAAAAAGTGCCTGAAACAGAGCTACCCTCTACTACTAATATAAATCAATTTGAACATCTTTATAAGGTTGAATTACTTGACAACTTAGATCAAAAGGACCTTGAGGTTTTACAATGCAAAGATGATTCAATACGAAGGGGCCTTACACCATTAGAAGAGATTTTTGACCTCAATGATGTAGCTAAAAAACCAAATATGGAGCCTACGGAAACTAATGTAGAAGAGCATAACATAGGCAGCATGAATAACCCAAAATGATCAAGTTATCTTGCACTCTTCCTGCTCATATCAAACAGGAATATATTGCACTTTTCAAAGAGTTTGGGGAGGTGTTTGCATGGGGATACAAAGATCTGAAATCATATGATACTAGTATTATTCAACACAAAATTCCTCTTAAGGAAAATAAAAAACCTTTCAAACAAAAACTGAGAAGGATAAACCTAGTTTTATTACCTTTAGTTGGGAAGGAGATCAAAAAGATGCATGATGCTGGGATTATAATTCCCCTTAGATATTCACAGTGAGTTTCCAACCTTGTATCTATTAGGAAGAAGACCGGGGAAATTAGGCTTTGCATTGACTTTAGAAGTTTGAACAAAGCCTCCCTGAAAGATAATTATCCCTTGCCTAAGATGGATCACATACTCCAAAATGTGGTTGGTTCTAATAGAATATCACTCTTGGATGGTTTTTCAGGCTACAACCAAGTGCTAGTACTCCTAAGTGATCAACACAAAACTGCCTTCACCACACCTTAGGGTACATTCATGTATGTTAAAATTCCATTTGGTTTGATGAATGCAGGGGCCACCTTCCAAAGGGCCATGGACATAGCTTTCTTAGAAGACAAGCTATTTCATAATCATTTACCTTGATGACATCACTATTTTCTCCAAAACTAACAAAGAACACTTAGTCCATTTGAGAAATTTTTTTGAGAAATGTAGGAAATATGGCTTATCTTTAAATCCCAAGAAAACGCTCTTTGGTCTTCAGGAAGGAAATCTCCTAGGACACATAATCTCTGAAGAAGGAATCAAAGTAGATCCCAAAAGGATTTAAGGTATATTGAAAATCTACCATTGTAAAAACCTCAAGTAATTGCAATCTTTCATTGGGAAGATCAAATTTTTGAGAAGGTTCATCCCTAACCTTGCTAAAATTTTGAGGAATATCACAAACATGCTAAAAAGGGAAACAGGAGTTAAGTGGAACTTAGAATCCAAACAGTGATCTGAACTAGTGAAACAAGCTCTCACTCAAACACTAGTTCTTATCAGTCCTGATTTCACCAAGGATTTCTACATTTTTTCATTTGCATCTGAACACACAATTGCTGCAGTGTTGTTGCAAAAGAATAACATGGGCCAAGAACAACCAATATCCTTCTTCAGTAAAGCCTTAAGAGATTCTCCACTCAAATATAACATCATGGAGAAACAAAGCCTTGATAAAAGCATTAAAATATTTCTGAGTCTACATTTTACACTCACATATAATTGTTTTTGTCCCACATACAGTTGTCAAGGACATTCTAAATCAAGACCCTGATGGAAAAAGG
This sequence comes from Pinus albicaulis, assembly GCA_034641835.2. NCBI lineage: Eukaryota > Viridiplantae > Streptophyta > Pinopsida > Pinales > Pinaceae > Pinus > Pinus albicaulis. Next base: position 332,299,247 of record CM076582.1, read on the forward strand.
GGGAAATGGATTGCTATTATTCTAGAGTATGATTTAGAAATCAGGCCTGCCAAGCTGATTAAAGGACAAGGATTAGAAAAACTCATGGTAGAATCAAATTTCCAAGCATTAGATATGAATATGATTGATGTTTTAGAAGAACAGGAAGAATTCACTACTCCATACATAGATGAAAAATTTCTGAACTCATCTTGGTATTATGATATCATATTTGTGCTTCTTTATCTCAATACCCCTCCCTCTTTATCAAAGACTAAAGCTAGGTTCTTAAAACAAAAAGCTTTAAATTACTGCATTTTAGATGGAGTGTTGTATTGAAAAAATGTTGTTGGCATATTTCTTAAATGTTTGCTTGAGAATGATGCAGGAAATATCATGCATGAATTACATGAGGGAGAGTGTGGAGGACACCTTTACTGGAAAGAAATAGCAAACAATATTCTTAGAGTTGGCTATTACTGGCCCACCCTTTTCCCTGATACTAAAAAACTAGTCATGACTTGCCATAAGTGCCAATTTTTTTATGGCAAGAGAAAACTCCAACCTTTACCTTTGCATCCCATCAGAATTGAGGCTCCCTTTTAGAAATGGGGTTTAGACTTCATTGGATAAATTCATCCAACCTCATCTGCCCAACATAAGTGGATCCTTACTGCCACTCATTATTTTACCAAGTGGATAGAGGCCATTCCTTCTAGGAATGCTACTGACTCAGTCATTATCAATTTCCTTGAGACCAACATATTATCTAGATTTGGTTGTCTTAGAAATATCATTACAGATAATGTTGCTACCTTCAAATCCAAAAGAATGGTTGATTTCTACTATAAATATCATATCACATTAGGGCACTCCACAACTTACTACCCTCAAGGAAATGGACTTGCTGAATCCTCCAACAAAAGCCTGATCAACAATATCAAAAGGCTGCTGGAACAAAATCAGAAATCATGGAATAGTAAGCTAGTTCATGCTTTATAGGTTGATAGACTAACCACCAAGAAATCAATCAATATGTCTCCCTATCAGTTAGTATATGGCATGGATGCAGTCTTCCCAATATCCTTGGGAGTTCCAGTCATGAAACTTCTCCAAGAAGTGCAATCAGAAGAAAATGACATGCAGAGAAGGCTGAATCAAACTATTCATTTACAACAGTCAAGAGAGGAAGTTTATAAAAGAACACAAGCAATTCAATAGAGCATTAAGAAAATTTTTGACAGAAGGACCAAATCTAATAATTTCAAAGTTGGAGACACAGTCTTGAAATGGTATTCTAGAAGGGAAGACAGAGGTAAGCATGGAAAATTTGAGAATTTGTGGAAAGGTCCTTATATCATTCATTCAATCAGGGGTCATAATGATTTCTTTTTACAAGGGTTGAATGGAGAAGAATTATTTGGAGGTCCTGTCAATGGCAAGATGCTCAAACACTATTTCTGTCAAGAGTCTTAGCTTCAAAGCTTTCATTCATTATACATAAACATTGCATGAGAAAATATTGAGAACAAAAATACAAAAACACTGAAAGAAAGAAAAAGAGGGCACATTCAAAAGAGGTATAGCCCCATACCCAAAAAACAGTACTGCTGAAAGTGTGCAAGCCTAAATGCCACTACTGATTCAAAATGATATCTTGTTCAGTCATCTATCCTAATCATGGCTGAACATGCTTTAAATTTATGTTGATAAGTTAGTGAAAACAATCATTGTCAAGATTATTTCAAACTTGACTTATCGAGAAAGATAAATTAGGGAATATTATATACTGGTTCCACATGCTCAAAATAGAACCAAAGAGAAATATGAGGATGCATTTTCAAATAATAAATTACAACCCTTATCTTTCTATTTTACCTTTATGCAAAATAATGTTTGTGTGCAGTTTGTTCCAATGCCACAACCATGGTAAGTCAGATTGCTGAATCCTGATTTGAACCATGTTTTAAATTTCATGTCAATAGTTTAGAGAATCAAGATTTCCAAACAAATTAATCTTGGCAATCAAATAACCTAGGTAGAGAATAAAAGAGTTCATTAGTTTAATATGAACTCTTGGAAGAAATAAGGGTAGAAGTAGATAATTTATTTCTGTTTTCAAAATAAAAATGTTAAGAGTTTTCTAGTTCACGTGCACTCAAAGAAGAAAAAAATGTTAGGACAAGTACGTTGGGTAGGTCGAATTGCTATTGAAAGAATCACATGTTTTAGATTGATAAGATTGTCACTTCAACAAAAATATCAGCAAGTGAAAAGAAGGGAAAATCTACCCAATGGATAAGACACTGATCTACAAAAACTCAGAGATTTGATAAACTTAAAGTTTTGGACACCTCCAAAAGGGAGCTACCCTCCCCAAGTGGAGCCACTATTAGTCATCAGTAATTTTTGCTGATATCATAAGATGATTGAATTATGATCCTAGATTTCTAGAAACAATATTTGAGAAATGTTGTGAGTTCTATAAATCTCACTGCCTTCATTATCCTAAGTCAAAATGCTTCACTAATCTTCTCCTCTCCCTGCCTCCTAAAAGTTTACCTCACTGCTGCAAAAAGGGATCTTCATCATTTGGCTTGTTTGCCTCATTTCATCACCTCACCTTCACCCTCATTCATGAACTTTTTCCTCTAAAAAATCCATCTTCTTCTTTCCTCAAAACCTTCATAAAAACCCCTTCATTCATCATTTTTTCCTTTGACATATTAAACAATGTAACTTAAGCTCCCTTTTTACATTGTTTAAAGCTGAGTTCTGATCTATCGGGTCCTTTAATTTTATTATAAACCCTATTTTTTATATAAAAACCCGCTCTTTATATGAATTAGGTCTTAAGCCCCTCTCTGCTTAAATCCCCAACCCCTTTTTCCCATAAAACCCTGACCTTCCGCTATCCTTTAGCCCCTCCCCGTATAAAATTATACCTTTGCCCTTTACATTTCCATACGTCCCAAAACCTTATAACCCCCCCCCCCAACCTTATAATCAACGCCCTTAACCTTTAAAAATTAAAATACGAGCCCCGCATCCCACTATACCCTGTGCCCATGATCGAACCATCCCCGCCGTTGATCGGAAATCTGTTCCCCCATCCGAAGGTTGTTGCCTTCCCTTCCCATACAACCAAACCCGTGAATCTTTCAAACCCTGCGCTACGCGACAAAGGATAACCACGTCACCTCGCGCCCAGGCCCCATTCTCCACTATACCACGCATCCATTCAGATCATGCCACCTGTCCCCGAGCTCTGCTCCCGAAACCTACTCGCCACTCCCCTGAGCCATTCCACACCGTTGATCTCCAAACCTGAGATCCAATAGCCCAAAACACATATCACATTTTTAATTGCGTTGGGTTTAAAGTTTTATAATTTGCGCGAAATAGGCGTAATTTTCCTGCCACGCGTCGAGCCCTGGGGTATATCGTGTCTGTTTCGTCCAAAACCACAAACCGCCTTCTATCCACGTGATAAACCATTTATGGTTTGAAAACCACTTTTCCCCTCCACACCAAATTTCAAATCCCTGCTACCTCCGTTTGAATCTCTCCTAGTTCCGCCTTCGGAACCTTTCCCTTTGCACCCTCTCCTCTTCTGCAAACGCCTCCTAATAGTACAAAATCGCTGAAAAGAAATAAACCCTTCCCGTAGGTTTTTTAAGGCTAACAGTTTGTGTTTTGTGCAGGTTTTAATGGTGAAAATGTTCATCATGCCCTCCCACAGTCAAAAAAGGACTGGATTAAACACTGGGTGACGATCTAGTGGCGAAATTCAAGTAAAGGATGACCAGAGGGTTTGCACTAACAATTACCATCGACAAAGCATGATCATCGATGGATCAAATGACCCTCCTGCCACGAAGAAAGGCCTCCCCTGCACGTAGAAAAAACAAACAGTCAGAGAAACAGTGAGAGAAAGAAAGCATAAATATTAGAGGGCTAATCACAGTTCAGAAGATGAAATCAAAGGATTATCCAGTAAAAGAAGAAGTCAAAGAAAGAAATAATACAATGTAAAGGAAAAATGATAAAGGAAAAAAGATCAAAAGAAATAAAATAAATGATTAAATAAACAAAACAAAGATCAAACAAAATTGAAGGAAATATGATAAAAATCAGACAGTCAAAGCATAAAGACAGAGTTTAAGGCTTAAAGACATAGATTAAAGATAAAACAAAGGACAAATTAACCCAAGACAAATTCGAATGACTCAGCTTGTGGCAGTTACTCTCTTCAAAATATATTTGTGCCACCTAGTGCTTTGTTTCCTTCAATAAAGCACTAAGAAGTTATTAGACTGAGTTAGAGATATTTATATCTGCCACACAATTATTATAACAGTTATGAAAAGGCCTTAAAGTCAAACATTTCACCTATTTTTCCTTAGGAAGTTAAGATAGAAGTTATTGTTTAGAGAAATATCTGCAAATATTCTTGCCTTGAGCCTTGCATGGTCTTCAAGGTTAGGAATTCATTAACTCCGTAATAAATGACGCTCAAACCCTGGATTAACTTTACCTCCTCATTTGCAGCATAAATATTGCATCTAAACTCATTATCGTGTTGGCATTTGATGATTCTTTGAAGTAATACATAGTCTATTGGAAGTTGAAAATAAATTGAAGTCTTGGAACTTGTGGAGGCCTTGATTTGTTTGTTGATGGAGGAGGCTAGATCACTGGATCCCTGAGCTTGGTTGTTGGTGAAGTGCTTCTAATCTGTTATTGTTATTTCCTGTTTCATTATGTTTCCACCTTTCTATGTTGCAGTAGAATAAAACTTTTAGGCTAAGAAATGCCTTCTGAAAGCACCTTAGCTATGTTTATTATTCACTGTCTTAATGTTTTCTTCTGCTAGGAAATTTTAGAGAATTCTTAATTTCTCTCTAGACCCCCTAAGCCTGTTTATTTCATAAATAGTTGAACACAGTTGGTATCAAGCATGATTTATGGTTTTCCCTGCTTACTTGCTGCCACTTAAACACTGTTTTTGAAGTCTCTCTCTAAAGTAACATTATTTAAATTTTGCCAAAGAGGTTTTGTTTCGATCATACCCTTTGTACTTGCTTAACTAATTGCTTTAGAGATCTTCATAACTATAATCAAGGATGTTTAGGAGTTCCCTCTTCTCGGATTACAATTATATATGTGTCTTAAGTGTTTTATGTCCTTGAAGGTGAAATAACTAGAAGTTAAATGAGTTTCTCGCCTACTATATTTCATTGGAAAAGTTTGTCTTGAATTATTATCTGAAAAAGTGTGGATTGTAGAATTTATGGTTTTCCCTGTCTATTGATTGCCTCTTCATGTTAGTGATATTTAAGTCCCTTTTTTGAGAAGTACATATGATAAAGGATTCTTAATTTCCCTTTACCCTAATTTTCATTCTTACAATTGATGTCCATCACATTACCCCTAAAAAATTGAAGATCCACTGGCCAAGTTATATTTTCCCTATGATGCTCCCCGATCCATTGGTGAAATTATCATGACTTCCATTAGACTCCATTTCCCAATGACTTAGAGATTTCCTCATTCTACCTATGCTTCTTGATCATTATACCCAACCAAAAAAAACAACAAAATTGTAGGTCTTAGGGCTTCAAAGATTGGTTCCATGTTGCCTTGTCATTTGGTATACCAATCTGCCAAATCATGGGACACCAACATATTGAATGGAACAATAAACTCAACGAATTGAACAACAATTGCTTATTTAATTTTGCAATGTAATTCTCTTGCAAACTAACTAGCTAACATTCTTTTGCATTAAGCACAACAAGAATTAATATAGTATTTATGGAAAGATCCAATTCTTAGCGATATAAAGCTTTGAACAGAAATTGTGGTAAAACTCATAAAGGGATATAAAGGAATTGAGAAAATGATGAAAATTTCTAACAGTTATAAAACAATTCTGAAAACCAGAAAACATGAGCGATAAAATGTCTTAGTGGCATAGGAAACTGCAGCATCACAGGCGTAGAAGTTAACAAGTGGAAATATATCTCACAGAATGCATCAGATAGTTGAACATAAATTCCGTAATTAAAGTATAGCACAAAGGTGAGCGCAGAAAATCCTAGGGCTGGGCCCAAACCACTAGAAGTCTAGCGTGACAGAAAATTCAGGAAAAGACTATTCAAAATACCAAAATTATTTATTGAATAAAAGGTTAAGACATGAATACAACTGGACAGTTCTGTCTTGATTCATCTATTACAAAAGAGAATTCATATTCAGCTCTCTCTTTCTTGTCCATATTTGGCCTTTTTAAAGGTGATTTCGCTCAATGTAATGGTTCTCTCCAAATGATAGCCCGCTGCTCGTGGTTGTCGTTTGAGTTCTTCGGACGTGGATCTGTATTTCTACCTTCTGCTAGTCCCTGGGGGTCATTGTGATTTCATGTTCTCTGTATGTCAGTTGTCTTTTGGTCATTGTCGATTTAGCTGCTTTGTTTTCCTGTGAATAAATATGAAATAAGACAAATCCTTGTTGTTTAAACATGCTTTTTACCATTAGTCCATTTGTCCTGATTTTGCATTAATCCTTCTTTCCTTTAATGTTAAGATGAGGAAACATTCCTAAAAGTGTATGATAATTCGAAGTAAAGGTAGGGTGAAGACGTACCTTAATTACAGCCCAAAATACTCCCCCTCTTACCTATTTTTAGGTCGTCATGCAAAAAAATGATTAAGGTGTAACTGGGTCAGAGAATAGGCATGGTAGACTTCTTCCTTGTATGTTCTGAAACCATTTTTCTGTCTAATTCTTGCAAAGGAAGCGTTTTTTTTCCCTTCTATCAGTTTGTAGTCATGATCATAACCCCGAGGGGGGTACCAAATGAGAGGAAATCTATACCTGTGCCCTATCCATGCAGGACCCATGTTGAAGACCTGATTGCTATATAAAAGGAATATGGAGGTGGTCGCTTTGAAGTTTCTGTAGGCAAATGGCTCCCTATTTTTCACATTGTTCATGGAGGCCATCCACCTTTGTTTGGCTGCTGGCAGGGCTGCTTCCTGAATGTCTTCGAAATACTCCCGCCCATGCTGTATAATGTCTCTATGGATGGGTCGCAGCTTATTCCTTACCCCCTTTCTCCACATGAAATTCTTGTGTTGGATGAAAAACTGCAGGGGTTTAGTAGGCTCCCCTCTAACCCACAGATCTAGGTCGTGTTATCTCTTCTAAAAAAAGTTATAGGCTTTGGCCCACCTAATATGGTTCTTAGACAAAGAGAGGAAGGCCTGGAACTGAATATCTCCTATAAAGGGACTAGGATTGTTGCCCTTGTCCTCCTCTAGAAAGAATTTGTTCATGTAAAGTTCACACAAAAGGAATTGGACCTATTCATCTTGATCATTGCAGCAATGAACAAATTCCTCTATAGTTTTGAAAGTTGTGGGCTTCCCTATCCTGACGGCCTTGATCTTCAGTAGTAAATATCGTTCTACTAGGAATAGGGCATAGTTGGTGGCTGGTGCCATGCTTGTTAGCGCATCAGAGTACAGAGAACAAATCAAGGTGATTTTTTTCTTGGCTTGTTCCACTTGGTCTTGTGCCCTTTTTACCTTTTCCTTCTCTTCTCTGAGCTGAGCAAATGTTTCATCTTCTCTGAGCCTGATACTCTTGTGCGGGCACTACTTCCTTTTTGCATTGTGCTGACTCATGCTGTGTTCGAATTAATTCATTATACCATTTTTTATTGAAAACTCTTTCAACCAGAGGAACATAGGCAAAGGTTTCCTCCGTTTGGGTTTCCTTTTCTTCAGTAAATTCCTGCCTAGTTTGTATAGAGGCTTCGATAGTGTCCAACAGGTATATTTGTACCTCAATCTCAGCGGTGCTTGCCAAGTCAGTCTGCATCTCAGTCTCAGCAGTGTCTGCTAAGTCAGTCTGCATCTCAGCCTCAGTAGTGTCTGCTAAGTCAGTCTGCATCTCAGCCTCAGCAGTGTCTAACAAATTGGTGACCAATTTTGTTTGGGTTTCTATGGTGATCAATTATTTCTTAGGCTTCTGTGCCTTGCTTACCTCTTTCAACTGTTTCCTCAAATGTTTTCCCATTTTCCTGAACCTTTTGCAGGTTCTCCTTAATATCTTGAACTCCTTTTCAGCTAAATTTTCTTCTGGTCTGGTTTCAGCAGGGGATGGAGGAGAAGCAACCTCATTTTCAGGAATGGTGGTGTCAATTTTAGGATTTTCTGTGATGGTGTTTTCTACCTGTACTCCGGATTTTACTTCTGCATGAGGGTCCTGGCTGGGTGAGACAATATTCCCCTCAGGTGTTAAAGGAACCGTTTCCATGCTTGCATTTTGTTCCAAGGGGATGGTGTCTCCTGACTGATTTTTAGATTCGGCTACCCCCTCTGCATGCTCCTCCTTATTTTCTCCATCACTCTCGAGAGGAGACAAGGCCCTAAAATCCTGTGATTCCTCTTGATGGGGTAATATCTCGGTGTGACCGGAGCTGCTGGCAGTGGAATATTGGTCTAACGGTTCTTCTTGCTCTTCATCTTGCTCAGATAGGCTTCTAGTTTCATGGGATGACCTCATTTTCTCCAAGAATCGAGCCATCTCTTCCTCGTAATATTGTAAGGGTATATTTTTAGGGCTTGAGGGTAGTGAAGGGGATGGCCCTGCCTCCTCTAGTAATTCCGAGGTTTATTGTTGTAAATTCAGTCTTTTGGACTGCCTTCGCTTGCTTGGTTCTGAAGTTGAGGCATGGGTCCTTTTCCTTCTAGGTATGTTCATTCTAGGGAGCTCAATTTTGGTCCCGATAGGGTTTTCCTCAGGTGCCTACGCGGCAGGGTTAACAAAGTTGTCCCAGGATATCTGTTGCTTGCCCAACTCATGCATGGTGATTAATTTTATTAAACCATGGTGGCTGATGATTGGTTGAGGGTTTTTAGCTTTTCTTATTCGAACAATAGTGTTGTGTAATATAGAATTTAAGAAAGTAGGCAGATTAACTGAAATCATTTGTTTAAGCACAACTAATAATTTGAGATGACCGGGTTTTACCAGGTCTTGGTGTCCATCGCATGTGATGAATCTCTGGATGAATGTTTTTAGTTCCTGCCATGATTGATGTAGAGAGGTAAGGTTAATCCCTTTCCCTTTTCACTCCAATGGCTCTTCTGGATCCTGTCATGCTGCGATTGCCTCTCATAAGAGAAGATGTTTTTTGGTCCATCTCTCTCCCTCTATTGGTATTCCAGAAACTTCAACAATAATATCTTCTGTGACCAGTATAATCCTTCCCCTGAGCCTGGTTTGTCCCTCTTGTAGGTTCTGCAGGAACTCAATTGCTATCTCTGTATCAAATCCTTCTAATTTGTGTAAATATGGCAGCTAGCTAGCCTGCTAGAGGATAGTGCGAGTTGCATCTGAAATCAGAAAGGTCATAGGTTCATTTCGGAGAGAGTTTCCTCCCATGGATGATGCATTTTATTTAGCTAATTTCTCCTTCTAATCGTGTCCTATTTCGTCCCTGTTGGTTAGAATGAACATTGTATGCAAGAGAAAGGGAAATTGTAGCCTTCTGTAGGTAACTTCATACCTTAATTTCAATGATCCTTTGGTCTTATCAGCGTATCCAGCGGAATTTGTGCGGGAAATTTGCATGCTTGATATTTATGGATAATTACATCCCCTCTCTCGAAGTAAGGGCATACACGTCCTCAAGTACAAGAGAGATTTTATCAATCATGAATACATACAAGGGAAATGTCAGGGTTCGGTAATCATAGTCTGTACGCCAGAACAGAGTCTGTGGTTTTGGAGCTAAAGGAAAGAGGAGTGATTGAGTAATTATGAGTGCATGCAGTGTAAAGGTCATAATTGGAAGTTATCATAAGAGTATCTCATGCAGAAGCGATCAGAGAGGGGAAGAAAGCAGTATAGCTATTATTATGATAAGATTTCCTTCTTTAATGGTAAAGTGTGATGGAAGCATGACAGATATAGATAATGATTGGTGCCGTCATCCTGAAGTTCAAACATGCAAGCATAGCTCGTTTATAGTTACTTATGTGGTAGAATAGTATTAGCACTAATTCTAGTAGTGGGTTTATGCTAAGAATGGAAGAAAAATAGGAGATAAGGTATATGTAAGAGTAATTGGCTATCGTTGAAACATACTCTCATACCATAAGCAGAGCCATTGCTGCCAGCAGGCATTCATAGCCTCGACAGGGTTGTTATTTTAACCTGAAAAATGAGCCAGGATCATTTATGCAAAAGTAGTTATTCTGCCAATTGTTTGGAGAGATCACCGTACTGGTATGATAGCCAGATAGCCACAGTGCCACTCACTAGAGTTGTATCATAGTGATTAGGTCGGCTCGTGATGAGACCTCCTGTCCTTCAAGCAGTTGAGAAGGTCATTAACCTAGTGTGATGGCCATTGTGGGCATGTCACCTGCTAAACTCTTATGAACATGGTAGGATGGCTCGTGATGAGACCCCCTATTCTCTCTTGAAAATTTGCATATGAACATAGTACTTCTTTTTTAAAAGTAATAATTTTGATTTATGAGGAGGCCAGTGTGTTGGTATGATGGCCAGATAGTCATAGTGCCATTCACTAGGATTTTAACAGAGTGATCAGGTCGACTCGTGATGAGACCTCCTGTCCTTCAAGAAATTGAGAAGGTCATTACCCTGGTGTGATGGCCATATTGGGCATGTCACCTTCTAAACCCTTATGATCATGGTAGGCTAGCTCGTGATGAGACCCCCTATCCTCTCTTAAAAATTTGCATGTAAACATAACAGTTATTATTTATACATGAAGGGAGGCTCATTAACTCCTTAAGAGTTAGAGATGGTGTGAGAAGTAAAAATAATGCCAATACAATTAATACCCCTTATTCCTATTTCTTTATGTCGAAGGGAAATACTACTCGAGAGTGCAGAAAGATATACCATTATAAGACTACGTATTGTGTGATAAAATATTTGAGCGGGGAATGACTTAGCCCTTCATTGCATAGATGTAAAATGTCAGCTTCCAGGTTAGAGACTATAATGTCAAAGGATCATCATATTAGTAATTTTACTGCTTTCCTCTTCTTCAGCTACCAATTCCTACTCAGAGATGTCTTTTATAGCTAGGGTGTGAAATGAGGAGAGGATATCAACAAAAGAAAGAAGGATCATGCTTCTTTAAAGAGAGGAACAAAATAATTTGTTCAGTCCCTTTGAACAACAATTGTTCAATTAGGCATCTATTCAAAGGTTTGAACAGTAAAACAAAAATGTGAAACATGGCTGTTAAATTCGATTGAACTTCAGTTGTTCAATTGGATTGAACAACAGTTGTTTAGAGAATTTTGAACAGCAAGGAAAAAAAATAAAAATGCAAAAACATGGCTTTCAATCCAATTGAACAGCAGTTGTTCAATTGGATTTAACAGCATCCATTCAAAGAATTTGAACAACAAGGAAAAAATAAAAACACAAGAGCACGGTTGTTCAATTCGATTGAACAACAGTTGTTCAATTGGATTGAACAACAGTCGTTCAAAGAATTTGAACAAGAAGGAAAAATAAAAATGCAAAAACACGGTTGTTCAATCCGATTGAACAGCAGTTGTTCAATTGGATTGAACAACAGTCGTTCAAAGAATTTAAACAACAAGGAAAAAATAAAAACACAAAAACATGGTTGTTCAATCTGATTGAACAACAGCTGTTCAATTGGATTGAATAGTAGCCATTCAAAGAATTTGAACAACAAGGAAAAATAAAAACACAAGAGGATGAGAAAAAGGGTACAATTGTGAGCATGAAGAATGTACAACAAAAGAAGAAACTAGGAATTGCAAGGAGATTATATACATTATTTACAAATGAAGGTAGCAAGCTCTCGTGTACTTGAGATTGTGGGGTTATCACCCCCTTCTGCCACAACTTGGATGGTGGGATCGTTTCATACCTGCTGGCAGAAAGACTCCTTTGTGAGAGCTTTGAGATAGAGGCGTACTCTGTGCCCATTGACTCGAAATGTAGAACCAGACCCGTCTATGGTGGTCAAGGTGAGGGTACTGTTGTTGTGTACTTCTTGGATTTCGTATGGACCGAGCCACCTTGTTTGCAATTTTCCCGAAAAATATTGGAATCTAGAGTCATAGAGAAGTTCCCAATCTCCTTTCTGGAATGTCTTATTTTTTATGAGGTTGTCATGCCACTTAGCTCGTTGTTGTTTTATGATCGTTGTGCGCTGTAGAGCCAGTAGCTGTATTTCATCCAATTCATTTATTTGCTGGAGTCTTTTAATATGGGCCTCCGTCAAGTCCAACCCTACTTCTTGGGCTATCCTTAGAGTCTTGACTTCGAATTCAATGGAAAAAATAGGCTCTCTTCCAAATACTAGATGATACAGAGAATATCTAGTGGTCTTTCACAATGTTGTGCGATAAGCCCATAGGGCCTTTGGAAGTCTAGTGGCCCAGTCCCGACGATGTGATGATATTGTTTTAGTAAGAATTGCCTCAAGGATTTTGTTGGTGCTTTCGACCTGTCCATTCGCCTGCAGGTGGTAAGGAGATGTGACTCTGTGGATGATATGGTGATTCTTTAGAGTGGATGTGATCTTATTACCTACGAACTGTGCCCCTCCATCGGTTATCACTTCCTGTGGTACACCATATCGCACAAATAGCTCAAACAGAAAGTTAATCACAGATTCTTCCGTGGCTCTTGGTAAGGCTACTGTTTCCACCCATTTCGTTACGTAGTTTGTGGAAACCAGTATGTAGGTTTTCTGATTTGATGAAGGGTTGAATGGCCCAATAAAGTCTAGTGCCCATCGTTCAAACGGTTCTATTACCAATTATGGTTGTAGTGGCATTTCATACACTTGGCCTGGGCGACCCATTCTTTGGCAACTATCGCAGGCTTGGACATATTTTTTGCATCTTTGAAGATCGTAGGCCAATAATAACCCAATTGTAATACTTTGTGCCCCGTTCTGCGATTTGCGAAATGACCACCACATGGTTCATCGTGATAGGACCGTAGGATATCATAAATCTCATCTTCCCGGATGCATCTGCGTATATGCATGTCGGCCCTTGTGTGGAAGAGGTATCCATCGATCCAGGAGAACCTGGGACTGCGTTTTACAATCAGCTTTCATTCCCTTGATGTTAAATGCCTGGGCAGTTTCCCTACTGCTAAGTAATTTGCGACGTCTGTGTACCATGGCATTTTTACTGCTATGACAAACATATGTTTGTCAGGAAACTGATCGTCGACTACTAGTGCGTAATCTGTCTTTGGAACCCTGGATACGAAGTCTACGACCACATTTTCTTTTCCTGGGCAGTCCTTGATGGTTATGTCAAATTCTTGCAAAAGCAGCAACCAACGAGTTATTCTCCCATTTGTGATTGGTTTATTGGCTAAATATTTAATGGCAGAGTGATCAATATACAAGAGTACTTGATAGGCAGTTATATAATGTCTAAATTTATTAATAGCATAAATGACATCCAATAACTCTTTTTCTGTCATTGTGTAGTTTAATTCAGCAGGAGTGAGATTTTTGCTGATATAATAAATAGCATAGGGCTTTTTGTCTTCTTCTTGACCATGAACTGCCCCTATCGTTGTATCAGATGCATCTAAACAAATGTGAAAAGGCAGCTCCCAGTTAGGACCGCATAAGATTGGTGCTATCGAGACCAGTCTCTTTAAATATGAAAAAGCAGGGTCACATTTATCAAACCAATGGAATTCGATGTTTCCAGTCAGTGCATACAAAGGTGAAAAATTTTGTGAGAAATTATTTATATACCTACGATAATACCTGCATACCCCAGAAAAATACGCACCTCAGTCTGTGTACAAGGTGTGGATAATAAAAGGATTACCTCTATTTTTGTCGGGTCTACCTGTATCCCTGTTGCAGAGATATAGTGCCCTAGCATTACTTCCTTGGTCATCCATGTAAATTTCAAGCCCCTCTTTTATTAAATCAACAAAAATATGGCTCTTTGAAAGGTTGTTGGGACATTGCATAGTCCGAATGGTAGTACCCTATAGGAAAATGTACCCCATGGGTAGGTAAAGGTTGTTTTATCCCGGTCTTTGGGGGGGCTATTTGGATTTGATTGTAACCGTTGAACCCGTCAAGAAAAGACAAGAACCGCTTCCCTGCCAATGTTTCTAGGACCTGATCAATAAAAGGGAGGAGGAAGTGGTCCTTCTGTGTTGCCTTATTCAGTTCTTGGTAATCCACACAGATTCTCCATTTCCCATTATTTTTGGGGATGAATACTAGAGGGGAGACCCATTTGCTATCTGAAATAGGATAAATGAAATTCACATCCAACATTTTTTGTAGCTCCTCTTTTACAACATCTTTTAGATGTGAGTTTAACCTATGCTGGGGTTACCGAATAGGCTGAGCCTCCTTGTCAATATAGATGTGATAGGTGCATAGCTGAGGGTATATGCCCTTCATGTGTGGGTAGTCCCAAGAAAATTCTCCCTGATACTTCTGTAACACCTTTAAGATCTTATGCCTTTGGTCAATATCCAGATTTCCATTGATATTCAAAATTTTCCCTAGCTCAATCTCAACGGGTATGCTGTTGCGTACAATGGTTGTAGGTATATGTTGATCATCAAGGTTTGCCAAGATATCTTCTTGTGTTTCATCTTCAGGAACTGTTTTTAACATTTGGCATTTTAAGTTTCCATATGTAGATGGTTGATTCATAAAGTTATTGATTACATCATCTTCAGTTTGATCCTCAAATTCAAGAGCTTCGACTAATATCAGAGATGGATGGATTTTTTGCTCCCAATATGTATGCAGATGCTTGTGAATGTTTATCGTGGGTAAACTTGGTTTGGCAGGCGGGTAAATTATAATGTTTATGGAATCTCCCCTAGCAATGGTCATGCTACCTGTCCGGCAACCTATGTAAGCATCGGATGTTGCCAACCAAGGCTGCCTAAGAATCAAGGGGTGTCCGTCCATCCGATTCATTGGGTGAATAACTAAGAAATCATCTAGATACACCCATGAGTCCACATAAACCAGGATGTCTTGCAATATTCCTTCTGGCCTGATAACATACCTGTCAGAAAGTTCCAACAGTGTAGCTGTGGGTTCTAAAGCTGATATGCCTATCTTTTCGTAGGTCCCTATTGTTAAGATGTTAATGGCCGCCCCTAAGTTGACCAATGTGTTTGGAAAGGAGTGGCCAAATATTTTTACAGTTACTATGGGATTCCCTGGGTCATCATATTTCATGGGGCCCTTCTTACCCAACAATAAGTTAGATAGTGCTCCCACCACATGAATGGTGGGGTATAATTTTTGTTATTTTTTCTTGTTTATTTCCACATAGTTCCTTAATTGTCTTGGCATAGATGGGAATGCCTTGTATGGCCTGCAGAAGAGGGATTTTGATGCAAAGGTTTCTAAATTCTCCCAAAATATCAAAATCTGGAGAGACCATTGCACTAGGTAGCGTTAACCTTTCAGGGAAAGGAGTTGGAGAAATCCTAAGATTTTCAGGCTTCTCTTGGTCAGTCGTTTCCTTTTCTTGCTCCACCTCTGTTTAAATTATATTTGTTTGTCTGGTCTCTGTTGGAGTTCTAGATTCCAATTATGGTGGGGTCGTACCTTGTGCTGGTGAGATAAGACGTCCTGATCTTAGCCTTAGTTCATTTCATTGATTCTGTTTAGTTTCGGGGTTTGGATTTTCTATAATCTGGATTAGCTGAACCATTCTGTTGTTGGGGTTAGGATTGGGTTGGGCTGGTAATTGAGGACGAATGATAGGCTGAGGGTTGTGCTGGATAGGGTACGGAGCTGGAAGTGTAGGTCAATTTTGAATCCCTGTCCCCATTGGTGGGTGGGTCATTCCCAGAGGTCATTTCCAATTTTGAGGCCAATTTGTGGTTTGAGAAGGGGATGTTGGCCACTAGGTTTGATATGGGTTGTTTTTCCAATAAGGAGGGGAACAAGGAAAGCTTGGCCAATTATTCCTTAAAGAGGGTTGCGTTGGCCAAGGTGGTATAGGAAACGAGTGAGACAGCCAAGTGGAGAAATGCGGTTGATCCTACCAAGCTGCTGCAGGGTTTTTTTGGTTAAATTGCAGAGAAGGAAAGAACGGAGGCAGGTCTTGAGGCATACCTGGTCATGCTTGCCATTGCCAACGCTGGTTCATCAGGTAGACTGGTTTTGTTTCTTCTTCTGCTTCTAATTAAACTGATTTTAGTCCTGGGATTGAAGGGTAGTGGTCTGTTGCATGATCCTTAATGTAGATAGCACAGGTCTGAATCATGTCTAAGGGGCATTCCCTTTGGTTGTGCTTCTTCTGACAGCGTGGGCAGAAGATGGCCAAGTTTTGTTCTGTTATAGCTTGCTTTTGTTTGGCTTGTAGGACATCAAGATGTGTTGTCAAAGTACCCAAAATTTTAGTTTTAAAGTCTTCCAAAAGATTACCAAATTCTGCTCTGGTTACGTTGCCACCAGACTGCTTGAGATCTTTCCTTGTTGAGTCTCACCCAATTGGCTTATTTCGCATACTACCCCAAGAGCACCTGATACACAACGAAATAATCTCATCATATTCTTCTTGGTAGATTTCCCCTCTTCCCATTATATTAAGTGTCTCAACCCATTCTTCTTTCATCCCCTTAATCATTGTTTCTTTTAAGATGTCTTTGGATAATCTAGTATATGGGGACCTTTGTAGATTATACTAAAATCTTTCGACATATTCTTCTAATGTCTCATTGTCTTTTGTAGACATATTGAAGATTTCATCTTTTAATTCCCGAGTCCGGCAATAATCTTGATATTTAGTTAGAAAAATGTTCTTCATTTGGTCCCAGTTATTGATGGTTCCCCCACCGAATCTCATGAACCAACGTAATGCAGCCCCCTTCAAAGTAGAGGGAAACAATTTCAGTTTTTGTGGGTCACTGGTATAGTCATATCCCCTACATAAGACGTCAAACTCAAATAGAAACGCATCAGGATCTTCCGAGGTCAACCCATGGAAAGTGGGGATGTTTTCTAGGGGAATGGATTTCATAGGGGCATTAGCAGCATGGTCAACAATGGGATACTCCAATGTCTATGTCTTCTTCTGATTCAAGTTTTGATTATTTTCCATTTGATCAAAGATATGCCAGTAATCTTCAGGGATCTCTTGTTTTGGATGATTAATATTAGCGAGATTGGGTGGTGAGTGCGGAGGAGGCTTTACAACACTTCCTTGATCTGGAATACTAAGCGTCTTAGTCTCAACCAATTTTTCAGGGGATTTAGGCTCTAAAGCTTCTACTTGTATTACCCCACTAGTTTCTCCTTCTCCTTCTTGTAAATTGCAAGAACCTCCCTCCCTTGAAGGGTCAGTACTTATGTGTTCAGCAGTCTGAGTGCTTTGTTCATACCCTTCAGTTTCATTATGAATCTCGGCGTGGGCTGCAGATGGTGAGGCTGCTACCTGAGGAAGTGTAGTAGGAATTTGGATAGGAATGGTTCTGGGTCCTAAGGATGCCTGGGATTCAAATTTCTTAATGATTTCGTCTATATATGTTGTTTTACCAAGGATCACTGGTCCTTTGGGTTTCATAGACTTTTGCGGTTGATTTAGATTTGTTTCTATCATTTTCTTCCTAGTCATAAAACAAGAGCACCTGTTCTACCAACCTTTGAAAAATTGCTGAGAAGTGGGTTAGAGAGCAATCATTTTTCTTGCTACTATGCAGGTTCTTACCTCTTGTTTTTAATACCCAATTCTTTGTTGGTCAACGGTTTTCATTGATGTCAACCCAAGCAGCACCAGGGGCTACCCAAATATTGCATGGAATTTTTACCTACCAAATTAATATATTATGGGTCAAGAATTTTTTTGATGGTTTCTACTTGTCGAGATGTTTCCATTGATATATGGCACACCACGTAATTCTTCACGGTTTGAGAGATATTCATGTTTGAAGTTTGTACCCCCAGTTAGTGGGCTAAAAACCCATGGGGTTATGGCATGGATCATTGAAATTTCATAATTAATATTTTTTAATCTCCTAAAATCCCTCCCACAGTCACTTTTTGAAGCCCCTCTCAACCTAAGCATTTATATAAATTTTGATCCTCATATCCTCCTTATGAAAGGGATTTCGCCATCTGAAATAGGTCATCGTGGAATTTTCGCTCTAATTTGTTTTCTACGAAGGTTCAAAAGCTGAAAGTTTTATGAGGCGAAGCCAAAATCTTGAGGAATCTCCTGTAAAAATTGCAGATCAAGGTGTGCAATATTTTCGGAGATATGATCTGTGGAAGTTAGTGTTTTTGGAGGCTCCTGAAATTCATCTCAAAGAAGTGACCTTGGGAAAATCATCATAAATCTCTCTATGAGTATCGGATTGGAATTATGTAAAACATGGTAGATATTGCACGGACTATAGTTTTCTCTCTTTCAATTTTAGAGCCGAATGAAGAAAAAAATGACACGTGGCATGCCATACAAGTGCGCTCTACTGAAACAGTCCATAATTAGGGCATTGTGAGAGATTGGGCATAAATCTCTATTGAAGAATCCAAATTGGGTTAGATCTATGGCATTGGAAATAAGACTCATAAGACTACTACAAGACCAAAAATCACATATTGGGGATCTGAAATAACAAATATACACTAGATTCAATATCAAGCTCCTAGAAGGAAAGAAAAATCTAGATCATGTGTTGTCAAGGGCTGCAAAGGACCTGAATTTATAGGGCAGAAAAGCAAAGAAAGGTGCAGCAGAGGGTAGCATGACAAGAGCAGAAACCAAGGTGTAGAACAACAGCAAGAATTTCATCACATGAAGTCTTCAAGTGGGCAACACTGCATACAGTCACTGTAAAGGTATCATTGTACTAAGTCATTGTAAATACATTATTGTAAAAAATTGTTCTAGTGTCTATCTGCCAAGAGTTGAAGAGGCAGTGTTGGGAGGTCTAGGATCATCATTAGGTGGTTGTGTCATAGTTGGGGTTATGCTCTAGTGTGTCTTCTTCATCATTCTATATCATTGTAAAGTGGACCATTTTCCTTGGTACGGGAGTCCATTCTTATTTTATTCTTCTATAGGGTGCTAGGGTGGTGCTAGGGTGAGTTGTATCTCATTGGGTGTTGGGGCATCCATTCAGTTGACTACTGAAGAATCTTGAGTGTTGGAGCATCCATCTAGTGGGAGCTGGAGAAGAATTATTTTCTAGATTCTAGTAAGTTGGAGCTTTATTTTCAATTGGAGTTGAATATTAAAGAATTATTAGAAAATCATTAGGTGGTTTTTGTCCCGGAGTGGGTTTCCACCTTAAAACCTGTGTGCATTTTTGTTCCTTTTGTTTACTGCTATCATTGTACAAACGCTGATAATAATTGAAGATTAACTAATGCTCTAATTTAAAGGAATAGTGATTCACCCTCCCTCTCAATATTTCCAACAATTCATGGCATCAGATCTTGGTTCCTTCAATACAAGTTTAACAATTGGAAGGAGGTCATGGAGCATACCAAGAATGGTGTACCTCTATTCAATGAAAATAATTATGCACTTTGGAAAGGAATAATGGAGGTGTATCTCTTGGTGCAAGGTTACAAAGTATGGGACACTGTTCAAAATAGATTTACATCAACCGCGGATAAACAAGGTAAGAAGAATTTGGTAAATGATGCAAAAGAAAAGAATATTATTATCAGTGGACTTATTGAATCTGCTTATCATAAGGTGTTGGGTTGTAAAACTACCAAAAATGTATGGGACAAGCTTGAGAATATATATGCAGGTGACTCAAATTTCAAAGAAGCAAAGCTTCAAATATATAGAGAAAAATTTGAGCGACTCAGAAGGAAAGAAGATTGCAACATTGCTGCATACTTCCAATACGTTAATAAAATAACCAATACACTGGAAGGATTGGGAGAGCCAGTTGACGAGAAGACTATTATATGAAATATTCTTAGAACGTTACCAGGGAGATTCAACCCAAAGGCATCAGTCTTAGAATACAGTGAAAATCTGAAAAAACTCAGTAAAGAGGAATTACATGGAGTTCTCATAGCATATGAAATGAGACTTGATGAAGAAGAGGGTGCTTCGCATCTAGAAACTACGTTCTTCGCATCTAAGAAAACCAATAAGAACAAACAACCTTCAATTGAAAAGACATGCACCTGCAAGTGTGAAGAAAATGGAGATAATGGAGAAGGTCTTTCAGATGAAGAATATGTTTACTTTACGATAAAACTAAAAATTGGTAAGGGAAAATTCAAAGGTAAACTTCCATTGATATGTTTCGGCTGTGGTGAGGTTGGGAATTTCGCAGCAAAATGTCCAAACAGAAGTGATGGCAACTCAAAAGGAAAGAAATTCTTTAAGAAATTCAACAAGCAAGAAAAAAGGAAAGGATCCAAAAGAAACTTTCTCTCTAAATAATATAGCTCATCATTCGATGAAGACAGTAATAGCAAAGAAGAAGCCAATGAGAGAGTATTTTTTATGGCCAAGAACAATAAGCAAGAGGTAGCAAATAATGAAGAATAAGGGTTGACCATAGAAGAATTCTCTAAGGAGGAAATTAGGCTTATAAAAGAGCTCAAGGTTGAGAAAATTCATTCCAATACTCTTGAAGAACAATTTCAAGGTCTCAAAATTGAAGTTGAATAACACAAATGTATTGAAGAGTCACTTCAAAAGAAGTTGGAGGAAAGAAACCAAGAAAGGGAAGCATTAGAAGCCGAAGTAGTCTCACTGCATAAGGAAGTGAAGAAGGGAAAAATTGTCCAAAACTATGCCAACAACTCAAGGGCATTGGAAGAAATCATCAACAATCAACGATCTTACAACAACAGAACTGGCCTCGATTACAAAGAAGAAGAAGCAGGGCCTTCTACAACAAAATACAATGAACCTATGAGATTTGACGTGCATGTAGACTTCATTGGACAAGATTCTCAAGAAAATCTGTGGAAGACGATTCCTCGACGAAGATTTCCATCCAGGTACCAACATATTTTTTATGGCTATTGTTATTCATGTGGAAAATTTGGTCATAAATCTGTAGAATGTCGCACGTACCCTAGGAACCAATATAATTCTAGGAGATCCTTCAAATATGAACCTCCCAGGGCTCAACGAAACATCAATAGATTTGAACATTTAAGAAATAATATGGAATGTTACAAATGTTAGAACTTTGGACACATAGCTAGAGACTGCAGACTTGAAAATACTCCAAAAGAATCTTCAAAGCCACAGAATGAATGAACATGGAAGGGGAAGAAGATTGATAATTGTGCTCTCGCTCTCAAGGCTCAAAACAACAAAGATGTGTGGTATGTTGACAGGATTTGCTCAACGCATATGACTGGAGATAGAAGGAAATTTGTATCTCTGAAAGAGAAGAAGGATGGAACCGCATCCTTTGGAAATGATGGATCTTCAAATGTTATAGGATCAGGTATCGTCACTCTTGGAAGAAAAGATGTTATATCCAAGAATGTTCTATCAGTTGAAAACATGAATCACAATTTGCTCAGTGTTGGACAAATGTGTGATCAAGGACACACTATGCTATTCAACTACACAAACTGTGAAATCAGGAAAGGTGGGTATGGTAAAATTGTGGCTACAACAAGTCGAGCTCCAAACGACATATATGTTCTAGATGAAGCAACTAAAGCATGTCTACTAGCTAAAGAAGATGAAAGATGGTTATGACACAAACTAATGGGTCACATAACTTTGAAAATCTTGTCAGGATAAGCAAAAAGGAAGCAGTACGAGAAATGCTAAAAATCTCAAAACCTTCCAACACACTATGTGAGGCCTATCGGCACGACAAGAACACAAAAGTCCAATTTAAAACAAAAGAACACTTTGCATCACATCCATTGGAATTGATACATACTGATCTATGTGGTACTGTGAGAACAAAAGGCTTAGATGGAGAATTATATTTCATGTTAATGATAGATGACTATACCAGGATGACAGCCGTCAGTTTCCTAAAGAAAAAAATTGAAGCATTTGAGTGCTTTAAGATCTACAAGGAGTTGGTCAAAAATGAATCTGATTTGAAAATAAAGTGTCTAAGATCAGATAATGGTGGAGAATTCACATCAAAATTATTTCAGCAATACTGTGATGAAAATGGAATAAAAGACAATTCTCAACAGCACGAACACCTCAGCAAAATGGAGTTGTTGAAAGAAAAAACAGAACCGTAGAGGAAATGGGTAGAACAATGTTGAAGGACTCAAAATTGGATGAAAAATTCTGGGTTCAAGCAATTGATATGACAGTCTTCATTATCAACCGAAGTCTTCTCAGAAATAATTGGAACAAGACCCCATATGAATTATGGAAAGGAAAACCAGCTAATGTAAAATATTTCAGAATCTTTGGAAGCAAATGTTATATCAAAAGAGAAGATCAATATTTGGGAAAGTTTGAATCACATGTTGATGAAGGTATATTTGTTGGTTACTCACTTAAAAGAAAGGCCTATAAATGTTATAATCTAAGACGAAAATAGAAAGTGGAGAGAATAAATGTTACATTTGACGAAGATGGTGTTCTAACGAATAATGATGAGGATCTAGAATCTTTGAAACTTGAGACAGAGGCTGAAAAATACACAGATAAAATTCTAGAACAAGAAGCAACTATCTACCCGGAAGAAGTAAATAATGATCATCAAGATATACCAGAACAACAACAAGAAGCTCCTCCAAAGAGAACAAAATAATGGATTCAAAAAAACCATCCAGCAAATCAAATCATTGGTGACAAAAATGAAGGTCGACAGCTTCGTTCGTCACAACAAGCTCACATTGCTTTTATAGTGACCTTTGAGCCTAGTAGTTTTGAGGAAGCTAGCCAGAATGAACATTAGGTAGCATCTATGAATGAAGAATTGGATCAAATCGAGAAGAATAACACCTAGGAATTAGTTCCACGACCAAAAGATAAAAATGTCATTGAGACTAAATGGGTGTTCAGGAACAAATTGAATGAAGATGGATAGGTTACCAGAAAAAAATTAAGATTGGTTTTCAAAGGCTATGCACAAGTGTAAGGAATTGATTTCGACAAATCATTTGCACCAGTTGCCAGAATGGAAGCCATTCGAATGTTTCTCACCTATGCATGTTCAAGAAAAATCAAAGTCTACCAAATGGATGTTAAGTCAGCATTTCTGAATGGAGAATTAGAAGAAGAAGTTTACATCGAACAACCTGAAGGTTTTCTACTATCAGAAAAAGAAGACTATGTTTGCAGGTTAAAGAAGGCTCTATATGGTCTCAAGCAGGCTCCCAGAGCATGGTATGCTTGTCTTAATGGATATCTATGTCAACAAGGGTTCAAGAAAGGTACTATTGATAGCAATATTTATGTACAAATAGATAAAGATAAATTAACAATCGTTAATGTATATGTGGATGATATAATATTTGGTAGCAATGATGATCAACTAAGTAAGAAATTTTCTACAAATATGCAAAGTGAGTTTGAGATGTCTTTACTTGGTGAGATGACATACTTCTTAGGGCTTCAAATATCTCAGCAAGAGAAAGGAATATTTATATGTCAAGCCAAGTACATCAAGGAAATGCTCAAGAAATTCAAAATGGAAGATTGAAAACTCGTCCTTAATCTGATGGTAACAGGTTGCAAATTGAGCATAGACGACTCATCTAAGCATGTGGATTAGAGGTTGTATAGATGTCTGATTGGTAGTATTCTATATGTAACAACTTCCTAGCCAGATGTTATGCAAGCAGTTGGACAAGTAGCAAGATTCCAAGCAGCACCAAAAGAGCCACATATTATTGTTGTTAAAATAATTCTTCGATATCTAAAGGGCACAGAAGAATATGGCTTGTGGTATCCCAAGGGTAACAATCTAATTATTCAAGCCTTTACAGATGCAGATTGGGCAGGAAGCGTTGATGATCGTAAGAGTACTAGTGGAGAAGAATTCTATCTAGGTGGTTGTCTCATATCATGGTTGAGCAAAAAGCAAACCTCAATCTCGTTATCTACAACAGAAGCATAATACATTGTAGCGACAACATGTTGTACTCAAGTCCTTTGGATGAAACAAACTTTGCAAGATCTTCAAGTAAAATTCAGTGAGCATATTCCCATATTCTGTGACAACACCAGTGCCATTAGAATCTCCAAGAATCTTGTCATGCATTCAAAAACAAAACACATTCCGATCAAATATCATTTTGTTAGAGAACAAGTCACTGAAAAGAATACAAAAATTGAGTATGTTGGTACAAAAGAAAAAATGCTGATATCTTCACTAAACCTTTACCTCGTGAATCATTTGAATATCTTCGCCAGAATCTTGGGATTCTCCCATGTTCTCATTAGATTTTCCTTATTCACAATATAAAGGGGGAGTGGAAGTGTGTATAGGTCTGCAGGATGGTTGTGTGTCAAGGGTAGTTACCCTTTTCCATTGGTGTCAAAGGGGGAGAGAATTTTTTAGGAAGAGGTATCATGATCGTAGGGGGAGTAGTTGTGTTGCCATCAATGCCAAATGGGGAGATTGTTGATCAACGGTTGTCATAGATGTCAACCCAAGCAGCACCAGGGGCTACCCCAATATTGCATGGGAATTTTTACCTACCAAATTTATATATTCTGGGTCAAGAATGATTTTGATGGTTTCTATGTGTCGAGATGTTTCTGTTGATATATGGCACACCACGTAATTCTTCACGGTTTGAGAGATATTCATGTTTGAAGTTTGTATCCCCAGTTAGTGGGCTAAAACCCCATGGGGTTGTGGCATGGGTCATTGAAATTTCATAATTAATATTTTTAAAGCTCCTAAAATCCCTCCCACGTTCACTTGTTGAAGCCCCTCTCAACCTAAGCATTTATATAAATTGTGATCCTCATATCCTCCTTATGCAAGGGATTTTGCCATCTAAAACAAGTCATCGTGGAATTTTTGCTCTAATTTTTTTTTTCTGCGAAGGTTCAAAAGCTGAAATGTTTATGAGGGGAATTCGAAATCTTGAGGAATCTCCTGTACAAATTTCAGATCAAGGTGCGCAATATTTTCGGAGATATGATCTGTGGAAGTCAGTGTTTTTGCAGGCTCCTGAAATTCATATCAAAGAAGTGACCTTGGGAAAATTGTCATAACTCTATATTTGAGTATCGGATTGGAATTCTGTAAAAATTGGCAGATAGTGCACGGATTTTAGTTTTTTCTCTATCAATTTCAGAGCCAAATGAAGAAAGAGTGACACGTGGCATGCTGTACAATTTCGCTCTACTGAAACTATCCATAATTAGGGCATTGTGAGAGATTGGGAATAACTCTCTCTTGAAGAATTCAAATTGGGTCAGACCTATGGTATTGGAAAGAAGACTCACATATTGGAGATCTGAAATAATAGAGATACACCAGATTCAATATCGAGCTCCTAGAAGGTAAGAAAAAGCTAGATCATGTGTTGTCAAGGGCTGAAAAGGACCAAACTTTCTAGGGAATCAAAGCAAAGCAAGGTGAAACAGAAGGTAGCATGACAAGAGCAGCAACCAAGGTGCAGAAAAACAGCAAGAAGTTCATCACATGAAGTCTTCAAGTGGGCAACACTGCATACAATCACTGTAAAGGTCTCATTGTACTAAGTCATTGTAAATACATTATTGTAAAAAAAAATTCTAGTGTCTATCTGCCAAGAGTTGAAGAGGCAGTGTTGGGAGGTCTAGGATCATCATTAGGTGGTTGTGTCATAGTTGGGGTTATGGTCTAGTGTGTCTTCTTCTTCTACATCATTCTATATCATTGTAAAGTGGGCCATTTTCGCTGGTACGAGAGTCCATTCTTCTTTTATTCTTCTACAGGGTGGTAGGGTGGTGCTAGGGTGAGTTGTAGCTCATTTGGTGTTGGGGAATCCATTTAGTTGACTACTGAAGAATCTCGGGCATTGGAGCGTCCATCTAGTGGGAGTTGGAGAAGAATGCTTTTCTAGATTCTAGGAAGTTGGAGCTTTATTTTCAATTGGAGTTGAATATTAAATAATTATTAGAAAAGCATTAGGTGGTTTTTGTCCCGAAGTGGGTTTCCACCTTAAAAAATGTGTGCATTTGTGTTCCTTTTGTTTACTGCTATCATTGTACAAACACTGATAATAATTGAAGATTAAATAAAGCTCTAATTGAAAGGAATATTGATTCACCCCCCTCTCAGTATTTTCAACATTCTTCACAGCAACAGAGAAAAAGGAATGAAGGACGTCTCTCTTAAACACTCTCCCCAGCAACGACGCCAAAAATGTTTGTTCATTAAGGTGACTATTATAGGAAACCTCTATGCTTCTCATTTAATTGTCAACCCAGGGTAAGTATTCTCATTTCAAGAGTGGAAGCACAATATATGTGAGTGACATCAGGAATAGCTACTTTATATTACCATGAAGAAGATTATCTAATTCTCGAAGTTCAATCAACTCAAAAAGAAATGGAATTGTAAAATGCCGCTAACTATTCCGTCTAAATAATCTTAGCGAGAATAACCTATGATTGAACAACAAACTTGATGAATTTAACAACAGTCCTACTAAATGGAACAACAAACTCAATTAATTTAACAACAATTTCTTATTTAATTTTGCAATGGAATTCTCTTACATACTAACTAGCTAACATTCTTCTACATTAAGCACAACAAGAAGTCCTATAGTACCGATGGAAAGATCTAATTCTTAACGATATAAAGCATTGAACAGAAATAGTGCTAAAGGTCATAAAATGATATAAAGGAATTGAGAAAACGATGAAAATGTTTAACAATTATAAAACATGAGCGATAAACTGTTTTAGTGGCATAGGAAACTGCAACATCATAGGCGTAGAAGTTAACAAGTGGAAATATATCTCACAAAATGCATCAGATAATTGAACATAAATTCCGTAATTAACGTACAGTACAGAGGTGAGCGCGGAAACTCCCAGGGCTGGGCCCAAACCACCAGAATTCTAGCACGACGGAAAACTCAGGAAATGACTATTCAAAATACCAAAATTCTTTATTAAATAAAAGGTTAATACATTAATACAACTGGACAGTTCTGTCCTGATACGTCTATTACAAAAGAGAATTCCTATTAATCTCTCTCTTTCTCATCCATATTTGGCCTTTTTAAAGGTGATTTCACTTAGTGGAATGGTCTTCTCTAAATGACAGCTAGATGCTCGGGGCTGCCATTTGAGTTCTTCGGACGTGGGTCTGTCTTTCCGCCTTCCGCTAGTCCCTGGGGGTCATTGTGATTTCGTGTTCTCTGTCTGTCAGCTGTCGTTTGGTCATCGTTGATTTAGCTACTTTTTTTTCTTGTGAATTTGTCATGATTTTTCATTAATCCTCCTTTCCTTTACTGTTAAGATGAGGAAACATTCCTAAAGGTGTATGATAATTCGAAGTAAAGGTAGGGTGAAGACGTACCTTAATTCCATCCCAACAACTTGCACACTGGTTTGGCTCACCTAAGCTATGCTTGCTTTGATCTGGTTCGCCTACATATTCAACTCCTGAATTCCAACTTGAACAAGATATAGTGCAGATTCGTACTGCACCTCCATGTCGGTCCAACGATTCTCGGTCACAAATGTGACAGTTTTGGAAATTTCATGCAGATCATGTTTTTTCAACGTCAAGACCTCCTTCCCGGCCTCTTTGGAACCCTTCCTCCTTTCTCTTGATCCCCTCGCAGCCTGAGAGCCACACTTGTTTCCCTTAGAGGTCACTGCTTCTCCTGTGTCTTTTGGGGCATACCCATTATTTTCTAGATCAGTTTCTTTTTCAAGGTCTATGGTCTCACCAGTGGTCGTGGGCATTGCGTATTTCTATGTCACCTTCTCTATCGGTTTCACTGTCTGACTGCCACTCCGTGACTTCATTGGTGTCATCGATGTCAACCATTTCGATGGCCATTCAGCCGTTATCCTAAGAAAATAATCCTTTGTCACTAGGTATGGTAACTCATACCACACTCCTTCCACAACGCCTTTTGTGCGGATGTGCATGTTGTGAAAGGTATCTTTGAAATCAGCTACCATCTTATATTGATCATATAATCTGGGTGAGATTCATGGCTTTGACTGCACAGCTTGGTAAAGAGTAGCATCATATAGAACCCAAAAAATCTTGTTTTCCCTTGCGTGCACCAGGTCGGAAGAGTTCCACAACGTCGCATAGCACACAACCTCGTACATTTGAGGCTCAATCTCTGGAAATTGGGTATCTTTAGGGGTCTTCCTGCCAATCAACTCAATTAATAGCGATAACCAAGCACAGTGGAAATGCTTTCCTTCCTCCTGTGGTTCATGCACATTTTCTAAAAATTCCTTGTAGAGATAGTTGGACCAGTTGTAAATAAGACCTTTCTCGCATCATCCAGCGAGCGCAATGACATTTGTGGGCACCTCCTTTGGTCTGCACTTGCACATCATCTTGCAGGCCAATATGATCATACCAAATCGAATTGATGGGTCATTTATTTCATCGACCACAAAACCCCGGCTCTTCCACGTGACTTGATATTTTTTCCTAGTTTGGTCTGCGATGATTTTCTATTGCGCCTTAACGTAAAAATCAACAATAGGGTCGGCTCCTTTAGCAGACAAAACCGTGATCCTATGGACCAATGCAACATCAATAGGGATGCGCTCTCTTAACCATAGTGCATCATTGTGTACTAATGCGAGCAACTCTCTAACACAAATGTCATTTATGAACTCCATTGTCAACACAACTTCTTTCCCCTATACCATCTTGAAAGGTGTCCTTCCATTCAACTTCTTGCAAGCGGTCCTATATGCCGAGAGAACTGTTGGAACTTGCTCATCCCAATCATTTTTGTTAGCATTTCACACCTTTGTCAGTGCAGTCTCCAGCATCTTATTGAATGCGTCAACTGCACCATTTTCCTGAGGGTGATAGGGAGAGCTCTTCTGATGACGCATCTTGAATTCTTCTGTCAAGGCTTCAATGGTGTCATTTACAAAATGTGTACCTTGATCTCTTATCAGAATCTTAGGACAACCAAACCGAGTCACAATATTCTCAAATATAAATTGCGCAGTTGTATCAGTAGTACAATCCTTCATCGGTTTGGCTTCAACCCATATGGTTACATAATTTGTCGTAGTGCTAATGTAGCGTGTACCAATATTCCTTCCTAGAGGATTAATAGGTCCCAAAAAATCTATAGCCATTTTCTCAAAATCTTCCTTCCTTCCTTGCTAATTTCTCAAAATCTTACAGGGGCATCACGTCTCTGCGCGATGGATTTCTTGTCCTCTGACATACATCACATGCATGACAATGCGCACAGGCATCATTGTGCAACTTGGGCCATCATAACCCAGCTCGCAAAATCTTCTGCGCAGTGGCCTTACCTGCATAATGACCACCGACAACCCCTCCATGAGATTCATTTAGGATTGCACGTCTCTCATATTCTAGGACATATCTTCACAGAATCTCATCCGCATCCAATTTGTATAACTATCCAACAAAAATGGCGAAGTCTACTACGCGCACCACGATTTATTTCTTCTATTGAACTTTATATTCCTCTGGCATGCGTCCAGTAATCAGAAATTGAATGATATCGAGGAAACAACCACCTTTATCGCAAAACACTGCGCGTTTGGCAATCCATATTCTAAATTTATAGGTTCCTCACCCATTTCAATGTGCGACAAATGGTCTGGCCCAACATTCAATCTTCCTGGTTTTACCATAATCTCAAAAGCACATTCTTGGCATAACAACCACCTGCAGATCTTCCCCCCCAACACAGGCTTATTGACCATGTTAGGGTCCCGTGATTTGGCTGATTGGCAAGCCAAATGACAGTGTAACATCAAACCAATCTTTGGAGCCCAAGGACCTAGCCTTCCTGGACTCAGAGAGGGCTCTCTCTATTTGTGTAAGGGATATCTGTGTGTTTGCTTATTGTATTCTTGATTTTAGGCTAGTTATGAAGTAGGTTTTTTGTTTTGGTTTTAGGTTTGTGAGGGATGAACTGATCAAAGTCTAATATAGGTAAAAATATGTCAGATCAACTGGGCTATGGGGTCGAAAAGGTCAAGAAAGCTTTCAGGTGGTGATACAAGGTTGTTGAAGGGCCGATTTGAGTGAGGTAAAATGGATCTTTGGGTAAAATGGAGTGGGATGGACATTAAACTTGTGAAGAACAAAGGATTTCAAATATAAATAGTTTAATAGCTGACATAAACATGGTAGGGAAAACCATTAATCATGAGAAATGTAACTATAAACTGATCAATGCATAGAAATAAACATTCGAGCCATGCATAGAGATATATGACTCTCTAACTTTAGGAAATGGCTATCAGACTTTGGGGAAATACATTTATGAAAAAAAAACAACTTAAATCACTATGAAGGAATGCCTAAGCGTATTATTTCAAGCTATTGGGCACTTTGAAGCAAGATTGCATAGTTTTAGGCAAAGGGCAAGATCAGTACAAGACCTCCTTGGTTCAACAAATGATAATCAAACAATCAAAGAAAAGTTTCAGAGGTGGAGCTATGACTAGCCATGAGTAAGCAGGGCATACCGTGAATCATACTTAGCATGCATAAAACCATAAATGAAACAATCAAACAATATTCTTCAGTTATCAAAGAGCAATCAAGGATTCTTTGATATGACTAAGAAGGAAGAAAACATAGAAGCTATAAAGAAACAGGAAAATTGAGGTGCCTCCAAGGGCATGTCTCAAATCTATTCTCTACTGTCTTATAGCAAACAAGAACATGGAAATATGAATGAAAACTAAGAAGCAAAACAGAGGGGGACACTATACTATTTTACCAAGTCATGGAATCCAACAACAGACCTTCTTCATCATCCAAAAACATTCAAGAAACTATCTAATGCATAAGACAAGTGTTTCTTCCAAGCTTGTATAACCATGTATTGCTTCTATTCATCAAGTTCAGCCTTGTTTACAATGAAATCCTTTGGAATATATAGGCCAATATGAGGGAAAACCTCCTAGTTCAACTTGCAATCTCATTGGCCTATCCAAAATATATGATTTTGTCCTTGAGGCTTTGCAAAGCCCAAGGCACAAAATATCTCAAAAATGCTAAAAAAGGAAAATAAATTGAATTTTCCTAACTAACCATGCACAAAAATAGCTAAATGCACATGAGGAAAAGTCAATTTTGAATGGTACATTTTTCACAAAAATACTTAAGAAATACATCAGCAGAAAGTCCTATGACTTGCCGACAACTTTTGGAGGCCTTCTCGTTGTCGAAACGAGGCCCGTGACAGCTTGTTGGAAAGCTCTGAATGTCTATTTTTTGAAAATTATTATTTTTCTCCAAACCGACCACTATAAGTCCATCAAAAACTGACCTATGTTTAAAAACCCAAAAAATAGACCTTGCTGATAAATGGGGCAGAGTGTAGAAAAATTGAGTATTTTTCACCATTTTGAGGGATAAAATCATCTTCAATTGATCTAAAAATCGCTGAGTATATGCCCCTGAAATTATGTCGTCCAATGATACCATTTTCATCCTTTGAGGATGCCCCAAACAGAAATGGCGATGCCCATGAGTTTTATCCAAAAACCCAAAAATGACAAAAAACCAAAACTTGTTGATTTTCGCCCAATTTTTGCGAGCATGACCCTCAAGGGTTTTCAAAAAAATGTTGTGAAGATAAGGCCAAAATTTGGAGCTTTGAGGTGTATTTCTTCAGTTTTGGTGTCGGGCGCCTCCTTTGAACCTCCTTGAGTTTTTCCTGTGTGGCCTTCAATTTGCGCCAGGCAAATTGATTGAGCTTCTTATAGTGCCCGGTCATCCTCCGTTGAAGGTCCAAATCTCTATTTTCCTTCTCCAAATTCTTTTCCAAGTGATAATTTACCCTCTCAAGCCATGCTTCTCAATTGTTCTCTATCTCTTGGGTGAACAATGTAGTGAGAGGAGTAGATTGGAGAAGGGCAACTTCTTCCTCCTTTTGTTTCTCAAGGGCTCTTTTGAGCCCCATGGTTCTTGGCCTCTTTCTCCTGGGCTGATCTTCATCTTCACTCTCATTGAACTCACCCATTAGTTCTTCCAATCTAACTTGTGCCTTGGAGGCCTCCTTTTTGTATTTGATGGCCTGTGTCTCATATACCGCCATGTGGACACTCATCTATTTATTTTGAATTTGCAAAAAGTGATTGAAGTTTCTAGCCCTCTCTAGATCTGCCCTCAAAGCATCAATTTGGCTTTCTCTATTGATCAAGAGAGTCTCTAGGATTCGGGCCTCATTGTCGCTATCATCACTTTGGATTTGAATTATGTCGAAGTCCCTCTCCTTTTCATGGCTGCTTTCTTCTTTCTTCATTCCCTTGCTTTGGGTGGCTCTCTTGGTATTCCTCCTCTTGGGCATTTCGACAATGGGCTTCTTGGAAAATTTCCCCTTGCTTCGGAGGGCCCTAGTAACATTTGGAGTTGTAGTTTTAGGCACCCTTTTCCTTGATGTCCGGGGCTTGGCCACTTTTGGAGAAGAGAGCATGGCCCCTTTCCTAGGAGAGGCAGCTAGCACATGCTCTATTGGCTCTTTGCCCTTGTTACTTTCCTCATCATTCTCGCCATTGTTTGATTTTATTCATGGCGCTGCTCTTCATCATTGTGTTGTATATCATCACTGTGTTTTTCTTCATGAGGTTGCCTTTCCTCACTGTACTTCACCTCTTCATCATGTTGTTGTTCTTCTTCATGAGGCTGCCTTTCCTCATTGTGCTACACCTATTCATCATGCTGCCCTCCCTTATCTTGTTGTTGTTCA
This sequence comes from Pinus albicaulis, assembly GCA_034641835.2. Taxonomy (NCBI): domain Eukaryota; kingdom Viridiplantae; phylum Streptophyta; class Pinopsida; order Pinales; family Pinaceae; genus Pinus; species Pinus albicaulis. The sequence continues at coordinate 332,332,116 of CM076582.1, forward strand.
TCATCATGTTGCTGCTCATCTTTATGCTGCTTTTCTTCTTCATGATGTTGCTCATCATCATGTTGCTACTCATCGTCATGCTCTTCTTCCCCTTGCTCTTCTTCCCCTTGCTGCTCTGTTTCATCATGATGTTCCTCCTCTTCATCATGTTGTTCTTCTTGTTCAATGGGAAATTTGAGTTTCTTGGGAATGGGCTTGCTTGAAGAAGGCGAAGGATGGTGAGTGGAAGGTGAAGGAGATGTATGAAATGAAGGAATAGTGGCGAAATCTGGGTGTGTAATGAAACTATCCCAAGAGATTTCCTTCTTCTCAAGCTGATGAAGAATGATAACCTTGCTGAGGGAATGATGGAAGAGGCAGGCTGTCTGCTGAGAAGGAGGTTTTTTCTTAACAGTGGAGGCCATTTTCTCAATACTTCTATGGAGGAAGAAAGGGAGATTTAACAATTTGGCTCTTGTGAAATGCATGAGCAATCGGACATGGTAAGCATAGACTCGGGAGAATCTTCCCTCGCAAGTGAAGTATTTCATGATTATCTTCATGAGGGGGGCATAACTTGTCAACAGATATGAGAAGGGAAAAATGGATGGACATGTGTCTCTATGCTCAGGCTTTAGAAAAGGTTTGTATTGTTTTGAGTCTAGGTGGCTTTGTTTAAACCACTTCTCTCCGACATAAGGGATTTTGGTGGCCTTGGAAATGGACCTAGGAGAGAACTTGAAATCCAAGCCTACCAGCTGAAAATGCTTCCCTTGAAATCTCAAAGCACAAAGATGTGTCAAAGGGGAATAGATTTTCACCTCCTGCACCCTTTGACAAAACTCTAGACACCCAACCTCATGGAAGTTAAACAGGACTGATGGATGAGCATTTACCTCTTAGGTTGAAATAGGCTCAAACCTCCTGTGAAGGCCACTTCTACTGTCTTTCCTGCGAGGCATTTTGTTTTGAATACTATTTGCTGACTGACAAAAACAATTTGTCTCAAATTATCCTTGAAATGGCTTCTCAAGAACACCTCTGTCCTCCTTATAAGTCATTGTTTGTCCTCTTTGCTGCCAATCAACAAGTATTTGTCAAAAATAAAATCAACTTATCACTGTGCTTGGGAAAGGTATTGAAAAGAGATGCTTGTGGTTTATTTGTGAATAAATAACATTTGTTTTTCTAAAAACACCTTTCTCTTCAATCTATACCCTTTTTGCTATTCATTGTTTCCTTACAAAGGTAGACAAAAACACCCTCAACTGATTTTGAAAAATCTTTCAACACACTTTGTTTTTTGGATTATGGAGGCTGTACAGATTTGGTTGTTTCATCACACAGAGAGGACCTTTTCAAAATGACAAGGCTTTCAAATTATGATCACTATTTTTTGTCTTGTGAAAATAGCCTTGTCACCCCTTTAAGATTTCAAAAAAATAGCAATAAGCATGGAGAATACCTTGAAATAATGCTTATGGCCTTGGTCAATTTCTTGAGCAGCTTTAGAGCTTGTTAGAAAGAAAAAGGAGTGATCGGCACGTTCATAGGAAAAAACGTCGCGCAGTGGAGAGGTGTCGGGTCGGCCTTCGGGCAATTGTTGACCAACGCTATAGGCCTGTCGCGCGGTCGTTACGGCCCTTTGTAATTTCTCTGCCAAACGTGTCGCACGCTTTTCAAGGCACTCCGCGTAGGCTTTAAGCCTTAAAAAACTCTAAAATTTGCTTGAAGTCTCGTTTCTGTCCAGTGAGCAACCAGGGGAGAACGTTGTGTGTGTTTGAATTTGAAAAATGAGACTTTGCCAACAATCTCTTCACCTTTATAGTCGAAAAAGCCAACCACCTTTTGAAATTTCTTTGTGAGGGTTTTGGGGGCCTTTTAAAAAGGCTTTTGGTTTTAAGCAAAACATGAAGCACTGCTTTTGTCACTTTATTATCTTTAAAACATCACAAAAGCCAATATTTGACCAGGACTCCTAAAAGTGCTATGGATGATACTTTTGAAAATCTTCATATATATGGCCCTTTTCAAAGTAAGGAAACCATCTTGAAAGCCAAAATATCTCTCAGTGTTTTCTCATCAAGGCAATACTCTTTTCACTGTTTGTCTATTTTTTATTTTTAAAAGAGCGTTGCTTAAGAGTCAAATCCAAGACTTTTGATACATCCTTTGCCATATCCTGGGAGGATATTATTTACAACTCTAAAATTACTTTGACAATCTGGACTCTATTGATTGTGCCCATTGTGAAGTTGATCAAAACTGTAGGCGCCCTTTGAGATTTTCTTTTGACTGTGGGTGAAGAAACTCATTTTTACTCCCCAGATTTTACCTATATATGTTTATCAAGGAAAAAAGGCCTTTGTCTGTGACAGTGGAATGTTTTATTTCTTTGAATGTTGTCCCTGAACTTAAAACACATGCCATACCCTTTTTTCCCACATACTGTCTCTGTGTTGTTTATTTGCAAAGTTCCCTTGAGAATCAAGGCTTAGGCTACCTTCTTGTCAATTTTGATGAGTTTTTGAAAAAGATCTTCATAGACAGGAAGAGAAAAGTTTCTTTGAATCATCAACACATCACTCCTTGGCCATCTGCTTAACAAAATTTATCCATTCATAATCATCTAATTAGTTTCACATTGTATTTCAATTCTGTGTTTTAACAGTGAAATTCATGTAAGCACCTTTTAAAACACCACTACTTTCCCTCTATTTTTAACACCATTTTTCTATTCATAAGCCTTCACTTGTCTCCCATTGCACTTAAAATCTACTTTTCAATTAGTGAAACCATATAATCAATCTTTGAAACACACTACTGTGTTAGTGGTTTTCATCTATTGGAGAACAAGGTGTAAAACAAGTTTCTAAGGCTAATTACAACATCGTTATCCTTGTGCCCTTAAATGAAGCCATACCTCTGTTCCTGGCCCTCTACTTATTAAATGAAGGAGGCCTTTATCACATTGTTGAACCCTCTGCTTGTTAAGTGAAGGAGGTTTTACAATAAGTGACCCAACCCTCTGCTCATGTTTGGAGGAGGTTTTCTCAGTGATTCCATTTCATCTGCTTTCAAATAGTGTCATCTTTCCTTTCACTGCCTATTCATAGCTAAGCAAATCAAAGTGACAAATTGACAATATGCCATGAAGGGCATTTCTCTGAGACATGTAATCCTACTGTTAAAATACCTTTATGCATCTTTAGTGTTGTGTAACCAGCTCCGAAAATATAAGAAAAGAGATATCAACGCCTTAGAAATGAGCCACTTCGAGGGGGAAACCTCCAATACATTACATAAATGAACAATTCTTGGATGATACAATTTACAAAACCTCCTTTCTATATATAGGAGTCCATGGGGCCATAATGTAATCCTCGTGGGCCACAATGTAATCCTAGCTGACCTAACAATAATAATTTAAGGGCACAATAATAGCAAAATGGGGGTTACAAGGGTACAATAATAACAATAAGGGGGTTACACTAACAACAATAAGGGACTATACTAGCAATATAGGGACCTAACATGCCCCTCTCCTTCAAAAAAGTGTTGTCCTCAACACTTGAGTAGCTCTGGGTGCTTCTGTATAAAATTCTCATCCTCCCATGTAGAATCTTCGGTGGGTAAGTTCTTCCACTTGATGAGATACTCTGAAATTGATCGATTCCGTAGTTGTCGAGTTCTTTTTTCTATGACTGCTTCAGGTTCCAATATGATCTTCCCTTCCCCATCAAGTTCTGGCAATACTGTTTGAACTGGAAGATTTTCACCTATAACCTTCTTAAGCATGAAACATGGAACACTGGATGTACTCGCGAAGAAGCAGGAAGCTCCAATTTGTATGCCATAGTACCAATCTTTTGCAACACCTTGTAAGGACCATAGTACTTTGGCGATAATTTATTATCCTTCTTTGCTTGCTTGAGGGACATTTGTTTGTGTGGTTGTAGCCGTAAAAATACCCAATCTCCTACATCAAAACTTCTCTCGCTACGATGTTGATCTGCCTGTTGTTTCATTCGATTTTGTGCCAAATTCAGGTTATCCTTTAAGAGTTGGAGAACTTCTTGCTGATGCTCGATGTGATCTTCCACTACTTGAACCTTTGAATTTTCCCTTAAAGATGATGTGATCGATGGTGGATGATATCCATAAATTTCCATAAATGGGGTCATTTTTGCTGCAGTATGGAAGGAAGTGTTATACCACCATTCAGCGAGAGGTAACCACTTGACCCATTGTGTTTGTTTATCAGATACAAAACAACGAAGATATCCTTCAAAAAATTTATTTACTATCTCAGTTTGACCATCAGATTGAGGATGATAAGATGAGCTATGAGCTAATTGAGTACCCAAACAAGAAAATAACTCCGTCCAAAAATTTCCGGTAAAAATGGGATCTCTGTCGCTCACAATAACCCTTGGGCTTCCATGTAGCTTTTGAATTCTGTCCATAAATGTAGTAGCAACTGTACTTGCTTTAAATGGATGAGATAATGCACAAAGTGTGCATACTTGGTAAGTCTATCAACTACCACCATGATGACATTCTTTCCTTCGGACTTAGGTAAACCTGTGATAAAATCCATTGAAATCTCCTCCCAACGTTGACTTGGAATGGATAAAGGTTGTAGAAGTCCGGGGGTCTTAATTGTCTCCACTTTATTCTGCTGGCAAACCAAACATTCCGCCACAAACTTTTGAATATCAGATTTAAGGCCATCCCAAAAAAATTCTTTCTTCACCCTGTGGTAAGTTTTTAAAAATCCTGAGTGCCCTCCTAAAGGAGAAGTGTGCAATTCCAAAAGAATATTTTGTTTTAGTTGGGAATTATTACAAAGATATAAGCTATCTTTGTACCATAAGGAATCATTTTTCCAACTAAATGTATCAGATGTACTAGGATCTTGCTGCAAATTTTGAATGAGTGTCCATACATCTTTGTCCTTCCATTCATCTCTTGCTTCGGTTATCCAATCTGGTTGGATAATAGAAATGGCACAAAGCAATGCTTCCACCTCTTCATTCTTTCTTGAGAGTGCATCTGCAACAACATTAAGCTTTCCTTTTTTGTAGATTATTTCAAAGATATAACCCAACATCTTTGTGACCCATTTTTGCTGCTCTTCTGAAGATAGTCTTTGTTCCAAAAAGTGTTTAAGACTATCATGATCAGTTTTTACCTTGAAGTGTCTTCCCATTAGGTAAGTTCGCCATTTCTTTAGTGCATGCGGTATTGCTAACATTTCCTTCTCATAAATAGGTTTCTGTAAATACTTTCCTTTGATTGGACGACTTTCAAAAGCAATGGGTCTTCCTTCCTGCATTAAAACTGCACCAATTCCATTTCCCAAGGCATCACATTCCACAATAAAGGTTTTTGTTAAGTCTGGTGTAGCTAAGACCGGTGCTAGGCACATTGCCTCTTTAAGATATTCAAAGGCCTTAGTTGCTTCACGAGTCCATGAAAATGCATCTTTCTTCAATAATGTTGTTAGAGCTGCTGCTATTCTCCCATAATTCTTAACAAACTTGCGATAATACCCTGTTAACCCGAAAAATCCTCGCAATTGCTTTATGGTCGTGGGGACTTTCCATTCCTTAATGGCTTTAATTTTGTTAGGGTCTACTTTAACACCCTCGTGAGATATAATATGACCCAGATATTCCACCTCTTGTACTCCAAAGAAACATTTGGATGTTTTTGCATATAATTGTTTCTCCTGCAATAGTTTGAGCACCCTATCAACATGCTCAACATGATCCTTCCAAGACCTGTTGTAGATTAGTATATCATCAAAAAATACTAGCACAAATTTTCTAAGGAAGGGTTTGAAAATGGAATTCATCAACCCTTGAAATGTAGAAGGTGCATTGGTAAGGCCAAAAGGCATGACCAAAAATTCATAATGACCCTCATGAGTTCGAAATGCTGTTTTTGGAATATCTTCAGTCTTCATTCTAATTTGATGATATCCTGAACGAAGATCCAACTTGGTAAAATAAATTGCTCCATGTAATTCATCCAATAATTCATCAATCACAAGAATGGGAACTTTATCTTTAATGGTGAGCTTATTGAGCTCCCTATAATCCGGACACATTCTCCATGATCCATCCTTCTTGTGTACCAATACTACAGGAGCAGAGAAAGAACTTTGACTAGGTTGAATTATACCCGCCTCTAACATTTCTGCAATCATACTTTCAATTTCGCTCTTTTGGAAGTAAGGATATCTATAAGGCCTGATGTTTGGAGGAACACTTCCTGGAATCAAATGAATAGCATGATCATGATCACGAATAGGTGGAAGTCCTTTCGGAGTTTCAAACACCTTGGAATGATTGTCCAAGACTTGTTGGAGATCTGCAGAAATAGATGATTTTGATGTCGGAACTTCTAGTGAGCATAATTGTGCAATTACGCTTCGTTGTTCTTTCTTTAGAAGCTTTGTCATGAAATTAGAGCTTATTATCCTTCCCGGCTTCCCTTCAATACCCCGTAATTCGACTTCCTTTCCTTCTGAAAAAAATTTCAAGAAAAGTTCTTGAAAATTAAAAGCTACCATCCCTAAAGATTGTAACCATTGTACTCTTAGTACAACATCAACACCTCCCATACGAATGGAAAGAATTGGACTAGTCAATACATATTCCCCCATGGTTAGCCTGATATTATGTCATTTTCCAGAGCAATTTATAGTTCCTCCATTTGCAACCATCACTTGACATTCTGGTGCTGGGTATAGCAAACAATTTAATACCTTGGCTACCTTACAATGAATAAAATTATGGGTTCTACCTGAATCAGTCAACACTATTACCTTTTTCTTCTTAATTTGTCCTTCTATCTTGAGAGTTTGAGGAGTGGTAATTCCTGCCAGTGCATTATACGATATGGTCGGATTCATTTCTTCCTCTTCTAGGGCTGGTTCCTGGTGTATATCCTATTCTTGTTCATTTTCTTCTTCCTCTTCACAATCTATGTAAAACAATTTCTTCTCAGCACACTTATGACCTTTAGTGTATTTGCTATCACAACTGTAGCAAAGCTCTTTTGCTCTTTTTTCTTCCAATTGTTGTGGTGTCAACCTTGTAGGTTGTGGAAATCTAGGCGTAGCAACACTTCCTTCTTTATAGAATTGAGTGGTAGGCTTCCTTGTCGCCATTATTTTACATTCAACTTTTCTTGCCAACGTGAATGCCTTCTCCAATGAATCCGGTTCCAAAACACGAACTTCATGTTGGATGTTATCCTTTAAAGTGCCTATGAAGAGATCGATCCTGTGTTCCTCTAGAATATCAGTTACCCTTATATTCAATTTTTGGAAGTCCTCAATGTGCTGCCCCACTAAACCCTTTTGTTTGAGATTTATCAATTTGCTAAAGAAGGTGTTGCTCTTTGTATCCTCATAATGTGCTATCATTTCATCTGTAAAAATTGACCAAGTGACAATTTTTTTACGGGAGCAAAGCCATCGATACCATACAAATGTATTTTGTTCTAAATGTAAAGTTGCAATGCGTACCTTTTGTGTGTTTTGCACATTATGGAGATCAAAATATTGCTCCATCTGTGGTATCCATGTTACAGGATCCTTTCCATCAAACTTCCTCATATCCATTTTTGGAATATGGTGGTTCTTCCCGCCAACATTAGAGTTTATGAAATCACGATTAACATTGATTTTTTTCTCATCATGAGGTTCTTCTACTATATTTTCACCATTAGGAAACATTTCTTGTATCAACTTTGTCAAACCTTCGATGTCCGTTTTTAGATCATTCTTCATGTTTTCCATGTTGTATTTCATGTCATCCATATTAGCTTCCATGCCAGATTTCATGCCATCCATCTTAGCTTCCACGCCATCCATCTTAGCTTTCACACCATCCATCTTAGCTTCCACGCCTTTCTTCAAAACATTTTTTGTTGCTCTTTGCGAGAGTAAAATTTGTTGCACTTGCTCTTGTAATTTTGATAGATCATGTTGCAATTCTTCATCTTCATGAGTCATAGTAGAGCCTTCTGAAGGCTTAATGGGTGTTGAAATATTTTTACGGGGCATCTTTTAGAACCCAATACTGATATCTATTCTACAATATGCCCCTGGAATCAATTCAAATTGATTCTTCAAACAAGACTTATGCAATTCGGAAAAAAAATACACACCTTTTTCTTGCTTTTGAGGAGCTCGATATTGAAATTGTATTATCTTTGTTATTTCAGCACTTCAATATTTTATTTTTGGTACCAACGTAGCACTCTAAATTATCTTTCGAATGCCACACGTCTGACCTGATTTGGATTCTCCAAGACAAATTTGTGTCCAATCTCCCACAATGACCTAATTATGGACTGGTTCAGTAGAGCGAACTTGTACGACTTTCCACGTGTCACTGTTTCATCCTTTGTCTCTGAAATTGATATCCAAGAAACTAAAGTCTGTGTACTTATGACCGCTTTTTACGGCACTCCAATCTGATGCCCAGAGAGAGAGTTATTGAACTTTTCCCACAATCACCACTTTGAGATGAAATTCAGGAGCTTGAAAAAGCACTACCTTCCACAGATCATATCTCCAAAAATATTTTGAACCAAGCTCTGAAATGTTTTGAAGAATTTCTTTAGGATTTCAACTTCGCACCATGAGAATTTCAGATTCTGACCCTTTGTATAAAAACTTTTATAGCGCAAATGCCACGATGACCTGTTTAGGAGCCTGAAAAAAGACCTAACTTCCACAGATCATATCTCCAAAAATTTTGTGAACCAAGCTCTGAAATTTTTAGACAATCTTCCTCAGGATTTCAGCTTCGTACCCTAACAATTTTCACTTCTGAAACTTCATAGAAAAAAAGTTATAGCGAAAATTCCACGATGACCTGTTTGGAGCAACGAAACCCTAGAATCCAAAGCTCTGATACCAAATGTTGTGTAACCAGCTCCAAAAATAGAATAAAAGAGATATCAATGCCTTAGAAATGAGCCACTTCGAGGGGGAAACCTCCAATACATTACATAAATGAACAATTCTTGTATGATACAATTTACAAAACCTCCTTTCTATATATAGGAGTCCATGGGACCATAATGTAATCCTAGTGGGCCACAATGTAATCCTAGCCGACCTAACAATAATAATTTAAGGGCACAATAATAGCAAAATGGGGGTTACAAGGGTACAATAATAACAATAAGGGGGTTACACTAACAACAATAAGGGACTATACTAGTAATATAGGGACCTAACATTTAGACATCAGAAGCAACCTAACCAGTATCTGTAGAGTATTACTTGTTATTCATAAGTTACTAACCTTTTGACTGTGTTTGCAGGAGCTTATTGAAATAACTCTCTATCTAGTACTTGCATCCCAGGCTCAAAACCACATGAGAAGCAATTGTCTTCTCATGTTAAGTTTAATAATTTCTTCTGGAACACTGGTACACTTTTTCTCTTGAAAAAAACATTGAAACACTGTAAATCCACCTAATATCAGTTTGACCTGTGGCATATGCACTGCTGAGACATCAAGGTTTGTTAGTGGCGCAAATTAAGAGTGTATCAAACTTTATTTGTAGAATAGGAAGGTTATCTATGACTAGTTTATATTAGACAGAGGTTATTTTGGCTCTAGGATAGTTTGCCAAGGGAGGATCGCCTAAAACACCACTACCTAACTTAGGGGAGACTTTTTGGACAGATTTGGAGTATTCTCTTTGGAGATGATGGAAAATTTTGTATGACTGAGACTAGATAGGACTTGACAATTAGGTTTTATCTCATCACGGGCTAATTGAAAAGTTAGGAGGGAAAAAATGTTTATGGGTGTTTTCTAGCTGACAAATTTGACATATTGGAGATCAGCTGCTAGAAAATTTGGCTTTAACAACTGGTCATCATCAACAGGTGAAAAATACTGATGACTAATAGTGGCTCCATTTGGGGAGGGCACCTCCTTTTCAGGAGGTGTCCAGAATTTCAGATCTCGGTTCTTTGAAGACCAGTGCCTTTATCCATTGGCGCAAATTTCTTTATTCCTTGATGCTTTTTCTGAAAATTGACAGCATGATTAGCATCAATGACATTTCTACTTACCCTACTATATTTCCTAACATTTTTTCTTCTTTTGGGTGCATTTGGACTAGCAACCCTTTGACATAATATTTTTGAAAAATGACACTATCTAGTTCTACACTTATATCCACCGGGAGTTCAGATTAAGTTGATGAACTCCTTTGTTTCTCTACCTATGCTGGATCAACTGTCAAGGTTAAGTTGCTTGACAGGATTTTATTCTCTAATCTAAAACATGAAATTGAAAAATGACCAAATCAGGATTAGACAGTTTGATTTGTCATGTACTTGTGGCATGAAAGACAAGCTACACACAAATATTATTTTGAATAAAATGAAATCTAGAAAAACAAGGCTAGGATACACAATTTGTTTTTCATCCCTGCTTTCCTCTTTGGATCTGTTTTGAGCATGTGGAACCAGTATCTTTTCCTAGTCTACTCTCATTGATAAGTCAAGCTTACATAATGTTGACTATCTTTTCCTCTCACTAACTTATCAACAAATAAATTTAAAACATGTTTAGTTATGATTAGGCTAGATAACTGAACAAGACATTTGAGCACTAGTAGCGGCATTTAGACTTGCGCGCTTTCCGAATGACTATTTTTTGAACATGGGGCTTTCTTTCTATTTTTCAAACCGCCCACTTTTTCTATTTTTCTTTTGTTTTTGAATTTTATGTTTTTGATTTAATTTTCAAACAATGGTATATACAATGATGGAAAATGTTTTAACTCATAAATCTTGGAAATGGTGAAACTTAAGCATCCTATCTTCATAAGGATCTCCTACCACTCTTGGTCCACTCAGCTCTTGAAAAGAAAAATTTGGAAAATTTTCTCTTTCAAGCATAACATAAGGATTCATGCACGAATCTTTGAACAACCCCGTATCTTCCCGTTGTACCTCTTTATACCTCTGATTTCCACTCCTTCTTTTGCTGTACATCTTTTTCAAATAATGCAGATATTCTTTGTCATTTTTGAATTATATGATGACATCATCAAGGTATGTCAGAATGCATAAATTCAGAACTGGAAACATGGCTTTTAGGAGCATGTTTTTGATATCCGGTGGTTTTGCAATTCTGGGTTTGAAAATGGAACTACTTCCAGCATACTTGAAAAATTCTTGGAGCTATCTTCTTTGCAAAGGAATTATTTGGCTATATCCTGAAACATTATTTTGTAAAGACACATGATTAAAAGCATTTATCATTGGTATATCATGGTATTGGGCATGAAAGATATAGTTGCTGTCACAAGGGTGTGTATTAGTATTTCTAAAATCAAAACAAATCCTATGACCAGCTGTTTTACCTTTGACTACTATTGTTTGGTCAAGATTTTTGTATTTTCTTTTGTCGAAGTTGTTTCTTGGAGTGATGGTAGTGGCACAGTGCTTCTCACTGTTTTCCCTATATGAAGTAGTATTTTGAACAAGATTGCAAATTATGGCAGTTCTAAGTCTTTGGTGGAATGGCAGAATGCTAGCTAGTTCGAACAACTCACGTATATTTGGACTGCAGTGATCATATCCTTTCATAAGAAGTTTTTTAGACATTTTTTCTAGATTTGGAGTTGTTATGGCTATAGTCAAGGTTTCATTTGAAGGAGTAGAGCTATGTGATGGAAAATCCTTAGGGTATGGTAAGAACATTAAGCTTCCATGCCCCTGAGTTCCAAAGAGGTTTGTGATATGCAAGTCTTCTAATGCCTCTGTTATGAAAAAGTTTCCTGATGTTACTGCTGATGTTTACCTAAGGTTTGAGAAATTTGCTTGATGGTACATAATGGTTCATGCTTGTTTCTCTATCCCTGTTTCAAAAGGAACAAACTCTCTTTCCTCAAGACATAGCTACTCATGGTCATGATAATTTTGAGCTTCTAGTTCATCATAGATAACTTGGGGAAGCTGATGAGGTGGGTCTAAGTTTGTTTCAAATCCTTATGACTATTCTTCAATGTCCTCATCAGTGTGTAAAATGAAAGAGTTCAGATCAAAATGCAAAGAGTACATCGGGATGTTATCTGGCCTTTCCTGACTACTGACCATATATTTCATGTGTGATTCCCGATAGAGTATTCTAGTTTGCTTAAACACGGGAATAGTGGCGTAGGACATATCAAGTTGAATATTTCCCTGAAGCTTAGCTCCCCAAGTTCTGGATAAAAGCATTCCGTACTTGGGGTGAATTTCTGCTACCACTATGTCCATAATTAGGTGTTTTGCAGGTATTTGGGCCAAAGTGAAACAAAGATCTTTGATCAAGCCTAGACATTTGACTCTAATTGAATCAAATGAATATAAGTCTTTATATGGTCTTGTGATTTCTAGGCCCAATCTTTCCATCACAACCTTCGGCATGAGATTATGCGAGGCCCCGGATTCTAGCATGGCATTGTGTAAGATTTGCTCATGGATATTCAAACTGATGTAAAAGGGAAGAGTGGTTCCTTCTTGGAATTTCCCTTCTATTTTTGGACCAAACAACACTTCAGGAGTGTCATCAGCTAGATTAAGGGTGTTTGAATCATTTCCTATATTTAGGACCTTTAACACTGGGGATTTATAAGAGCTTTGGGTGATAAGTTAAGTGAGAGGCATAGTAATCTTTATTTTGGCGATTTGTCCCTCAAAACTGAAGGGTGCTTGTAGTTTAGACAGGCTTTCTTTAGTTTTTTCAGCCATGACTTTCTCTATGTTCTGAGTTTGTTGACTTTGTTTCGAGATTTTGTTTGACACATCCATCTCGGGAATCTTTGTGGAGGTACTAGGAGCATCTGAGCCAAGACTTGTTTGAATAAATTTATCTTTGTTTTGGTAAGTTTTCTTGACCACGATTTTGTTGCTATCCACTGCTTTTTTAAGGATAGTATCAGGGGTTTTAGCAGTGTCTCAGCTACCTTTTTTGGGGTTTTCTCAATACTTCTATGGAGGAAGAAAGGGAGATTTAACAATTTGGCTCTTGTGAAATGCATGAGCAATCGAACATGGTAAGCATAGACTCGGGAGAATCTTCCCTCGCAAGTGAAGTATTTCATGATTATCTTCATGAGGGGGGCATAACTAGTCAAAAGATATGAGAAGAGAAAAATGGATGGACATGTGTCTCTATGCTCAGGCTTCAAAAAAGGTTTGTACTGTTTTCAGTCTAGGTGGCTTTGTTTAAACCACTTCTCTCCGACATAAGGGATTTTGGTGGCCTTGGAAATGGACCTAAGAGAGAACTTGAAATCCAATCCTGCCAGCTGAAAATGATTCCCTTGAAATCTCAAAGCAAAAAGATGTGTCAAAGGGGAATATATTTTCACCTCCTGCACCCTTTGACAAAAATCTAGACACCCAACCTCATGGAAGTTAAATAGGATTGATGGATGAGCATTTACCTCTTCAGTTGAAACAGGCTCAAACCTCCTGTGAAGGCCACTTCTACTGTCTTTCCTGGGAGGCATTTTGTTTTGAATACTCTTTGCTGACTGAAAAAAACAATTTTTCTCAAATGATCCTTGAAATGGCTTCTCAAGAACACCTCTATCCTCCTTATAAGTCATTGTTTGTCCTCTTTGATGCCAATCAACAAGTATTTTTCAAAAATAAAATCAACTTATCACTGTGCTTGGGCAAGGTATTGAAAAGAGGTGTTTTTGGTTTATTTGTGAAGAAATAACATTTGTTTTGCTAAAAACACCTTTCTCTTCAATCTATACCCTTTTTGCTATTCATTGTTTCCTTACAAATGTAGACAAAAACACCCTCAACTGATTTTGAAAAATCTTTCAACACACTCTGTTTTTTGGATTATGGAGGTTGTATAGATTAGGTTGTTTCATCACATAGAGAGGACCTTTTCAAAACGACAAGGCTTTCAAATTATGATCACTGTTTTTTGTCTTGTGAAAATAGCCTTGTCACCCCTTTAAGATTTCAAAAAAATAGCAATAAGCATGGAGAATACGTTAAAATAAGGCTTATGGCCTTGGTCAATTGCTTGAGCAGCTTTAGAGCTTGTTAGAAGGCAAAAGGAGTGAGCGGCACGTTCATAGGAAAAAATGTCGTGCAGTGGAGAGGTGACAGGTCGGCCTTCGGGCAGTTGTTGACCGGCACTACAGGCGCGCCGCACGGTCGTTACGGCCCTTTGTAATTTCTCTGCCAAACGCGCCGCACACTTTTCCAGGTGCAACACGCAGGCTTTAAGTCATAAAAAACTTTGAAATTTGCTTGAAGTCTCGTTTCTGTCCAGTGCGCAGCCAGGGGAGAACGTTGTATGCATTTGAATTTTCAAAATGAGACTTTGCCAAAAGTCTCTTCACCTTTATAGTCGAAAAATCCAACCACCTTTTGAAATTTCTTTGTGAGGGTTTTGGAGGCCTTTTGAAAAGGCTTTTGGTTTTAAACAAAACATGAAGCACTTCTTTTGTCACTTTATTATCTTTAAAACATCACAAAAGCCAATATTTGACCAGGACTCCTAAAAGTGTTGTGGATGATACTTTTGAAAATCTTCATATATATGGCCCTTTTCAAAGTAAGGAAACCATCTTGAAAGCCAAAATCTCTCTCAGTGTTTTCTCATCAAGGCAATACTCTTTTCACTGTTTGCCTATTTTTTATTTTTAAAAGAGCGTTGCTTAAGAGTCAAATCCAATCCTTTTGATGCATCCTCTGCCATATCCTGGGAGGAGATGATTTACAACTCTAAAATTACTTTGACAATCTGGACTCTATTGATTATGCCCATTGTGAAGTTGATCAAAACTGCAAGGCACCCTTTGAGATTTTATTTTGACTGTGGGTGAAGAAACTCATTTTTACTCCCCAGATTTTACCTATATCTATTTATCAAGGAAAAAAAGCCTTTGTCTGTGACAGTGGCATGTTTTATTTATTTGAATGTTGTCCCTAAACTTAAAACACATGCCATACCATTTTTTCCCACATACTGTCTCTGTGTTGTTTATTTGCAAAGTTCCCTTGAGAAGCAAGGTTTATGCTACCTTCTTGTCAATTTTTATGAGTTTTTGAAAAAGATCTTCATAGACAGGAAGAGCAAAGTTTCTTTGAATCATCAACACATCACTCCTTGGCCATCTGTTTAACAACATTTCTCCATTCATAATCATCCAATTAGTTTCACACTATATTTCAATTCTGTGTTTTAACAGTGAAACTCATGTAAGCACCTTTTAAAACACCACTGCTTTCCCTCTGTTTTTAACACCATTTTTCTATTCATAAGCCTTCACTTGTCTCCCACTGCACTTAAACTCTACTTTTCAATTAGTTAAACCATATAATCAATCTTTGAAACACACTGTTGTGTTAGTGGTTTTCATATATTGGAGAACAAGGTGTAAAACAAGTTTCTAAGGCTAATTACAGCATTGTTAGCCTTGTGCCCTTAAATGAAGCCATACCTCTGCTTATTAAATGAAGAAGGCATTTATCACATTTCTGAACCCTCGGTTTGTTAAATGAAGGAGGTTTTACAATAAGTGACCCAACCCTCTGCTCATGTTTGGAGGAGGTTTTCTCAGTGATTCCATTCCATCTGCTTTCAAACAGTGTCATCTTTCCTTTCACTGCCTATTCATAGTTAAGCAAATCAAAGTGACAAATTGACAATATGCCATGAAGGGAATTTCTTTAAGACATGTAATCCTACTGTTAAAATACCTTTATGCATCTTTAGACATCAGAAGCAACCTGACCAGTATCTGCAGAGTATTACTTGTTATTCATAAGTTACTAACCTTTTGATTGTGTTTGCAGGAGCTTATTGAAATAACTCTCTGTCCAGTACTTGCATCCCAGGCTCAAAACCACATGAGAAGTAGTTGTCTTCTCATGTTAAGTTTAATAATGTCTTTTGGAACACTAGTACACTTCTTCTCTGGAAAAATACATTGAAACACTATAAATCCACCTAATATTAGTTTGACCTTTGGCATATGCACTGCTGAGACATCAAGCTTTGTCAGTGGCACGACTTAAGAGTGTATCAAACTTTATTTTCAGAATAGGAAGGTTATCTATGACTGGTTGATATTAGAAAGAGGTTCTTTTGGCTCTAGGATAGTTTTCCAAGGGAGGATTACCTAAAACACCACTACCTAACTTAGGGGAGACTTTTTGGACAGATTTGGAGTATTCTCTTTGGAGCTGATGGACAAGTTTGTATGACTGAGACTAGATAGGACTTGACAATTAGGTTTTATCTCATCACAGGGCTGATTGAAAAGGTAGGAGGGCAAAAATGTTTATGGGTGTTTTCTAGCTGAAAAATTTGACATATTGGAGATCAGCTGCTAGAAAACTTGGCTTTAACAACTAGTCATCATCAACAGGTGAAAAATATTGATAACTAACAGACCAATTACTTCAAACTAGAATGATCAGTGAACAGATTAAAGTGACCTCCTAATAGATAGTGGCAGAACTTCTACATTGCGTACACCATCACTAGCGCTTCCATTTCTGTGGTTGTGTAATTCTTCTCTGCGCTTGAAAGCTTTCGACTTGCATAAGTGTTGGTTTGAGGGGTCTTGACCCAGGTTCAGATTTGAGGTTAACGAACAAACCCCTGTACTACTGGCCCTTTCGGAAATGACCTGCTTGCACAAGTCAAGGTCTCACCTGAAGTATTATGGGAGGGTGCTGAAACCAGGTTCCTACACCCTTAGACAGAGAGAAATTTTAATGAAGTGGGTGACATTATATCTAGAATAATTCTATGCAGAGAAAGCCCTAACCATATACCCTTAACAATATGTGTAACAAAATGACTTGCATGCAGCCTGTAAATCATAAGATAATTCCTTAACAGGAGAAATATAACTCAGATCTATGCATCCATTGTTCTTCTAATCATATATTACAGGTACGCACTTAATATATTAAAAACAGTTAATATCATAGAGATAATATATAAATAACAAGGAATTAGCATGCAACGCAACCCATAACACAACACAGAGGCATTCCAATATCAATAAAACATCTTCTCATTCATTAATACTTCAGATTCTCCTTACAGACTCTTCTACATACCCGCGGACACAGCCAATGGGGTCCGCACATAGCAGGAATGAGGGTCTCCGTGCACATAGCTAGCAGGAGCCCTCACCCAGACAAGTTCATACAAAATTCCTTAGAACAGATCTATCATTAACAAGCTTACCAAGATTTCCAAAAAACTACACTCTTCGACTCATCCTAGACTCTTATTTATACTTTCATTTTGCGCTATAATAGGGTCCGCAAACCATGGTTTGTGACCCCTAGATCTACCCTTTTTGCCCATTACAATGCATGAGGGACTTTGACCCACCCCAAAGTCCCTTAATGTGTGTTGTGCACGAATAAACTACTCAAAATATTACAAAATTGTATCCAAAATTGCGTTCAGGGGAACCCGCTCCAACAGGCCCCCAACACAATTTTGTGACTCATCGCGAGTCACAGTCGCAGTGGTGTCTTTATCTTGTTCTGGAGCTGTTCGAGGGCAACGAAAAATGGTGGCAAGACACCCTCAGTCTGCGCAACTGAGTTTTGCGTGATCTCGACCAACTTTTGTGAAGTCAGTCCATTAGTAGCTGCAGTGACATTGTCCAATGTCTGATTCAACTGTTTGACCACTGCATCCAGGTCCTGCGATATTTTCATCGCTTCATCCGCCCATGGATTCAAATGATCACTGAGAACTTGCTTCTTATGGCAAAGCCCCTCATTCTCGTCCCTTAGAGCATGAATTGTATGAAGGTGTGCTAGGCGCTGGACTACAACATGGGTTGGCATGGTGAATTCCAGCTGCTCAAATTCATGTTCTTTTTGGTGCAGCTCCTGAGTGAATTGCTGGAGAAGGGGGTCTCGTTGCACTGTTGACCACAACTCTATAGTAGTGTCCAACAATTCAAAGCCCTTGGATATTTTTGTGGAAATACTTATGGTCACTTCCTTAACCAGCGCAGCTCGCTGGGCTCGCACCTCCGGAGGAGTCTCTGGCTACAGCTTGGCCTGCAGCGCAACAATCTATTTATTGAACTCTGCTTTAATAGTCTACACTTCAGACCTGGAAGAATTCAATGTAGCAACAAAGCTCTTGACTTTTTCCTGGGGGGCAACAGAGTCGGGAATGACTTCATGCACTTCTCCACATAACCGGTCAATTAGATGCTCTAGCTCTGCTCGTTGCACGATTTTCACGTGCTATACTACCTGTGCTTGGGAGGATTCAGTAGCCTTGGTTTCCATTGTCTTCTGTCACTCGCTCAGCTGTTGTTGCACACATGCTTTTTTGATTTGTAGCTCAACAAAGATGAGAAATTGGAGAGCGTTTAGCTTCCCACTCGTTATCCTTACAAGGTTGAGGCCGACCTCTGTGCATGCTCGGACTTGTGTGCACAAATTCGGTGGCTCTGTGGTCAAGTCTGTGCCCAAGAAGGGGAAAATCATACTTTCTATTATTTTGATCATGGCGCTGGCTAGTAGGCTCACTTGAATCAGCCTCACCTGGTTCACGCTCACTTGTAGTGAAACTGCCTTGAGCTGTAGTACTTGTAATCTGGACTGCAAGGCCTCCACTATAGCCTTATGTTGCTCCTCCAGGGCAGTCCCTCTATCTTCCGACGCGGTGGTGACTGCGTCTGCGATCTTCTCCTGGTCTTCTTTAGTTAAGGTGACTTTCGAATCTCCTCCAGACTTGTCTCCCTTACACTTCTTACGCTGAAATTTGGCAGACTCTCCAATGCACTTTGTACATCGTGGGGGATCTGCACCCTCCCCACCAGTTCCCTCAGTCTCGGTGCCATGCTTTGGCTCTTGCTCAATCCTCTTGGTGGTGTCTTTGGTGGTCTCTAGCCTGCTGGAGCGTAGCTCGGCGTCCTTCGTCATCTTTGGTGGAGCAGTTTCTTTTGGAGCTGCATCATTTATAGAGGTGCCCGCCATCACTAGATTATTAGTCTTGAGCCCAAGCTTCCACGCATGTGTCTAGGTGGCGATAACGTGGTCCACCTCTGCCTCCGTGACCATATAAGGGAGATTGTACCATGTAGGATCCTTGCGTGCCCTTATTTTCACATTGTGCGTGGTGACATGAAAGTCGGAAATGCACTTGTATTTCTCATATACTATAGGTGATAGTGGAGATCTCGAGTGTATAGCTACCGCCAGCACGCCTTCAAAAAACACCCAAAAGAGCTTATTCTCCTTAATGCGCTGTGGGTCCTTGGAATCCCAGATATTTGAGTAGCGCACGCCTTCACATATGCCTGGCTCAAGTTCAGGGAGAACTGCATCCTTAGGCGTCTCCCACGTGACTAAGGAAATCAAAAATAATAGCCATGAATAGTAGAAGGGCTTGCCCATGTCCTGCACTTCACGCACATTGGCAAGGAACTCCTCACACAAGTATTAGGACCAGTTATAGGTGACCCCCCTGTCACATTGGTGTGCCAGCTAGATGATGTGTGCAAGGACATCTGATGGTTGAAATTTCCACATCAGCTTACATCTAAGCAACAGAGTGCCCATGCGCACTCCAGGGTCAACGATGCTACTGACCAAGAAGCCTCCTTTGTCATGCTCCACCTTATATTTTTCCTTGAAAGTCGTGGTGACCTTCAGCTCATTAATCTTTTTTATCACTCCTTTTCATGGGATGGGGCCCCTTCATGGGCAGGCCTGTGATCCTGTGGATCAGCCCAACGTCAATAGGAATACGGCCTTGAATCCAGAGACAACCATCATGGATCAAGGCAAGCATCTGATTTACGACCATAGTAGTGATAGGGTACTTCTCGAAATAGGGAATGTGCAGCATGTTCATGGGCCCTGATACGTGTAATCCACGCGCCCAAGGCATCAGATCGACCTTTGGCGCATCGTCGTACATTACCCACTCCAAATAGGGCTCAAGATCTAGATCTGGAAAGGTGTCCTCATCAGCCAGAGCATGGTCATCCAATTTTGTGAGGTGTATGTTGCCATACATTTCTCTAATGAGAGGGGCCTCCTTTAGTACTAGGGGCATATGGAGGTATTCCCAGATGAAATATACGTATTTAGGAATGTGCATCATTAGCTTGTGCAACTTAACATGAGGCGGTAGCCAAGATATCGGGGCTACCAACAGGGCCTCCTCGTGAGAATTCATGGGGCGCTTTGATGGATCGCGCATAGGGGAGCGCGCCTGGGCACCTGCCTGGGCGAGTGCACAATTATGGGGGAGGTATGCAGCTTAGCTAAAGCCCACTTCATGGCCTTTTCCTTTCCCTTTTCTTTGCCTTCTTCTGGTCCTTTTCCCTTTCCATTTACTTTTCCCTTGGCCGGCGTGGACACGACCTCTTCCACTTCAAGGGTGACTTCAAAGACTTCTTTGGAACCTGGGTTAGTGGAGGTAGTAACTGGCGATGACTCAGTGGGGTCAGTGGCTATCACCCTTGCGCAAAACACAAACTCAAGATTACTACTGTTGGAAGGAGTACCTCGCCGAGAAATACAGATTGTCCAAATACAATGAACACAAAAATTACAGCAAAGCCCAAAGCATGAAATATTCATAGAGAAAGGGAACCGATTATGGCTTGCACCCTTTCTTTTATAAGCTACCATGGGTAAAAATGGTCATCTTTCCATTAAATGTGACTTACCATCGAGGAAACGGTCAAAAATCTTCCAAGATCACTGCATTAATTGCCAAACACCTGCTCCATGCAATGGTAAAAAAAAAATTTCACCCAATTTTACTGTTCCAATGGCTAGTTTTCCTAGCTGCGCACTACCCCCGTGCCTCAGTCACACCTGTATGTGCCTACCCCTCGTAGTGTGTGAAGATCCTCCAATGCAGATACTCCAGCCATATAGTCATTTGGTAGGCACCGTATGGTCCCTATAGGGTTTTAGGCGACTTCCATTAACATACACGGGAAGGTCGTCGCCGCACAGCATGGCCAAGCACACCGCACCTCCATCAGTAATTTATTTTACTATATATGGTCCCAACCAGTGCTTCTGGAACTTCCCTGGGTGGTGCACAAATTAGCTATCATAGAGAAAAACCAATTCTTCTTCCTTAAATACCTTCTATTGGATGTGTCGATTGTGCTATGCTTTTTTGCATGCCTTATGTGCTTGTTGATGAAAATTAGTGATAAAACGATCTTTTTCCAAGGCAACCAACTGGGCCAAGCATTCCTCCATGACGTCAGGTTCTGCCATATTTGTGAAAGCCGCAATGCGCAGGCTGGGGACAATATATTCCATGGGCATTAAGGCCTCCTGTCCATAGACCATCCTAAACGAAGTTTTCCCAGTCAACTTCTTGCATGTCGTCTTGTAGGCCCATAGCTCCGAGGAGATGTGCATGTCCCAATTATTCTGATTGGAATTAGAGATCTTGGTAAGTGCATTCTCCAAAATTTTATTGAAAGCCTCTACTGCACCATTAGCTTGTGGGTGATACGGGGTGCTTTTTGAGTGATGGATTTGAAATTATTTCGTCAAAGCTTCAATAGTTTCATTAATGAAATGTGTACCTCTGTCGCTCATCAATATCTTGGGACAACCAAACCTGGTTAGAATATGCTCAAAGATGAATTGCGCAGTGGTATCTGCGGTACAATCCTTAATAGCCTTCGCCTCCACCCATCTAGTCACATAATCAGTGGCAATAATTATATAACGTGCACTAGTCTTCTTTCCCATAGGATTGATTAGTACTACAAAGTCTATAGCCCATTTATCAAACACCTGCAAGGCCATCTGTGGTTGCAAGGGAATTTCACCTCTGCGCGAGGGCTTCCCGATTCGCTGACATGCATCACAGGCTTAGAAATACTCATGTGCATCATTATGCAATGTGGGCCACCATAATCTAGCACGTAGCACATTATGTGCAGTGGCTTTACCTGTGTAGTGGCCTCCTGCGACCCCGTCATGCGCTTCCGCCAAGATCGCTTGTCTCTCATGTTCTAATACATATCTCCGTGATGCCTCATCAACTCCCAACTTATACAATTGTCCTGCAATCAAGGTGAAGTTAGTTGCGCAGGCCACCAAATATTTCTTCCGTTGTACTGAATATTCTGTAGGTGTTTTTCGAGTTGTCAAGAAGTGAATAATGTCCTCAAAGTGCTCATTGACCACCTTGATAGCGAAAAGATGCACATCAGGTAATCCTTCTTCCACATTAGTTATCTCTTCTCCAGTCTCAATTCAAGACAAGTGATCATGTCTCGTATGTAGTCTCCCAGGCTTCATAATAATCTTAAAGTCATATTCTTGTAACAATAGCAACCATCTACAAATATTCCCCCCCAACACAAGCTTGTTGACCAGGTATTTTAATGTTGAGTGGTAAGTGAAAATTTTAATGTGGCCTCCCAATAGATAGTGTCTGTATTTTTTTAGGGCATACACCATTGCAAATCTTTCTTGTTCAGTAGTAGAGTAGTTGCGCTCTGCGCTAGAGAGTTTCCTGCTAGCAAAATCAATCGTATGATCACTGTCTCCTTCTCCTGGTTGCACTAAGATAGCCCCCAGAGCTATTCTTGATGCATCCACATGCATGTGAAAGACCTTAGCCCAATATGGAAATATTAGAATAAGTGCAGTGACCATATTTTCCTTTAACAACTCAAAACTTTTCTGACATTATTCATCCCAAAACAATGACACAACCTTTTTCAACAACTTTTCCATTGGCGCAGTGATCAAGGCGTACCCTTGAATAAACTTTTTGTAGTAACTCCT
This sequence comes from Pinus albicaulis, assembly GCA_034641835.2. Taxonomy (NCBI): domain Eukaryota; kingdom Viridiplantae; phylum Streptophyta; class Pinopsida; order Pinales; family Pinaceae; genus Pinus; species Pinus albicaulis. The sequence continues at coordinate 332,354,941 of CM076582.1, forward strand.
ATGTCCTAAGATGGAGCGCAACTATTTCTCAATTGTCAGGACTACTAAATTGAAGATAACCGCAATCTTGGCTGGGTCAACCATCAATCCCTGCTAACATACGGTGTGTCCCAACAAAATTCCAAAAGGTACACAGAAGATACAGTTCTTCAAATTCAATGAAATCTAGGGTTTTCTGCAGGTATCCAACATCATGCGTGGGTTTGAAACATTCTTCTTTACCAGTACGAATACTGTCCAATCATTGAAATAGACCTCCAAAAACTTATGCATAATTTTTTTAAATACTACTACCACTGCACGGGAGAAAATGGCAGGGGCATTCTTCAATCCGAATGGCATGACGGTGTATTGCAAGAAGCCCCATTCGGTTGCAAAGGTTTCTTTGCTACGGTTTTTAGGTTCAATTTTGATCTCATGGTACCCCGAAAAGCGATCAGTGAAAAATTACGCTTCTTGCACTCCCACATTATCCAAGATTCCATCAAAGAATGGCATAGGGAAGGGATCATGTACGCAGGCATAATTCAGCTTGCGCAGGACTACGCAGATCCTTATCTCTCCTTTGGTTTTCTTTTCTTGGACTACCATTGGGCTCACCCAATCATAATGTTCCACAGGTTCGATGATACCTAGGCCACCATCTTATCTAACTCATCCTTGACTTTCTGCTTATGGGTTCATTCGGTAGGGTTGTTGCTTGATAGGACATGCATTTGGTTTCAAGGTGATCTTCATAACACCTAGATCTCCTAAAATTCCCTTGAGCTCAAATAACTTCATGGGAAATAGATCCTGATATTCAGTCAGTAGCTCTGCAATATTTCTAACAGTATCATCGTCCCAGTAATCCCCAATTTTTGCCAACTTGGGCTGCTCCTCCATACCAATGTTGAATTCTTTCAGCTTCAATAGTTTGGTAACGTCCACTTTCCGCAATGATGGTCCTGTGACTGCACATTATCCTTCAAACTCTGGGATTTTAATATTCCTGGGATCTTCGTCACTGTCCTCTACTAACAAATTCTGCAGTTGACAATATCTTTCATCTACGCATCCCACACTGGCACAACACATTCCATCTAAGGCAAGGACTCATTAAATACTAGAGCATCTATATCCTGCAAGGCTTCAGCCAATTTCTTCATTCCTCCAAGTAAGTCAAACATCACCATGAAATCCTCTATCATCTTATCCCAGTGGCGAGTGCGTTGGTGAAGCTACACATCTAAGTACCAAGTGGTGGGTACCGGCCCTAATGAATGAATAAAAATATGGACCCACTCATTCCAAGTCCTTTCATTCTATACCTTTATCCATACAACTAAGTGCTTGCACGGATCCCCATGGCCAGAAAAGAGCTCCATAGGTGGGTTGACTGGAGATTCAAAGCGCAGGATCATCATTCTTCGAAATTCCCCCAGTATTGGAAGGGCCCCTTGTGTGTTTCCCACCATCGCACAGGGGTTGCATGCATAGCCAAGTCAAGTGGCCAAAATCCCCGTCCCTTAAGGACATATTTTTTTAATGCTTTAAGAAATTCCTTAACACTACCAGAACCATAAAAGTAAGGCAGTTCTCTTACCTTTGAAGAGATGCAGTGGAAGCTCTTTGTGATCTTGAGGTAGCGCAACGCAGATACGTCATGCAACCGGTACTACCAATTTTCCATTTCGCCATCTGAATCTGAGAAACACGAGCTATATTTTTTCCAATTTAACCTGCCATCAGTTGTGGGGTTGATCCAATCATCATCCCACACAGTTAGTTTGTAAATATGGTCAACATCCTCTTCATCACGCAACGGCTCTGTATATCGTTCACCTTCTGCTGGATTTGGAGGGACTATGACCCGTGTACCATTGTTCTCAAAGACCATGCTTCTTCATTTTAGGCTGATAATACCTCCCATGTCAATAGCCCAATCCAACCCTAATAGCGCAGAGTAAGGGTCCTCATCATCCATAATCTAGATTACTTCAAAATCTCCATGTAATTTACTCCCACAATATCTACCACAACCTTAGGCAGCCTTCCTAGTGGAATGATCTTTTGCTGGTTAGTCATACATCATTGAATGGTCTACCATTCCAATTTAGGTTCTCCCATTCTTTGCCAGGTTTGTTTTGGTAGGACATTGGCATCAAATCCCAGATCCAAGATAACTTGATCCATTTCGTATTCTCCAATCTGCACATTCATACACATCTCTTGGCCTATCCCCTTCTTGTTCTTATAGATTTTGTTCACATCCTTAATCTCCCTCCGAGGGGGTTCCTTTTCTACGCAACTATCTATCAATGCTTGGAGATTCTTTACCACCTACTGGTTATGCAGTAGCTTCATAATGGCTTGAAGGAATGGCTTGACTACTTCACTGGCTTTTGGATCCATGGCATCTTTTGATGTTGATGCTCTCGTTGTAGAAAAATCTCTTCTAGCCTCTACAAAAATTTCCTTCTCTTTGTTAAGGTGCAGGCCTTCTTTCTTGTCAGATGCCTTTCTGATCCATGATTCTACAGCAGCGTGCTCCGCAAGTCCTCTATTTGCTACACCACTGCGCATTATTGCGTTTAAACTAGGGCCATCATTGTGTGTCTTATCTTTCACCATTTGGATGTTCTGCGTAGGTGTCTGTTGCTTCTCCTGCATCTTAGCTATCGGGATGGGACACTCCTCAATTACCTGATCAAGTTTCCTACAATACCTGTAGGACTTCCGCGCAGGGTTAGGGCAATCGCGTGTGTAATGTTCAGGATCTCCACAGTTATAGTAAATCAACTGCCCTCTTCCTCTCCCTATGCCTCCACCTCTCCCCCCTCCCCTTCCTCTTACTGGGGATCCTCCACATCTAGAGGGAGATGCTGGCGAAGAGGTTTTCGCCTGTACCCTGTATAGGTTTGTGTTGTCCATCATCAATTCATACGTCCGACAGTGGTGCTCATTAGGACCAACTGAAGAACAAAATCCACAATATTGCTGTATTATGGCACATAGGCTACCAGCCGAGGGCAGTGGTCGGTATCATGCTGGCCAGCTACCTAGAAATAAGCACACCATACGGCGGGGTTGCTAGGCCCCGCACCCCCTAGGGCACAACGTATTTGGTCCTCCAGCCTATAGGTAATCCGTAAACACAATGCACTGATCTTTAGTGTGGCCTGCTCCCTTGCAACAAATGCACCAGACGTCTATGCCAACCTCCTTACCCTTGTCTCTTCGTAGGTTATGTATTTCTAAGTGCATAGCCTCCAATTGACTTTTGATTTATAGAGTACCAAGGGGAATATCTTCTTTAGGTGCAACCTCCATCTTCATAGTGATCGTCAGGGCCTCAGCATAAGTAGAAATATTCTACTATCCCAGAGGACCGCGTATTTGGGTAACAACATGGTGATGAACCATTTCTTGTGCTAATCATCATCGTAAACGTATCCTCCATCACTGATAGTTTTCTTCAACCATTGATCAACTTCCCAGACTGATTCTTTTGCTCCTTTCTTGAAGTCGTTAAGTTCTACCACTAATTGTGCGAAGGACTTCGGCTTTTTGAACTGCAGTTTTAGTTCCTTCTTGATATCATCGATAGTAGGAGCACCATTTTATTTCAGATATCCCATAAACTAGTCTAACGCGCGGCCTTCAAAAACCATGGCCAACTGTGCTCTCTTTACAACATCATTATTAACATTTTGTGTAGTCCATACTGCATCAACTATGAACCAGAATCGTTCCATATCCTCATCCCCGCACCCTTAAATATGGGTAGCTTCATGTGCGTAGCCATATCATCTGCAGGTGGAGGTGGCAGCGAAGTAGGAGAGGTCTGAGTCCTACGCGATTTTGAGTATGGTGTGGCAGGAGGGCTACCTGTAGCTTGCATAGCCTCAGTTTCTTGTAGGTATGGTGACTCCCTCAGAGGGTTGTATGCAGCTCTTTTCCCACTCTGATTGATCTGATAATATTTCCCAATGTGTGTGGTGCTTTCAACCTGTTAGTAACTCATCCACTCAGTGTGGCTGCACATAACACCTTTTTTGCTCAATAGCATCTTAATCAACAAGGGAAATGTTCATAAGATGTTACCTTTCAACCCTTTGAAAAATATTCTCTTAGCTTCAAAATATGACACAAAATGATCTATCGCAAACTCTGCCACAAATCCACCCAAGATACTATCAACCCAGTGATCTACAGTTCGGGTGATTTTGTTATCATTCTTTTCCAATTTCCATATAAATTCAGGGGTCCATTGCATAACCCTATCGTCCTTCCAACAGGTCTGAAACTCCGTTAATGTAATATCCCAAAAGGGAGAATGTAGTACTACAAAAACACAATACAAGAACTGCATAAAAGTAAATAATTATTCTAAAAACACCATCAAAATTTACATAATAATTGAGCCATTTTATTATATAGGAGGTGGATAAATAGTACAATAGTTCTCGAAATATGAGAAACTAAAGCCAAAGAGATGGCCTAGAATGACCCAGGAATGATCCCACAAGAGGGACTGCGTAACTGCTAGACTGCTGGAAGGAATACTACGTTGTCCTTGCTTTAACTATTGGGACTACAACTGCTGAAAAAATGTAAAATGTAGATATATGCAGTTCTAGAGCTTTGATGATGTTTAAAATATAGATCTAGGCTCTGTGATGGATACCCAAGATAACCCAGAAAGGGATTTCCAAATCTAGCAATATAGGAAAATCACCCTCTTAGGGTTTGCACACATCCACTGTTGGGTATGCAGATCTACTGCATGAACTGAAGAATAGATGGCTGAAAGGTTATACAATCATCTCAATGAAATAATGGTTGATCCCTTCACTATATCCTTGAGATAAAATCTCAAGATATAGCTCCTCCAATCTCCTCCACTGAATGTTTCTCTTGAATACTCAACAACTGAAGAAAATTGCCCTGTCAGAGAGGGAGGCTCAATATCCTGTTGCTAGATGTTGCAATAAATCTCAAAAATGATGGAAACAATATGCCCAAGGTGAAGGAATGGTCCCTCACAAGATTTCCAACTAAAATAGTGGAAACTTCCCTCCTCCAAAAGATCTACAAGACTGGACTACACAATCCTTGAGGGGACTGTTGCTGCATGGAGGTAAAATATGATGGTCTAAATGCTAGATATGAATCTACTACTCCTAAAAGGCTTAACATGAAGCACAAGGTGAAAGGATGAATCCTCCACTGATTTCCTAGCTGAAATGCTAGAAATAACCACCACCTCTCAAACCCTTGAGCAGGAATTGTGTTATTCCTTAAGATTGAAGTACATATGAGTGTGGCTGAATATGGAACCAATGCCTAATGATGAATGGATCTCAATAGAAACCTTCCCAGAGTAGGCACTCGAAGTCTCCCGTGGGTAAGGGTGGGATTTCCACTCAGAAACACCCATGTGCTAAACAACACTGCAGAATTAGCTAAATAGCATAAGCATGCATAGAAATGTCAACCAAAAAATCTAGATCTAAATATATTAGAAATAATAATCTAAAGCCTACCTTCCAATGTGCCTTCATCTTCATTATATAGATTGTGAGCCTTCCATAGCCCTGGACCACCTCATAACAGCGTTGGACATGTGGCCACTAGCCTCCATGAAGATTGTGTTGTCTCTCCATGATCTCCATCATGTTTGCATTTAATTCCCACTCTCTCCATCATGTGTGCACTAGATGCACCACTCCCTCCACTATCTCATCATAAGTGCTTTATGATCTTACTTTGAATGCACTATGATCTTAGTTGACCTCCTCCAAGATTCTCATTATTTTAAATTTAAGATTCATGATCTCCACTCTTCCTTCATTTAAGAAGCTGCTCCACTACTCCATAATGTCGATCTAGATCTAAAATATCCACATACACATGTCAAAAGTGGATTTTATTCATCTATGGGGTTTGTGGATCCCTCCACCCTCTTATTTACTTAATTAATTAAGAAAATTAAGAACTCTAATATTCCAATTATCTTGTGGAAAATTAGGAATATTACAGTCCTCCCCGCCAAAATGTTGCTTGTCCTCAAGCAACTGCAAAATTGGATGCTACAGAAAACATCCTCCATCCAAATGGAATCCTCATATGGAAGGCCTTCCCATATGTCACAATGTGTCATACATGTCTAGCTCCAAAGTTGCCTCTCTAGAATGTCTAGAATGGCCTCCAACTAAAAAGTTAGATACCCTTACTCATCAATGAATCTCCAAGTGGTAACCATATGATGTCCAAATATCTCCTCTATACATGAGATACATGAAATGAAGTGGTTTCTTACCAAAGTGGAAAGTCCCAACTCATGAACTATCTCTCCAACCCATGTTAAATAGAGTAGATTTCATATATCAATGCTCTCATCATTAGCCCTGTTGGCCATGTAGAATCCAAACATAAAATCAACATAGTGAAGAACAAGAAGTAGAGATATATGAGTAAACATGAACAATTTCAAACCATGTTCTCCTAATAAAAACCACTGCAGCAAATCCTTTTGCTACCATTGTATATCATCATGAAAACAACTAAGAGAGCCATACTCTATCAAAAGAAGCCACCGCAGAAATGCTTCTTGCTACCATGCCAAATCAACATCAATATATATATGAGCGCCATACTCTCTCAATAGAAGCCACTATAGCAATGCCTCTTGTGGCCACACCACATCATCATTATACCAAGTACAATGACCATAATCCCCCAACAGAAGCCAACGATATAAGGCCTCATGTTGCCATCCTCCATCAATGTCATGCAATGTATGGGAAGAAATCATCCCACACTCTCCCAATAGTAACCAAAGCAAAAAATATTCTTGCTTCTTCCTTACATCATCATGATGCAAGTCATGGAGCAACAACATACTAATGGAAATGTGGAATGTCTCATCAGAAAAATACAAATAATCTCCCTTATGCCACATCATGTGAGAGTTATGTAATGTCCCAAACCCAAGTACATACACGAACATAATATATATCCCAAATAGAAGTACATGAAAAGACATGAGACATATCCCAAAAAAATCAAATACATGGACATAAGATACATCATGAGGTGTACAAAATCTCTCATCAACAACTAGTGTAGCCATGCCTCCTGTCGCTGCATGTCATCAGTGATATGCATGGATCCTGGAAATGTGAGATGTTGGGTAGTATCCATAATCACCCAAAAGTAACCAATGCAACCATGCTTCTTGTTGTTCGATATCATAGATCTGCAGGAAGGTGGGAAACCTCATGCTCCTCATTCGGATCCATTCATCCCAATGTGGATGATGAATCATGCCAAGATCAATCTTGGTATCCTCCCAATGTAGAATACCAACATCCTCCATCTGAATATCTTTTCACTCCATGAAATGTTGAAGTGCACCTCCATTGAGGTCTCTCCATGAGATCCTCTCATCAAAGGCCCATTGGAACCCATAAGGCTCCATACATTCTATAGGTAGAGATCCCTCTTTGAGTTGTGATATGCTCATCAATGAAACTTCATCTTGAAAATGGAAAGTGCTCTCCATTACAAGATGTCCACCATCTATCATCTATCCCTCCAGTGCTTCATGAGTGAAGCTACCTTTATAATGCTCCAAGAATAATGGGGCCCTATCATCATCATTGCTGCTAAGTGAGAGTGTTGTATATTTGGATGTGATACATGTGTTGTCTCATGGCCACATACAATGCTAAACTCATAGTTTGGCATTGTAATGAATATGACTGTGCTCCTCCCATCTTCTACAACTCCACACTTCAACACAAAGTTTTGGGTGTATCTCAACCATGACAAATTGGGATAGCAATACATCTTATCCTTGATCAAATCAAGGGTCCTCTGTGCAGTGATAATTTTCTGCTCCAAATCAGCAAGGTGCTCTAATCTTGGGTTATGCACTTGCCCTGATGTCATGGTCTCACAAATCTAAATATGGGTACTGAAATAATATGAGATGAAAGTATGTTCAAACCTTGGATAAGATGAATCTCTGGAACATCTTGCACATCTACAAGAGTTCCTCCAACCGGTGCAATAGTCTCTCCACTTGCTGGTAATGATGATGGCTACTTCTCTTCAATTGTACCAGTGCTAGTATCTGTATCCTCCTCATCATGCATCACATGAATCATGCATGGGGCTCCAAATAACTCAAGACCATCTTGCAAAGATGCAAGAGATCCTCCTCCTAATGTAAGTACATCTGCAACTGATGGTAGTGGTAGACTCGCTCCTCCTCCTGAGTGATAATGAGGGCATCTTCCTTGGGCTATTAATGTACTATCTCCTCAATGATGGGGGATGTCTCTATGTGAGATGTATCCTGTTTCTTTCTACCATACCTGTTCTTCAGTCTTTGAATGAAATCTGCATAAGTAGACACTCTCATGTGGGACAAGTTACTGAACCACCAATCTCTTGCTTCACCTTCTAGGTGAAGTGTTGTAAACTCCAAAACCTCTCTTTCTGCTATATAATATTTCAGAAAGAATTTATCTAACTCTTCCCTCCAAACCCTAAATTTTCTTGTGGAAGATTCATCAAATGTAGGTAAGAAGAATCTATGCCTCTTTCTTATATTGTTGCTTCGATATCTTCTCTCTTCTTTAAGTTGCAAGAACTGTTGGAGAGTTAGATTCTCCTTGAGAGATCTAGGCTATGCTTTGTACTCGGACATATATTTACTTAGGGTCTCATGCTCCAAGTCTCCTTCATATTCATACCAGTCCTCTCTTTTATCAAAGAAATTGGATCTAGTAGAATCATGTGAAGCTCTTTGCTTCTCCAGTTGCTTCTCATGCTCATAGGAAGTGCTTGGACCTTCCTCTTCTTGAAATATTCTTGGATCCTTCCTTTTCCTTTCTCTCTTCATTTGATTGACCTCCTTGGAGAGATATTGTAGGGATCTAAATAGAAGAGTGGAAAAACTGCAATCCTCCTTCATGGTAGATATCTACTATCTACTTCTTATTTTGACGCAAAAGATGAAGTGTCCACAAGATGAGCCAAATATCATGCTCTGATCCCATTGTAATATCCCGAAAGGGATAATGCAGTAATACTAAAACACAATATAAGAATTGCAACAAAGTAAAAAATTAATCTAAAAACACCATAAAAATGTATAGAATAGCTGGGTCATTTTATTATATAGGATGTGGATAAACAATACAACAGTGCTCAAAATATGAGACACTTAAGCCAAAGAGATGGCCTAGAATGACCCAGGAATGATCCCACAAGAGGGACTGCTGGACTGTTGGACTGCTGGAAGGAATATTGTGTTGTCCCTGTTGCAACTGCTGGGACCGCAACTGCCGGAAAAATGTAAAATGTAGATCTATGAAGTTTTGGAGCTCCAGTGATGCTGAAAATATAGACCCAAGCTCTATGATAAATACCCAAGATAACCCATAAAGGGATTTCCAAATCTAGAAATCTAGGAAAATCACCCTCTTAGGGCTTGCACATATACATTGTTGGGTATGTAGATCTACTACATGAACTGAAGAATAGATGGTTGCAGTGTTATACAATCAGCTCAATGCAAGAAGGGTGATCCCTTCACTACTGCAACTCTTGTGAAAACTTTACGAAGAAGATCTCGTGCACCTCGGTGAATATATACTTATTATTCCACTCTTCTGTAGACAACTTCTTACTCCTATTTTCTTTTAGGGTAAACTCCTGGACCTGCTTTTCGAACCATTCCTCAATTTCAGACTTTTCTGGGTTCCATAAAACCTGACTCATCACCTGGTCTCTCTCTCAAAATTCTCCCAGTCCCAGCAGTAGAACCATTTTTTGGTTTGAGGGGTCTTGACCCAAATTCAGATCTTACGTTAACCAAAAAACCCCTGTACTACTGGCCCTTTCGGAAATGACCTGCTTGCGCAAGTCAAGGTCTCACCCGAAGTAGTATGGGAGGGTGCTGGAACCAGGTTTCCGCACCCTGAGAGAGAGAGAGAAAGTTTAATGAAGTGGGTGCATTTTGATCTAGAACAAGTCTACGCAAAGAAATCCCTAACTATATACCCTTAACAATATGTGTAATAGAATGACTTTCACGCAACCCATAAATCATAAGATAATCCATTAACAGGAGAAATATAACTCAGATCTATGCATCCATTGTTCTTCTAATCATCTATTATAGGTACGCACTTAATCTATTAAAAATAGTTAATATTGTAGATATAATATAGAAATAGCAAGGAATTAACATGTAGTGCAACCCATAACACAACACAGAGGCATTCAAATATCAGCAAAACATCTTCTCATTCATTAATACTTCAAATTCTCCTTACAAACTCTTCCACATACCCGTGCACACAACCAGTGGGGTCTGCACACATCAAGACTGAAGGTCTCCACACAGATAGCCAGCAGGAGTCCTCACCCAGAAAAATTCGCACAAAAATCCTTAGAACAAATCTATCATTAACAAGATTACCAATATTTCCCAAAACTACTTTCTTCGACTCATCCTAGACACTTATTTATACTTTTAGTCTGCGCTATACTAGGGTCCGCAAACTGTGGTTTGCGACCCCTAGATCTACCTTTTTTTCCCATTACAATGCATGAGGGACTTTGAACCACCCCAAAGTCCCTTAACTTGTGCTGCACATGGCTAAAATACTCAAAATATTACAAAATTGTATCCAAAATTGCGTTCAGGGGACCCCGCTCTAACAATAAGAAATATAATGATCAATTTCACCTGCTCTTGGTTGCGCTAAGATAGCTCCAAGCGCAATGCAGGAGGCATACACATGTACATAAAATACCTTGGACCAATCTAGGAAGATCGGAATGGGCGCAGTGACCATCTTTTCCTTCAACAGCTCAAAAATATTCTGACAGTCCTCATCCTAGCAGAACATTTCATCCTTTGGGAGAAAATTTTCCATGGGCATAATTATCAGCACATAGCCCTGAATAAACTTCCTATAATACCCAGTATGCCCCAATATTGAGCGCAATTTCTTAACGTTCTCAGGTACCTCCAAATTAACTATGACTACAATCTTTGCAGGATTTACCATCAATCCCTGCTAGCAGACAATGTGTCATAGCAGTATTCCAAATGGTACACAAAATATACACTTCTCAAAATTCAAGGATATATTATACTTCCTACAAGTATCCAACATTAAGCGCATATTTAACACATGCTTCTTTAACAGCCCAAATACAGTCCAATCATCAAAATATACCTCCAAAAATATGTGGATAAATTCTTTGAAAGCAGCAACTACTACGCGCAAGAAAATGGTAGGAGCATTATTCAATCCAAAGGGAATAACCGTATATTGAAAGGATCCACATTCAGTGGAAAAGGTGGTCTTACTCCTATCTTCTGGTGCAATCTGAATCTGATGATATCCTGAAAAACCATCCGTGAAGGAATATGCTTCTTGGCCGCCAACATTATCCAATATTTCATCAGAGAATGGAGTTGGGAATAGATCATGCATACAAGCATCATTCAGTTTGTGCACATATACACAAATCTTGATTTATTCCTTGGTATTCTTATCTTGCACAACCATTCGACTTACCTAGTTAGATTCTTCTACAGTTTCAATGATGCCTGCAACAACCATTTTTTCCAACTCTTCTTTCACCTTCTACTTGTATCTTGGGTTCAACCTTTATGGGTGTTGTTTCATTGGGTGCGCATCATGTTTCAATGTGATTTTCATCACTCCAAGTTCCCCAATGATTCTTTTCAACTCTAAAAAAATTGTAGGGAACATACCTTGATATTATGTTAGCAACTCAACAACCTTGCCTACTGTATCATCATCCTAGTAGTCTCCAATCTTTTCCAACTTAAGTTTTTCTTCAGATCCAATATTCATTTGTTTGAGCTTTAGGGGCTTCATCACATCTATCGAGGTGATCGAGTTCCCATCCACTGCGTGATTTCCCTCAGATTCAATAATCATAATATTCCTTGGATTTTCTTCACTTTCTTCCACTATCAGGTTCCTACAATTCACAATATCTTTCATCTGCACATGCCAAGTTGGTGGAGTGCACTCGATTGCAGGCTTTGTTGTATCAAAGATGACTTCTTTAATATTATGCAAAGCTTGATCAACCATATCAAATCCACTCTCAAAGGTAAATGTAATAATAAAACTATCTATCAGCACAAACCATTCACTAGTGCCTCTGTGCAACTCTGTCTCCAAATACCATTCAGTAGGCACCTTCCCCAATGTGTGAATAAACATATGGACTCATTCAGGTCTTGGTTCTACACCCCATACCTGATTCCATCTCGCCAAATGTATGAACATATCATCTTTCCCAGAGTATACATCTTCCATTTTAATGACTAGACATTCAAACCGTAACCTCATCATGCATGCACATTCCTCCCAATTGCCCATATTCTCCTTATGAGTTTCCCACCATCTTACTGAAGTAGCGCGTAAGCCAAGATCTAAAGCATGGAATCTCTGTCCTTCAGGTATAGTCCTTTCAAGATCTCCTATAAACATTTTTATATCATTTAATCCATCATAGTGTGTCAAATCATGTACTTCAGATGTTATACATTGCAAAGATTGGGTCACGCGATTACAGCGTAGCGTAGACACCTCATGCAATCAGTTCTACCAATTTTTTAGTTCTTCATAAGAGTCTGAAAAATAAGAGCTATCCTTCTCCCACTTAAGATTCCCATAAGTTGCTGGATTAATCCAATCTTCCTTGTGCAAGTTTATCTTATAGATTTGATCGATCTCATCCTCAGTGTGCACTGTTTCAATATACCTTTGTCCTTTTGCAGGATCTAGAGGAATGATTACCCTGACTCCATTGCATTCAAATTCCATCCTCCTTTTCTTCAAATTGATAACACCATCCATGTCAATGGCCCAATCCAACCCTAGAAGTGCAGGATAGGGATCAATATCATCTACAATTTGGATGACTTCAAAGTCTACCATCACCTTAACACCTTCTATACTAAACACAACTTGCGTCATCCTTCTTAAAGGAATGATCTTCTGCTGATTGGCTATGCACAGTTGAATGGTAGACCACTCCAGATTTGGCTCTCCCATGCACTGCCATGTTTGCCTAGGTAGAAAATTAACATCTGATCCCACGTCTAGAATAACTAGGTCCATTTCATAAGCACTAATCTGTGTGGTCATACGCATCTCCCTACCCATTCTCTTCTTGTTCTTGTATATTTTGTTGACTGCTCATTTCTCTACCATTGGTTGTTCCTTCTCTGTGCAATTATCTATCAACGCCTGAAGATTTTATACAACCTTCTTGTTGTGTAGTAACTTTATACATGCTTTTAGAAGTGGTTTGATCTCCTCATCTTCTCCTTCTTCGTTCATCATTCTTCCTGTTGTTGATGCACTTCCTTCTATAAATTATTTCCGCGCTTCAATAAGGGTCTCCTTCACACATTGAATATTAAACCCTTCCTTATTTTCAGGTGCTTTACAGATCCATACACCAGTGTTTGGTTGCTTAAATTTATCTTCATTGGTGGCTACATCGCTCCTAGTAACCACATTCACACTGGGATCTTCTTCATGGGTTTCAGCACAAACCATATGAAGATTTTGTGTTGGAGTCTGCGTCTTATTTTCCTACATTTTAGCAATCAAGATAGGAAAATATTCTATGACATGATCAAATTATCTACAGTACCTGTAAGACTGTCGTGCTGGATTCAAACAGTCGCATGCATTATGGCCAGCATCTCCACAGTTGTAGCAAATGACTTGTCCTCTTCCTCGGCCAGCAGATCCACCTCCTTGCCCTCTTCATCTACCTTGAAATCCTCCATGCCCGGAAGGGGATGCTAGTGATGTAGGCTCAACCTGCATTCTATATATTTCATATTTATCTAACACCATATCATAAGTGCGAGAATGCTACTCATCATGCCATAATGACGAACAAAATTTTCAAAACAACTGCTTCAAGTCAGGTTGATACTTTTCGATCCTTGCGCAGGAATCTATGTCATGTAATCCAGCAATTTGAAATATTTTGCACCACAGAAGAATCTTCAATGGAATATTACCTCCAACATTCAAATAATTGTTGAAGACAAGACACATATCTTTATGGTGCCTAGAATATTTACATTTTATACACCAAACCTCTATGCAAACCTCCTTGCCCTTGTCCTTGCACAGGCTTTGAATTTCTAGATGCATGGCTTCCAAATAATTCTGAATCTATTGAGTTCCCAACACAATAGGTGTTGGGGTAGCCTCTAATTTCATTGAAACCTCCACAACCACAGCTTGTGTGGCAATATTTTTCTTACCTAAGGGTTGGTGCAGATGTGGGAGAAACATCGTCAAAGGAAGCCGCGGTCAAAGCCATCCACGTGGAAGTCAACTATGGAGTTTCATGTTGGCTGGACTCTGTTTCGTGGCATATAAACATCCATACGGCCGTTTCTAAGCTTGCGGAGGTTAATCGACATCTGTGCAGAGTTCTGGAGTTGAATTCAAGCATCCACCTTCCGTAGATTCACTTTCCAACACGGCCATACTCCTATATCCGTGGCCGTAGTGGTCTACGTGTTCTCTGTCATCATAAACTTCGTGAGACAAGCATAGCTTATTTCCTTATATGTAGCGTTTTGTATTACCACGTAGAGTTAGTTGTTAGTTGATAGTTGATGTGCGTACTCTGTTATGTTTTCTTTGTAGTGATTACGCTTCCCTTGAGCCGTAACACTACCATTCTGTAATGAACTTCTTGTTAATATGAGAAGAATCTGTTTTTCAACTTAATTCGTGTTTGAGGATCGTTACCAAAGCTGTGTAGAGGGCCCCTGCTCAGCCAAGGTTCTGTGTATTAATGTATATATTTCTCATTTCATTTCTTTAAAAAGTCATTGTATCATAATCCATTACATGTTCATATTTTGTAATTGTTTCATTTCCGTTTATACATTTCCATAATTTCCATTTCATTCCTGTCTTTCATGTTTTTATGATTGTTAATCACTGATCAGTTTTCTTGTGCAGGTTTTAGGTAGACAGCCCGGGCATTTTCATAGTATTTTGGCTAATGACATGAAACTAACATTGTTCTGCTGCTAGTTTGCTTTTCATAGCTTTTGTTTAAACTTCAGTCTTGCTTTGTACACTTCAGTTTTGCTTATCTGATTCAGTAGTTAAATTTAGATATATTAAGCTGCTCATAGCATCTTCAGTTGCCTCCGAAAGCCACAGCTGGACTGATGGTGAGGGATTGTATGATGAAATGTGTAGTTTAGTATTAGTTTCTTTTCTGCAAATTTAGATATATTAAGCTGCTCATAGCATCTTCAGTTGCCTCCGAAAGCCACAGCTGGACTGATGGTGAGGGACTGCATTATGAAATGTGTAGTTTAGTATTAGTTTCTTTTTTGCAAATTTAGATATATTAAATCATGTATGACATCTTCAGTTGCCTCCGAAAGCCACAGCTGGACTGATGGCGAGGGATTGAATCATGTGTGTATGGTTTAGTATTAGTTTACTTTCTGCGAATTAAATATCATTTACACAAGTTGTTTATGATTACTTCCGCAAGTCATAGCTGGTCTAATGATGAAGGGTCAGAAAATGAATTGATGTAATCTGATTTAGATTTATTTTGTTGCAATTTTGAATTTCCATAAGCGTAGTTTCTTTTGTGTTCAATTGGCAGCAAGAATAGTTTGGTTTTCATGTTCACTAGTTTCCTGTTTTGATTCATTAGATTAGCAGCACCTTTTCATTTCAGCAGTACACTTTTACTTTCTTTCAAGTCTTGTCATTGTAATTTCAATTTGCTTTTAAAGTTTCAAGATTGGTAAATCATTATAGGGGATATCACTTCCTGGAACAAATATAACCAAACTTGTTTTTCATTTTAGAATTTCCATTTCACCTTAGAAAGACCGAAAACGACAAAAAGTTAAGAAAGAGGTTATCTTGCACATATAGTGCGCCGCACTTCATCAGCTTACGATTCCCGGATTGACAAATTAAATGCAGCAATTTAGGACACTAAATTGACCAAACATTTTGGCGCCGTTGCCGGGGAAGTGTAACTAGGTAGCCAATTTCTTAAAAAAAAAACATAAAATCATAAAAGAAGGGAAAACTTGATAACTTCTTGAAGTATGCTCTCCTCTTGTACCTAGTGTGATCTGGAGGATCAGAAAAGAGAGTTATTGGTTTAGTAATTTCTTAAGTATGCTCTCTTCTTGCACCTAGTGTGATCTGGAAGATCAGAAAGAGAATTATTAGCCCAACTTTTGCTAAAAAAAAAAAAAAAAAAAAAATGACATGCATAGAGCAAGAGATTCTAGGGGAAGGTTTATAGCCAAAGCCAAGAGTTCGATTTTCACAACTCCATCTTCTTCAAGGCATAGACCAGATTCACCACCATCTACCCCTAGCCTTAAGATTTTTGGAAGTCAAAGAACAGCTGAATTAGAGGATTCTCCTATACCACCTACTAAAACTCACTTAGAAAACAAAGAGACTTTCTCTCATCCTTCCTTGGTAGAAGAACTAGAGGACTATAAGGACTCTAAAGAAACTATCATGGCAGAGGAAGTAATAAATAGAGGTGGAGGTAGAAGAGGAGGAGATAATGGAGATAACAATGGTGAAGGAAATAATGGTAGAAATAGGGATTTGTTGGGATTCCCTATAGTCGATGAGGAAACTCATGCAACAATGAAAAATATCTCACCATCTGTTCTCCCTAACTTTTATGGATTGCGAAGTGAGGATCCTGAAACATTTCTGTTTGAGTTTGAAGTTGTGTGCCGAACTTATGACTATATGGAAGATTCTCAAAAACTCAAACTGTTTCCTTCAACATTGAAGGGATCTGCTTTGAAATGGTTCATGGGATTAGCCACTCAATCTATCGGGACTTGGAATGATATGAAACAAACATTTTTGGATAGATACTTGGACTATTGTATGCCCACCAATCACAAGGATGAGGTATTCAAAATGATGCAAAAAGAAGATGAAAATTTGGAAGACTTAATTGAACGATTTCAATACAACTTGAAAAGAGCAAAGATGAGCAACTTAGATAATGAAACCTTGAAAGCCCTCCTATTAAAAGCCATTAGAGATGAATGGATAGACATTTAAAACATGATGGGTAAAGGAGACATTTCTCAACTCCCATTTCATGATATAACAGAACTATGTATCCAATTCTCAAGGGGAAGATCTAAAACTGGAAAAGGGCCTAGGGATTCTTCTCTTATTAGGGCTAACAAATCTGCAACTGGATCAGTAAGTAGGGCATAGATTGGTAATATGCTTGATGAGTTTAAAACTGATATCTTAGGGAGCCTTAGTGAACAACTAGACACCCTTAAAATCCAAAACAAGCAGAAAGCAGAAACAGATGCTTTAGCCATCTTTTGTCCTAAATGTAGAAAGAAACATGCTTTAAGGGAATGTCCCTTGGATGCAAAAGTTGTAGAAACATGTATGATTTGCTCAGAAAATCATGAGATCAAGGATTTTCCTTCAATCCCTGGACTCAAAGCTATTTTTCAAGAAGATCCAAATTTAGTAGAATCTCTCTGTTTTGTCGCAAGGAGACCTTGGCAGGGACAACAATCTCAAGGGTTTAATAACCCTATGAATCTTCAAACCCCACCAAATTGGAATCCTTGGCAACAACCTTGGCCTCAACATCAAAATTCATATCAGCCATGGGTACAGGGGATGCAAAATCCTTATGGGAGATTTGCTCAATTTTATCAATATCCTCCATCTTTTCAAAATCAACAAGCTCCACAATTTCCAAGCCAAAATCCACAACTTTCATTGCCATTTCCACAACAACAACCTTCTCAACAAAATACAAATCCTCAACTCATGCTCCCATACCAACAGAAGACAAATCAACTTCCAGCTCAGACATTGCCAAATCCTAACAATAAGAATCCTCAAACTACTTATATGGTAGAAGGACAACAATTTCCTACCTATATGATTGTTCCTCTCAACGATGTACAACTCAGATCCGGTAGAGTTTTAGAAAAACCTTCTATAGATATTCAAGAGCAAGATACCTCTGAGGAGGACTCTCTTCAATTTAATAAGGGTTCTGAGGAAGAATCTCTTCAAAATTCAAGCATGCAAAAAGAAAAAGAAAAGTTAACACCCACAACTCCTATAGTTGAGCAACCTGCATTTTCATCTACACCTCCTTTTCGGGAAAGACTACAAATTGATAAGGGGGTGGAAAAAAAAATCTTGTTGCCTAACTATGACTTTCTAGATGAATTGAAGAATGTTTGTATCAAGATTCCATTGCTACAAGCTATTCGAGAAATTCCTATTCTAGCAAAAACCATAAAGGAGTTGAGTTTCAAAAGACCAGGAAGGAAGCTAAAGGACACAAGAAGAATCCACCTGGTAGGAAAGATTGCAGACATTATGATGGGAAAATTACCATGCAGAAGTATGTAGATCCAGGAAGTCCAATTGTCAAGACACATATAAATGGGATAGAAATTCCAAACACATTGATTGACTTAGGGGCCGCTATCAACATTATGAGTAGACAGACTATGGAACAGCTAAAACTTCCTAACCTTCTTTTTACACCTACTTTACTGCAACTTGCAGATCGATCAGTTATTAAACCAGATGGTGTATTAGAAGACATTTCAGTCTCCTTAGATTCTTGGGAATATCCAGTAGACTTTATGATTTTGACTCCCACAAGTAATCTAGGAGGACATCCAATTATCTTAGGAAGACCTTGGCTAGCCACAGCTGATGCTTTTATTAGTTGTAGATCCGGAGACATGTACATTTCTAATGGTAATTCGACAAAGAAATTCAATTTGTATCCTCCTGCAAGAGCAATTACAGAAATAGGAGACAATGAATGGGTCGATGATGAGAACACTATACAACCCGTCTTTACCATTTCTGAAATTAGTGAGGATAGTCAAATTCTGAACACATTAGAAAATTTTGAGATAACTTCAGAATATGACCCCACACAATTTCAGTTGGAATCCGACATAGAATATTTATCATCAAGACAAATGTCTCTTTACTCTATGGAAGAGTTTGGTAGTTCTACTATTGAGATTTTTCCAGGAAAAACATTGAATATCAACAAACATTTGGAAAAGTCACAACAAGAAGAACTAACCAAAATCTTGCAAAAACATTCTACCGCATTTGCATGGGAGTATACTGACATGAAAGGTATTGATCCTAAGACTTGCATCCATCATATCTATATTGAGGAAAACAGTAGACCAATCAGACAACCTCAAAGAAGGATGAATCCAAATCTTAGGAGATAGTGAAAGAAGAGCTCCAAAAACTACTCAATGTAAACTTCATTTATCCAATTTCAGATAGCCGATGGGTTTCTCCTTTGGTTATAGTACCTAAAAAGAATGGTAAATGGAGGGTATGCATTGATTATAGGGAATTGAATAAAGCAACTTTGAAGGATCACTTTCCTTTGCCTTTTATTGATCAGGTATTAGATACATTAGCAGGTAAAAAGTACTTTTCATTTTTGGATGGTTTTAGTGGTTATAATCAAATTCAGGTAGCACCTGAAGATCAAGATAAGACCACATTTACTTGTCCATGGGGAACTTTTTCCTACCGAGTGCTTCCTTTTGGGTTATGTAATGCACCAGCAACATTCCAAAGAGCAGTACTAGGAATTTTTTCCGATCTAATCCATGATTGTGTAGAGGTTTATATGGATGATTTTACAGTTTATGGTAATTCATTTGAAGAGGCATTAGAAAATTTGGAAAAAGTTCTCATAAGATGTAAAGAAACAAACCTTTCATTAAGCCATGAAAAATGCTTTATGATGTTTACTGAAGGGATTGTTTGAGGACATCATATTTCAGGAGATGGAATTAAGGTTGATAGATCAAAAGTTGAAGTCATCTCCAAGTTGCCTATTCCAAATTGTCAAAGAGATGTTAGAAGTTTTCTAGGATTTACTGGTTACTATAGAAGATTTATAGAAAACTTCACTAAAATAGCATCTCCACTCTTCAAGTTGCTTACAAAAGACTGTGAATTTAAATGGGATCCCGATTGTCAATCAGCTTTTGAAACTTTGAAAACAAGAATATCTGAAGCACCTATCTTGAGAGGACCAAATTGGAAACTTCCTTTCCATATTTCTACAGATGCTTCAGATACAGCTCTTGGAGCTGTGTTGGGTCAAAAGATTTAATTCCTTATGCCATTTATTACACCAGTAAAAATTTGACTCCCACAGAGTTGAATTATACTGTGACTGAAAAAGAGTTCTTAGCTGTTGTTCATGCAATTAATAAGTTTAGACATTACATAACAGGATATGAAACTTTTATTCATACTGACCATTCTGCAATTAGATATTTAATGAACAAACCTGTTACTAATGGCAGAGTGACAAGATGGCTTTTAATTTTGCAAGAATTCAATATTACTGTGTTGGATAGACCAGGAAAACAGAATACAGTAGCTGATTTCTTGTCTAGAATTCAAAATACTAAAGAAGATTCTCCTGTAGAAGATAAGTTTCCTGATGAATATTTGTTTGTAGTAACTATTAAGACCCCTTGGTATGCAAATATTGCTAACTATTTGGTTACAGGGAAACTAACTTCACATTTATTTCCAAGAGAAAAACGAAAAATTATTCAGGAGAGTTCAAGATATTCATGGATTTCTAACGAATTGTTTAAAACAGGGCCAGATCTTGTGATCAGAAGATGTGTAAGGGAAGATGAAATGCCTGATATTCTTAAGGCATGTCATGATGAACCATGCGGCGGACACTTTGCGGACAAAAGGACGGCCTATAAAATCCTTTCCTTGGGATATTATTGGCCTTCTCTCTTCAAAGATGCAAAACAATATGTCAAAAGGTGTGATAGCCGCCAAAGAGTAGGGAAACCTACCCTTTCAAATGAAATGCCATTGCAAACACAGGTACTCATTGAACCCTTTGAAAAATGGGCTTTAGATTTCATTGGACCGATTAATCCACCATCTAAGCAAAAGAAGTATATATTGGTTTGTACTGATTATGTTACTAAATGGGTAGAAGCTAAAGCATTAGTATCTGCTACTGAAAATTCAGCTGTTCATTTTCTTTATGAGGATATTTTTACTCGCTTTGGTGTTCCAAGAGAAATTGTAACAGATCAAGGGAGCCAATTCACATCAAATTTGGTGGAGAAGTTGATGGAAGAATATAAAATCAAGCACAGAAGATCTACTCCTTACCATCCACAAGCAAATGGTCAAGTGGAGTCCACAAACAAAGTTCTTGAAAGTATCATCACCAAAACTGCTCATCTACATAGAAGAGATTGGGCAGAAAGGCTTCCAGAAGCCTTGTGGGCCTACAGAACTACATGGAGGAATACAACAGGACATTCTCCCTATGAACTTTTTTATGGGAAAGAAGTCTTGTTTCCCATTGAGTTCCAAGTCAAGACCTTCAAGATAGCAGTTCAGTTGGGAATGGACTTATCAGAAGCCCAAAAGCATAGAATGGAGCAATTGAATGAGCTAGATGAGATCAGACAAGAAGCAATTCTAAGAACCGATCTAGTTCAATATCAAAGAGCTAAATGGCATGACAAATATATCAAAGAGAAGAAGTTTCAAGAAGGAGATTGGGCATTGTTATTTGACTCCAAGTTTAAAGATTTTCAAGGGAAATTTCAGACTCATTGGCTTGGGCCATATGACATTGACAAGATCTTTAACAATGGAGCTGTAAGAATCAAGACCATTGATGAGTTTCAAACTCCTCTTATAGTGAATGGCCATAGATTGAAAGTTTATCATAAGCCACTCACTAAAGAGGATTTTGTCAAGTTGTTTCAAGAAAGTTCTGCAATCAGGCTGGTACAGAAGAATTCTTCTTCTCCACCAGCCTAGCTTTTGTTTTTCAAGTTTAAAAAAAAAAAAAAAAAAAAAGAAGAAAAAAAATGGTATAAGCCTGAAAACCAATCATTGATTGGCAGTCTTATACAGAAAATATGGGGTGAAAATCAGGGACACCTGACACTCTATATTTTCCAAAAAAAAATTCTGTCTTTTATTTTATCTCACCACCCACTCCATTTCACTTCACTTCACTTCATTTCATTTCACTTCATTCCACTTCATCTCATCCATTCCATCAATAAAAATATTTTTATGACCATTTCCATCTGGTCATTTGTCATTTGTTCATTTCTATTTCAGCCAAGTAATAGCTGTGTCGCCGGGGCCTGCAGCTCGATATCCGTTTCCGTTAGCTTAACTCAGCTTCCCTTTTTAGAAGGGATTCCGGGAATGCACTACTACTCTGTTTTCAAAAAGAATGTACAGTTAGTTGTTATTTTCATAAATTATGAAATAAAATGCAGGAGAGAGATCAATGGAACATTCAAGACACTAATGAAGATCAATCAGTTGAAGACCAAGGGCAAAAGCAAGGATTCCAAAGGTATGAATAAAGTTTATTTCAAATAGTATCGAAAATCACATTTTTATGTAATTTTAAACTATGAGCTCTACCCATAACGCGCAATGATTATATTGACAGTCCCGTAACCTTCCACGATCTCTATGTTATCATCTTGCATTTATTCACAAACGGTTTCATCATTGAAATTCCGACTCTCACTCATGTTCAAATATCCCACCGTAGATAATGATACGTATTTGAGTTGACAAAGGACTCTTACAAGCCGCATAACTTCATAATCATTGATTGAAACGTGTTCATATTTATGACATAGCCACCAAAATTCAAAACGCGGCCGAATGCATTATACTTTGTTAACCTCTTTGTCGTGTCTCTGTCGTGTTTACAAAACCCCACTCTACTCATTCTCACTCCCCGTTTCACTCCATTTCGTTCCTTTTGCTCACTCTCACTCCCGTATATCTACCCACAGTCTTACTCCATTCTGTTTATGGTGCTCATTTCCATTTTATGATAACATCCCCACAGTATTGTGCTCGATCCCGTGTATTCCATCGTTCCATTTCCACTTAAACCCTCACAGAGGCAAGCCTGTGAAGCACAGAGAAGTAAAATGGGAAAGTTATTAAGGGCAGAGCCGGAAGGACCGAAGTTTATAGAAGGATTTCCACAAGCAAAAGAGATGTTGAGGAAAGCTAAATGGCTGCGTTTTATTCAGAAATTCAGGGGTTACCACAGAGAAGTTACAAAAGCGTTTGCAAGATCATTTGATGGCTCGAAAGCAGAAGTGGGAGACCTCAAGTTTTTGGTCAATGAAGCATCAATAGCAATAGCCACAGAGCTTCTTCAGGAAGGAGAACGTTGGTTCAAAAATAAAAGTATCAGTGATGAGGCATGGAGAACAATCCTCCGAAATCAAGGTATGGATATCACTGTTTTCAAAAGAGGAATCCCCGTGCATGCAATAAAAGATGAATGGGCCACTTTATTACTCATTGTTCAGAAATTTATTACATGTGAAGGCCGTTTTGGCTCTATGTACATGTATCATACTAGGCTATTGATGAATTTTCTTGAAAACCAAACTCTCAATCTTCCTTATTTCCTATTCAATAGCTTGAAGAAAATGGCTGTGACTGTGCAAAAATACCTAGGAGATGTAGAGCCTCATTTATATCACCATGGGCTTATAAAAATTCTGATCGAAAAGGAGCTAAAAGAAAGAAAAGATACATGGGAACAATTCCTAGTTAGAAACTTCTTTGAAGAACCTCAGGAAATTCCTGAAGGTAGTCCAATTAGAAGGAGTAGAAGAAAGAAAATGAATGTTGAAACCCAAGTTGCTCCTACACAGGAAATTCCCGCAGCTAGCACAGCAAAAAGAAGTAGAAGGAAAAGAACAGTAGATGAAATCAAAAATACTTCTACTACTACTATGAAGAAAACTGATAGGGAAGAGAGATTGGTAAAAAGGAAGAAGAAGGAAATCAAAACTAAGAAGCCAATAATACCAAAAGGGAAAGAAATTATTGAGGTTGTCCATAAAACTCCTTCTTCTGAAGAAGAAGATCACCAAATACTATCTGAAAGATTAGTTTTTCTTCAAAAACAGTCATCTCTATCCAAGAAGGCAGAGACAGGAAAACAAGAACAAAAGGGTAGTGTACCACAGCATGTGAGGAGAAGCAGTAGGCTTAAGGGAAAATTGAGAAAAACACAAATTAAAGGTCCTCATTTCATTGATTTGGGTGAGGAGACATCTGAACAGTCTCCAACTGACCATAGTCCATTTCAGTCAGTTAGTGAACCTGATTCTTTTCACTCCCAATCAGACAATGAGCATACTCCATCTTATTCTCAGCAAAATATTGATGTAAGTCCTCCTCGGCCAGATTTTGAACATAATTTTCCCTTGCAGCATTTTGGGGACAGCCCAATGAAAAAGACACCGGAAGTAGATCCCAAACAGCAGGAGGTATATGACTATATAGAATCCTTGGAGAAGGCAGCCACAGGTCCAAGTACCTCTTCCATTCAGCCTCATACATTGCAGGATGATTTAGTTCAGTCATTAAAACAAGAAATTTTTGAGCTGGAGCTTTTGAATCGGCATATCAAAAATGAAAATGAAACACTCAAAGAGCAAGGCAAACTAGACAAGATCATCCATGACAATACTATGTTACATTTGGGTATTTGGCAAAAGAAGAATAAGAAGTTAAAAAGGAAATGCCAAAAATTGAGCAGAGCACTTGTGAATATCAAATTCAGGTGCTTAATGAAGAAACCCAGAATGATGGCAGCACCAAAGAAGAAGAGAAGGGGGTTAGATGTGCTGGCTGAAGTATCAAGGCACATGAATTGAACAAAGAGTATCAAAATTTTGGTTGCATGAGGACATGCAACACCTTCACAGTTGGGGTATGTTGAGTCCCGAATTTGCCTCTTTTCCATACACTTTTCCATATCTTTTTCACTCACCTAAACCTCCAAAATTGTCAATATCATGTGCAAAAGGGTATATAACATGGTTTTTAATTATGTTTTTGTGTTTTCTATTTGATTTAGATTTTGTTCATACAGCTGCGGAAACTTGCCACTTTCCGCAGCTGCTGCAACTTTCCGCAGCTATTTTGTGGAATTATATGCTACAGGTGTCTACAAAGGAAATGAGCCACATGGGCAGGCTAGGAATGACGAGGACATGGTTTGTGTCCTATTGGTTCAAGTAAACTCGTCAAAGGAAGCCGCGGTCAAAGCCATCCACGTGGAAGTCAACTATGGAGTTTCATGTCGGCTGGACTCTGTTTTGTGGCATATAAACATCCATACGGCCGTTTCTAAGCTTGCGGAGGTTAAATCGACATCTGTGCAGAGTTCTGGAGTTGAATTCAAGCATCCACCTTCCGTAGATTCGTTTTCCAACACGGCCATACTCCTATATCCGTGGCCGTAGTGGTCTACGTGCTCTCTACTATCATAAACTTCAGGAGACAGTTACAGTTTATTGTTTTATATAGAGCGTTTGCATACGCACGTAGAGTTAGTTGTTAGTTGATAGTTGATGTGCGTACTCTGTTATGTTTGCTTTGTAGTGATTACGCTGCCTTGAGCCGTAATACTACCAGTCTGTAATGAACTACTTTTTAATGTGAAAAGACTCTGTTTTCAACTTAATTCGTGTTTGAGGATCGTTACCAAAGCTGTGTAGAGGGCCCCTGCTCAGCCAAGGTTCTGTGTATTAATGTCTATATTTCTCATTTCATTTCTTTAAAAAGTCATTGTATCATAATCCATTACATGTTCATATTTTGTAATTGTTTCATTTCTGTTTATACATTTCCATACTTTCCATTTCATTCCTGTCTTTCATGTTTTTATGATTGTTAATCACTGATCAGTTTTCTTGTGCAGGTTTTAGGTAGACAGCCCGGGCATTTTCATAGTATTTTGGCTAATGACATGAAACTAACATTGTTCTGCTGCTAGTTTGCTTTTCATAGTTTTTGTTTAACTTCAGTCTTGCTTTGTACACTTCAGTTTTGCTTATCTGATTCAGTAGTTAAATTTAGATATATTAAGATGCTCATAGCGTCTTCAGTTGCCTCCGAAAGCCACAGCTGGACTGATGGTGAGGGACTGCATGATGAAATGTGTAGTTTAGTATTAGTTTCTTTTCTGCAAATTTAGATATATTAAGTTGCTCATAGCGTCTTCAGTTGCCTCCGAAAGCCACAGCTGGACTGATGGTGAGGGACTGCATTATGAAATGTGTAGTTTAGTATTAGTTTCTTTTCTACAAATTTAGATATATTGAATCATGTATGACATCTGCAATTGCCTCCGAAAGCCACAGCTGGACTGATGGCGAGGGATTGAATCATGTGTGTATGGTTTAGTATTAGTTTACTTTCTGCAAATTAAATAATCAGTTACACAAGTTGTTTGTGATTACTTCCGCAAGTCATAGCTGGTCTAATGATGAAGGGTCAGAAAATGAATTGATGTAATCTGATTTAGATTTATTTTGTTGCAATTTTGAATTTCCATAAGCGTAGTTTCTTTTGTGTTCAGTTGGCAGCAAGAATAGTTTGGTTTTCATGTTCACTAGTTTCCTATTTTGATTCATTAGATTAGCAACACCTTTTCATTTCAGCAGTACACTCTTACTTTCTTTCAAGTCTTGTCATTGTAATTTCAATTTGCTTTTAAAGTTTCAAGATTGGTAAATCATTATAGGGGATATCACTTCCTTGAACAAATATAACCAAACTTGTTTTTCATTTTAGAATTTCCATTTCACCTTAGAAAGACCAAAAACGACAAAAAGTTAATAAAGAGGTTATCTTGCACATATAGTGCGCCGCACTTCATCAGCTTACGATTCCCGGATTGACAAATTAAATGCAGCAATTTAGGACACTAAATTGACCAAACAATAGAAATGAACCATTCCTTATGTTGAGTATCATCAATAACGAATCCACCATCTATTATGGTGTGCTTCAACCTCTGATCGACCTCCCATATAGGTTCATTAGCCTCTTGACGAATCTCCTTCATTTCTGTCACCATATGCATGTATGACTTATGCTTCTTAAACTTCTCTTTCAGGGCCACTTTGATTTGTTCCAAGTAGCATTAGGGTTTTCTTGAGTGTACCTGATGTACGAATCTAATACGCAATCTTGGAAAGCAGTAGCCAACTATGCCTTCCTAATATCAATATTGTTAACTTTTTAAGCTTGCCACACAGCCTTAGTCACAAACAAAAAGTGGTCAGTATCCTCATTTCCAATGCCTATGAAATTAGGTAACTTCATTGATGCCGCCATATATACTTCATGGGGAGGTGGAGGTGGTGGTGGAGATGGACTACACGGTGGAGTGAGTGATCTGTGATGTGAGTGCATAAGTGGAGTGGATGGAGTTGGAAATAGACTCAAAGGTTTCTGGTGTGATGAACTTTCTCCTTCATAATCACTAGAGCTACTATTTTCTGGTTCACCTTCACTCTCAGATCTAGGCTTCAGAGGGCTATAAATAAAATTTTCAGAATATTCGCGATAAAATTTTCCACTGCTTGTAATTGGGCCTCTTTGAGGCATTCAAACAACATGTTTGCATAGACAGCCCCGCTCACATAATAGCATATTTAGTAACAATTTTAGTGAGAGCAGGAACTTACCTCGACGGCCTTTGAAAAACCTTCTTTATGCTTCAGAAAATGACACAAATTGATCAATGGAAAATTCAGTCACAAATCCTCCCAAGAGGTGATTGATCCAATGATATACCACGCGAGTGATATTATTTTCAAATTGCTCTACTTGCTAGATCACTTCAAGAGTCCACTGAGTGACTGTGTTGTCCTTTATGCTGGTACTGATTTCAGCAAAGCGTGACAACCACTCCTCTAGCTCATGCGCAAAGGAAAAAAACAATATTTCATGCACTTCTGTATAAATATATCTCTGTACCCACTATTCGTTAGACAACTTAGTACTTCTACTCTCTTGGAGTGCGAATTCAAGGAACTTTCTATCTAGACAATCTTTCAATTCGTTTCTTGAAGGATGCCACAACATCAAATCTCCCTCAAAATGATCCCGGTCCCGGAAATAGAACCATTTGTTGGCTTGAGGGGTCTTGACCCAGGTTCAGATTTTATGGATAAACCAACAAACCCTCCAACTACTGGCCATTTCGGTAATGACCTGCTTGCGCAAATCAAAGTCTCATGCGAAGCAGTATGGGGGGGTGTTAAAACTAGTTTTCCACACCCTGAGGGAGAAAATAATGAAGTGGTCCTAAGTAAATCGAATGCAGACTTATGTCAACAGATGCGCGTAATAGAATAAATCAGAATCATAGAGTCTGTGTAATCCTTAACACCATAAGGTAGAGTCGCTGATCGTCTTAGCGCAGATAAACATAACATAACCAGATCCAGGTCTAAACAATGCTATTACTTAAGCATATTTATCAATCATCAATAATAATGCATAACCATAACTGATATCGTCGTGAAATAATCAATAAGAAATATAGAAATAATGTGATATCAACATAACAGAAACAGTAAATAACTCAGAGCAATAACATAGTAAGTTCGCCAAAATATGTCCTTTGCATTAATTCAGATCCTTTCAATACATTTCAGAATTTCCCTTACATAAATCCTTCCACACACACAGCCATCAGAGTCCGCACACAACCAGGACGAGGTCTTCGTGCACACAGCCAGCAGAAGCCTTTCAACCCAACCCAGACAAAACCCTTCACAACATATTATAGACGCATTAACTCAGATCCAAAACATTACATCTCATGAACTACTTTCCTTAAACACAATCTATCTATTTATATTCCTCTTTCAAGCAGATACTATGGTCTCAAAGCATGGTTTGAGGCCCACATTTTACCCTTAAACCCATTTACATCAAAATTAGGGACTTTTACCCACCCCAAAGCTCTTTGACTCATTCGCGCAGCACGCATATACAAGAATTATACAAAATTAAATCAAAAGTGTACCCCAGGGGACCCCGCTCCAACACCATCATTAGCATATGAAACAATGGTCATATTAACTGGAAGCATATTTATTTCAACCAACCAACTCGTGATTCGACTTATACTGAAATTGTTGTGTAGCAGTAGACTCGACTTTTTCATGAGCCAACGTCATAGAAAGACAATATGTGGTGAGGAAAGAAATAACCCTCATTACATAAAGAGACTTTGCATGGTATTAATGGTTTTGTTAGCCCAATGAAGTTTTTGGCCATGATGTTTATTCTGGAAGTGGCATGATGAATTCCCTCAGCCTACTAGCTGAAAGAAATTAGCAATGGATGGAGGGTAGTGTCACATACAATGATATTTTGTTTCCCAAATATTTGATGAGAATGATGGGATTTGTAACTCAAGATGACATTCTCCATTATCACCTGACTGATTCCTCTGTTCTTTTCACTAGCTCTTGTAGAAATTTGAATAATAGCTGAATTATTCACCGAGATTATCTTGATTACACACTATTTAAGATTCATGCATAATACATAACCTCTTTTGCAATTGATCATCAATTTGTGGAAATTAGAAGTAGTCGCATGCGCACATTAAAACATAATCAAGCACACATATAACACAGTATGTAAGGGGGAAAGCTAATAGCTGAAAACCCCCAACTATCTGTATATTATAATGATAGAGAACATGTAACAATACATAGCACAAACTCCTCACAAGCTCTCAGCACTATCTCCAATTGTTACACACAAACTAGCTCAGATCTGAACAAGTCACAGGTTCAAATCTCCTCCACTGTTTGCCTGCCTCTACTGCGCAATCCAAGATGAGAATGAATGAGATCCAAGTTCAAATATCCTTGGCTTGTACTGTGCAATCCTCATTGGAAATCTCCATCAATGTGTGTGCAAATCTCATGCACAAGTATAGTCACAAATGATAGCCACACTCACCCTTTCACCCACCTCTAACACTGGTCTCCACTGAACTGTCCATGCATTGCAGTTAACTGATGTGTTCTTTAGTTGATTTATGAGTTAATAATTAGTGAATTAATTAATAATTAATTCACACCACTCATCACTAGTGTATTTTTCGGTTAGACTAAATACAACTAGTTCAACTAAGTTAAACCGAACACAACTCCACCAACTGTCTCATCAACTCCACCAAACTCTGCCACATGAGTTCTAACTGAAGTCAACCATGCAATAGCTCAACTAACCCTTAGGAAAAACGTATTTCCTTCTATCAGCTGCATGTGCCACATCCAAGCATCAAACTGAAGTGCTCCAAGAGGATAAGATAATGTTTATAGTCCAAATATTATTAAGGGCTAATAATATTTGACTAATCTATTTTTAGACTGGCAGTCTAAAAATAGACTTCGCCCAATGTCTAAAAATAGAGGTCCATCTATTTTTACCAACTTGACCAATCATCCATAAATAGCATCCTTCAACTCATAGACCATGATCCATATGTCTAAAAATAGACATAGTCTAAAAATAGACTTTGCGACAAAAATCACTTGTGTGGCCCCCACCTAGTTTAGGTGATGACTTTCCAACTAGGATCAGGAAAGATGTTTCAAGATACCTCCTTCACTATTTCTTGTTGCAATCTTCAACAGCTCTGACAAATAGACACTATGCTATCCCAAATCCACCATCATTCATTTCCTTCTTTTCCAATCCAAGGTCGCTTATAACTTGATCAATTTGTTTGATTTTATATTGCTTATTTAGCTCTGTAGGCTTACAAGGGCCAATTTCCAAAAAAATAGCCACAATATTCTATTCATGGGCCTAGACAAGATACCCTTCACAATTTCAATATGACCATTTACAATATGATGCACAACTTCCTGGCTTCGTTCTTTCCTAAATTTGTGTTTTCTAGATGGAAGAAAATCACATAGACTAGTTGCAAGGCTGACCATCCAATGGAATAAGAGAATCTAGAGTATCAATAAAACATTAGGAAAATCAAGGAGAGTGAGGTAAGATGAATTGGGAATTATGGTGTTGCATTTCTTATAAAATTTTTATTTACAAACATTCCAAGTATTCATAATATTTTTTCACTCAATTATGATAATTTTTTCAATTTGATGCACCTCGTTACAACATAAATATGTTGTTTTTTTTTTAATGTACTTTCATTGTCTTTTAAATATACATGAAACAATTAGAAGTGGATTTATATCTATTGCAGTATAAAAATTGGACTTCTTAATTACACTCTCGATTGTAATGTGGTCAAGTGGATTTCAACCAATTATCAACATTGACTTCAACTTGACTAGTGAATAACCAATGGAGAACTCGATTGTTGTTATTCTAGAGTATGATCTTCTTGATATATTATATTTCTAATAAATCTATTGAGTTTGTAATTAATGAGTAAAATTTTATGTAATCAAAATTTTATATAAGAATTTATTGAAAGGATATTTGAGTCAGCCTATAATTATGTTTTTGACTAAGTCTTTCAGTCATGTTTAAGTTTAAAATTCAGGACCATGTGAAACATGAGATTTCTGTAATGTAGGTGATCATGTCCACCTTTGTAACTAAATCAATTTCTAGTTTATGAGATTGGTTTCTTTCAACGCTTGTCGATATGGAAAATCGACAACAAAAAATCAGTATTTCTTACATAAAGCTATCATTCACAACTGAATTGCAGACATTGGAGAACATCAATGAAATCATTAAGGAATTGATCATGCAGTCCATCCATATTTCATTGGTACAACATATTTACTATGCATTAGAATATGAGTTGATTGGTAGCACAAGGAAATTAATAAAGATAGTACAACCATGACACTTATAATAGTAGTAGAATGATTGATATAATTGGTAGATATTTGAGATGAGAGAAAAAAAAATTGGCAAAGATACTTAGAGCGGGTAAGAAGCGAAATAATGCAGTCAAGAACAAGGCTAGAAAAACTGAACATACACATAAAGAGCTAAAGTGACAAGATGATGACAGCACGAAACTATATTGATTGATTCCCCCTGGTATGAATATTGAAGAAAATTTCTTGGGTTGTGATAGTGGTAGAGTAGGATGGTTGATGTGCATATTTTCACTAATTTTATGTATGAATGAAGAAATCATTAGGGTGATAGCCATGCACTAGACTCATCCATAGAGAGGCAAGGGAGGCCTCCAGATTGGAGAGGAGCTTCCCGACGATTTTTGGTTGGAGTAGAGGTATGTGATAGAAATATTGTAGAGAATAATTGAAATTTGAGATATGCAATACGTAGCCACCTAATAAGTAGAAGTCATAGTAAACTTTGTACACTTGGATATTTCTATCCAATTGGCCGCTAACTTACATATGCATAACAATATGCATTGTTGATTCATAATAAGGAGACTCTACAAGAAGTAGAGGTCCAATAAATTATTGCATACTTGCTCGGAATGAGCAAGGCATTGAGGGTGGGGGAGATATTGAATGGGCCTCTTAGGCCTATGTAAGTCATCATACTTATATGATTAAATGCATGTAACAAATGGTAAAAGGTAAATGTATGAGTGATTGGTTGGAGCAAGTACAATTTCTCCATCCACGTCATCTATGTATAAATATACATGAAGAATTAATTGAAATAGGATTGGAATTCCTTCTAGAAACTTTGCTCTTCTTTGTGTATTGTGTATGTTCTTGATGTGTTCTTGTGATGTAGTCTATTTCGCTGCATGTGAAGGCTTTTCCTTCAATACATGGTGATACATGCAAGTTGAATATCCCATCATGTATAGATTCTCCTCAATAATATCACTTTTGAGGGCCAAGAAGGAAATCATGTGTTATCGATAGTGAAACTAGTGATGGTTGTGTGTTATAAAGAATGTAAATAGTGATTGGTTTCATCTTATCTTTAAGGATGGTTGTGACCATTCTCACAACTAATTTTTTGCAAAGGAAAAGAGTGTAGTGTCTCAATAAAACTTTTTGGTGTGTCTTTAAAGACTTTAGATGGTTGTTTTTAAAAATATAATAAATGTATCCTAATGTGTGAGGTCAAAAGAGTAGTTGATGGTTGAAATACATTATAAAGTAAGAAATAGTAAATAGCACAAGGAAGGACCATAAAATTTAGAAACCATAGAGTACTTGGAATGGGTGATGCAGGTGCATAGATCGAGCACAAGATGTGAGAGAATGGAAAATAGCTTACCAATGTTATGGGATGGTGACATGGTAATGTTGGGAGGTATTTTTAAATGTTTTGTAAGAAATTGTAAATATTTACATTAAGAAGTGAGTTTTGATTTATAGAATAAGTTGGAGAAGGTATTTTCTAATGTAAATATAGATTTTGGTTTCCCTTATTTGGTAGAGAAGGGGAAATGATTCACCCGTTGTGACTCTTGGTTTTCGTGATCGGTTTCTTTTTGGAAATGATAAGAAAATAGTGTTTGAGGAGAAGAAGGAGGGAGGAGAATCTCCCGACAGAAGAGAGGAACTCATTTTTATTCTATGTAACTACATTTCTGAGGTTTCTGCAGATGCCTATATCTTCAATATGTGTTAACGAGAGGTATTTCTATGTGAATGGTGTAAATTAACAACGATGTTGGCTTATAATTAGTGTTCCTATAAAATGAATCAATTTTTTGTAGCTACCATGGATGATTTCCTGTTGTGAACTGTTAGTAATTCATAATTTTTATCCCTGTGCATTGATATTGGTCATTTTATGAGAACTTGTGACTTATTGAGTCGATTTATATTAAGAGTATGAATATTGCAGCTCAATAATTGTGATTTGTTCAGGCATATGGTGTGTTCCTGTTGTAAAGATTGTAGAAGGAATGTGTGGTGTGATTGAGAGCCTGTAATAGCTCAATGCACATGGTATGTGATAGAGATAACACAGTGGATGTGTTTGAGAACTGAGATTGGAATGTGATATGTTTTTGTTTAGTTGCAGATTCCCATGAGGTTAGAAATAGAGAGCTTGAGAGTTTAGGAAACATGCATGTAGCTTATATTTTGTGCTAATACTATTCGTGTCATTGTAGATGTAAAGTGTTTGCGTATGGAGAAAAATAGAGCACCCTGTTTTGAGAAAGTTTTCAAACCATTTTTGAATAATTTTCAATTGGAAAATTTGTAATAAATTGCAAACTCAGGCAAATAAAGGCAAGGTAAATATTTTATTGGGTCAAGAAGCAAGTTAGGGAAGTGGGAATTCGATTTGGAATAAGTTCGAGTCGTTTCATGTTCCCTGAAACTGCAATACAATTTTTTAAGGGGTGCTACGAAATCATTTTGCATTGCATACAATATTTTATGGGTGCTATGAAATCATTTCATAGCGACTGCACATAAAATCTTGGAGGGCTACGTGTTTGATTTTTAAGCCTTTGTTTCAGAAAACTTCGTATTGCCCAGTTTGGAGGAAGAGTACCATGTCACCTTGGTGAGTACCATGTCACAAATGGTAAAAGGTAAATGTATGAGTACCATGTCACCTTTTTAAATCCTTCAATCCTATCCCAAGTTGTTCTTAAGGGGGGATGTTAGGATATTCCGACACATAGGAAATTAAGAATAACTTAGTCTAGTGTAGAGTTAGGTAAAGTGTGTTTCTTTACAATGTACATTTGTATCTTATAATCCAACGGTCACGATTTGTAGTGATCCGACAGTTCACTCTCTCCTCGGTATTAACGACACTTGATTCATGGCTTAACACCTGATTGGTCCATGAACTCTATTTAAAGAGCATGGAGGGTCATTTGTTGGTTAACCGTTTATGAGAGAAACATATGTAACTTTTCTTTTTATATTAATAAATTGCCTGAAGTGGCTGCATCGGCTTAGGCTGTGGACTATTTCCCTCTTCGAGGGTTTTAACCACGTGATTATACTGGTGTACTGATTTGTGATCTGTTTGTGAGCGGTGACCTTTGGTTCTTTATCTACGGAACTTACCCTGTAAATTCCTACATAAGCTTCCTAAGTAGAAAATATAATCCCATTTTAACAAATTGTGTGAGGTGTATAGGTATTTTTTATTATTTTCCATTGAATATGTTAAAGGGTTGAATCCATTCCTATATGGATTGAGGAGATTTGTTATATTGGCGCCAACCTGTGAGGCTAAAATTCTCTTGAATTTGATGTAAATACAGAGTTGTGTGTCGATTAGCATGGGGTTATTGGAATTTGGGGTAATCTGGCCTGCATCAATGGGCCATCAAACAATGTGTATAGATCATCCCCAAGGTAGACATTCCCATACTAAATATACAATTAGAGCATGGTTTACAATGATGCATTATAGATCCATGTAGAGAAATGGAAGATAATGGCCACAAAAGAATACATGGTGGATTCATGTCATACTCAAAATATCGTAACAACAAGCAGATACGATGTGGATTTACGTCACAATATGCATCATGAAGGTAGTTGATATTAATGAGATTTCCTTTTTTCATCAAAGTTAAACTCCAACGCAACTTGGGGAAGGTAAGACTGCATGAGTGATGTTCCCCATAAGGTCTTCATCTCAACCTTAATGGTATGATTCTAATTGATGTGAAAATATGTTTTGAAGTCTTAAAAAAGAGAATCCATTTGATTACTAGTCATTGAGGTATACCATTAACTGATGCAAGGGGACCCATCGATGAGGAAGATGGACCTCAAAATACTTAGTATAGTCTATGCATCATCCAAGAATTGTTAATTTATGTAATGTAAAGGCAGTTTCCCCCTCGAAGTTGCTTATTTCTAAGGCATTGATCTCTCTTTTCTTCTATTTTTGGAGTTGGTTTCATAACATTTGGTATCAGAGCTTTGGATTCTAGGGTTTCGCTACTCCCAACAGGTTATCGTGGAATTTTCGCTATAACTTTTTTTCTACGAAGATTCAGAAGCTGAAATTTTTAGCAGGAGAAGATGAAATCCTGAGGAACGTCGTGTAAAACATTTCTGATCTTGGTTCACAATATTTTTTAAGATATGATATGTGGAAGTTAGGGTTTTTTTCAGGCTCTCGAATTTAACCTAAACAGGCCATCATGGAATTTTCGCTATAATTTTTTTTCTGTGAAGTTACATAAGCTGAAATATTTATAGAGCACAGCCTAAATCCTAAGGAACATTGTGTAAAAATTTTAGATCTTGCTTCGCAGTATTTGTGGAGATATGATCTTTGGAAGTTAGGGTTTGTTCAGGCTCCTGAATTTCATCTCAAAGAGGTGACTATGGTAAAATTAACATAACTCTCTCTCTGAGCATCGGATTCGGATTATGTAAAAATTGACCGAAATTACATGGACTTTAGTTTCCTGTGTATCAATTTCAGAGTCGAAGGAGGAAAAAGTGACACGTGGCATGTAGTACAAGTTTTCTCTACTGAACCAGTCCATAATTAGGTCATTGTGGGAGATTGGGCATAAATTTGTCTTGAAGCATCCAAATCATGTCAAACCCATGGAATTTGAAAGAATATTCATAGGGATACTACAGGACCAAATTTCAGATATTGAAGATCCAAAATTACAGAGATAATTCAGTTTCAATATCAAGCTCCTCAAAAGCAAGAAAATGATGTGTATTTTTAAACAAATTACATAATTTTTGTTTGAAAAAGAATTTTGAAGTGACTCCAAGGGAATATTGAAGCATTTTTATCAGTATTGGGTTCTATAATGCCTCCAAAAAATAATTCCACACCCATTAAGCCCTCAGAAAGCTCTACTATGACACATGAAGAGGAAGAATTGCAATATGAGATATCAAAATTACGGTACCAAGTGCAACAAATTTTGATCTTACAAAGAGCAATCAAAGATGACATAGATGGTTTAAAATAAAAAAATGGAGGCTAAGTTGGACGGTTTGAAGTATCAAATGAAAGCTATTATGGATGATAAAGTAGTGGAAGATGACATCGAGCATCAACAACAAGTTCTCCAACTCTAAAAGGACAACCTAACTTTGGTGCAGAATCGAATGAAACAACATGAAGATCAACATCACAGTGAAAGAAGTTCTGAAGCAGTCATAGAAAAAAGAACTCGACAACTACCAAATCGATCAATTTCAGAGTATCTCAGAAAGTGGAAGAACTTACTTGCTGAAAATTCCACATGGCAAGATGAGAATTTTATACAGAAGCATCAAGAAATAATCAAGCGTTGATGGAAACACTTTTTTGAAGGAGAGGGGCATGTTAGGTCCAAATAATACTAGTGTATCCCATTATTTTTGTTAGTGTAGCCCCCTTATTGTTATTATTGTACCCCTGTAGACCCCATATTGTTATTATTGTTCCCTTACATTATTATTTTTAGGTTAGCCAAGATTAGATTGTGAACCCATGGACTCCTATATATAGAAAGGAGGTTTTCTCATTTGTATCATCCAAGAATTTTTCATTTATGTAATGTAAACAATGTTGCCCCCTCGAAGTGGCTTACTTATAAGGC
This sequence comes from Pinus albicaulis, assembly GCA_034641835.2. NCBI lineage: Eukaryota > Viridiplantae > Streptophyta > Pinopsida > Pinales > Pinaceae > Pinus > Pinus albicaulis. The sequence goes on from CM076582.1 coordinate 332,392,459, forward strand.
ATTGATCTCTCTTTTCTTCTATTTTTGGAGCTGGTTTCATAACATATTTCCAGGAAGATTGCAACTTAGGTCTATAATACCCAAGGCCCTTGTCTAATCTCTAATCACACTTCCCAGATAAAAATTTAACATAAATCGGAAGAGATCTATTGAAGGAGGTTATTAATGTATCCCCCATCAATCAACATGAAACATGTGTTCAAATATGATATAAAGTATTAGAGTTGCAATATTTGACTAATAAAGGGATGGTTGACATAAAAGGTCAACAAGACAAGAAAATAATTGATTCAAGTTTAACTTACTTTTAACATATAGCACAACATAAGAATGAATTGACAACAAGACCCAAGAGAATGGTTGGCATAGTGCAATAATGTGAGAGGCAGAGAATCACTCTCCATATTGATTGGAATAATAACCAATGTGACCTCTTTAATGTGTCTGGAAAATAATTTAATGTGACCTCTTTCATGCACTTTCCTTTTCATAATACTTAAAAAAAACAATATAAAAATTTAAAATATGCATCTTTAAAGCTTGTAAAATGACAATGAGATTTGAAAAAAAAACAATACAAATTATGTTTCACTCTTATAATAAGTTTTGTAAACTTTTAATATGAACTCTTTCATACACTTACCTTCTCATAATACTTAGGAATACAAATATAAACAAGAGTTGCATGCATCAAATGCCCCTAGGTTTACGTCGTGAATAAATAGAAAATAAAAATTAAGTATTAATTTTGTATTTTTGCAACAATAAGTTGATAATAAGGACCAATATACTATATTCTACTTATAAAGTTGTTTTGTTATGTCCTAAGAAATTATATTTAAAATGACCTTATGAAATATCTTAGCTAGATATAATTTCACAAGATCAAAAACATTTTCGTTAAGGTTCATTTCAAAATTGTACATATCATTTTGCTATTACTTATTCACATTCATCTTAACTTTAAATTTATGAAATATCTATAAAAATACATTTATTAAAATGTAAACATTTTTAAATGAAAAAGGTTGAACCTTACACCTTAAAAATATCATATTTATTAAAATTTAGTAAATCTTAATTTAAAATAAATTTCTATAATATTTTTATAAAATGACAGATACCCCGGAAGACTCTTCTCTGGGAGTTTCCAAATGAGGCTTACCTTTTAAATGTTAGGGTGACGTGGACTTTCAAGGTGTTGGGTTTAAATGTAGTTTAAAACGTCAGGCTAACATGTACCTTTAGGCATATAGGTGAAATTCCAAGGAAGCCTTAGACAATCTTTAGAAATGTCGGGGTAACAGATGTACGTTAATAGACATAGATGGAAATATCTCTTCCCCTGAGGATTTTACCTCAAAATTTTTGGAAGGAGGCGCAAGTGAATTGGTTTAAAACTTTGAGGTCTGAGGTCTGGGGCCGTCAGTTGACATATATTGAAGATAGTCTAGCAGTTTACAGACAAGAATATTTATCCATCAGAGCCTTTTCCCTAGGAGTTTTGAAAGTGCACACAATAGAAAAAGGTCATGGTCCGGGGTTCGAAGATTGTGGTAACTCAAATACTATATATGATTACCTCATTTGATCAGATCACCAGAATAGGGAATAATATTGAATGATGTGTGGATTTTTGTAACATATTCTTGTCAATTTAACTAAGTAAAAGTTTTTTTAATGACTTTATATTTTCTCAAAAATATGTCAAATCCTTTCACTTTTTATTGTGTGTTCTCATCTCATTGGATACTATTGAAAGTTCCATTATGAACACGCTACTTGACCCAAATAAAGAAAGAGTAGAACTCATTCACACACACACACACAGATATATATATATATATATATGATTTCATAAGACTAACTATCAAGATCCACTACCCGTTGGGGGTGTCCAAATCAACCCCGAGACGGGTGGAAGCGGCGGACGGTTAGTCATTTGGACCGGCCCCGACACGTGCCCACGTGTTATCCCACTGTTGGTGTGATCCTCGAGTGGAAGAACCGTGAGAAGGAGTAGTAGGAAGCGCACTGTGGACACGAGAGGAAACTTATTCGACATTTGTGGACGATGGTGAAGTTTGGTGATTCGGTCTTCGTAGGTGAGCAGAATTTACCTCTCAAGCCTTGGCTTGAGATTCACCAGCAGGAGATGAGGTGGGTGCAAGTGTAGACGGGCAGCTGTGGCTGGCGTCCGAACACTGGGAGGAATCCTGGCAATGGATAGCATGGTGCACCGGGAAACGGGCAAAGGCGGTGAGGGTGATTTCTCAGTAGAGGGAGCGCCTGTTGGGTGGTGTTTTTGGTGCTCCACCCGGAATAAAGAATCAAGCCAGTGGATTGTGCAAGAAGGGTCCTATCCAGGCTAGGCCCTAGGGTGGTCTTGCCTTGGGCTCATTGAGGACTACGACTCTCTTGCGATTAACATTTGTGGAAGGTGGCGAATTCACATCTCATCTGAGGGCGGCGTTGCGACTGGTGGCGATATAGTGACTCTCCTCCATGGCAATTGGCAGGTGTTCGATGATAAAATTGGCCGAGGTTGCAGGGATGGTGAGGTGGTTTTAGGGGCTATTGGGCTTGGGGTGACTTGGCGTTGCAACCCAGCAAAGGGTGGGGGGGGTTAGACAAGTGCATACTGAGAGAGAGAGAGAGAGGACTTAGAGCAGAGGTCTTGGGTGCAGCATGGAGAATCGCCAAGTATCCAGGGACTGGAGTTCACACTCGAAATCCACCGAGAGTCAACATTCAGTGGCAGCCATGGTAGTATCTCCAGCTCAGTCACTGGGACAGGTTGAGGCTCTGGCCACCCTTGAATCAATTTTCGCCCAACTCCAACATATCCATCTCAACCTGGACACTTTGTGCCAACAAAGGTATGAAGATCATAATGAACTCGTGGCCTACATTAATGCTATTCAACACCTGCAAAATGAGACCCTTGAAGCTCTGGAGAGTCTGTGTCGTCTTCAGTGGTGCTCTCATGACCACCTCTAAGCTTTAGAGGCCTAAGTGGACCATATTGACTACCATATGCACAACTAGGGACAAATATTCACAGCTCCTATGACAGGTACTCTGCACCCTCCTCCATGATGATAACGTTTTTTTGGTTGTTTTTTATTTTGTGCAGACAATAACCAAGAGCATTGTATGCCTTGGCGTGCACCCAAGTCTTTCTAGGCACTTCATGCCTTCTGGTTTGCCTAAATGTAACATAGATATGTTGTTCTCTAATGTAAATTTTGATATGATAATATAAAATAGACCTTGACCGACAAATATATATATATATATATATATATATATATATCAAGAATCCCTAAGCCTCAAAGTAAATTTTAGAGCATGAGCTGAAATGTACTATATACTTGAATTTTTTTAGTAATTTGGTTGTTAATTATCGTCTTTTTCTTCAAGCTTATTTCTATGTTCAAAAACGTTAGTATCTTCAACATAAAGCAAGCTAATTCATCCAATTTTAAGCTAGATGTGACAAAACCTTTTCTCAAGGGTTCAATTTTTCTTGGCCTCGTCACTAAATTGAAATTTGGATTATGGTAAAAAGAGATTTATATTATATAATAAGATAATAAAAATTTATTAAAATTATCATCCCCTAGGGTTATCTCAATTGGTCGAGTTCTCATCGTTGAAGAACCTCGATAATGGGAGGTCACCAGGTCAATTATCCTCGATGCCCTTGGGGTTAGGCTTTACTAATAAGTTGACAATATGTGATCCCTTCGGATGGATTCGCACAAATATTTCCTCGAAAAAAAAATAAAAATAAAAAATAGATATATATATTTTAAATCAATAAATTTATTTTATTATTCTATCATATGATAGAAGATTATTTTAAAATGGTGCACAAGTATGTAAATTAGTGGCATTTTCATCTTACCAACAAATTTGATTGATGAATAAGGTTCAATAAAAGCCTTCAACACCCTACCCCACATTTACCCCCTTTTACTAGCTCTCCAGGGTAAACATGAGATGAGAGTTATTATGCATGACCCAACAACCAAGTTCTAGTTATGGAAGTGGGGCCTAATATCATGAAATTTATTGTAACCTCACTAGAAAACATGATCAGATGTCAGAAAACATCCACTAATCAACCTTTCTTAGACTAGAACTAACTTTTTCATTCACTTCATAACCTAGCAACATGCATGCAGGCCAATCCATGTGGCCATAAGGCTTCAGCTGCATGCACAAGGCATATTCCATGTTGCTAAAACCTAAATTCCCCAATTTTTTGGATGCATCCAAGGACTCTATTCTATATTTTTAGGCTAGTCTTCAGGCCACTACCCAGGTCTACCTAGAACTTTCCAGAATCTGTCAACCAGTTACTAAATCCCCCACAATCAATTTCCACGCTCTAATCATACTCAAACTTACAATAAACACAATAGTAATTTATGAAAACACTTTGTAGACAAAATACCTGTAGCTTATAAATGCATATATGTTCATTGGTTCAATAAGTTCAACATAGAATCATCAAGAAGGATTGCTACTCTCTCTTAATAGCTGCAACAACACACATTAGCTCATTAATTCATATAAGATAACCAAAAGCCCATCAAAACATGGAATGGATCCATAACAAGAGCACATCATAAATGATAAATATACTATGCATGTTTTGTTAGTGTGTTTGGTGCATGCATGTACGAAATCACACCAACTTAAGGGGTGTGGTTTACCCACTTAGTTAATGGTCACAGGCAGAAAAAGAAGTGGAGTTAAGCAAGTTAGTGGAACAAGCTAGAATCATAAACATAGTAGACAGATAAATAGCATGCATATATAAACTAAAACTAAAACAAATAAAAAAAAGCTTTGAATAGATTCAAACAAATGCAATAATCCAAACGGTCGCTCTTCAGCCCCTCTTATTGAGTGCTGATAGGAAATGAGGATGAAACTTTAACCCTATTTCCAAAGGGCCCCTAGAACATGGGTTCTAAGTCCCGATGCAAGGATTTTTTTACTTCCAATCTTACCTTGGTGCAAAGACTCCCTCTCTCTACTATGGTGGACTGAACTTGTTGGATGGAAAACAATTGATTCCCCTCTATCTTCAACTCCAGATCACACACTACTGGTATTTCTTGGGAAATTCTGGCCAGCATAACAATGTGTTCACAAGTTCTTCATATTTTGGTGGTCCTATATAGGAGAATTCAAATCCTCCTTCCCTCTCTTGGTACATTGTGGATGGGGAACCAAGAGAGGGGGATGATTCCATTGTGTGATTCCTTGATGTCTAAGGAGGCTTTCGTGTTTGTCCTTAGGCGGCTTCAAGTGTGAAATCATTATCCTGGAGTGTGCTCTTTATGGTCTCGGAAAGTGACTTTCGCCACTCCCAGGATTGCACACATTTTGGGTCAAAAGGCGCTCAAAGGTGCTCTTCACGAATGATTATGCATGCAAAATAATTTATGACTTGTTCAAATTTGATTTTTCCTCGGACCTTAGAGATTTTTAAATACTTTCCAGATTCTCTAATGTCTTTCAGCCTTGTAAATCCTTCTACCTGATATTAAATAATGTCATATTTTTCTTGTATGATTTTCCAGTGTTAACAGTTTCCCCGTAATGTGTGAGGTATAGGAAGAACTGTATATCTAAAATACATTATATTTTATTTTCTGTATATCGTGTGTAGAGAGAGAGAGAGACCTGCGTGAAGCTTGGAATTAAAAACACCCTGCACCGGTTCGAAGAATGACCATGTCCTATGGGACCCCTATAAGCAAATATAATACAATACATATACAAATTTTCTACAACGCGGGCATTTCCCATGCTCTTGATGTTGTAGCTAGTTAAACAAATCTATGGGACAGATACAGGTTCTATCTGTGTCACTAATATGGTAGTGATCTGGTGGTTGCTAACGACAATTGTTGACGCCCTCAGGGGAATTTTTTCTTGACAATAGGTGGAATGTGGTACCCATATGCGTAAACTTGGTATGGCATATAGCTACACATTGTATGCATAGGTGCTAGCTGGGAACTTCCCATGTAAGCACTGCTGAAAGAGATGCTTGTGAAGGCACAGGTCTTCGACGAACTTGATCAAAGTGCAATGGTTGTAAGGTACGATACCATCTTGACATGAAAGCTTTTGTTGTAGTCGAATGTCAGGAGGATCGATGACCTCTGTGGACAATGATGTCTCCCATAGTGCCACCCGAGGATGCCCCTTTTATGAAGAGGGGTGATCCAAGGTACCGCTTCCTTTTTTGAAAATAGGTGTCGAAGTCGACAAAAAGGAAGTCTCAACCGAACAAGGGGTTATTGACATGAGGGGTTGGGGACGTGGATGTGATGAGTTTAACATAGGCATGTTGGCGAGCAGTGAATGAAAAATAATGATGGGGATTTAGTGGTCCAAGGTCGAAGTATACTAAGCAGCTAGGCAGCAGTCATATTTATTTCTGATGGGGAAATCCCTGGAGTCAGTAGGACTTCCAGGGTGGGTATAAATTGGCTATGAATTTCATGGTGGCTTGTGCGTGGGGGTATAATACTCTGACCAAGGGTGTTCAGGGACTGCTGCCATGGGAGAAAAAGATGAATGAGAGGGTGGGGGACGTAGTGCACCATTTGCGGTCTTTGTACACTTACCAAAAGAATAAAATAATGGGGTTTGGTTTGTACAAAACACAGAGACGAGTGCCCCAAAACATAAAAGTGTTCACCGACTGATGTTGTGAGGAAGGTGTTTTTCTGAGGGTGTGGGCCCCATTGGTTGGTCTCATGTGTGGGTTTGTTGAAGCAGAAGAAAAAGTATCGTAGATGGGATTATGCTAGTGGAGGTATGGTGGGCCAAATGCGAGGCGCAGTCGTGCGCTTTTGATCTACTTATACAACCTGGTCGTTCGAGAAGGGGATTTTATTTTGTATGGTAAAACTAGACCTTTATGCATGGTGGATGGATGGGCATGAAGTTCTTCTCAGACTGAAGTGGTATGGCCATGGCGTCACTTTTGTTGTGATATATGGTCTACTGTGGGTGACGAGCGCCATGGAGGGGAGGCTCTACTGACCAACGAGGATGTTTATCATGAGCAGGGTGAGGAGATGATAAACACGGTCGGATATGTGGAACCTATGGTTTATTTCTGATGGAGAAATGATTTCAGGATATGCAGAGTTTACTAGGGCTCTATCATGCTGGGGGTAGAATGATACCTGCTCTGGAACTTTTAGTAGATGGAGTTGTGAATGGTTTGCGAGATTTTCCTGCAAAAAAAACTACCTCAAGTGAAAGCATCTTCTTTATCAAATATTATTGAAATTCATGAGATTTAAAAAAGAAGATGATAAAGGGCATACCTGTCGGCACTGAAAATTTATTTTTTCAAGAGTGTGAATGTGTGGAATCGCCTTTGTTCGTCATGCAGTGCTGATCACGGTGCGGCTTACGGTTCAGAGAATAGACCTTTTGATCTCTCGTTATGGTCCTCCAAATTTTTTGAAAAGGGAGATATATAGGTGACTATGGCCCTAATTCAATTTATTTGTACTTGTTGAGTTCTTGAGAGGTCAGAGGCTTCTAAGTAGAAGTTCTTGCCATTGCGGTCAGTCTAAGCACCATGGATTAGTGATATCATGCCTAGGTAACCTCCATACTTTAATTTTTCATTTTGATGGTGTCGAGGTCCGTACACACTTGGTTTGTACGGATTCTGAGTATTTTTTGCCCTAGTTTGCATGGGCGATCAAGGAAAAAATGCACCCTCTGTGTGTATTTTCCAGATATAAGCACGCTTAAAGCGCTCTGTTCCCCTTCTTTGGCATGCCTTAAGTGCACTTGTGGAAAATACAGGCATGCAAAAGGCCGAGGCAAGAAAATTTTTGAGTTTTGCCTATTTTTTATGTTTTTTCTGTTGCTGATGGGTACCTGTTTGAATGACAGGTTGTTATGGAGGGAGCGAGATTGGCCTGAGCTCCGAACTGCATTGGCTGCTCATGTTGGGGCACGTAGTCAGCTGGCGCAATGGAGCTCCTGCAGTTCACAGAGAATGAGCTTCTTCGGTCGTAGGAACGATTGCTACGTTACTTGATCTGGCATTAGCGTAGGAGGCACAACATGCTTGTGTTGCATTGGACAAACCTGGTCATCCATCCTGAGACGGATGTATATTTTGTGACTAGGTTACTACTTCATAGTGAGGCGCTGAGGTATCCACTTCCTTCTAGGAGAGTGGATTTGGAGAGGTTCCGTAGACATCATTGTGGTGGGGTGCCTCTTATGGCAGGGTACATCAGCGTTGCATCAGTGATAGATCTGGCAGAGCGATGTGCTCTGGCAATGATTAGGAGACTTGCAGGGTCTTCGGCTCCACATCAGGCATCAAGCCCGAAGGTTGGAGTCTTGCGCCGGTTGAGTTCGAGCACTTCTATGATTTTTCCTTTTTCTGCTATGACAGGATGGTGGTGCAACTCAACAAGGTCCGCAATGGATCAAAGTTGTTTGCGTACGCCAACATTTTGTGCAGCATTATGTACGAGAGGGTAGTGCCATTGAGACCAGTGGTGGAGGTGCCTCCTTGGGGGCCATGGGAGCCTCATATGAGGAGGTGGGATCTTGTGATGCCGCTAGGAGGTGGGGGCATGGTGGGGTGTTATTGGAAAACCACGACAGAGGCCTAGTTCAAGGTGAACCCGCAGATGTTCTTGCCATTCCCATATGCGGGGATGGACTTCCGGGGGGATCCAAATATGGGTCTCCCTCCCAGTTATGCTTGGGGGCCAACAGGTACATTTTTTATGTTTTATGCATTTATTTGAGTATATATGTGCTTATGTGTTTTGCTGGTGATACTGACATAGTTTTGGTTACTCTTTGCAGATGTTGGTGAGTTGGGTTGGCCCGTGGCTCGATTGGTCATCCATGGTCCTCTTCGAAGACCTAGGGGTGATCTCGGAGGGTAGGGATGAGATGCTGGTGGTGGACATGGTGGTGGTGTTGGCCCTTCAGGAGAGGGCAGGAGCTCAGTCGTTGTCAAGGCTACGACCAAGCGGGCTCGTGCCAACGTAGAGGTGGCATGTGTAGATACAACAGAGGCTCGCATTACGGAACTGATTGCTCAGTCTCAGTTCTAGAGGATGCTTGTGGTCGAGTAGACCGCTTGACCCAAGGGATTCTTGCTCGAGGTTTTATGGATGATCTAGAGGATGTCTGGCTGGAGATGGTGATGGCCTGGGAGAGGGAATATCAACCTATTTTACGTTGGGTGGCAGTCTTGATTGTGAAGACAACTCCAGTGGTGGTACCCAGAGTAGTTGTGCGTCCAGGTGCCCCTCTTGAGGGGGCACCGCCCTAGAGTATACTTGTACACGGGGAAATCACCCATTATGAGGATGCTTCCCCTATTTTTGATGACTTTTTGTATCTTTGGGCTGGCCGTTGGGTCAGCCACACTATTTTTTGTACTCATACATATACACCTTGATATATATATATATGAGAGATATTTTTTGTGGCTCTACATGTTGTGTCACCTGTTTCGGTTTATGAATGATGTTATGATGATAGATATCTATATTTTGGTTTTTTATGTATGATGGTTTATTCGAGATGCATTCCAATTTAGAATGTTGTTAGCTATGCGATCAGTTGTTTGGTTTTGACTCCTTATTATATGTGTAAATGTGATATAGTCAAATTTTCTGCTTAATCTTTTTGCACACAAGTATTTTCTAAACATATGTGTATCTCTTGTCTCAAATGTTTGGTTTAACTGCGACACTAATAACAGGGAATTGAGGTATACATGCATATGGCGTATGCCCTGATGGAGGGCATCACACATAATTCCATTGACGGTGTCTTATCCGCCTGATTGTTTGTTACTGAACCATTGCACACACCATTTGTGTAGAGTGGCGATCAGTCAGGGTGATAGATGACCCAGGTAGTTGCGACTGAATTTTGAGACCATCTTGATGCTCCATCAACAAATCTGAAATAAGGTTCAAGTTGGTGATCCATGGCGGCACTTTGAGCGTGTTTAATAAGTATTTTGATCAAAAAATTTCAGTGGTTGGGTTTGTGTACATTCACTCTAGGGAAGGGTCGTCTTGGCCCTTATGGGTAAAATTTCTTGAGGTAAAGATCGTTGATGAGGTTGTTGAGGCATGTCCCATCCGGTTCCCTCAAGATGTATGACCCCCTTCAGAGTTAATTTTTTATGATGTAGGGTCCTTTCCACAATTTTTCGAACTTTCCTGACCCTAGGGATTCTTTCGCGACATCATAGCGGAGGACTAGTTCTGCCTCGGTGAAGAGTGAGGGTTGATGTGGTGGTTGAGTGATGCTTTTACCCTTTTCTTATAGGCCTCGTTGTGTTGCAGCGACTATCGTCGGCTTTCATCAATGAGCTCTAGTTGTACTAGGCATTGTTCTAGAGGCTGGGTATTATCGAGGAGTTCGATAGCTGCATGAAAATTCGGGATCTCACAGAAATCAATGTAAAAGCGCAAGGTACTTTGATCTTTTGCAACAGGAATAAGGTGGAAATATTGGGACGTGGGTGCGGCTGCAATCGTATTTCCAATATGTGATGATATGAATCGTATATGGTGATTCGTGTCGTCGGTGTTTCGTGGGGGAAGAATCTCCATGATGGGAGTTTGTGTAAGTGCAAAGTTGGGTTTCCTGCTAGGATGGTCCATTTCTTGTGGGTGGAAATGGTGCCTGCCGCAAAGGTGCCTGAATGTTTCCATTAGCAGGCATACCTCTGGTGTGTGATTTTGGCCAGTACAGATAGTGCACGGTATCACTGTGCCAATGGAGTAGATTGTATGGGAATCGACACTACTCGTTGCCCCTGATGTGGATGGTTGGAAAGGATATATCATAGAAGAGGTTTTCTTCTACTTCCATTTATGTATTGTTGGCTTGGGTATGTCTAAATATTTGAGGGAGAGTGGGATCAATGCTACTCTTTCCACTCTTAGCTTGGGGAGGTGCACACATTTAATTGTATGGTGAAAGTGTGAACAAATCCGGAAATAGGTACGCGTGATCCTCTCTTGGTTAGAGAGAAGTTTCTGAGGGAGAGAAGAGACTATGCGAAAAATGTTTGCAAGGGGCTTCAGTTCTTTGCATTGATTGACCTAGTGGTCATTCAAGTCGCATAGTTCACATGTTATCCTAGGCTTAGCCTAGGTCATGCTTGGTTGGTGTGTCGTCCTAGTTTTCCCATCATGCCCATGTGGGTGTGGGGTCGCTGACTTGGAGATGGTGTACCTTTTATACCACTCATGGAGGTCGTCCTGTTTCTTCTTTATGGTATGAATCATATCGATGGTACGACAAAGTTGCGAGATATAAGTACAGTGCCGCTCATAATGATTGCCTTGATATATTAGGTAGAATAGCCTAGATATAGGGGTCCCGTCATGCTCAGTTTGTAGTCTGGCGGGGAACCAACGTCGTAACGTTGCTAAATCAGGGTAAGTGGAGACCGCATGAATGGGCGTCTTTCATAACGTGCATGTTGGTCTTCTCTATAGAGAGCATTTAGGGGTAACTAGGGGTTCCCTGTGTTAGCCACCTATATTTTTCCATTATATCAGCTGGTGGCTAAATATTCTTTGCAGCCTTCAAGAAACAAATTCAGTCCTGAAGTTGTTGGTGCTTGAAGTCTTTTGGTGAAAACATAAACTGCTGATTATTTCTTCATACCTGTCCTCCTCCCAGCCTTTGATATTCCATGAAAATCCAAGTCAGATACTGCTGCATTCCCCTTCCTTTCCCCTCCCTTGCTTCCATCTTACCTTCATTCTTCAATTTCCTTTTATTCATAAGAACCCCACAAAACCATATGTTATTCCTTATCCCTTCATTAATCTCATTTCCCAAGGTTAAAAACCCATTTTTTAACCTTATCGGAATTATATTTCCTTTTTGAAATTCTTTTGAGAGCCATAGAAAACACATGTTTCTATGCGTTAGGCTTAGGCCCCTCAGGCTAAGCCCCCTGCCTTTTCTTCCACCACATGCCCGAGCGCCAGGATCGACCCCTCAAGTCCTAAGGCGCTAAAACAAAATGTAATCTCCTATCCGTCCTTTTTCCTTTAAAACATTCGAAAACCCATCTTTTATAAGGTTTTGGCGTGAAAAATTAAATCTCATGTTTTATTGCCCAAAGTCCTTCCCAGCCGTCGATCTACTCCCCAGATCCGACGGAGCGGAGCGAGCCCCACCTAGTGGACCCCTCTCCCTCGCGCCCTTTTCCATGAAACCGTGGTTTTCATCCCGCACCACTTTTCGTCGGGTGGCGGTTTTATCCCGTCGGCCAGCGATTCCATACGCCGGCCGACACGTGTCCTTCGCCCTATTCTAAAACCGCCGTGCTATCACATCGCCCGCGCATTATCCTTCGGACCATAGCCCCGCAGCGGGATCCACCTCCACTGTCGGATTTGGGCCCTCCCATCTGACGGTTGTCGATCGCCTCATCTGCTCGACCTTTAACGAACTTGCCCACCCGTTAACTTCCCCCGGTGCGTTCAAAAACCGATCTCCGCCGTCGGTCTCTGCAGATTGACGGTTCTTATACGAAATCCTGATTCCATCGTACAGTCCCCCTTTTTTCTCCGCTGACTTTTCAGAACGCTCCCGACCGTTGATTGCAATACGATCGACGACTCTGATTGCTCCGTTTTCCCGCACGCCCTCCAATGTAGATTTGTCCATATAACGCAGGATTTTCTCATTTTGTTTGTATTTTGCAGGTTTTGAGGTTCTTTCGTCATATTTTAGGGAAATTTGAAAGACGAGCGTGACGACTCTCGTTCTTTCGATTCATCCATAGGATCGACCGCAGGGTGAAGAATAATGTTATCAACGAGGTTTCATGAGCCTTGGTTGCTGTGCATCCCTGTAAAGCTTGAAGAATGCCGTCAAAATCAACGCAGAAAAAGAGTATCGGATATTGAAGACAACAATGAACCAGAGCAGCAGATTAGCGGACAGATTGGCGAGGATTACGGCTAAGACGGTTATCAAAAGCCTAATCCCCGACTCAGAACACAGATTAAAGCAAAACCTAAAAGTGTTCATTAGACATACTGCCTCCACCGCCATAATTTGAGGCAAATTGATTCCTCAACCACCACAGTGCCACCTATTGCCTCAAAATGCTCAATCAGAGGCCGAATTTATTGAACAAATCAGATATCTTGCCTCGAAGCAGCCAAAGAAGTTATTTCTGCCCCAGATTTAATGACAGAATGTTTGCAGAGTAGCCCTAATAGTACGCAAAGCCTCAAATGTCAAACAAAGCTCCCTCCGAGCTTACTTCATAAGTGTAAACACATTAATGCAGTGGAACACCTGTATGATTTCTTCATCAAGCCTCTAAGGGCCAGGAAGACATCAATTCTGCATTAATTGTATTTGAGATCTTTTTATCAGAGCTCACCTCCTCATCCTTCTATAAATACTCCAGTAGAATATGAGTGAGGGGTTGGATTAGTTGGTTGTCAATGTAATTGCTGAAGCATTTTATGTAACTGAGCTGAAAACTCTTGACTGTAAATAGTGGTTTCATCGACTCTTGGAGCTCTGCTTGTAGCAGATAGGTTAGGTTGTGAAGAGAGATGGATTAAAACATTGGATCTGAAGATTGTAACCGGTTTGAAGCATCAATACAAGCTGATTTATGGGATCCTGGTCTATGTTGATGGTGATGTTATTCTCACTGTAACTTGTATTTTGTTTTTGTTTTCAATTTGTTTCATTTTCCACTGTAAAGAACAGTTTAAACAGGGTTAGGACCTACTGTATATCAGTAACCTTCTCTGGCTGAGAAATCTTTATCTAAATGTTTTCTTTCAACTGTGTTATTTGAAAATGATTTAATTCAGTCTAAGTACACGGATGCTGGCGTTCCCTCATCCTTTTGTCACTGCTGAATGTTATTTTTAAATGTTACTTTCAATATATATTGTGTGAGGATGAATTGAGGAAATCAAGGTTAGCCCTGAGTCCCTTTCCTGTTTGCTCAACTATTTGATTGTTTCCCTTAGAATGTGTCAAAAGCTGACTAGTTTCGAAGTACTTATCATATCTTAGGCCATTCTGTGTTATCTCTGTGGTCGTCTTGGAAGTAACTAAGTAAAGAAGAGCTAGGAGAGGATTATGGTGAGCCCAGCCCGCTAGTTTCTACTCCAAAAGTTGCCTTCAAGTTTCCCTTTGTTTTTATATGTATTCTATTGGAGGTGTATCAAAGGCTGGATAGTTTCAAAGTACTTACCAGATCCTAGTTTGCTTCTATGTTTCTCTTAAGTGCTTGGTCAAAGGCTGGCTAGTTTGAAAGTACTTACCAGATCCTGGGCTGCTCTTTGTTCTGCATCTGTCATTTCCCTTTCTTATTGTATCATTCCATTCCATAAATCAAACTTTAAAGTGATCCTTAGGCATAGATGACTTGCCCCATAGATCACTCTTGAACCTGAATGTTTCAATTAAATCCTCTTATGACTCCATAGCCCAATGGATTGAAAACTTGCCATCATCTTTCTTCTTGATCGAAGCTTACTCTTTTTCTTGCAACTTCTCACCTTTGAACCTATTTGCATATAGATCTTTCTGCCTCAGACAGCAATTATGTTCAATCATCCGAAAAGACCAAACAAAACCCTTGGACCTCATAACTAGCCTAATATCATTACCCTAAGCTTTCAAAGACAATATCCATTCTTGTACATATTGGAGAGATCCCTCTCCGGATTCAGGAGGGCTAGATCCTAGAATCCCAAAGTTGGTTGAAATGATGTTAACTCTGTGATCGGACTTTGCCAATCTTGCGTATTACAGAGACCTAACATTTCTGGCGACTCCACTGGGGAACTGAGTGTTTTTAATACCTCAGAAAACCCTTTATTCAAGAACACTTTGAGAGTAAAAAGCAGCCTTTTCAAGCACTACCTAAGATAGGTAATTATGATGAAACTTGTTTGAATCAGTGACAAACTAGGTAAACCCTAGGTTTCTCTTAAGACTTCGTCTAAACCTTGAAAAATCAGCTGGCTTAGCCATAAGAGTAGACTGCCTTTGTCTCGCAACCTTAGCTAAGTTTTGAAACAAAGTCAGGATATTCTTAACAACCACAAAACTGAAAAATGACTTAGAAAAACCTAAAAATATTTCAGATTGGAATTAAATAAACATGGTGGTGGACCATAAGACCTTTTACCTCTGAAAGGAGCTAAAAATTTCCACTTGGCAACTCCACAATCCTTAAACAGACCTGAAGACTCCACTGGGAAGAACCCTTATCATTATAGTATCATTCAAATTCAGTTAGAGGACTGTAGGATTAAAATTGTGAAAACAGATTAGTTAACCTCTCCAAGATTGTCATATATGGTTGAAATTTTCTTGTTTATTTGGGTCTAAACAACATAGCATAGTGGCTTCTAAAAAGATTCACACTAGAGCCCATCCAGACCCTAACCCACCTGAGATAGTTGATAATCCAGAAAGTATCCTTTGGAAGTCTCCTAAGGTTAAATTATTAATTGTTTTCAGATCACCCTTGAGAGCTAATTCAGTCCCTGAAAATATTTCAGCTCTGCAACAATCACAAGCTGACTTAGTGAATCCATTTAGGACTAGGTCATTTGATGATATAATACAGTTAGACTCTGAGTCTTCACTTTCATCTACTGAAACAAGTGAACATCCTGGTGGCAGAGAAACAACACCTCCTGATTTACATTTTCTACATAATCTAGGTGCCTCTCATCCAAGATCAGCTCAGAAATCTACTGCTGTTCCATCCACTTCTGTTCACCCGTCATCCACTGTTCAAACCACTCCACTTCAACTCACACCTCCTCTTGTAAATCCACCACCTATCATGGCAGCATGGTATGCTCCCTTAGTCCTTCCTGCACCATTAGTCAATCTTCCACAGGACTATCAGTCCAAAATTCCATTGTATGATGCTAGCAATACTATAACAGCATCTCAACATGTGGACAAGATGAATGACTACTTTGACAGAAATGAAATAGATGATGATTCTGTCAAGCTTAGACTATTTGCTCAAATTTTGGGGGGAGAAGCAATAAAATGGTTTAAAGGTTTAGCCCCCCACAGTATTAATGATCTCCAAGGCTTCCATCAAACATTATTAAACAAATGGGAAGTAAGGAAGAATCCTCTCCAAGTCCTTGCTGACTATAACAATCTCCATAGGAACCCTGGGGAAAGTGTACAAGCTTATTGTACCAGATTTAACAGTGTGTATAATGCACTCTCCCCTGAACTCAAACCTCCTCAGGGCTCAGCTTTAAACAAATTTCTTGAAGGGTTTGATCCTGACATGACATATTCACTCAGAGAAAGAGTCTTTGCAACCCTGGAAGATATGCAAAGAGGTGCCCTTTCTGTGGAAGTAAACTTAATGGAGAAGAGAGCAAGGATGAAAGCTGAAAAGAGAGTATCCTTTAGAGAGGAATCCACCCCTTCTACTTCAAGCTCAAAGATGGAAAGAATGATGGAAGAAATGATGAAGAAAATGAGCATCCTGGAGAGAGCACAAGCAAGTCTAAATCAAAACACTCCTCAAAACAGAAACCAAAGCCAGAATCAGAATATTAGAAGAAATCAGCCTCCAAATAGACCCTGGGAAGATGATCAACACATCACTCCTCCCTTTCATCAAAACTTTTTAAGTGAGGTTGAGCAAACAGAACAAATAACAGAGGAGGATGATATAAACTTATTTGGGGTAGATGATGATAGCTTCGAAATTCATTATGATAAAAAACAAGGCCTTTACACACCTTACGATGACAAAAGAGATGATAATGAAAATTATTATCAGAACATGGAAAACGCTGTCATAGAACCTTCAAAGGAATATGAACTCAGAAGCAAATCTAATCAACAAATCCCCAACAATAAAACCTCTGACAAACCTTCTCAAAACAGCACTGCAACCCAGTCGAAGACAATCAAACAAAAAGACAAAACAATGGTTGTTAATTATGGTAGTGGTAAAGAGAAAGACACTCAGAATATTGAAAAGCGGAGTGCAAACATTAGCAGTACTAACACCCCGGCTAGTACTCCTGGTAAAACAACTTTTCCAACTGTAGATAAAACAAATCAGCAAGTTGTTATTGCTGATAAAGTGGCAGTAAACAAGGCTGAAATCAATGCTTTAAAGAGTCAAAACCTTTTTAGCCTAGAACAAGAAATTTCAAAGATCAAAATTTATGTTCCTTTGACTGAGTTAGCTGCCCAACATGTATATAGGTCCAAAATTTTGAAAGCTTTGAACTTAGAAGATAATGAATATTCACTCAATCTTAATGATGACCAACCAGAGCTTATTTTTGGTCCAAAGATTGAAGGAAAGTTTCAAGAAGGTCCTGTCCCTCCCTTTTACGTAAGCTTAAACATTCATGACAAAATTCTGCACAATGCTATGCATGACTCGGGCACTTCCCATAATTTAATTCCAAAAGCCGTAATGGAAAGCCTGGGTCTTAAAATTACCAGACCTTACAAAGACTTGTACTCCTTTGACTCAAGCAGAGTTAAATGTCTAGGATTGATAAAAGATCTCTGTGTTAACTTAGCCCAGATTCCAGCCAAATGTTTGGTCATGGATGTTGTCGTGGCTGATGTACCCCCAAAGTATGGAATGCTTTTATCAAGATCTTGGGGGGCTAAGTTACAGGGAACTATGCAAATGGACATGACATATGCGACTATCCCTGTTTTTAATCAAACTAGAAGACTTTACAGGGAAACCCACATGCAGTACACAGTGACAAGTCAAGACCAGCCTCAAAACTCTCCTTTGTATGTTGTAAGCACGAGCCTTGATTCTTTTATCATGTTTAATGATGAAACACTTACAGAACAAATCATTTCAACAGAATCAATGGCTGAAACGGAGGAAGAGGAACACCACGCTGAACTGCCGAAACAGTCTATTGTGTCTAAAAATCCTAGCAAACTAAACACAGGTCTTGAACTACAAGTCATCAATCCATTAAACTTAAAACTTGACAGTCAAGAAGACGATCCTCAACCCGATGAAAAACTTGAGGAATCAAATTATATAAAGGAGATACACCAAAATAATAAAACTGAAAATGTTCCTCTCTGGACTATGTATTTTGATGGGTCATGCACCAGAACGAATGCTGGTGCAGGTGTCTGGATCACTAACACTGAAAACAATCATACAGAATGTATTTCATGTAAATTAAACTTTCAGTGTTCCAACAACGTAGCGGAGTACGAATCCCTGCTCTTAGGCTTACATTTACTGAAAAAGTTAGGTGCCAAGAGAATCAATGTATATGGCGATTCCGAATTAATCATTAGGCAAGTTAATGGGGAGTATAATGCAAATCACCCCAGACTTAGGGCCTACCGAAATGATGTCATGGATCTTTTGAAAACATTTGAGGATTCCAACCTGACTTTTGTCCCGAGGAAAAGAAATATTGCAGCCCACAATTTAGCCTTTGCTGCTAGAACCTGCCCAATACTATATGATGACACGTCTCAGATAAAATTCAGACCAGCTGTCCCGGATAATAAGAAATATTGGCAGGTGTTTGACGGAGATAAACAAATAGAAGACTTCATGCAATTCAGAAATGAATTTGAACTCCATAGTTCAGATTCATATTATGATACAGATTGCAGTGAAGAAAATTTTCTTGGTGAAGAAGAACCGTCTCCTGAGCTTATAGACATTAACCTTCAAACTAGCAAACTTACAAACCAAACAGAATGGAGTGCAAAATCTGAAACAGAGGAATTGGAAACTCTGCATTCTAAGGATGATAGTTTGCCCAAGGGTTTGGCCCCTCTAGAAGAATTGTTTGATTTTAACGATGTGGCCAATAAACCAAAACTGGAACCTGTAGAGACTGAAGTAGAGGAGTGCAATATAGGCAGTGAGGAAAAACCGAAAATGATCAAACTGTCCAAAACTTTGCCAGCTCACATTAAACTCAAATACATAGAGCTATTCAAAGAGTTTTCTGATGTTTTTTCGTGGATTTATGAAGATCTTAAATCCTATGACACTGAAATAATACAGCACAAAATTCCTCTTAAAGAGAACCAAAAACCATTCAAACAGAAACTGCGCAGAATAAACCCTGTCCAGTTGCCATTGGTTAAGAAGGAAATAATGAAGATGCACGATGCTGGTATTATTGTCCCTATTAGATATTCTAAGTGGGTATCTAATCTGGTGTTAGTTAGGAAGAAGACTGGAGAAATCAGGCTTTGTATAGACTTCAGAAATTTAAACAAAGCTTCATTGAAAGACAACTACCCTTTACCCAAGATGGATCATATTTTGCAAAGGGTGGTGGGGTCTAAAAGAATTTCTTTTCTAGATGGCTATTCAGGATATAACCAAGTCTTAGTCCACCCTAATGATCAATTAAAGACAGCGTTTACTACACCATGGGGCACTTTCATGTATGTGAAAATGCCTTTTGGTCTAATGAATGCTGGAGCAACCTTTCAGAGAGCCATGGACATAGCATTCTCGGAAGAATTGGGCTTCTTCATCATTATCTATCTTGATGATGTAACCGTGTTTTCAAAAACAGATGAAGAACATTTAGAACATTTAAGAAAAGTTTTCGAGAAGTGCAGAAGGTTTGGAATATCTTTGAACCCTAAGAAGACACTATTTGGTCTCCAAGAAGGTAAGCTTCTTGGACACATTATTTCAGAAGAGGGTATAAAGATAGATCCAAAGAGGATTGAGGCTATATTGCAAATCTCTCATCCTCGAAATATCAAGGAGTTGCAGTCTTTCATTGGGAAGATTAACTTTTTGAGAAGGTTCATCCCTAACTTGGCAGAGCTCCTTAGAAATATCACAAACATGTTGAAGAAGGAGCAAGGGATAAAATGGACCTTGGAAGCAAAGACATCTTTTGAGCTGGTGAAACAAGCATTAACCAAAACACCAGTTCTCATAAGCCCTGATTTTTCAAAATATTTTTATATCTTCTCATTTGCATCAGAACATACTATTGTTGTTGTCCTTTTACAGAAAAATCCACAAGGACAAGAGAAACCTATTGCATTCTTTAGCAAGGCATTGAGGGATGCCCCTTTGAAGTATAACATTATGCAAAAGCAAGCTTTTGCTTTGGTTAAAGCATTGAAAGACTTCAGAGTATACATCCTTCACTCACACGTCATTGCCTTTGTCCCGAATTCAGTTGTTAAAGACATTCTGACCTAGAATCCGGATGGTAAAAGAGGTAAGTGGATTGTTGTTATTCTTGAATATGATTTAGAGATAAAACCCACTAAGCTCATCAAAGGCCAAGGTCTAGCTAAGTTAATGGCAGAATCAAATTGTGATCTTCTTGATATTAATATGATCGATGATTTGGATAACCAAGAAGAACTCTCAACTCATGTTGTTGAAGATCATTTTATGAATTCTCCTTGGTACGCTGATATTGTTTATGTTTTGCTTAATCTGAATACACCTCCTAGTTTATCCAAAACAAAGGCAAGATTCCTAAAGTTAAAAGCTGTAAACTATTGCATTATTGATAAATGTCTTTATTGGAAAAATGCAAGTAGCATATTGCTTAAATGTTTGCCAGAGTTTGATGCAGAAAAAATTAAGCAGGAGTTCCATGAAGGAGAGTGTGGAGGCCATTTGTACTGGAAGTCAACAGCCAACAAAATTTTGAGGGCTGGTTTCTATTAGCCCACCCTTTTTCCTGATGTTCACAAAATGACAACTACTTGCCATAAATGCCAATTGTTTGAGGGCAAGAGAAAATTATTACCCCTTCCTCTGCATCCAATCACTGTTGAAGCTCCTTTTCAACAGTGGGGTCTTTACTTCATAGGAGAGATTCATCCACCATCCTCTGCCCAGCATAGGTGGATTCTTACCGCCACAGACTATTTCACTAAGTGGATAGAAGCCATTCCTTGTAGGCAGGCCAATGATTCGGTTAATCATAAAATTCATAGAAACCAATATTCTTTCCAGATTTGGCTGTCCTACCAAGATCATCACAGATAATGCAGCAGCATTTGGATCAAATAAAATGGTGGAATTCTGTCACAAGTACCAGATAACATTGGGACACTCCACAACCTATTACCCTCAAGGTAATGGACTTGCAGAATCTTCCAACAAAAGCTTAGTGAATATAATAAAGAAACTGTTAGAGGACAACAAGAAGTCTTGGCACACAAAGCTCATCCATGCACTTTGGGCTGACAGATTAACATTGAAGAAATCCATTGGTATGTCACCCTTCCAGCTTGTGTATGGTACAGATGCAATTTTTCCTAACAACCTCGGTGTACCAGTTATGAAGTTAATTCAAGAGTTGCAGACTGAAGAAAATGGCATAATTAGAAGGATAAATCAGACCATTCATCTTCAGCAAACCAGAGAGGAAGTGTATAATAAAGCATTGTAGAAAAAAGACAATATCAAAAAGATATTTGATAGAAGAACAAAGGCCAGCAGTTTCAAGATTGGGGGCAAAGTTTTAAAGTGGGACTCAAAGAGGGAAGACAAGAGAAAGCATGGTAAATTTGACAATCTATGGCTTGGCCCTTACTCTATTCATTCAGTCGCTGGAAACAATGCATTCTTCTTACAAGATCTTAATGGAACGGAATTGTTTGGGGGTCCTGTCAATGGCAGGATGCTTAAGCATTACCTTTCTTAAACCATTTTATGTTTTGAAGCCTTTTACCTTTTTTCCATTGTAAACATTCCATCCATCAGTGCATTCAAAGTTATGAAAAATCAAAAAATACAAAAACAAAGAAAATGAAAAGAGGGCAGAAGGAAAACAAGAAAGGCACAGCCCCATGCCAAAAAGAGAAATAAATCTGAAAGTGCGCAAGCTCAAATGCCACTCCTAAAACACACTTCTAATTAGTCAGACTGTTTAATCTTGACTAATTAGCTTTCAATTTTCTGCTGATAGGGTAGCGAATTTGATTTTCCAAACTATTTAATCTTGGCTTATCAGTAGATAGATTAGGATAGAAATTAAGGTTCAAACAAACTCAAAATCTGAACCAAAGTTCCCAAGAGAAAGATGACTCAAAACTGTTTTATTTTTTGAGTCATAAAAGAGAAGACCTGGTTCTAATCCGCTCAAAGCTTGAACCAGAAGAAAGGCAAAGATAGCTCACAGAAAAAGGAAGAAACAGAGCTGTGAAAACAAGAAAAGGCCACGATGAGAAACTTTCAGATCTTAAGCCTCCCATTTTTTATTTTTTATTTTCTGCAACTAATAATCTATGTGCAGCTTTTTTTTATGCCATAGATCATAGCAAGTCAAACAGTTCAATCTTGACTTGTCTGTTTTTAAATTTCTGTCTTAGAATTTAGAGAATGAAAGTTTGTTGGACTGTTTAATCCCAACAGACAGTAAACTAGGTAGAGAAATATCTGAGCTCAACTGTTTAATCTGAGTTCAAGGAGAAATAAGGAGTAGAAA
Organism: Pinus albicaulis; assembly: GCA_034641835.2. Taxonomy (NCBI): domain Eukaryota; kingdom Viridiplantae; phylum Streptophyta; class Pinopsida; order Pinales; family Pinaceae; genus Pinus; species Pinus albicaulis. The sequence goes on from CM076582.1 coordinate 332,415,003, forward strand.
TAGGTTAGATTTCCTGCTTTCAAAAGAATAAAATGTAGTGAATAGAGTTTGCCAATCCAAGTGCACTCTGATGAAGAAAAAATGTTAGATCAGTAGGATTGGGTAAGTAGAAGTTGTATTGATGAAATTCATTTTTCTTTCATGACTGATATTATTTGTCAAAGAAAAGCAAGAGCAAGCAATGGGTCAGGCACCGGTCAGCATCCCAGAGAAATCAAGTCTAAATTCTTGATGCCTTCAAGAAGGCAACATCCCCAAGTGGAGCCACTGTTAGCCACCTATATTTTTCCATTATATCAGCTGGTGGCTAAATATTCTTTGCAGCCTTCAAGAAACAAATTCAGTCCTGAAGTTGTTGGTGCTTGAAGTCTTTTGGTGAAAACATAAACTGCTGATTAGTTCTTCATACCTGTCCTCCTCCCAGCCTCTGATATTCCATGAAAATCCAAGTCAAATAATGTTGCATCCCTTTTCCTCTCCCCTCCCTTGCTTCCATCTTACCTTCATCCTCCAATTTCCTTTTATTCATAAGAACCCCACAAAACCATATGTTATTCCTTATCCCTTCATTACTCTCATTTCCCAAGGTTAAAAACCCATTTTTTAACCTTATCGGAATTATATTTCCTTTTTGAAATTCTTTGGAGAACCATAGAAAACACATGTTTCTATGCGTTAGGCTTAGGCCCCTCAGGCTAAGCCCCCTGCCTTTTCTTCCTCCACATGCCCAAGCGCCAAGACCGACCCCTCAAGTCCTGAGGCGCTAAACCAAAATGTAACCCCTCTCCGTCCTTTTTCCTCTGAAAATTCGAAAACCCATCTTTTATAAGGTTTTGGCGTGAAATATTAAATCTCATGTTTTATTGCCCAAAGTCCTTCCCAGCCGTCGATCTGCTCCGCAGATCCGATGGAGCGGAGCGAGCCCCACCTGGTGGACCCCTCTCCCTCGCGCCCTTTTCCATGAAACCGTGGTTTTCATCCCGCACCACTTTTCGTCGAGTGGCGGTTTTATCCCATCGGCCAGCGATTCCATACGCCGGCCGACACGTGTCCTCCGCCCTATTCCAAAACTGCCGCGCTATCACATCGCCCGCGCATTATCCTTCAGACCATAGCCCCACAGTGGGATTCACCTCCACCGTCAGATTTGGGCCCTCCCATCTGACGGTCGCTGATCGCCTCATCTACCCGGACTTTAACGGATTTTCCCACCCGTTAACTTCCCCCGGCGCGTTCGAAAACCGATCTCTGCCGTCGATCTCTGCAGATCGATGGTTCTCATGCAACAACCCGATTCCATCGTACAATCCACCTTTTCCTCCGCTGACTTTCCGAAACGCTCCCGACCGTTGATCGCAATACGATCGACGGCTCTGATTGCTCCGTTTTCCCGCACACCCTCCAATGCAGATTTGTCCATATAATGCAGGATTTTCTCATTTTGTTTGTATTTTGCAGGTTTTGAGGTTCTTTCGTCATATTTTAGGGAAATTTGAAAGACGAGGGTGACGACTCCCGTTCTTTCGATTCATCCATAGGATCGACCGCAGGGTGAAGAATAATGTTATCAACAAGGTTTCATGAGCCTTGGTTGTTGTGCATCCCTGTAAAGCTTGAAGAATGCCGTCAAAATCAACGCAGAAAAAGAGTATCGGATATTGAAGACAACAATGAACCAGAGCATCAGATTAGCAGACAGATTGGCAGGGATTACGGCTAAGACGATTATCAAAAGCCTAATCCCCGACTCAGAACACAGATTAAAGCAAAACCTAAAAGTGTTCATCAGACATACTGCCTCCATCGCCATACTTTGAGGCAAATTGATTCCTCAACCACCGCAGTGCCACCTATTGCCTCAAAATGCTCAATCAGAGGCCGAATTTATTGAACAAATCATATATCTTGCCTCGAAGCAGCCAAAGAAGTTATTTCTGCCCCAGATTTAATGACAGAACGTTTGCAGAGTATCCCTAATAGTACGCAAAGCCTCAAATGTCAAACAAAGCTCCCTCCGAGCTTACTTCATAAGTGTAAACACATTAATGCAGTGGAACACCTGTATGATTTCTTCATCAAGCCTCTAAGGGCCAGGAAGACATCAATTCTGCATTAATTGTATTTGAGATCTTTTTATCAGAGCTCACCTTCTCATCCTTCTATAAATACTCCAGTAGAAGATGAGTGAGGGGTTGGATTAGTTGGTTGTCAATGTAATTGCTGAAGCATTCTATGTAACTGAGCTGAAAACTATTGACTGTAAATAGTGGTTTCATCAGCTCTTGGAGCTCTGCTTGTAGCAGATAGGTTAGGTTGTGAAGAGAGATGGATTAAAACATTGGATCTGAAGATTGTAACCGGTTTGAAGCATCAATACAAGCTGATTTATGGGATCCTGGTCTATGCTGATGGTGATGTTATTCTCACTGTAACTTGTATTTTGTTTATGTTTTCAATTTGTTTCATTTTCCACTATAAAGAACAGTTTAAACAGGGTTAGGACCTACTTTATATCAGTAACCTTCTCTGGCTGAGAAATCTTTATCTAAATGTTTTCTTTCAACTATTTTATTTGAAAATGATTTAATTCAGTCTAAGTACACGGATGCTGGCGTTCCCTCATCCTTTTGTCACTGCTGAATGTTATTTTTAAATTTTACTTTCAATATATGTTGAGTGAGGATGAATTGAGGAAATCAAGGTTAGCCCTGAGTCCCTTTCCTGTTTGCTCAATTATTTGATTGTTTCCCTTAGGATGTGTTAAAAGCTGACTAGTTTCGAAGTACTTATCAGATCTTAGGCCATTCTGTGTTATCTCTGTGATCGTCTTGGAAGTAACTAAGTAAAGAAGAGCTAGGAGAGGATTATGGTGAGCCCAACCCGCTAGTTTCTACTCCAAAATTTGCCTTCAAGTTTCCCTTTGTTTTTATATGTATTCTATTGGAAGTGTATCAAAGGCTGGATAGTTTCAAAGTACTTACCAGATCCTAGTTTGCTTCTATGTTTCTCTTAAGTGCTTGGTCAAAGGCTGGCTAGTTTGAAAGTACTTACCAGATCCTGGGCTGCTCTTTGTTCTGCATCTGTCATTTCCCTTTCTTATTGTACATTCCATTCCATAAATCAAACTTTAAAGAGATCCTTAGGCATAGATGACTTGCCCCATAGATCACTCTTGAACCTGAATGTTTCAATTAAATCCTCTTATGACTCCATAGCCCAATGGATTGAAAACTTGCCATCATCTTTCTTCTTGATCGAAGCTTACTCTTTTGCTTGCAACTTATCACCTTTGAACCTATTTGCATATACATCTTTCTGCCTCAGACAACAATTATGTTCAATCATCCGAAAAGACCAAACAAAACCCTTGGACCTCATAACTAGCCTAATATCATTACCCTAAGCTTTCAAAGACAATATCCATCTTTGTACATATTGGAGAGATCCCTCTCCGGATTCAGGAGGGCTAGATCCTAGAATCCCAAATTTGGTTGAAATGATGTTAACTCTGTGATCGGACTTTGCCAATCTTGCTTATTACAGAGACCTAACACCCTGATTGGTAGCTTTTCAGCTAACAAGAATAAGATGGATCTGCTTATCACATCTTCTTGGGTTGTGGAGCTGTCCGTGGATTTCTCATCCATGTCATCTTCTTGGGAGAGGCAGATTATAGCTGAGTTTAAACTAGCGGGGGCTAGCCAGAATCGGGGGATATAGTGACAATTCTCTAGAAGGTGATTGTCGGCGCATAAAGGACATATGAATTGTGTTTCCCACAATCCAACGTAGTAAACTTGTTCTATAGGATACCATCTATGGATGAGTTCCAAGGTTGCGCATTCTTCGAGGGAGTGACCACGTTCATCGCACAGTGTGCAGCGTATAATAGGAGGGGGCATGACTAGGGGTCTTTCTGGTGCCCTTCGTTCTTCCTGTAGGTAGAGGATGGAATGAGGTTCATTTCCGGATGCCTGGGTGGAGGGATCCTCTTGATAGGATTGCTCGATGGCGTGTAAGGCATCCCTATATCACGGGAGCTCTAGGTAGTATAGTGATGGGTATAGTGCCCATAGTTGTTGCAGAGAGCGCATGCGTGATTGGTACGCAATGCTTTTCCTTTACCTTTGGTGGCAGGTTCCTTTTTACGGGAACGTGTGTTGAGATTGCAACAAGATGATGAGCTTAGTGGAAAGAAGTCGCCTTCACTAAGTGGGCCCGCGGACTATTTTTGGCGCAAAGTCTATTTTTAGACTATGTCTATTTTTAGACATATGGATCATGTTCTATGAGTTTCAGGATGCTATTTGTGGATGGTTGGTCAAGTCGGAAAAAATAGATGGACTTCTATTTTTAGACATACTGGGCGGAATCTATTTTTAGATTGCCAGTCAAAAATAGATATGTCGAATATTATTAGCTCTTAATAATATTTAGACTCTAAACATTATATTATTCTCTTGGAGCACTTCAGTTAAGTGCACAGATGTGGCACAGGAGCTGACATAAGGAATTACGCTATTCCTGAGGGTTATGTGGAGCTATTGCATGAAGAATTTAGTTAGAACTCATGTGACAGAGTTTGGTGGAGTTGATTGAGGAAGTTAGTGGAGTTGTATTCAGTTTAACTAATCTAAACATGGTTGAGCTATTTGTATCCAGTTTAACTAATTGATACAATTAGTGAGAGTGGTGTGAATTAATTATTAATTAATTCACTAATTATAAACTCATTAATCAACTAAAGAATGAATCATTTAACTTCATTGCATGGACAGTTTCAGTGGAGACCAGTGCAGAAATAGGTGAAAGAGCAGGTTAACTATCAGTTGTGACTATACAGTTGCTATTTGCAACACACAGATAATTGGAGAAGCCCATGAGGATTGCGCAGTACAAGCCAAGTGGTTTATCTATTTAATGAAGCCATCCCATAGCATTGAAAACGCAATAGAGGCTGGCTATCAAGTGGCAAAATATTGGAGCATGTGTTTTGCTAGATCTAGCTTGATAGTGTGTAGCAATTGAGGTTGTGCATGAGAGCTTGTGAGGATCTTTTGCACTATGATTGTTACATCATCTCCATGACATATAATATACAGATAGTTGGGGTTTTCAGCTTTAAGATTTCCCATTAAATACTTTGTTCATATGTGTGATTGTTTGTGGTTTTAATGTATGCATGCAATTGATTTTATTTCCGCATGTGATGATCAATGGTAGAAGAGATTATGTATTATGCATGAAGCTAAAATAGTGTGTGATCACGAGAATCTCGGTGAATAATATATCAGTTATTCAAATTTCTACAACATGGCATCGCGATGTTTGTCTCAGAGCCAAGGAGTGGTTTTAATTCATCAACCCTGGGCAGATATGGGTAGGGTTTCCTATTATGTCACATATGGTGCAAACTGTTGATTCTTGTTGTATGGCAGGAGTCTCCATCTTCTTTCCTCTTTTCTCAATTTTCTTAGCCGTGATCACCAGTTTTGCAATGGAAATTTCCTTTGCAGGAAGGTTTCGACCATTTCTTGGACAGGTGGGGCCTCCTCGAGACTAAGCGGCTTCAACCCTATGGCAGTGATGTGAGTGGCTCCTGTTCCCGTAGGGGGGATGAGATACCAAACTGGTATTGCCAATGATATGTTTGGTAACACCAGTGTTGCCAAAACCTATTGGGAGACGAAACCAGCTGGGGGGTAGAGGAAAGGGGTTTGGGAAGCGGTGTAGGCTAGAGAGGCTACCGTGGCCGATGAATCGGTGCCATTACTTCTTGTGTTTGTGTCCTGACTAGCTTTGGCGCTCGATGTGGACATCATGCACACTGGAGCCCCTGTGACATCAGGTGATGACTCAGGGATAATGGGAGGATCTCCTAGGAATGACCCTAGAATGGATGATGGTTTAAACTAGTTGGGGCCATATTCTTGGTATCGTGAAATTGCATCTAAGGATGTATCTACATAGAGTAGAATTACATCAGTGTTTGTTAGGGGTCGCTTCTCGCTCTGTGTCAATTGTTCTACAGTAATGATGCGGTCCTCATGGGGGAACATCATAATGCAGAAGACGAAGGAGGCTATGGCTGACATGGCGTACATATAACTCCGCCCAAGGATTATATTGTAGTCCAAGTGAGCGTCCAAGACTTCAATGTATATGTGGACCATCTTTCTGGCTAAGCAGACCGAGACGTTTTGGTAGAGGCCGACGAGGGTTGAAGGACGACCGTCGTATGCTCTAAGCGTGATGAATAAGGGTTTTAGTTCAGGAGACCCTAAATTCTTCCAAACAATTTTTGACATGATGCATGTCAATGCACCCTCTTCAATGACACATCGGTGAATGGTGATATTCTAGACCGACACTGGTATCTGGAGGCAACCATGGAAGGAAGCCTAGGGGTGGCTTTGTCTAAGTCGAAATCCATTAGGTGTGTATCGACAGGGCTGATAGCGCCTAACGTGGAAATTAAGGCTTTCAATTGTTTTGGGCATGACTGAAATACTTCCAAAGCTGACATAGCAGCAGGAGATTGTGCTAAATCATCCACGATGCTATAATTATGGGCCGCTTTAGAGTAGTTTCCTACTTGCCTATTGGGTCCCTTCGCCATATTTGGCAATGATTCGATAAGCATCTTTGAAATGTTCAAAGGTGTAGTCGGTGCACTGGTACTTTCCCCTGACGTATTAGTGTTTGGTGGGGTGTCGTAATTGCGATTCCGTGTTTGGAAAAACATATCTTCGCCAGTCATGTAGATTTCATGACTACTTTTCTGGGAGTCGTCTGTATTTTACTGCTGAGTGCTGACCGTCCCTCGATGGGGAAAAGGTTCTTGCATCATAGTTGTTTGCTAGGAAGATCCTCCTTGTCCTTTGTTACTATGTAGCTTCTTCAGCTCAGGGAGATCGGGACAGTGGTGAGTATAATAGCCATACTCACCACATATCGAACAAGAATGGTTTGTTCAAAGAGGTGGCCTTTTTCTCTACCATTGGGCATTGCTTGGCTCCTGGCTCTAATTCTGGTTGGAGTTGCCTCCAGCCTGGGATCGCGATGGGCATTGCTGGTTGTTTCCCCCTGTCCAGGATTCCCTTTGGGCTTGTTTTTTGATTTTTTCTTCACCAAATTAGGAGGATAGTTCTCCTAGTTATATTGGTGTGGTTGGTTTTGGGATGGCTACATAAAGTTCACCCGTGCATTGGTCTGCACAGGCGGGTCTTGTGTTGGAGACTAAGGATAATGCGGTCCTTGGTTTGCACCTCGCTCTTGGAGGGGAGCTCTTGCATCAGCATTTCTCTCTGCATACTGGGTTCCCTCAGTCATAGGATAGGGTCCTCCATGGTGATACGCTTGCACCCTATTGGTCAAATTTTGCTGAGGCATATGATGACTTTTAAAACCAGGTTGAGGTATGTTCTGGGTAGAACTATACGTGTAACCAGGGTTTTGACTACTGCTGCCTAGGTAATCTTGGGTTATTGACCCAATTAGTCCATCTGTAGATTTCGACATGCCTAGAAATTCTTGATAAGTTTGCAGGCACGGGGCGTTCGTAAGGATATTTTAAATGTATCTTGATTGCATATAAATCATCTCAAGCTATTGGGCTTTGCTGATGGTGTCCTCTTCGAATATGGGCCTTTTTTGCGCCACATCCTTTGAAATATTTGTAGTGAGAGTTTTTAGGAACAAATCTAAGAGAACCCGATCATCGAGTTTTTCTTTACATAAACTATGACGCCGCCTCCATTCGTGGAGATGGTCCAAGATATGGACAATGGGGTTTTGTCTAAAATGTGTCAGTAATTCCATTATGGAATCATAGTGAATGGGTAACTAAAAATATGTTAGGAACGCAATGGTGAGGGCGCTAAAGGTTCCATGTGAAGCATAGGATTGCTTCATGTACCACTTCATGGCTACTCTTGTCAAAGTGTGTTAAAATAGTCTCAATCAAATAGTGTCGTCAATGATATTGTTTGATGAGCACCATAGGTGGAAGGTCATGACATGATTACATGGGTCTTCCGCTTGCTTTCCTTAGAATTTTGGAATATTTGAAGGGAGCTTCATGGGCATGGGAGGCCATGTAGGGTTGTGTGCGATGGGGTCATTCGTCAGCTTGGTTAAATCAGGTAGATTCAACGAAGCTAAGAAAGGTGACTAGGAGGTTGACGCCATTGCAACTTACGAAAACACAAAATTCTGGTTAGGAAGAGGGTTGGTATGTGACGTACCCTGTTGTGTATTCAATTGGCTTCCAAAATGGTTTGCAGTTATCTGCCCTCTAGGGGTTGTGGGAGGAGTGGTGTGTGGTGTGGCGTTGGGAGACCGACCAGGGTTTCCAACTACGACTTCCCCAATAAAGGACGAACCAATAATGGTGGTAGCGTTCCGTCTTTGACGCCTAAACGACAAAAGACCTGGAACCCCTCCTGGTAATGGGGGGAAGTCCAAACGACGCCTAGATCGACAAGGTCTCATTGGGTCCATTCTGGTGTCAAATAGGTTTGGTTTTGGAAAAATTTGAGAGGATAGAGTTTACAATCAAAGAAAAATTATGGTCACATACATAAAACAAAGTGAAAATAAAATAAATTTTCCCTTTAAATTAATTCTATGTGATCAAGCAATCAAAAAAGTGGTTTTTGTTTGTTTGTGTATGATACTCAAATCCTAGAAGACCTATTCGTCCTCACACACTTAAATGTAATTGGGCCTTGAGAATATATCTTGCGAGTGCTGGCACAACATCCCGTAAGAGCTGGTGATGCCCCCAGTGAGCCGAAGAAAATACACCAAGGTAAGGGTAGAGGGTCTGGCGCTTGCCTGAACCATCACTTATAGGGAAATGATGCCCTATATTTGACTACTAAGTACCACTGTCCCACGTGAGTGTTCGAGTCTTGGGCTTCTTGGTAAGTTAGCTAACAGTACCGAGTATCTTTCAGGTCTAGTAGCCCCAACTGATACCGCACGCACTGCGCCTAAGCCTAACCCCCTCTGAAACGGGTCTCTGTCGCGCTCAAGTTTTCTTTTCCGTGGGATGATAGGTGGATTTAAAGCTCCCTAAATAGTCAAATTCTATGTTTGAAGATGAAGAATGATCAAGGTGGCTTATTGGATGCCTACCCCCTTGATCCTAGCTTAAACTATAAATTGTTTTGTGGCCCCTGTGGGGAGAATTTAGTGAGTTTGGTTAAGTTAGTTTTAGGTGTCTTTGCTTTGCTTATTGGGTGGATATGTGTGAGAAAAAAGTGGACAAGCACATAGTTTGAACGTGTGGATATGCCATGATCCTTTTCAAAATCCCCTATTAAACTATGTTGTATTATTCCTTGCTCAAAAGAAAAACATGTACGGATATGGGTCGCTTTCTATTTTTCCTAGTTATTCTATGTGATCAACTAAAGGGAGATGGCGAGTTGTGAATAGAGAGGGTTCATATGCTTGCCTAGGATCACCGGAGGGCACAAAGGCAACAGAGATTACTTTCTCTTCTATCGAAAGTTCAATCCTAGTCCCGAAAATCCTAGTGCAAAAATTGAACTAAACTAATAAATTTTACACTAGAAAAAAGAAACTAGCTGAGCATGCGTGGACTTGGGCCACTTACTTTGGCTATTTACCTAGATGTTTTGGTACCTAAATTTGCAAAACATAAAAAAATTTCAGAATGCAAGTTATTTTCCCCCCCTACTTAAACTATGTATGAACTTTGCAAAAATCAACTTGAAATAAAACTGACAGTAAGCCTACAGAAAGTAGCTAAGCCTGTGAGCTTTAGCAATATACAAGGTACCTCAACCAGTGTTGGTGGATGTATTATGGGCTGCCAAGCACTTTACAAGTAGGAAAATATAGAAATGTGGGAGAATTTTCTCTTTTTGTCTTTTGCGCGCAAAAGGCTGAAACAAGCGCAATGTCCGCGCACGGGTCGGCTCTGAACGCGCGCCCTGGGCGCATCTCTGGGAGGGAAAAGTGCGCAAATTCCTGAAAAAGTAATTTTTTGGAGTTTTTCTGCTTCATTTTTTCACTTGGGATGAACTAGGGACTTCAAGAGAAAAAGGGGGAAATTCAGCTCCACTTCACAGCACATACAGGGGTCTCTGCAAAAAGTCACAACCACATAAACTTGGTAATAAATGTTAGTGGAGTGGCCAATCCCGTGTTAGTGTGTTTGGTGCATGCATGTACAAAATCACACCAACCTAAGGGGTGTGGCTTACCCACTTAAGTTATTGGTCACAGGCAGAAAAAGAAGTGGAGTCAAGCAAGTTAGTGGAACAAGCTAGAATCATAAACATACTAGATAGAGAAATAGCATGCATATATAAACTAAAACTAAACTAAAACTAAAAAAAATAAACAAAAGCTCTGAATAGAGCCAAACAACTGCAATAATCCAAACAGTGGCTCTTCGGCCCCTCTTATTGAGTGATGGTAGGAAATGAGGATGAAACTTTAAGCCTCTTGCCAAAGGGCCCCTAGAACATGGGTTCTAAGTCTCGATGCAAGGATGTTTTTACTTCCAAGATTTCCTCGGTGCAAAGTCTCCCTCTCTCTACTGTGGTGGACTGAACTTGTTGGATGGCTAAAAATTGAGTCCCCTCTATCTTTAGCTCCCCTCTCTCTACTATGGTGGACTGAACTTTTTGGATGGCTAACAATTGAGTCCCCTCTATCTTCAGCTCCAGATCACACACTGCTGGTATTTCTTGGGAAATTCTGGCCAGCATAACAATGTGTTCACAAGTTCTTAATCTCTTGGTGGTCTTATATAGGAGAATTCAAATCCTCCTTCCCTCTCTTGGTACATTGTGGATGGTGACCCAAGAGAGGGGGATGATTCCATTGTGTTCCACAAATATTCCATTGTGTGCTCCCTTGATGTCTAATGAGGCTTTGGTGGTTTTCCTTAGGCAGCTTCAAGTGTGAAATCACTCTCCTGGAGTGTGCTTTTTGTGGTCCTGGAAAGTGACTTTCGCCACACCCAGGATTGCGCACATTTCGGTTCAAAAGGCGCGCAAAGGCGTTCTTCACGAAGGATTATGCATGCAAAAGCATTTATGACTTGTTCAAATTTGGGTTTTCCTCAGACCTTAAAGATTTTTAAATACTTTCCATATTCTCTAATGTCTTTTAGACCTGTAAATCCTTCTGCCTGACATTAAATAATGTCATCTTTTTCTTGTACGATTTTCCAGTGTTAACACAATTAACCATCATTTATCTAGAATATAACCATGACAAAACTGTCATGAAATCATACATAAAATCAAAACTTGTGCTCATTAATCTCAATAAGAATAAATAGATAATAACATATTCAAATTCCAACGAAGTCAGGGACTTCCACGTACCACCCGAGCATATATTGGGACTTAAAAAAATATATATTTCATCCCAACCATCCCCATGCTATTTTCCAAGCATGACTGTGGGATCTCATGGGATAAACCAAATATAACCAACAAGGAATCCAGAGGTTAAACCACCTCCTCCCTAAAACCACAATTAAGGAATATTTTAAGGATGAAAGTTTATCTTAAAGTTTAGAAACCTTGGCAAATCTTACTAGTCCCTAATATGTAAATTATAAAATGCTTGGAAATATTTTTGTAAAAATATTTAGATTTCTAATGATTTTATATTATTCTATATAAAATTTTGGCAATTTTTACAATAAAATAATTTTATACTATAAAATGTGGGCGAATCATTTTTAGAAAAAATAGAAATTGGCGAATCTTTTTTTTGGAAAAAACATGGAAAATTAGCCCATGTGCGAAGATTAGCCCCTAAAATTTTCCTTGACCACAATGATCTCACCTAAACTATTCCATATATCACCAAAACTAACACAAGCTTAGATTCCTTAGAATTTCTTCACCATACATAGAGGAATTTTCATGTCTCCACCCAACTATCAAGGGATTTTAGGATAAAACCATCTCCACCCCCAACCTTTGGGATTTTCTTGAGACCACCTCACCCAGATCCAAAATATTTCGGCAATCCAAATCTCAACCAAGAACGAATCCCAACACACCATGTCTATCTAGGAAATGGAAAAGGCAAGGATGTACCCACTATCAATCTAGGCAAATCCCATGCCAATGATAGCAAAATAATCATGTAAACTAAATGCATACACCATGCATTCAAATCCCAGCAAGGAAATTACACATGTAACTTGTTACCTACAAAATCATCATGTTTTAGTTTGTCTTCCAACCTTCTCCTTGCACCTCCTTTCTTTCCTTTCCTTGTGTCCAGATGCTCTTTTCCTCCAACTCCAAGTGAGAATGCCTCAAAGTCCAAGTCAAAGCTATAATTTCCAAGAGTAACCAAGAGTGTATGACCCAAAGAGTATCTACAAGGTTCATAGAATGTTCTCTCCCTCCTTTTATTTTATTTTTCCTTTTCTTTTCCTTCAATTTCATTCATTTTCCCTTGCATGCATATTCTTGTCTCTTCTTCTTCCTTTTCTCCTATTTTCCTTTATTTCTTGTATTATTTGTCATTTATTGACTTTTAAATTTTCCAATTCCAATGCTAATTTCCATAACCAATAGTAAACCACAAGTGGATCCTAATATTATGTTTTTCCACTCCATTCATCTTGGAATTGTGTCCCATGACCTTGGTTTTAATTTATTTACTTGGAAACCTAACCCGACGATGTTACAAACTCATCCCCCTTGGGGGAACACTGTCACGAGTGTTCTATGACACTTGTGACTATCCAAAATTGTTGAAAACAAAACATACTACTTAATGGAGCTTTATAACATAGCTCGTTGCAGTATTTGCAATGAAAAAATGCTAAAAACATGACAAATATATTTCTTATTGGAGATTTATAAACGAAACTCGATGAAGTATTCACAATGACACACACACACACACACACATACCAAAAATTCATTTGTTTCAACCAACAAATAAAGAAGGATATAATGCCTACATCTGATCAACCATCTCCCATGTAGCTTCATCGGAACCAAAGTGCTTCAATTGCACTTTAACTTGCTCTATTGCTCGATTCTGGGGTGTGATTTGTTTCCACTGCAATACGTATTGTGGATTTGGATGGAATTCTTCCTCTATTTCCACCTGGAATACAAACCAATCAATCACATGATCAACATCCGGTACATATATTTTAAGCAATGAAACATGAAAGATATCATGGAATTTCATTGATGGAGGCATAAAAAGTTTGTATGCCACTCATCCAATCCTCCCGAGGATCTCAAAAGGCCCACAATATCGAGGTGCCAACTTATCACATGACCCAATCCTCAAGGAGCTCTTCTTGGGATTAATATGAAAATACACATGCTCCCTAACCTGAAACTCCTTGAATGTTTTATGTTGATCCGCATAACTCTTCTACCTGTCCAGTGTTGACTTTAAATTTCTTTTAATAACCTACATATCTTGCTCCATTTATTACAAAAAAATTGGTTCAATAAACACCCTGTTCACTAGATCACTCTAGCTGATAGGATTATTACAGATTTTCCCATAGAGAGCCTCAAATGGACTCATCTTTAGTGATTTTTGATACCCATTATTAGAAGAAAACTCCACAAGTGGAAGATACTCCTTCCATGTTGAGATTCAACAATATGATGAAGCTTAGTGAAAATCAATCACCTTCACTAACTGGGCCCGCAGGGTATTTTTAGGTGTAAGTCTAGTTTTAGACTATGTCTATTTTTAGACATGGTGATCATATTTCAAAATTTGCAGGATTCTATTTGTGGATGGTTGGTCAAGTTGGAAAAATAGATGAAATCTTTGTTTAATATTAAATAAGTTCATAGATTGCTGATCAATAGTGTTTATTATTTTACCAACCTTGAATACCATCAACTGCATACTCCCCACCTTATTCTCTGATACTTATTTTATGCTGTGACTTTGGAAAAATTTGTATTGGTTTAAGAACTGCCACCCAGGGTTGTTCAGTGTTTGGAAGTATGTGAGCATCTGCACAGAATGTATATGTGCTGCTGTTTTTATTGTTTGTTCTTTATTTGTCTGTTTGTTCCACCTCATCAGTCTCAGCTGGCTATTTAGTCTAGTTCAACTCCAATGATATACCATATTTTTCTCGCTTTTTTAGTTAATTAATTATGCAAATATTAATCATTTAATTAATAAACAATAAAGACCATACAAGGTTGCCTCTTCATGTGGATGACCCATGGAGAGGAGGTGAAAAGTGATATGTAATGACCCATGGATTACAGTGATGTATTTATTTCACCACATACATTTATTGAGAGCACAAATTGATATCTGCAAAATGTCAAACATAACTGTAATTCATTCAAGGGTCTTCTTCAACAGGGATTGCACAGTGGAGGCAGGCTATCAGGTGGCAAGAAATCAGTGCATGGATTTGCAGATTTCTTCATGTTAGTGTGTGAAGATTGATTGTACTGAGAGCTTGATGTACTAAGATTTGTATGAGATTGTTACATGATATCCGTGATACATAATATATGATATTTGGGGTTTTCAGCTTCAGGATTTCTCATTAAACAATTGTGTTATGTGCAATTGTTTTTATTGCTTCATGTGTTTTCAATTGATTTTCTAAATTTCCACAAAAGATTAACAGTGGAAGGATTATTTATTTAGCAAGAAGATAAATATTGTTAGATCAGGAGAATCTGGATATATACATGCATATGTTATATAATTTCTACATGATATCGGAGCAGTGTTAATTCTTGAAGATTGCAATTGTGAAGAATTGTTGAGTTTATGCTGGTGGACAATTCAAATTTGCTGCAGAAATTTCTTGGTGCGACAGTTGAGTATACATTGAAATGTCTTTCAATGGGTTGCGATTGGAGTATGCCCTTGATGGAAGCTCGAATTACATAGCCTGGAAGAATAGGATGGAGGCGGTGTTGAAAGATAATTGAATGAAGGAGTTCTTCGATAGCGATGTTCCTAAGCCGGGATCTAGCGATGCTGCATTACTTAACGCATGGCAAAAGAAGGTAGCAAAGACAAGAAGAATTTTTTTGGAAGGTGTGAAGGACCATATTGTGTCTAGCCTTCACAATAAATCCACTCCATTTGCAATGTGGAAGGCTTTGACAATTTTTTTCCAAAGCAGCAGCGACTAGAGGAAGTTGGCACTAAAACATAAGCTCAGAAAAATAAAAATGGAGAAGGGAAACAATATTGCAAAATATCTCACGAAGTTTTTCCACTGTAGGGATGAACTTGGAAGTGTGGGGATTACTATTGATGATGAAGACTTGGTGAGATTGGCTCTCCTTGGGCTTACGAAGAGTTGGCATAGCTACGAAGACTCTATCAATGGACTTGAGAAACTGCCGGGTTGGGAGCGACTTTGGTCAGATCTTGTGCACGAGGAGATAAGGAGAAGTACTAGGGATGGATCTTCATTGAAGAATTATGATGATGAGAATTGCGCTTTGGTTTCCAAAGCAAGGAAAGGGAAGGGGAAGAAATACCCTTCAAAATCCGAAGCTAAAGGCAAGAATCAGGATTTGTCCAAGGTGAAGTGTTTTCACTGTCACGGACATGGGAATTTCGCCACTAACTGCCCACAAAAAACAAAGAACAAGAAGGTTGCTGGAGCTGCAGATGGAGAGGCCTTAGCCATGCAATTTTAACTTGATTTCTCTTTGATCGCATGCTTGGTTTCAATCTCAATGGGATCGATGTGGTATCTTGATAGTGGTGCGTCTTTCCATATGACAGGATACAAGGAGTTGTTTAGTGACTTGGAGGAGAAGGACCTTCAAATGCATATAGAGATGGGCGACGATGGTCAATACAGTGTGATCGGCATTGGGACCATTACCTTTGAGAGGGAGTCAGGTAATCCATTTCTGTTGAAAGATGTTATGCATGTTCCAGGTCTGATGAAGAACTTAGTCTTGGTCGCAATGTTGGAAGACAAAGGTTATGACGTTGTTTTCATTTAGGGAAAAGCTTTCCTACGACATAAAACAATGGCTCAAACCAAGAGGATAGGGATTTGAGTTAAGAATCTCTACAAGCCGGAGGTAGATGGTTGCGCTGCAATGATGGGAAAAGCAGAGGAAGTGGTGAGTCAGGATGAGTGCGAATTATGGCACAGGAGATTGGGCCATCTTCACCATGGCGCTTTGAATATTTTGCAGCAAAATTATACTGGACTTACCAAGGGTACTCTTGCGCAATCAGATCAGTGCAAGGGATGTAATATGGGTAAGTTTGTGAAGACCACCTTTCATGAGAAGGAGAACCGTGCTTCAGTGATCCTGGAGAGAATTCAAACAAACTTGTGTGGACCTTCCTCGGTTGCTTCAATAGCAAAACACAGGTATTATGTTATTTTTGTTGATGACTATTCTCATAGATGCTGGATCTTATTCATGCAGAAGAAGAGAAAAACATTCTCAAATTTCTGTGAGTTTAAATCATTAGTGGAGAAGGAGTCGAGGAAGCAAGTGAAGGCTCTACGAAGCGATAATGGTGGTGAATATATCTTAAATGAATTCAAAGACTTCTGTAGCAAAGAAGGAATTCAAAGATAACTCATAGCGCCTCATAACCCATAGAAAAATGGGGTCGCGGAGAGGAAGAACAGAACGATCGTGGGTGATCCACGATCTATGCTTGAGAGGGAGCTAGACTTGCATGCAGAGGAGGAACTGCCTGTTTCAAAATATGAACCTCCAGATGTGGATCAACCACCGGAGGAAGTTCATGGAGTGGAGGAGTCCACTCATGCAGAGCCAAACATAATAACTAGCAGAAAGTGTACCACAAAAGCTGAGAGACTGAAGCTTGATGCGGCATAGAATGTAGGAGTCCCTACATCATAGCACAGACAGAGACAGTCACCTGACTAATTTACTGGATACATGGCTCTCATGAGAAAGTGTATCATGATAGAGCCATATTATTTTGAAGAAGTAGTGCAGGAGCCCACATGGGTAGATTCCATGGTGGAGGAGTATGACTCCATTATCAGAAACAATGCTTGGGAGATTGTTCCAAGGCCGGTGGGTAAATCAGTTGTAGGATCAAGATGGATCTACAAGGTAAAGCAAGCTACTGATGGGAGCATCGAGAAGTATAGGGCAAGATTTTTTTCCTGGGGCTTCTCACAGATCGAGGGGATTGATTATGAAGAAACCTTTGCACCTGTTGCACGGTATTCTTCCATAAGGACCATCATTTCTCTCTCAGCACAGATGGGTTGGCACATTCATTAGATGGATGTGAGGATTGTGTTCCTTAATGGGATCATTGAGGAAGCGGTGTACATTGAGTAGCCTGAAGGATTTGAGATCTTCAGCAGCAAGTCGCATGTGTGGAGGCTTAAAAGAGCGATGTATGGGTTGAAGCAAGCACCACGTGCTTGGTACACATGGATTGACAACTATTTCACTAGACTTGGCTTCACCAAGAGTGAGGCGGATGCAAACCTGTACCAAATTGTGGTGGAGGGTAAGCTTTTAATCATTGTTCTTTATGTTGATGATTTAATACTAACGGGTGATGAGCAGTTGATACACTCATGCAAGGCAGATCTTGGAAAGGAGTTTGAGATGAAGGATTTGGGCCTCCTTCATTATTTCCTTGGATTGGAAATATGGCAGCGGGAAGGTGAACTGTTTGTGTCTCAAGGCAAGTATGCCCGGGAGATACTTGAGAAGTTTCACATGCAAGGCTGCAAGCCTATCGACACTCCTCTTCCAGGAAATTGGAGGAAAGAGGATGCTACATTAGCAGAGGTAGTGGATGCCACTGTTTATCGATAGTTGGTGGGTTCGCTCATGTATTTAGTTAATACAAGACCAAACATATGCTATGCGGTGAACCAGCTTTCACAAGCGATGGTTAAGCCTACCAAGCTCTTTTGGAAGGTAGGCAAGCATGTCCTAAGGTATCTCAGGGGCACATCTGAGTATGGATTATGGTGCAAATAGACGGATGAGGTGAATTTGCATGGCTTCACGGATGCAGATTGGGCAGGAAGCCCAACAAACAGAAAGAGCACATCAGGAGGGGTTTTCAGTATCGGATCTAAAGCAGTTTCTTGGTACAACATGAAGCAAAGATTTGTGGCACTCAGTTCAGTGAAAGTAGAATACATGGCAGCAATTCAAGCTACATGTGAGGCTATCTGGATGAGGAAGATCTTGGTCGATTTGTTCGGTTCACATTTAGATCCTACAGTGATACATTGTGATAATTAGAGTTGCATTAAACTCTCAATTAATCTTGTTTTTCATGATAGATCTAAACATATTGATATCCGGTATCATCAGATCAGATATTGTGTGCAACGGAAGATCATGTTGCTTTAGTACATTCTTATGGAATATCGAGATGCAGATATTCTGACGAAGGCACTCGCCAGGAGAAAATTCGAATACCATAGAGGCAGTGTCGGGGTGAAGGATAATCCCTATCTTTTTGAGAGAGAGTGTTGATATTCAACAAGATGATGAAGCTTAGTGAAAATTAGTCACCTTCACTAAGTGGGCCCGCAGGCTATTTTTAGGTGTAAGTCTATTTTTAGACATGGTGATCATATTTCAGAAGTTGCAGGATGTTATTTGTGGATGGTTGGTCAAGTTGGAAAAATAGATGAAATTATATTTTTAGAATATTGGGTGAAGTCTATTTATAGATCATCAATCTAAAAATAGAAGTGTCGATTATTATTAGCCCTTAATAATAATCAGACTCTAAATATCAACTTATTCTCTTGGTGACACTTAATTTCAGTGTACATATTTGGAAAATTAGTGGGCTGAAGGAATTACGCAATTCCTAGGGTTCACTGGTGGTTCATGCATGGAGGACTCAGTTAGAACTGAAGTGGAAAATTTATGACACAGTTGGAAGAGTAGTTCATGGAGTTGTTGTTCAGTTTAACTCAGTTAATGGAGTTAAACTCAGTTGAGCTAGTTGTATCTAGTCTAACTGAATGATACAATAGTGAGAGTGGAGTGAATTAATTAGTTAATTAATTCACAAATAATAACTCACTAATAAACTGAACAAATACAGCAGTTAACTACAGTGCATGTCAGTTCCAGTGGAGACCCAGTGGAGAGATAGGTGAAAGGGTGAGGTGGACTATCTGTTGTGACTATAGTGATGCATTTATTGCACCACACACACATTGGATATGCCAATGAGGATTGCACAGTCAATGCAAGGCAAATTTGAATTCATTCAGGGGTCTTCTTCAGCAGGGATTGCACAGTGGAGGCAGGCTACCAGGTGGCAAGAAATCAGTGCATGGATTTCTAGATTTCTTCATGTTAGTGTGTGACGATTGATTGTACTGAGAGCTTGATGTACTAAGATTTGTATGAGATTGTTACATGATCTCCATGATACATAATATATGATAGTTGGGGTTTTCAGCTTCAGGATTTCCCGTTACACAATTGTGTTATGTGCAATTTTTTTTATTGCTTCATGTGTTTGCAATTGATTTTTTAAATTTCCGCAAAAGATTAACAGTGGAAGGATTATGTATTTAGCAAGAAGATAAATATTGTTAGATATGGATCATCTGGATACATACATGCATATGTTATATAATTTCTACACTTTATTTACTGATGCATGACATAGATCCTCAAAATATGCTCAAGGATCCTGTTAACCCTCTCAATCTGTCCATTTGTCTGCAGGTGATAATATGTACTGAAAGCTAACTTTTTCCCCAAATCTGCAAATAACTCCTTCCAAAACATGGAAGTGAACTTGGAATCTCTATCTGATATAATCTTCTTGGGAAGTCCTTGCGACCTCACTATCTCCCTGATGAATATATAAGCCACTTCACTAACTAAATTTGTATACTTCACCACAATGAAGTGAGCTACATTACTCATCCTGTCAACCACAACCATGATGGAATCATGCTATCTTGATGTCCTAGGAGATCATATAATTAAGTCCATGGAAATGACCTCTCATTTCCATTCTATAATTGGAATAGGTTGCAATAGACCAACTAGATGCTTTCATTCAACTTTCACATGATGACAATCCAAGCACTTTGCAACAATATCAGACACCTCTTTCTTCAAATTCGGCCAATAGTATAACTTCTTAACAATTTCCAAATTCTTATGGTATACTGGGTGGCCTAAATATGTCTTGACATGAAACTCTCTAAAAATAATATTATTTAACTCACTGTTATCTAGTACATATATTTTGCTCCTAAATCTAACCAAACCATCTATTGTGGGGTAATACTCCTCATCATTATCACCCTCACCTTGCTGCTACAATCTCTACTTCAACTATTGGTACTTCTCATCATGTTTCCCTATATGTAAGATCCTCTCCTTCAAATATGTCCCATAAGAGCTCACAACTTAAATATGATTCACCTACACTCTCCTACTGAGAGAATCCACAACTCAGTTCTCTTTGTCTTTTATGTACCTGATCTCAAAATCAAACTCGCCGAGAGTAACCAACCATCTATCTTGCCTTGCATTCAAATTGGGTTGGTCAAACAAATACCTCATTCCACTGTGATCTCTCATCAAGATGAACCTATTTCCAATAATATAATGTCTCCACATCTTTAATTCATAAATAATAGCTTCCAACTCAAGATCATGAGTCACATAGTTCTGCTCATGTTTCCTTGATTCAAGGAAAACCATCTACCCTTCCAACGTAAGGACTCCACTAAGTCCTTCCTTACATGTAGTTGTAAAAACCACAAATTACCTATCAAGATCTACAATATTCAAAACTAGATCATTGGTAGGAAAATTATTCAACTAATCAAAGCTAGTTTCACAATCAACAATCCATTCAAACTTCTTTCCTTTCCTCTACAAATATGTGATATGATAGCCAATATTGGAAAATTTCTTGATGAACCTCATGTAATAACTTGCTAGTCCCATGAATGATTTGACTTTATCCACATTCCTTGTAGATGTCCACTCCATAATAGACTTAATATTTTCCATATCCATTGTGATCCCTTCCTTGGAAACATCATTTCCCAAGTAATGAATCTGATACTGAAAGAAACAACACTTGTTGAGCTTGACATACAACTTATGCTCTCTCAATAATATCAACACCATTTCCAAGTGATCTTTATGCTCTTCCCATTATTTGAATAGACCAATATATCATAAATAAATATTATTAAAAACTTATTCAGATAAGGGCACAACACATTGTTCATCGAACACATGAAGGTGGTTGGAGCATTGGTAAGACCAAAAGGAACCACCACAAACTCATAGTGCCCATAACTTGTACGAAATGTAATCTTGTATATGCCTTCTTATTTGATGCGCATTGATATACTAATCACATATCAATCTTTGAAAATATTGTTTCTCCCTACAAATGATAAAAAAATCATCAATATGAGGTAATGGATACATGTTATTGATAGTCACCTTTTTCAATGTAATATTCCTAAATTAGCATGCAGCTAATTGGAATATTAATTTTTTCTCTTTTCATTTAGCTAGATGAATAAATGGGTAGGAAGACCCATAAATCTCTTTAGTGGGAATAAAATCCCTCTTAATGTGTAAAGGGATCATCTTCATAGCTGGATAAATCACCCTCATGTGTGAATAGGGGCTAATGCATCTGGACAAGGTCAAGTTTGACCAAATCAACAACGCTGGTATGGAGGGAGTGGATCATTAATGAAAGACAGCGCAGTGTGAATGGGAGGAACTCTCCATGATAGCAGAAACCCTAATGAGTGGGACCTAAGGTGAGAAGGCTCACATTGTTTATAAGGAGGGCAAGGCAACCATATATCATTATGTTATAGATTATTGATTTTGTGGTATGTATGACTTCTTTCACTCTCTAGCTGTTTAGCTGAGATTGTTGTGTTGTTTAGCACAAGGTGTTCCCGAGTGGGGATCCCACCTTTTACCTTGAGGTAGCCTCTAGGAAGAGTATTTTACTATCATTTCCACACTCCGGCATTCTGGCCAAGATTCATTTTTTAGCTACAGCACAGTGTCTGTTCAAATTTGTGTTGTGTTGTAGGGTGTTGCAGTGGAGGGTTGAGAAACCCATTTTCTGAGCTAGTTTTTCAAGGGAGGAAGAATTCTTATCATTAGGAGATCAGCACAAGAGGTTCTTGAGAATTCTTTCACATATTGGCACCAGGCCAACCTATTCCCATCATCTACAGTGTAGATTCCCTCTTTGACTGCGTTATTCTAGTGAGCATTTGCAGTGTAGGCTTCAATGCTTGATTTGGAGGGTGAGATCTTCAGTGTTGGGATGATCCTTTCACTTGAAGGATCTATTGGAGGAGATCTATCCATTTAGATATCATTTTCATCCATCTCCATCTAGTTATTCAGTTGCAGTTTCTATTCATCCCTAGGGCTGCATTCCAGCATTTTGGTATTTTGGGTATTTCCAGAAACCCTTCCTAGGTTGTCTTGGAAAGGTGTTTGGGAGCCTATATCTTCACTCCCATCATTTTTTGAGCTATATAACAATAGATCCATATTGATCTGTCATTTATGTAGCATTTATGCCCTAAAAATGTGTTGTCATGGCTCATGGCACTTGTATAGCAGTGTTTATCATGTATTAGCATATTTTCCTATTGGAGGCTTGTTTTCTATTGCTTGAGTGACTTGTCCTCAAGATCTTGTGCCTATTATTTACTGATATGTTTAATAATATGGCTGTACATTTGTCTCATGTAATGGGGTATTGATTTATTCACTTCTATTTCCTTGTTTATGCATTATATTTCTGCTTTTCCCATTTGGGAATATTACATTCAATTGCCTGTAATCAATGCATAATATGAGAGTATTGTCCTTATTCTTTAAAAACAACACTGGTGCACCCAAAATAGACACACTTAGCCTTATGTATCCAATATCAAGCATCTCTTTAATATGAAACTTTAATTCCACCAACTCTAGAGTGGTCATCCAATACGGTGCCTTAGATGTTGGTATTACTCTTGGTACCAACTCAATAGAGAAATCCAAATCTCTATGTGGAGGAAACTCTAGAATATATACGAAAAAACACATCTTGAAACTACTACAGGACATGATACTTCCTCAGGACTTCATCATCCTCATATCCTCCCCCTTTTCACTAGAAACATGAACTACAAACAATACACACCCTTTCTTGCGGCTGTGCTTAGCTTGCATAGTTGTAACCATTCTTACTGATGTAGGTTTATTTTTTCCCTACAAGACTCTCTTTAATCCATCATCATCTAAATACTCAATGGATTTCTCATAACAATATACCTTGTTCTTGTGAATAAAAAACAAATTCATGCCCAAAAGCATGCTATATGCATCCAAATGAACCGCATTTAGGTGTGATGTTGTAGACATGACATTAATCTCAAATGCACAAGGTCTCACCCAATGATGAACTCTTCTCTTGGTCCCTGTAGCCAACTACACCAACCAATATTATGCGTGCACTTCTTTATTCAAATGACATTGATCTAACGGTTCAGGACTAACATAGCTATAGTTAGATCTAGGATTAATAAAAATGGAAACAAATTGGTCACAAAGCTTACCTTCCATTTTAATAATAGATGTCTGATGGTCTGCCTTCCTGTTATCAAATGTTTAATAGTTTTTGGAATTCTCTGACCAACATCCCCAACTTTCTATGCCTCCTGAGCATTGTAAAATTGTTGTGGTTGGCAAACCGAGTACAATGTACAATGATTCTTGTGATGATATCTACCACAAATACAACACTTCAATAGTTCCCTACCATTGTCTTTATTTTGCTTCTCTCCACGATGAGACCCATGTCCTTTCTTAGTTGCATTAAAATTCTTATAAGGAGCCATATTTTACTTCTCACCCACATCCTTAGATCTTTGTCACTTCTTGATCCATTTTCCTTTAGTATTTTCGTTACCCTTCTAGTCATGCTTGAACTCAAGATTTTTATTTGACTGCTCATAACAATGCTTTAACGTCCTGATGGCTTCCTACAATAATTGAGGCTCATCAAACCTGATATAGTCTTTGAATGATAATGGAAATATATTGATGAAATTTTGGATCTTGGCCTTCTCATCCTTGAGATAGGGCATATATCTCAAGAAATCTAGAAATTTGGTTATGTACTCTTCATCTGTCATGGAAAACATCTTGAGCTCATAGAATTCCTTAGCCTTCCCATCATAATACTTCTCATACAAGTACTTCTTCCTAAATAATGTTTCAAACTCATCCCAAGGAAGCTTCTCTTCTCTGATGCCTTTGACATTCTTAACGTTTTCCCACTAGATATTGTTTTTCCCTTGAGACTCAAGGTAGCTATCTTGGCTTTCATGTTATCCGAGTAATCATGCAATATGAAAACTTTTCTCATCACAAGCCGCCATGCTTCTGCATCTTCTGATTTCTTCAATTCCCATCAAATGTAGGAGGATTAGCTTTCTTGAATTCCTATAGCAAGTACTCGCTTCGCCTATGATGTTGGTGGTGATGCTGATGATGTATCCTGGAAGAAGAGATAGAATAAAATCCATATGTGGTCAAGGATATTCCACCTTTTATTGTGTCATCATGGTACATCCTGTATCTTTTCTGAGACCTACTACAATCTTCCACATTAGTATTTTCTTCCTGTCTATCCCTATAATTGATCCCAATTTTTCCCTGCTTTTGCAACTTTGAAAGGCTTTGAAGGATAACTGCATTGACTTTAGCTTGATTTTCTTGAGGTTTTGCAAGTATTTCATGTTCCTTGATAAACTTGCTATTTTATTCTTTAAGTTTTCTAATCTCTTCCTCAAACTCCTTAATGTATCTACTAGATCAAGAGAATATTCCTCTCCTTATTTCTCAACTAACTTCTCCCATTCCACTGATTTCACTTTGAGCATGTATGAGGAGTCATGTGAACTGCAATCCACCATTTTTCTCTTCTTCTCTGATATTCTATTGTCTTGTAAACATACCATTTTATATAATCCAAATATAATACATAATCAAAATCATACCTCAATGTATCTCAAGGGAGGCTATCACATCTACATAAGTTAGTCCATATTGGCACAATATATAATAATAGCAACAACATATCAGCATCATGCATGAATCAATATGATAATGCAAAGCTGAAACAGTAATTGCATGAATGATAACCACAACCATTTGAAATTACCCTAAGGTCCAACACTGTAAGCCTAGATTTGATACCACTTTGTAACATCGGTATCAAAGAAAGGTTTACAAGGAATAAAACTACTCTGATAACACCCTGTAACACCCCACCCCACATTTACCCGCTTTTACTAGCTCTCCAGAGTAAACATGATCTAAGAGTTACTATGCATGAACCAACAACCCAGTTCCTATTATGGAAGCAGGGCTTAATATCCTTAACTATATTGTAACCTCCCAGGAACATATAATCACCAAGATGTAAAAAAACATCCATTTTTCAACCTTTCCTGGACTGGAATTGCCTTTTTTACTCATTTCACAACCCAACTGCATGGTTGTAGAATAGTGCATGCAGTGATCCAGGTGGATATTGGTGGCCACCCACATATTCCATTTGAACCCCCACCATCGGTTCTTTCAGTTTTTCAGTTTCAGCACAACTTACTATTTTTAGCATTTTTTCGGGTCCTGAACTTTCGGAGCTGTTTTGAGGCCCTAAACTACTTTTTTTGGGAAAATAGGAGCAACAAGTAATTTCCTTTTATGTTTATCACATCAAAAGTTGTAGTCCTCGGATATATATTTCTAATGAGGTATTGTGCGTGTCAAACGGAAATCATATGCCAAAGTTACGTCCCCGGGAATATTGATATACCAATTTACCCAAAACGGGCCCATAGTTTTGGTGCTTCATCTCCTAGGGTTATGTTTTTGGATGTTTAGGTTTTTAAATTATTTCTCAATAATAAATATGCCCTCAAGCCTCATTATAACACAGTTCATAGGCCTATAGCCGCCACATCTCTTCTCAGATATAAGCTACCAACGCCCTAGCTAGTTTATTTCCATTATGTATGTAAGCATAATTTTGTTATTTAATATTAATGAAATGAAGTTTTATTTCCGCTGCATATCTGTGTTTATGTTTATTTCTGTATATTATTGCATTCCTGCATAAATCTGGATCATGCAGCCACAAGGTTCCAACCACACGCACAAGGCATCTGCCATGCTGCTACAACCGAAATTCCCTAGTTCTGTGGATGCAGCTAGGGAATATTTTTTGGATTTTTAGGCTAGTCTTAAGGCCACTACCCAGATCTGCCCATAAATTTCAAGAACGTTTTCATCTAGCTACTAGAACCTTCAGAATCAATGTCCAGACTCTAATCATACTCAAACTTACAATACGTGTAATAGTCATTTATGCAAACACTTTGTAGACAAAGTACCTATAACTTATAAATGCATATCTATTCACTGATTCAATAAGTTCATCATAGAATTATCAATAATCATGAGAAATTATTCAGTTATGACTACCTCTCATGGAAATGGTCATAGATGAATGACTTACTTAACACAGTTGAATCCCAAAAAAATGATATCTAATATAATGCACTACGAAAACCCCTCATACATAAATACAAAGATTAAAGGGAACTATTCTTAAATGGTTCATGAGGCACAATACTTGCTAAGTTTTTGCAAATGGGGTAGTAAGCTACATGGGCTTCACTGTGGGGAAACTCCACAGTTAATCGCACTTGAGCCAGAGGCATTCTGGGATGGGTGACCTCTCAGGAAGTCTTGATTACTGGGTGCAAGCCCCGGAAGTGATGATTGATGCTATGTGATTTAGTTCACTAGTTTCAATCCCAATTATTCACCCTTTTGAGCATCACCCAATGCAATGAGTGCTAAGTGGACTATTCAAAAATACTGATAATTTAATCAGTTACGACTACCTCTCATGGAAATGGTCATAGATGAATGATTTACTTAACACAGTTGAATCCCAAAAAAATCACATCTAAAACCCCTCATACTTAAATACAAAGATTAAAGGGAAATTTACTTTAATGGCTCATGAGGCACAATAATTGCTAAGGTTTTGCCAATGGGGTAGCAAGATAAGTGGGCTTGATTGTGGGAAACCTCCACAGTTAAGCACGCTTGAGCTAGAGGCATTCTGGGATGGGTGACCTCCCAGGAAGTCCTAGTTACCGGGTGCAAGCCCTGGAAGTGATGATTGATGCTATGTGATTCATTTCACTAGTTTCAATTTCGCTTCTTCACCCCTGTGAGCATCATTCGATGCAATGAGTGGTAAGTGGACTATTCAAAAATCATGATAAATTAGTCAGTTATGACTACCTCTCATGGAAATGGTCATAGATGAATGGCTTACTTAACACAGTTGAATCCCAAAAAATGATATATAATATAATGCAATGTGGAAACCCCTCATACTTAAATACAAAGAGTAAAGGGAACTCTACTTGATTTTTTCATGAGTCACAATACTTGCTAAGGTTTTGAAAATGGGGTAGCAAGCTAAGTGGGCTTGAATGTGGGAAAACTTCATAGTTAGGCGCGCTTGATCTAGAGGCGTTCTGGGATGGGTGACCTCTCGAGAAGTATTGGTTACCATGTGCAAGCCCCAGAAGTGATGATTGATGTTATGTGATTCATTTCACTAGTTTCAATCCCACTTCTTCACCCCTATGAGCATCACCCGATGCAATGAGTGCTAAGTGGAATATTCAAAAATCATGAGAAATTAGTCAGTTATGACTACCTCTCATGGAAATGGTCATAGATGAATGACTTACTTAACGTAGTTGAATCCCAAAAAAATGATATCTAATATAATGCACTACAGAAACCCCTCATACTTAAGTGTCCTCCTTGTTGAGTGCAGTCCTTCAAGCTGAAAAATTGCACCCAAGTGGAGCATACTCCTTCATGCTCAGCCAGTGTGCCCTCACTTGAGCACACTCCTTCGACATGAATACTTGCGCCCTTTCAAAACTAATGCATTTGCTTTCTTTTTGCATGTGGGTGCACTCTTAGAAAATAGGAGCCCACTTTCCTTCACTAACTAACCTATCTATCCATTGATAAGTGGCGTGCATGCATGGATTGAATTTACATGTAATCTCTTTAAAATCAACCTGGTTGATCAATCATTCTCATAATCACTCTCATTTGGGTTGAGCGCACATATTTGGATCAAGGATCTCTTTTTCGATCTTCATTACAAGTAAGATTTGCATGTCAAATCTATTGAATTCCTTTCATGTTTTTCCTGTCGATCATGCTTTCCCTATTGGAGTTTCACTACTTTTCAGTTTTTTTACTAGTGTTTTAGTTCATTCTTGCTTCTATAAGTGTCAAATTTCTATCGAAGGTTGTGACTCTTCACATTATGTAACTCTTCATATTCCAAGAATGATTGCGACAAAAGCCATAAAAAACTTCTAGATCTTTCCTCTCAACATTTCTATCATTCTATGTTTTTTTGAACTTGTTCGTAAGCCATTCCAAGATAAAACGCACTCCTGGAAGCAAATAATTGTCTGTCGAAGAAAACTATGCCTAGAAATACATTTCTTTCTCAAGAGCGCACTTCTTCACCAGAAGAATTGCAACCTCATTGAGCGCATGAGTGCACCCTCAACACATGAGTGATTTCCCAATTGTCTCTTTAGAATGTTCCCTTGCTACCTCCTTTTCCTCTTGAGTGCATGAGTGCATATTGAAGGTCTGGATCCTGACCCTTCGTCCCTTCGGAGTGTGCTCTTGCGCCCTCTTAGCTTGTTTGAGTGCATGAGCGCACCTTAAACTCATGAATGATCTTCCTTCATGCTTCGACAGTGCACTCTGTTCCCTTGATGATATCTCTCTCTTCTTGAGTGCATGAAAACACTTTGAAGGATTCCTGTGAGCCTTGATCTTCCTTCATGCTCCCACAATGTGCCCTCCTTGTTTCAATGCAAATTTATTACCTGTACAAGTAACCATGTCCCGACATTGATAGGCCTATACTCTCAGATACATCTGATGGCTTTGTGAATATGATCTTCTAATTTATTACTTGTAATAAATAAATTATTTTATAAACCTAATATTTGTCTCTGTGAGTGTGCTTCCATGTACAGGTGTTTTAACTACTATAATTATTACTTTTTCATCATCTGTTGGAATGATGCCTCCCGATACACGTTGAGTGACCTCCAAAGAAACTTCAGAATCAAGCATTGAAGAAGTAGTAGAAGTTACAAATCCTACCCTTCTCGTTCACGTAGACACACAATGGTTCATAGACAAATCTACTGAGGTCACGTGGAAAGACATAAAAGACACATTAATTCATCCAGAAATATTTCCCTGAATATTTGGAAGTATACTTTAATAACAAGCGATCCATAATACACATTATTGGACGCAGGTTCTCAGTCATACCTCGTGCAAAATTGATTGAATGGATTCTTTCACACATCGATGATTAAAATATGGTGCTTCATAGTGAAAATGGGGATCAACATGCCACCTATTATGGAGAGGACATGCAGACTTATTATAAGATGTTAAATTCCACAAATTATTCCAATAAAAACCTTGAAACTATATGGGT
The DNA here is from genome assembly GCA_034641835.2 of Pinus albicaulis. Taxonomy (NCBI): domain Eukaryota; kingdom Viridiplantae; phylum Streptophyta; class Pinopsida; order Pinales; family Pinaceae; genus Pinus; species Pinus albicaulis. The sequence continues at coordinate 332,444,643 of CM076582.1, forward strand.
TGATCTTGACACAAGTTCCATAATCAAATATTGGTGTCGAGAGCCTGCTAATTAGTTCCCACACCACCCATCTACAATTTACTCGACCAGGATTCTTAGGGATGTGCATCAGTACCTTATTTCTATGTGTTGTAGGTTGCATGGGCGAAAGAACATTGAAGTATTTGAAGAGAATTGGATATACATGCTCAACTTGGTTATTACCCAAGGTAAAATATTCAATTGGCCAGACATACTTTATTTTGAGTTGTGGCATCATGTTGGATAGTCTAAAGAATCTCTAAGAAAAAACCAGGCACTAGAGTTCTACATTTCTACATTTCTGTTGGATGGAATTTGTGCACTATATGCATTCCTAGGGATATATTGGAACTGGACCCCATAATATAAGTTTCTAGTTTACTTCCATTACAGGGTGTTGTCATATTTGAGTTTCATAGGGGCATACGACATATTGGCAAAGCATTTATTTTCATTCATATTTCAGATGATACATGAGATCGGTCCTCCTTGCATGTCCAACTAAGTAAAGGAGCCATTACATGATATTGCGGATTGGTTTTTTGTGCCAGAAGGTACATATCTTAGATTCTTTGGATTTCATATCTCTCCTCATATCATGTTGTGATATGTAACTAAAAAGGTAGTCCTGTAAGAAGTGGCTTATCAGTTGAATAAGGGGTTGTCAGGAGTCCTTCATAGAAGGAAGAAAGCCCCTTGACCCACTTTCCCTTTGAGGATTGGATTGTATGAGCTAAATATCCATAAGGAAATGGAGGAATAAATAAAAGAGCTAGACCGCTTGCACTTTGCAGTCAAGGACTTTCATGGGTTTGACCCTAAAAGAGTGTGCAAGCAACATTGTGACAAGATTGGTTTCAATTGGGGATATTCATTAATGACCACTACAAAAGATGGAAAGGTGAAGAAATGGTACAATCCACTGAGAAATAAGCATCCGAGAATGGAATTTTTTTCCCCCATGTTCCACTAGCTCAATATGTACAGGTATAGGAGGCAACACAAACAACTTCTCAAGTAAATATTGCATCTCACAGGAAAAGGATCAAGCATGATTCAATAAAATAAAGTAGCAAGAAATGGAAGGTTTGTCCATTGAATAAGGGAGTTATTCAAGCTTAACAGGAAAAGAGGGAATTAGAGGAAAAGATGAAAAAAGAAGAAGAGGAGAAAAGGAAACGAGATGGTTTTCTTAGAAAGAAAAAGGAAGAAGAAGAGGAAAGAAAGAGAGTGGAAGAAGAGTGGCAAAGGCAGTCACAGGAGGAGGAAGCAGCACAAAGGTTGGAGGAAGAAAAAATTATTCAATAAATAGAATAATAATTGGAGGAATAAGATTCCATCCAACCAATAGATGATGAACCAGGCTCTTCGGTAGGACCTCCTCTCATAGGTTTCCATTTTCCATTTGATGAGTGTTGGGATGTATAAATGCTAGATTTACACCCACATTTAACGTTTCAATCCAGGGTCATGAGACTTAGAGATGTAGCACAATATATGCCAGAATACAACCTCAGGGATTTGTAAAATCAAAGTCCTAAAAATAATTTGAAAAGGAAATCATTCAAGAAAATACATTCCAAAGTAAACACACTGCAACAAATAAAGAATGAAAATCTTCTTAAAATACTACAGTTATACTGCAAATATGGAAAGCATGAAAAAAATTCAATTTCAACTATTTAAAATATGTACTTAAAATGCTTCTTTCGAATGATACTGGAAAGGAATCATATGTGCATGGAAGTATTCAACCCAGAATTTTAAATCATTGAATGATGATATCTTTAAGGGTGTTGTTAGGCACTTTAATCATGTTAAAAATGTACTCAAACTAATCTTGATATTTGAATAAATGTTGTTTTCTTAAAACACCAAGATAAATTCCATGTAATGGTTTGAGTTTCAAGCAATATGAATGGTAAGTCGAATGAAATCCTTATTTCTCTTATACTATTTTTTTCCCCGTCTTGAATCCCTGCAGACTAAAAATATGTTCTGTTATATAATAAAGAGAACGGGGAAATTAGTGAAAATGAGAAAAGAAGCACTTGTTAAGTCTACTCTATTTTTAATCTAATCATTGAAATATAAAGAAATTCTAAAATTACATTGACATTAAATTTATCAAATCTATGAAATTGAGAAATCATGAAATGACAAAGAAGAGTTTAAATCACACTACACAATTCAAGAAATAAAACGTAGTCAAATGAATTACACAAGCATGTAATAAAATGCAGTGAAGTAAATCACACCAACAAGAAATAAAATGCAATAGAATTAATCGATCCTAAGAAATTTAGCAACGAGCTGGCTAATGGGCCTAACCACCCAGCTCAATCTTCCTATAAAAACTAAATCAAAATACCATCTTCAGAAAATCCAAAAGAATTGGAAAATATAAATTAATTTCAGAATCATATTGCTACTAAAACCAACTACATGAATGATAAATAATTAAATGTTGGGCTCTAGTGGTCCCCTCTAGGGATCATTCCACTGGGATCAGACTCCTCTCAAGGTGCAATTAAAATCTAGTCACCGCAAATAATGTAATTTACATGTTTGAATTTGCATAGCCTAACATTCTTCTGTAATCCCCCACTCCCCATTAATGTAAAACAATCGTCCTTATATAGCAGCATATCGACTGTTTACATAGAATATGAATTTAGGATTTTTGGTTAATAAAAAACAGTTAAAATCGGAACAAGAAGATTTTCTTTCCAATCCGAGTTTGAGTTGGTGCGATCCTGACTTCTAAAAGTAATTTTACCATCGTATTGCTGGCAGAGGAAACACATAGCTGGCAGGCTCAAGTCTGTCACCATCCTTATCACCGTCCTTTGAAAAAACGTTCTTCTGACGTGACACATAATTGGGACCCATGATCAATATCTTTGTGCCTTCATTTTGCTGTAATTTATTACCAACACTATGTTTGGGAGTGACCCCAATCGAGATACTCTGATGTTGTTGGAGTAGTAATATTTTTCTGAAGACGTTGATTCTTAACTACACCATCTAGGAATATGTTGCCATAACAATTCCTTCTTCAATTTGTCTCTATCCATCTCTTGTGCATGCCAACTCAGCACTGCGGGAAACTCTGGAATTCAGTCTCCTTGACAAGACGCCAAGGATAAATAAGCAGAGGCCAAAATATATGTTTGCTCAACCATGAAGTAGGGCAGTGGAAAACAATGTGCTTCACAAGGGTAGAAACCTTTGAAGTTTGAACCAATGATGTGTAAACCTACGAAACTCCAGGATGATTCACGGGGGTCATGTCAATTGGATAGCTACCCATTACCCAGAGGAATTTTGCAAACTCTTGTAAGTGACTTAATGCATTTTGTGCTCGTAGATCATCCATAGAGACTTCAAATTCAACATATAAGAGATATTCAAAGTATTTTGCAGTCCCACTGTTCCTATTATCAATCACCCTCAATGGCCACTTTCTCTGGGGTCTACCTTCAATTTCCTATGGATTAAGAGAATTTAATAAGGACATATTCTAATCAACATCCAACTCTAGAATGTCAAAGACTGGTTAAATTGATATTTCTAGAAGAAAATACAACAAGTGCCTTGAAAACCGCCCCAGGTCTGTCCTAAAAAGTGATTACAATGCTTGTCTTGAAAAGTTTGTCAGTTCGTGGAATAATTGGATCCCTGGATAACATTAAGAAACGAGTAACATTGTAATAATTATCTTGGATCCCATTTAAAAGAATATAAAGGCCATAAATTTCTACAGCTCGATCACTTGCAACAACTCTTGTATCTCTGTAATTATGGGTGGCTATAAACTTATCAGCACTTGTTGTGTCATCCACATTTTCCAGTGCAACACCCAACTTGCTTAAAGCCTTCTTGCATTGAGAAATAACCCGGGGATGACTCACAACATGTCTGATATCTTCTTTATTCACATCGGAGAGTCCAAGAAGGAAATGTTGGACAGGAAGCTAGACTTCACCCACTATATGAAAATTGTGAAAAAGTAGAAAATCATAGTTGTGGTGAATGCTGCCAAAAAAAAAATTCTTTATGGGAAGAACTACTCTATCAATTGTCCAGAGTTCGTCTTCCTAGAATGTAGCTTCAAACAGTTCACAAGGAACTTCCTCGCACTGTGGATAGGATTTCGAAGCTGCAACCTCACTATATGCTCATGGAACGTCCTGATAGGCTACATAAACTTTTGAACCATGGAATGATGAAGGATCTAGATCTGTTAAAGATAAAGGCCCATAAAAATGAAATTGCGTGGATGTTGTTCAAAAATCTCTGCGTAATATCTCATCTTGAGACTTGAAAAGAGGTGCATAATGTAGTTCTCAATATTTTTCATTGAATTCAGGCTATTTCTTATGTTCATGAGATGAATCCGTCCTCAAATGGGTTTTAGGAAGCATTCCTACACTGCTGGTATGAAAACTGCATAGTACATGACTTATTCATCTTCCACCAAGAAGGCATATTATTAATGAAATTTACACAAAAAACACTCTTCAGAGTAATTAACAAGAAGAATTCATAATTTAATAAATATTGCCTCTGAATGCCTTTAACTATCAGCTTAATAAGATAATAATGATTAAAACATTAGTCACAATCATATAATTATTTGATAAAAATTGTAAAAATCTGGACAAAAAGGCGGCTCAATAATGAGATGGGAATCACACCTCCACCAGAAGACCGTGTCATGGATGTGTGTAATGTCACAATTGATCAGCTGAATAAAATGATCATACAAAAAATTCGAAGATACTTCCCAAATAATCCTCTGAATATGGTCTTTGTATCTATAGAAAAGGTGATAACAACCAATATTAGGAGGAATCCCTAGAAAAACATGGTGGCTGATGTTGCTTTTTCTACAACAACACAAGGTAACTCAGAGTATCTATTGAATTATGATGCATGATTAAGGAAATATTTGGTTGCAGTAAAGTAATAAGTGGAACATATCCCTACGGAAAATCAACAACTAACTTCCCATATATATAACACAGCGGAATGGAAGTCAAACATACAGGAGGAATTGGGGCCAATGGAGGATACAATGGCATAGTTTTATGATGAGATGATACTTATTCATAAATTAGTGGCACCCCTTTATGGTATACAGAATAAAAATCAATAAGTACTTAAATTCTTGAAAGTGGCAAACAGATCAAATGATCAACCCTAGGAATGGACTGCCAAATATCCAGATGTTCTCCAACAGTTGATTAAGAAGGATATGATTTCCACTGAAATAGGCATAGTACAATTGAGACTCCACCATCGGAACTATATTCATCTTGGAGGACATTCAACTATCACTATGGCCTCTTATAATAGAATGTACAATGGTTTAGAGTCTCTAGCACAAAAAAATGGAATGCCTTCAGTGGGATCACTTGGAGAGATAAGAGGCGAGGAAATCATCTTACAAGAAGTGAGGAAGTACATCGATAAAATCAAGCAAGCATAAAAAAATAAGGCTTGGATATCGCAAAAGACATTATTCTACAAGATGTCATTGCACCAACTAAAGCTCACATGAAAATGTCATGGCTATGGAAGTATAATAAAGCTCTAAATCCATATTGACAGAAGAACTAGAGGTGAAGATGTAGTTTGCAGTGGACTTGTCAGTTAGGATCAAAGTCATTGCTATGGAATTCAGAGTGTGGCATACACATATTATTAACGAACTCCATGAAGAAGAAAATGACTTATCCATTTTCAAGAATTTTTTTCATATTAAGAGTTTTGTCTCATATAGCCACCATATTTATGTATTTTGTCCTTTTTAATGAGTTTAATGTAATGAAATCCAAGAGGCACATGTGGAATGTAAAATATCATGTATAGAATGTGAAAGGTTGTATGGAAGCCGATAGGTCATAGAAGTTGAAGAATCATGAGGAAACTCAAAAATCCATTGTCATTTGTTATAAATATCTCCTCATAACTCAAGTAAGGGGCTTGGATTCTTATATTTTTCCTTTGGCTTATTTGGTATTACATAGGAGATAGATCATTATTTGGAGAAGAAATTTGTGGCTTCATGCTCCACTATTGGATCTAGTGTTTCGCCTATGTAACAACGTACTTGTAATATTTCATTTATAATCCAAATATCTTCAATCCAACACTTCTTCATGCATGTATCGTGAATTTCGTAAGACTGTTCGTGTTATGTTTGTGGTATATTTTTGTGTAATTACATAATAATTCTAATGAAAAATTTCGTTACTTAGATATGGAAATTTTTGAATGGGTGTTGTCATGTTTTCATTATTGTTGTTTATCTTCTAAACTAATTTGTAGGTAAATCCACAAACCTTTATCCTACGCTCCTGGTCTCACTCAGGATATTATTATTACTTCCCTAACCAAAGGCTCATTTCCATTTATCAGCCATGCAAGTTTCTTGTGCATTCTACATTTGGTGTCACACAAAGATTACATACTTGTTTACCCAAAGAGGTGTTTGTGATATTTTATGTATGTGTTGTAACCAAGGTGTACCTCTAAAACCTTTGAAATGGTGGCCAGACCATATAGTTGGATGGGATTCCTACACCAAACGATGTGAGGTCTAATTGGGACCTCACATAGGGGAGATCCCATGTATGTTGGCAATATCCAACACCGTCAACAATTTGGCGCTAGAAGGAGGGTCAAATTACAAACTGGGCCTGTGTAGTATGCTTGAATCTCTTAGCAAATCATAGTCCCAAGGAAGCTTTATATCTTTTAATCCCCGTGGAATTTATACATAATGTGTCCCATTTGAAGTTCAATGGAAAGGGTACAACAAATTTCCTTGGTTACGTGATTGAATTTTTTCAATTTTGTTTTTCAAGTGTTGTTTATTCTGAAGATATTCTCGCAAGGTTGTTCACCCTTACATTGGATGATTGTGCTAAGAAGTGGTGTTATTATTTACCTGTTGCCTTTACTCTTATTTTAAGAAAATGTTTAATGAGATTTGTCGTGTTTTTGAAAAGTATGAATATCAATATGTGATTAATGAAATCATATAGCTTAGAATGGAATCAAATGAATCTCTTGAACAATTTTTTGACCGGTTCCTTCATCTTTGCTATGAATTTATGGATGAGGATATGGACTAGAAATTATTGGATGAAAATATTTGCTTCTTAGCTAGGATTTCAAGAAAATATTTTGAATCAGATTCATCATACATCCCCGTTCAAAAACATTTCAACATCCTAAATAATAATATTATATTCCTTGTCCCCCTCCTTTTGATGTTCCATATGCTGGACTTGAACCGATTAATAAGACGAAAGATCAATTTGTCGATGAGGAATCAATTTTTATTTCATATCTTTCCCTAGATAATGATTTTCTTGATCCTATTAATCAATAATCTTTGAATCTTGATAATCCCCTTATTGATCTTACACACGTTAATCAAGTCGAATCATTGAAAAAACATGATCCCAATCTTTTTTTTTCTAAATTGTATGGTGATGATTGTTCAAGTTTCATGGACAAACCTTTGTTCCCGCATGAAGAGTCAGATTTGAAAAAGTTCCAAAAGGATTCTGATGTGGTTATTGAATATTTCCTCTTAGGTATATCTCCTTTTGATTAAGAATATGGCATGCTTTTTATTGAGTATTTTTGTTGTAATCTCGAGAATCTATCTGATGGACCTCAATTGCCTTATGAATCTTGTGATTTGAATGTTCACTCTTGTTCAAAAGAGCAATTGGTCGTGCTTTCTCTGTTTAACTCTCAACCTTTTCATAATTCAAAGTCAAGTCGAGTGAATAGGACACTTCAACCTACACTAATGGTTATGTCAAGTTCCTTTCACCCCAACAGTACTTGTTATTTTGGTTATTTTATGATTTTGTCGTAAAATATCATCATTACTTTCATCTCATCGTATTTCGAATCTCCCTTGAGGAATTTTCTCTTTTTACATGTTCAATTTTTAAACCCTCAAGGTGGTAGGTTTAATCAAATTTTTAAATTTCAATTGCTGACCCTCTTCACACAAATATTTTCTTTGATGTGGAAACAAATAATGATCTCAAAAATTATGAAATCCTTCAATCTAACATCTTTTTTGCATCATCCATTGAAAATTTAAACTCACACAACATCAAAGATTGTGGTCAACATACCGATCTTGATTTTAATATGGATTTATCTTTGGTTAATCTTCCTTGTCAAAAATTGTGAAATCCTTCAATATAACATCTTTTTTTGCATCATCCATCGAAAATTTAAACTCACACAACATCATGCCAATTTGGGGTCAACATGCCATCTTGATTTTAATATGGATTTGTCTTTGGTTAATCTTCGTTGTCAAATTTTTCCGAAAGGTTGATTCCATGATCCTATTGCAGATTCCCTTGAAGAGTCCTATTGGTTAGGACGCGTGTCTCATGGCATGTTATTTTGTGCACTCAGTCCAATCTTATATGGTTGTGAACCTTGTAAACGTTTTTTTTGTGAATTTTTTCATCTGATAGAGAAGTTTAGTGTGTCACACCGTTGTAGTTGCACCTTTTTTTTCTTCCTATTAGTGCATATGTTTGATTTGTTTATCCTTTTCATAGTAGTGTATCTCTCTTTGGTTTTACACACGCATATCTTTCAACTCGAAAGTTGGGAGAAACTTTTGTGACTGCACTAGAAGTTCCATTTCACTTAACCTGAATATGTAACTCTTAGCTTAGGGTAGGATACGTTGCATTTAGTTAGATTCATTGCATTCCCATTTTTCGTTTTTCATGTTTCACACTTTGTTTTTTGGTTTAGTAGTCCTTTCATAAAGCTGGTTTTGAGCTTCAAGATGATGTGGCTAATATTTTGGGAAAGGCGAGTTGTGGTAACATGCAACCCTTGCCTAATTTGGTATCCTCTTCGTATTTTGTTTAAATTTTTAAATTCAATGATTTTTGGATGGAAAATATGATCCTTCAGCAAGGAAACCATAAGAAAAACCATGATTCCCATATCTATTTAGGATTCTTGTTCCTTACTTGGTTATGTTTTTTAATAGTGTTTTATCTCCTGTCTTTTTGAGTAGAGAATGAGAAGGGGAAAACTTTTTAGAGAGAAAATAATCAATGGTATTAAGCCTATATCTGAAGGATAAACCTCTCATGGTCTCAATAAGTCAGGATCCCTCTTTCACCCCAGTAATATAAAGGTGCTTAATTAATATATGTTTATACATGGAAAAAAATTAATAATAATAATAAAGGGTGAAAGAAGAGAAAAGCTTCTTGGGCAAAGAGGTGAAGCAATCAACTTCACTGGGGTATTGCCCAAGCTCAATGGCAGCGAAGAAATTCTTGTGTTCCTGAAGTAACTCTACTTGGGTATTGTCTAGGCCTGTTAGTAGCATAGCAACACTAGAGATGTAAAACTCATACTATGATTGTCTTTAACTCGTCGTTATATATTACCCTTATTCTTATCGAAAGGACTATGATACATATTGTTTTAATGTGTTATGTCGAATAATGAAATGAATGAGACTACAACTATAACCAGGTGGAATGGGGAGACATAGTGACTCACTAATTGAATCAATACTTCCTGGAAAATTGGAACTTCGTGCATAAAATGAAACCAAAAAAGAGAAGTTGGGGTCATCCCACTATATCGCCAAGTGTTGTCGTTGTGACAATTTTTAAGTTACTTAGTTGTTCTTAGAAATACCAACTAACCTCTTATACATTTAATTTCCATCTCGGAACTCGTTTATTTATTTCAAGGTTGTCCACACAATATGTGCAAAGAATAGTGCTAAGGTGATCTAACCTGTCTAGCCCAATTGAAAGGTAACTGCATGTAAAAGACAAGGAACAACTAGGATTTCCTAAAGGAACAACATAAACAGTCAAAACTACTTTAATATGATCAAAGCATTAAATCTTCTATTTTAAACATTGAAATAGTTCTATTAAACACAAGTTGCTTGCTAGTAAATTAAAACTATGGAAATGATTCTACTTATAGAAATATTAAATCTCGCACTTAAAAATTCTTTATAAATCATAGGAAACGGTAGAATAAATAATGCTTCCTAAAAATGATTAACAAGAATCCAATCTAATAACCTTCATTCAAACTAGTGTAGCAGCTATCACTATGAAAAGACACTTCAATAAACAATGCTCAAATATAGAAAGTGATTGAATAATTTCAAAGCAAGGATTGAAAGCAATAACTGGATAACTACAAAACAAGAAATTAAAGCTAAAATGTGAATTTAATAACACAAATAAGGGCATATTCATTCTAGTATTGGGCCCACCATCACTAGAATTCAACCACCTTAAGCGAATTCCGTGCAAGGAGTTAAAGTTGAACCATGAAAGTTTCCGTTAAATTAATCAGGAAAAATATTACAAAAGATGTCTGTAAAAATTATAGCATAGATCAAAATGATAGTAATTTCCCACCTAATCTACCGAGGTTTAGTTCCTCACTTTTATATTACAATCAATTCTATTTTTAAAAATAAGGAAGAAATCCTCAAAATATGAAGATTCTCATGATGCTTAATTTGAGTTACAAAATCTCCCACATTTCCTCAGAATAGGTGGCCAAGATCACAACTGATATTTCCATGATGATCATAGATCTTGCCCAGACAGGTTATAACTATCCCAAACAACTTTGTGGGACTCGTTATTTTCAAACTATCCTAGGGAACAACATTCGCTATCAAAATTCCCTATCAGTTAAAACTTCAAATCGTAAGCATGACTCATATTTTCATAGTTAAATCAACTCTTTTAAAGAATACAATGATGAAACTCTTATTGACCACTTTTAAAGTTCATATCACACAAATTACCATATTATATACATAAAATGCTTTAGAAAACTAATAGAAAGATAAGGAAACAAGGTAAAAGGATGTATCAACTCTAGAGCCCAACATCACCCCCCAACTTACCTGTCTGCATGACCTCGTGCAAACAAATGATTGACATGGAGGATATTTAAATAATAAGTTGGGTAAAAGTCTTCTCCATAATTCCAGAAACCATTTCTTCTTCGGACTTCTTGGAAATAAGCATACTTACCTGCTTTAGTTAGATCATATTCGGGCTTGTAATCATTTTTAGGGCACTAAATTATCGGACACTTGTACCTACACCCTATCCATTTAGGGCCTTATTCTAATATCATGTGAGCGTAATCCTTTGGTATGCCCATTACAGCTTGGAAATTTCGATAGTTAAAGGGTTCTCTATTTTGATTTCCCCGGATGAGATCTACCACCTTTGTTTGGCCCCTTGTAGAGATTCAGACCTCATATCTAGTAGACATTCCAACCCTTGTTGCATACATAATTATGAATAGGTTCTAAATTACTAACAACACCATACTACTCCATGATTCTCTTGTGGCAGATGAGTGTACGTAAAGGGCTTTGTGGTTCTCCTCTGACCCAAAGGTAGAGACCAAGTTATATTTTCTGGAACGCATTATAATATTTATCCCATCTTATTTTATTTTTAGAAAAATATATGAAAGCCTGGAACTGTACATCCCTTATAAAAGGTGTAGGATTCTCATATCTTTGTTCTTCTAGAAAGAAATTATGCATGTAAAGTTTACATAAGAAATAATTTGTATTATCACCTTGTTTATGAAAAGAATCAACAAATTCTGAAACATTACTAAATTCACAAGGTTTCCTAGACCAAACAGCCTTCACTTTGACCAATAATTATCGCTCCAACAAAAATAAGGCATAGTTCTTAGCTGGGGACCTGCATGACAAGGCGTATGAGTATATAGAGCAGGCCTTTTTTAATTGGTTTGTATCTTTTTCAGTTGTTTCTCCAAAGATTTAATATTTTTCTTGGTTGCTCACAATTTAGCATAAGTTTCATCTTCTATGACTGACAATGACTTGAAATTTTGCAATAGCTCGTGATGTTATTGTTGAGGAACTACCTACTGTTGATATCGTATGATAGTCTCTCGTTGTTCTTCCATATTCTTTTTCAAGACTTGCATTAGAGGAAATTTGAACCTAAAAGTGCCCGTGAAATTTTCACATAATTTCCATGTCAAAATATGTAAACCAATCAAAATCCTTTAAATTTAAAAGAGGTACATGTAAATATTTTGGAGGGAAAAGAAGCAAAACTATTTTTTTTAAGTGTATTGTTGGCTTATCTCCTTTAGGGTTTACTCAAATTTCAAGTGTAGACACTCGTTGGATGCCGAATTAAATTTTGCATCCAATGAGTACCCATTATGAATACTTTTGAGAAGACCCACATTGATAAAAATTGCAGATACATTAAAATAATGTGTTCAACAAGATTTTTTAATGTATCTGCAATTTTTATCAATGTGGGTCTTCTCAAAAGTATACATAATGGGTACTTGTTGGATGCGAAATTTAATTCCGCATCCAACAAGTGTCTACACTTGAATTTCGAGTAAACCTATAAGGAGATAAACCAAAAATACACTTTAAAAAGTAGTTTATTCTTTTCCCTCCAAAATTCATAACTCTTATTTTATTATTTTAACTATTATTTTATTATTTTTCCTTAGGAGGCCACTTTTAAGATGAAATTTCCTCTAATTTGAATATTAGCTTCCACTATCAAAGGAGTGTATGGAGGCATGAGCTCAATTTGTGTTTCTCTTGTAATAGAAATTGGTACTTATGTCTGAGTTCCAACTTCAGTCGTTAGAATGCCAATATTGACCATGTTTGACTCAGTCTGAGTCCCTATAGTGAAGGAAACAACATAATTTTAAATTCTAGTTTGGGTCTCGTTTTCTTGAACTTCCTTCTTTTTCTCATTTCTTTTGTCATACTAATTTTGGGTTTTTCTATTTTGCAACAACCTCTTAACTTTATCAGACCCTTCTTGGTAATTTCTCAGTTTCCTTCTTTAACAAATCTATATTTTTACTATTCCTATCTTCTCGTTTGTTTCCCAATCCTCTATTAACCTTTTGTGTAAAATTTATGGCTAGGGTAACTGGAGGAGAGGGAACACCAACAATAGTCACTAGGTTTTCAATCATCAGTTCCTTAGCAAGCTCAATTGTAGCATCAGTTATAGATTTAACAAGGTTTATGTTGTTCTGGGGTCCCTTTGGATAGTCGACATTAACTTCTTGTTCCATAATTTCCCAAGGATATTTTAATACTACCTCTTCAGAAGAGGATGGTTCCCGGATGCTGGCAACATAATCAACAAAGTGTTCTCAAAGAAACATATTCTCAGGCTCTTTTGAAGGTTCTAAAATAAAAATAGTGACGAAACTGGAAGGAGAGGTTGGACATATGGGCGATGTCCTTTGATCAGGAGAACCCTTTGAACAACCTACAACTCCTTCAAGGTCCATAGAATTCAAAATGTTTTCCAATCCCTCTAAGACTTGGGTTGCCTTGATTTCATGTTCTTGAGGAGGGTCCTCCTCATGAGTTTCTGGTATGTTCAAATATTTTTGGGGTTCGTTGCCTTCCAATTACCGTTCTATAGAGTTTATGGAATTTTGATATTTATCCAATCTGGATGATCTTCTTCTCTTCCTGGTAAGGAGGCCAAGATAGAGGCCATCCTCTTTTATGTCCTTGTTAATTGTTGAGGGGCAGGGGTCTACAAAGTATCTTGCATCATAACATTCTCATTTTGATTGGTTTCTTCATTTTCCTGCGGCTGCATGTCATCACATAGAATGTGCTCGGGTTCTTCAATGGGTGCTTCATTTATTGGTGGAACCTTAGGAATTCCCAAGAATTATTCCCAGTTTGACTGTGAATGATTCAAGTTTCTGATAATTATTAATTTTATAACCCTGTGGTGGCTCACCACTGAATGCTTATCCTTGGACCTCTTGATTCTCACAGTGGTCTCATGCAGTAATGAACTCAGAAAATGAGGCAGGTTCAGGGTTTCCTTTTGTCTTAGTGTCGTTAGTAGCTTTAGGTTTCGCCCCCTCACTACATCATAGTGACTGTCACATGTAATATATCTTTGGACCACACCTACTAGTTCTTTCCAAGGTTTTGGAAGTGAAGTAGGGTTGTACCCCTTCCCTTTTATTACTAATTTTTCCCTGGGATTTACAAACAAGGATGTTGTGATCTGCAATGGAGTGTGCATCTCAAACCATTTCTCACCTTCCAAGGGTAGGCCTGTTGCTTCCGCCAGTACTTCTGCATGAACCTGGATTTGTCTGCCTTTTACTGTTGTCATTCCATTGTCCAGATTTTTCATGAATTCCAAAGCCAATTCACTATCGAAGCCTTGCAACCATAGGAAATACTCTGACCATGTCACTTGGTCTAGAATGCTTCATGCCTATTCGGAAACCTGCAACTATGAAGGTTCACTTCATATCGAGTGGCCACCCATTTCTGTAGGGAGAAACTTAGAGATAAACTAGAAACAATAAGCTTAAAAAATACAAGGTCAGAAATACTGTATAAAATGGAGAACTCAAAAAACATAGCATGCAATGATCATTACATAGTCTGTACGCATAACATACAAAGATTGTTGTAAATTTTATACACGTTATGTATTTAATTTTCACTCGTCCCAATGAAATTAATGGTCGTCCTAGACCACTCATTATGGATTTGATTTGGAAATATAGTTGATATGACTATATAGATAAGGATGCATTAATTAGGCATAATGGAGCAACCTCCAGAGGAATGGGAATAATGGTGAAGCGTGTGCTATACATATTGAAGGAATTGATCATAGAATGTGCTGGCGAGACTTAGATATTTGTGACACTCGAAGCATTAAAATCAGGAAAAATCACGACACCCAAAGAATTAAAATCGGGAAAAATCACGACGCTCAAATCATTAAAATCATAAAAAGCATATGGAGAGATATTTGAGCCTCCGATTATGGATAAGATATATTTCCTTGAAAGATTTGCCTTTAGGAAAAAATTGAAAGAAATTTATAATGGATTTAATAATTCTCCAAAGGTTACATCCCTGATATGTAGAATAAAAAAAACTATTTATATACATTCATCATTACCACCTTCCATGGGAAAAAAAAATGAGTTCCTATAGTACTTCAATGATTTTCCTTTTTTTATTAGTAATGGAGAGAAGAAATGGCTATTTTTAGATGTACTTTAATACCACAAGCATGGCATATGCTGCCAACAGGCATCTATAGCCTCAACAAGGTTCCCTTTTAACCCATTGATATGCCACTATCCCATTCAAATTTAAGAAAATAATTCATAGCTTTTAATTATTTCTTAATTATTGAAAAAAGGCCATTGTTCTAGCATGGTGATCAATTGATAACAATTCCATACACAAGAGATAATGAGGTGAACAAGTCGGATCTTGATGAGACCTCCTATCCTTCGACCTAATTATCGGAGGCCATTACCCTAGCTTGGTGACGAGAATGGTAATGTCACCACATTAAATCTTATGATCATGGTAGTTCGGCTCGTGATGAAACCTCCTATCCTTTGCCCATTTTTTTTTCTTATGCTTTATTTATTGTTATGATAAAATATTAGTGAATGAGGTGGCTTATCAACTACTTAAGAGTTAGGGATGGTGTAAAAATTATCGCAATGATTACCTTTTTAGTTTTCCATTTTTGTTGCCCATAATTTATTTTTTAAGGAGATCAGAGAATTATAGGAAACTTTAAAAAGAAAGAAAGCTCTTCCAGTGGTATTTGAAGAAATGTAGTATAAATATCCTTATAAGTTTACAATATCAAGGTTGTTTTAAAATTTTGGGAGTTTTTCAAGGTCTACTTAAAAAAATTCTTATAAAACATTCTCTAATGGAAATCGTTCAAGGAACTTATTAATTTTACCATGATTCAAAGAGGGGCTTCCAAATCAAAGAGAATAACTATTTCTAGAAAAACAACTATGGTTGGAAAGCAACAATCAAGAGTAAAGGGAAATAGTTAAAACTAGGGAAGCAACAACCGCGACCTAGGAAAAAACAATTGTGACCAAGAAAACAACAACTGTAACTAAGGGGACAGTGACCGCGACCAAGGAAACAATAGATGTGACTAAGGGAAAAAAAAATTGTGACTAAGGGAACAACAAATACGACCAAGGGAATAGTAACTGCAACCAAGGGAACATCATTTGTGTCTAAGGGAAGAACAATTGTGACTAAGGGGAAAACAACTACGACCAAGGGAACAATAGCTGTGACTAAGGGGAAAAAAACTACAACCAAGGGAAAAATAGCTTTAACTAAGGGAATAGAAAATACGACCAAGGTAACAATAATGTTAAGAGCTTCTGGAAAGTTGTGTATATTGCTTGTTGAGCCCGACGTTTCGAATGAACACTTCACCCATCTTCGGGGGAAGGAATCCTAAGCTTAAGATGAGAAGAGTATTGAACCGCGATTATATAGGGAACGAAAAATTAGTCGTTAGAGTGTATGGGGGATAGTAGGGTCAATGAGCATTAAATGAGTCAAATTAAAGAAACCAATTTAGACAAAAGAAGAATAAGAAATTAAATTTAAATTCAAATAATGATATAAAATTAAATAATAATTCATAATTGACCGTTAGTGAAGTCAACAATTGAATTTAATAATTTTTGGGATTAAATTATATTTAAATTAAGATTTTAGAATTAAATTAAAATTAAATTAAAATTAAAATATATGGATAAAATATATTTTATAATTTGAGATACCAAGTAATAAGTAAAAGATGAATGAAGAATGAGGGGCCTTAAATTTAAAGAATAAGGGGGCATTAATTTATAAGAATAATATGGACAAAGGGGGGATAAATTAATGGATTATGAATTATAGAGGTTTTAAAGGTGAATTTATTAAATAAAGAGATGAGGGCAGAAGAAGGGAAAAATTAAAAAGATTAATTTTTTTTTAAATTAAGCCCTTAAACCTTGATAAGAATGACATTATGGTTAGATTTGATGTCGTTTCTCTATTCACCAAAATTCTTGTCCCTGAAGCCCTAGACCTTATCTCTAATATTGTGGACTCTAAAACTCTTCAACTTATTAACCTTTGCCTCACCACCACCTTTTCTAACGGTGTTTGTTACGAGAAAACTGAGGGCACATCCATGGGCTCCTCCCTCTCTCTTGTTCTAGCTAAAACTTTTATGGAGCACTTTGAATCCAAAGCCTTAGAAACCTTACACCTTAAATTGAAATTATGGAAGCGTTTCATTGATAACACCTTTGTGATTTGGTCCCATGGTATCCCCACCCTCTGCAATTTCTTGCTCATCTTAATAGAATCTTCCCTCATATCCAGTTCACTATGGAATTGGAATAAAACCATTCCATTCTATTTCTTGATGTCCTCATATCTGCCTCCTTGATGGTTCCCTAACCCACCAAGTCTTTAGGAAGAAAACTCATACCGACAGATACCTCCACGCTAATTCCCACCACCATCCAGCTCAAAAATCTGTCGTTCTTAAAACCCTTGTCTCTCACGCTATCAAAAATTCCTTAGAAGAATCCTTCCCCCAGGAAAAATCTCATATGTAAAAAGCCCTTAAAGCTAATGGTTACACTTCATCCCATATCAACAAGGCCTTCCGTTCTTGCCTCCATCCCCGCACCCAAACCAGTCCTTATACCCCTCCCTTAGCCAAGTTAACCCTTCCATATATTCAAGGTGTTATTGATCACCTTTCTAGGATCCTCCCTAAAATGAACATCAAAACCTTTTTTAAAGCCCATCGAACCCTCAACCATCTCTTCAGGTCCGCCAAAGACAAAATTGACCCCGTGTTAGGTCCCGGTGTTTATGAGATCCCATGCTCTTGCGGAAATTCCTACATAGGACAAACTGACAGCCCTTCAAAACCCATTCGAAAGAACACATGGAGGAAACCTACCATAATTGTGTCACCAAATCGACCATAATTGAACATTCTCACTCCACTAGCCACCTTATATGCTTTGATAAAGACAAAATCCTTGCTCTTTCCCCTTTCCATTCCGTTTGGATCATCAGGGAAGCCCTCGAAATTTAGAAGCATCCCAATAAATTTAATCACGATGACGAGTATCATTTAAGGCAATCATGGAAACCGACCATCCATTTTTTGTCCTCTAAACATTCTAACCTATCCTAAAATCCCCCCCCACACCCTTATTGTGTGCCTTTTCCTCCCTCTTCATCTCTCTCTGTGTTTCCTCTCTTAGCCCCCTTTTGATAAATTTGATAATTTATTGGGCTTTGCTCCTCCTTAGTTCTTATAAAATTTGAATTTTATTCAAAATTTTATTAATCCTTAATTTAAAAAAAAAAAAATTTAATCTTTTTAATTTTTCCCTTCTTCTACCCTCATATATTTATTTGATAAATTCACCTTTAAACCCTATATAATTCATAATTCATTAATTTATCCCCCCTTTGTCTATATTATTCTTACAAATTAATGTCCCCTTATTCTTTAAATTTAAGGCCCCTCATTCTTCATCCATATTTTACTTATTACTTGGTATCTCAAATTATAAAATATATTTTATCCACATAATTTTAATTTTATTTAATTTTATTCTAATTTAATTTTAATTTAATTCTAAAATCTTAATTTAAATGGAATTTAATCCCAAAAATTATTAAATTCAATTGTTGACTTCACTAACAATCAATTATCATGGATTATTATTTAATTTTATATCATTATTTGAATTTAAATTTAATTTCTTATTCTTCTTTTGCCTAAATTGGTTTCTTCAATTTGACTCATTTAATGCTCATTAACCCTACTATCCCCCATTCACTCTAACAACTAATTTTATGTTCCCTATATAATCGTGGTTCAACACTCTTCTCATCTTATGCTTTGGATTCATGCCCCTGAAGATGGGTGAAGTGTTCACTCGAAACATCGGGCTCAACGAGCAATATACAAATTTTTCCAGAAGCTCTCAACATTATGTTTATGACTACGGAAATATCCATTCTCTAAAGGTAAAAATAGTTGTGACTAAGGGAACAACAACTGCGATCAAGGGAACAAAATATGTTTCTAAGGGAGCAACAATTGTTACTTATGGAAACACAAACTTCCCCATATATGTTTTATTATATATATATATATATATATATATATATATATATATATATATATATATATATATATATATATATTATAAAAAAATAGATTTTCACAACAAGTATATAAAATATGTATATAATGAAATGAATTTCGAAAATGAATGCTTAAGCTACTTGTATTTGCGAGGTTACCCCCCCCCCCCAATCAGCTAAAACCTACAAATTAGAATCATTGTTTACCTCATGAAGAAAATACTCCCATGTAAGTGACTAGCGATATAGAAGTAATCAATGTCCATTAGCAAGGAGAGGGATCTCAGATCCATCAATAGTAGCGAGTATCACCGTACCATTGTTGTGAACTTCGGTAACTTCATATGTTCCCAGCCATCTAGTTTGAAGCTTCCCTAGGAAATCCTGAAATCTAAAATCATACAATAGCGCCCAATTGCCTTTTTTTTAAAATTTCTTTTTGATAAGGCAATCATGCCATTTGGCCCTCTGTCGTTGAATAATATTTGTGCGTTCTACAGTCATCAGGCGCACTTCATCTAATGCATTAAGTTGTTGCAGAAGTTGTTTTTGTGCTTATGTCAAATCCATTATTCTTCCCTTACAGTTTTGAGAGTCTCGATTTCAAATTCTATCGGAAAATTGGGCTTCTTCCCATAAACAAGCTCGTATGGTGAATAAATAGTAGTGTTGCGCCAAGTTGTTCGGGAGGCCCATAGGGCATTATGGATTTTGGCGGCCTAGTTCCAGCGGTTTGTAGATACAGTTTTGGTTAAAATCGCTTCCAGAACTTTATTGGTACTTTCCACCTGTCCATTTACTTGGGGATGATAAGGGGAAGTAACCTTGTGTTTGATGTGATACTTTTGCATCGTAGCGGAAATTTTTTTGGTAATGAAATGTGAACCCCAATATGTTATGATCTCTCTAGGCAGTCCATACCATACAAACAATTCAAACAAAAATTTAATAACTACTTCTTGTGTAGCCTTTGAGAGAGCTACCGCTTCCACCAATTTGGTTACGTAGCATGTGGAAACAAAAATGTATGTCTTTTGGTTCGATGGTGGATTAAAGGGTCCCAAAAAATATAATTCCCACCTTTCAAAGGGTTCGAGTAAAACTTGGGGTTGCAAGGGAATTTCATCAGCTTGAATGGGGCAACCCATCCTCTGAAAACTATCACAACTCTGGACATATTTCTTTGCATCTTTGAATATCGTGGGACAATAATATCCCATCTGCAATACCTTATGCCCAGTCCTTTGGTCATCAAAATTCCCACTATATGGTTCGTCATGGAAATCCTTAATAATATCGTAAACTTATTCTTCCCTGATACACCTATGGATTTGAAGATCAGATCTTATGTGAAAAAGATATCCATCAATCCAGGAGAAGCATGCACTACATTGAACAATGAGCTTCCTTTCCTGAGACAGTAAGTGTGTTGGTAGCTTTCCTACTACCAGATAATTGGCCATATCTGCATACCAGGGTGTTTTAATCATTACGAAAAACATATTCTCATCTAGGAACTGACCTTCCACTAGTGAAGGGTCGGCAACTATAGGAATTATGGATAGAAAATATGCAACTAGATTCTCCTTTCCCGACTGATATGTTATGGTAATATCAAATTCCTGTAATAACAACAGCCAACTTGTTATCTAACCATTAGTAATAGGTTTGTTAGGTAGATACCTAATGGTAGAATTATTGGTACATAAAAAAACTGGATATCATGTTATATAGTGACGAAAATTATTAATAGAGTAAACAACAACCAAAAATTATTTTTCTGTCATTGTGTAATTTAGCTCCATCGGTGTGAGATTCTTGCTAACATAGTAAATAGCATATGAATTTTTTTCTTCTTCCTATCAATGTACAACTCCTATGGTTGTATCGGATACATCAACTGAAATTTGGAATGGTAAGTTCCAATTTGGCCCTTGCAATACAGGGGATGTTGAAACTAAATTCTTAAGATATGCAAAAGAAACATCACACTTGTTAATCCATTCTAATTCTACATTTCCTATCAATACCTACAAAGGTGCTACAATCTTTGAAATTTTTTCTATAAAGCGATGATAATAACTAGCATAACTGAGGAAAATACGCACCTCAGTTGGTGTACGAGGAGTAGGGAGCACAAGAATTACCTTAATCTTTGTTGGATCTACCTGAATACCTGCGGCAGAAATATAATTGCCTAGAACTATGCCTTATGTCATCATCATATGTCACTTTTCATTGTTAAGGCATAATCTGGTAGCTATGCATCGTTCACGGAATTTTCCAAGTTCTGTAAGGCTTGTTCAAATTCATTAACATAGGGAGTAAAATCATCCATGTAGAGCTCAATTCCCTCACTGATTAAATCAGAAAAATACTCAAGACTGCTCTTTCGAAGGTGGTTGGTTCATTGCACAACCCAAATGGTAAAACCATGTATGCAAAGGTTCCCCATGGACAGGTGAACGTGATTTGGTCTTGGTCTTCATAAGAAATTTGGATTTCATTATATTCACTAAAACCATCGAGGAAAGAGAAAAATATTTCCCAGATATAGTATCAAGGGCCTAATCTGGAAAAGCAAGAGGGGAATGATATTTTTGTGTAGCTTTATTCAATTCCCGTTAATCCACACAAATTCTCCATTTTCCATTTTTCTTAGGGACCACAACCAGAGGTGAAACCCACTTGATATCAGAAATAGGATATATAAAGTTAGCATCAAGAAGCTTTTGCAGCTCCTGTTTTACTATATCCCTAAGGTGTTGATTTAGTCTTCTTTTTGGTTGGCGAATGGCATGGTCATATTTCTCTATATAGATGTGATGTGTACATAATGGAGGATCAATACCTATCATATCAAAATATTCCCAAGTGAAGCCATGTTTATATTTCTGTAGGACCTGAATTAATTTTTCACACTTTAGTTCATCTAGATCAACATTAATATTCAAAGTATTTAGGTTCAATTTCGATGGGAATACTGTTATGAACTTTAGTTGTGAGTATATGATTGTTATTCTAAATAGTTAATGGATCTTCCTGGGCCTCGTTGTCTAACATTGCTTTTAAAATTTGGCATGTTGGATTTGCAATAGTAGACGATTGGTTGATGAATCCACTAATTACAGTGTCCTTTGTATGCCTTTTAAAAGTGAGAGCCTCATCTAAATTAAGACGAGAACGCAGATTTTATTCCTGATATTTTGGAGGAAACGATTGATAGTTATCAATTGGTAGGATAGGTTTGGCAGGTGGATATAAGATGAGGTTTTTAATAGCAGTCCCTTTCACAATTGTCATATTTCTTGTTTGGCATCCAATATACACATCTGCAATTGCTAGCCAAGGTATTCCTAGTATCAAAGGGTCTCCATCCAACCTATTTATGGGATTGATGACCAGAAAGTCCAATGGGTATTCCCAGGAATCTAAAAAGACAATAATGTCTTCCAAAGTGACTTCTGGTCTAACTAGCGATCAGTCGACCAATTCCAACATGGTGGTGGTTGGCTTAAATGTTTTAATCCCAAGGATCCCACAGGTTTCTACAATCAAGATGTTTTTTGCAGCTCCTAAGTCCACAATATTGTTTTGGAAGTTATGTCCTTGGATTTGGATAATAACCACTGGATTTCTAGGATTTTCATATTTAACAGGTATTTGCTTCCCTATAATAATATCAAAAAGTGATCTTAACACATGGATTGTAGAAGCGCCTTTTAGCTTTCTTCCAGGATTTTTAACACACAATTCCTTGATAGTTTTAGCATAGATTGCAACATCTCGAATATCCTGGAGAAGAGGAATTTTAATACATAGAATTTTCAATTCCCCTACAAGATCAAAATTAGAAAAAATTGGTGGTTTAATTACAGTAAGTCTCCTGGGTTATGTTGGAGTAGCATCCGTAGTTGTAGTGGGCTCTTGTTGTTTGATCAATTTATTAGGTTTCTATATTTCAATAACAACTACGGTGCACAGGGAGCGTTTTTTGAAGGGTTTCTTTTCAACAAAATTTTCATTATCTACCTGTTCTTGATTTCTTGTACCATCCCCTGGAAATATTATTAGTACAGATCTTAACTAAAACTCGTTACATTCAAAGGAAGTGGATTCATAATGCAGGTTTTCAACAATTTCCAAATTTGAACGAGTCTATTATTAGGATTAGGATTCGACTGGGTAGGTAGTTGAGGATGTAATAGAGGTGGAAAATTTGTGCATAACTAGAGCATGGTCTGTAAAGGTGGTTGTGACTGATGCAATGACCTACCAAATGGATTGATTGGTCTCGCAGGGCGTTGCCAATTCTAAGACCATATCGGTCCCCATGTGGGTGAATTTTCCCAATGTGATGGGTATAAGTTATTTGATGAGTTTTTCCATGGAGGTGTGGGATATTGTTGATTAGGCCATGAGGGCCCAACAAATGACTAATTTTCCCATGGAGGCGTAGGGCACGATTGATATTTTCATGTGGTATTAAAATGTTGTTGATCCTGCCACTTTGATCCAGGAATCTGTTGTTGGGTAAACTATCAATAATAAAAAAAAGTAGGATTTTGGATCATACCTAGAGGTCATGTTTTCTACTACCATCATTGTTCCATGGGATATGTTTGATCAGGATCCTCCTCTGCCCCCTTGAATAAAACTTTCAGTCCTAGGAGTGAGGGGAAATATTTCGTTGAGTGATATTTAGTACATACATCACATATTTCAACTGTGTCCAGGGGCACTCTTTGCGGCTATAATTCTTTTTCCAGCGAGGGAAGAAAGTAGATAAGGTATGTTCTGCTTATGTTTGTTTCTTATTTTCCTATAGGACATCCAAATATGTAGTTAGCATACTCAAAATATCAGTTTTAAAATCTTATAGGACATTACCAATTTCTACGCAAGTCACCCCTCCTCCTACAGTCCTGCTAGTTCTGCTGAGAGGGTCCTAGATCTTGGATTTGGTTTGTGTAATTCCTTGTGAGCACCTAATACAAAATTTTACGATTTCATCATATTCTTCCTTAGAAATATCACATTGTCCCATTAAATTAAGTGTTTATATCCATTCATCTTTCATACCTCTAATTAAAACAATTTTCAGTACTTCTCTAGGTAAAGTGGTATAAGGTGATTTTTGCAAGTTATATTGGAATCTTTCAACATATTCCTCTAAATTATCTAGACATAATTTTAAATATTTCTTCTTTTAAATCCCTAGACCGAAAATAGTCCTGGTATTTAGTGAGAAAATTTTATTTCATTTGATCCCATGAGTTTCTAGTGCCTCCCCCTAATCCCATAAACCAATGTAGATATGTTCCCTTTAAGGTGGAAGAAAATAGCTTCATGTTTTGAGGATCAGTGGTATAGTGATAACCTCAGAATAAGACATCAAATTGAAAAATGCATCAGGATCCTCAGAAGCTATTCCATGAAAAATTGGAAGATCTTTGAATGGGATGGCTTTCATTGGTGTATTGGCCTGTGGATTGACAATGGGGTACTCTATGGTCGAATTTTGTCTTCCTTGTGTTGCGTTTTCCATTTGGTTAAAAATATGCCAGTAGTCCTTAGGTATTTCATGGTGAGGAGGTATTATTCGAATAATAATATGTTGGTTAACTCTGGGTTTTGAGTAGATCTTACAATAGTATTTAGATCAGGAATTTCAGATTCTTCCTTTGCAGCAGGTGTCGCTGGAAATTCCGACTCATAAATTTGTGGATGTGGCTCACTTGTCTCACCTTCCCCCTCTCTTAAATTTTAAGAATGCACCTCATCGTTACTAGAAGGATTGGGATTAAATGAATGTATCTTGAAAAATTTTCCCAAACCTTATAGTCTTGTCATGAATCTCAATGTAAGCTACAGTGGGTGATTTTGCCACTTGAGGGGAAACAATAGAACCCTTCCTAGATTTTGTTCAGGGGCCTACCGACGCCTGAGATGCCGAATGGAGAATGATTTCTTCTATAATTTTTTTTCTTCCATGCCCAGAATGACCTTGAGTTTTGATGGTTTTTGGAATAGGTTTTGAATCTATAACTACTTGATTTTTGGTCCTAGTATTTTTCCTATTCATGCACACCAAACAATCTAAAAGTATCAGTCTAGGGTAGAAACTAGCACAAGATGTTTACTTTGTGCATACGCAGGTTCTTACCTTCCGTATTTAATACCCAACCCTAGAGGGATACAACTAACACTTCTTTGACAACATCCCCGACAATGACACCAAAATGTTGGGTTACTTAGTTGCTCCTAAGAATACCAAGTGACCTCTTATACATTGAATTTTAAATCCAGAACTCATTTACTTATTTCAAGGTTGTCCACACAGTATGTGCTAATAATATTGGTAAGATGATCTAATATGTATAGCCCTATTGAAACGTAAATGCATGTAAAACACAGGGAACAATTAGAATTTCCTAAACAAACAACATAAAAAATCAAATCTAATTTAATATGATCAAAACATTAAACATTCTACTGTAAACATTGAAATATTTCTACTAAACACAAGTTGTTCCTAGGAAACTACAACTATGGAAATGATTCTACTTAAAGAAATATCAAATCTCGCACTTAACAATTCTTCATAAATAAGAGGAAATGGCAGAATAAATAATGCTTCATAAAAATTATTAACAAGAATGCAATCGAATAACCTTCATTCAAACTATTCTAGCAACTATCACTATGATAAGAAAATTCAATAACCAATCCTCGGATCTAGAAAGTGACTGAATAATTTCAAATAAAGGATTGAAAGCATTAAAAAATATTTGCAAAACAAGAAATTAAAGCCAAAATATGAATTTAATAACACAAATAAGGGTAGTAGTCTTTCCAGGATTGGGCCCACGATCACTGGAATTCAACCACCCTAAATCGAATTTAGTGCAAGGAGTTAATTTGAACTGTGAATGTCTCTGTTAAATTAATCAAGAACAATATTACAAAATATGTTTGTAAAAATTATAGCATAGATCAAAATAACAATAATTTCCCACTTAATATACTGAGGTTTAGTTCCTCACTTTTATATTACAATCAAGTATATTTTTAAAAATAAAGAAACAATCCTGAGAATTTGAAGGCTCTCAGGATGCTTAATTCGAGTTACAAAATCTCACATATTTCCTCGGAATAGGTGGCCAAGATCACAGCTGATATTTCCATGATGATCATTAGTCTCACGTAGTCGGGTTATAACTAACCCAAGCAGCTTTGTGTGACTCATTCTTGTCCATCTATCACAGGGAACAACATCTGCTATCGGAATTCCCTATCATACAACACTTCAAATCATAAGCGTAACTCATATTTTCATAGTTAAATCAACTATTTTAAAGAATAAAATGATGAAACACTTATTAACCACTTCTAAAGTTTTGAAACACTTATTGATCACATCTAAAGTTCATATCACACAAATTACCATATTATATACATAAAAATATTTAGAAATATAATAGAAATATAAGGAAACAAGGTAAAATGATGTATCAATTTTGGACCCCAACAACAATGACCCTCCAAATTTTTTTCCTAACTCAATTTTGGAGCCTATGAGAATTTTTGTTCCATGCAATCTAGTGTCGTCATGTTGTTTGATTCATTATCCTTATGTTTTCTCTAAGTATCGCATCCTCCTAAGTCAATGTTTTCTAAGTGTCGTCACCTTATGCTTAGAAGTTCTTGTGTTAATTTTCGCAAAGATAGGTGAAGACATAGATTTTCTTGACTTAGTAACTAGCTTTATTCACCATGCAACACACACACAAAATAAAAGAAAAACATTTTCTTTAGGAAAAGTGCACTCCAATATGACGAAGAGTTGCCTCTTTATTGAGTGCACTCCTTCGGGCTGAACAACTACACCCTAATGGATTGCACTCCTTCATGCTCAACCAGTGCACCCTCGCTTGAGCGCACTCACTTGACATGAAGACGTGTGACCTTTCGAAAATCATGCATGTGCTTTCTTGTTGCATGTGGGCGCACTCCTAGAAAAGAGGAGCCCACTTTCCTTCACTAACTAACTTATCTATTTGTCGACAAGTGGTGAGCATGCATGGATTTTATTTGCATGTAATATATTTAAAATCAACCTCGTTAATAATTCATTATAATAATCACTCTCATTTGGGTTGACCGCACTTCTTTGGATTAAGGACCTCTCGATTGATCTTCATTACAAGTAAGTTTTGCATGTCAAATATATTGCTTTTGTTTGATATATTTCATGTCGATCCTATTTTCCTTGTTTGGATTTTACTTATTTTCAATTTATTTACTAGAATTTCAATTCATTCTTGCTTTTACAAGTGTCAAATTATTGTCACGGGTTGTGACTCTTCACATTTTGTAACTCTTCATATTCCAAGCATGATTGCGACAAAATCCATAAAAACTTATAGATATTTCCTCTCAACATTTCTATGCTTCTATCTTATTTTTAACTTGTCCATCCAAGACAAAACACACTCTTGGGAGCAAAGACTTGATTGTCAAAGAAAATTGTGGCAAGAAAGACATTTTTTTCTCAAGAGTGCACTCCTTCGCTATGAAGAGTTGCTACCTCCTTGAGCACATGAGCACACCCTGAACACATGAGTTTTTTCCCCTTCATCTCTTTAGCATGCACCCTTGTGTCCTCATTTTCCTCTTGAGCACATGAGATCATCTTGAATGCATGAAGCTTGACCCTTCATCCCTTCATAGTGTTCCCTTGTGCTTTCTTAGCCTCTTTGAGTGCATGAGTGCACCTTGAACTCATGAAATATCTTCCTTCATGCTTCAACAGTGCGCCTTACACCCTTGATGATCTCTCTCTCTTGCTTTAGCGTATGAGTGAACTTTGAAGGCTTCTTGTGAGACTTGATCTTCCTTCATGTTCCAACAATGCATCCTCCTTTTTTCAATGCAATTTTCTTTCTTTTACAAGTAACCATGTCCCATCGTTTATAGGCCTATACTATCAGCTACATCTGATGGCTTTGTGAATATGATCCGCTAATTTATTTCTTGTCATAGATAAATAATTTCATAAAACTAATATTTCTTGCCATGAGTGTGCTTCCGTCTACAAGTGTTCTAGCTACTAGTATTGTTACTCTTTCATCATCTGTTGGAACGATGCCTCCCACTACACGTTGATTGACCTCCAAAAAAGATTTAGAAGCAAGCATTGAATAAGTAGTAAAAGTTACAAAGCCTACTATTCCCATTCTCATAGACACATAGTGCTTCATAGACAAATCTACTGAGCTCACATGGAAAGATGTAAAAGAAACATTCATGTAGAAACAATTACCTAAATATTTGGAAGATTTGGACGTATACATTAATTTCAAATAGTCTGGGATACATAGGATTGAATTCAGGTTCCCAGTCATACCTTGTGCAAAAGTGATTGAATGGATTCTTTCACACATGGATGATTCAGATTTGGCACTTCATAATCAATGTGGAGGTAAGCTTGCCACCTATTATGGAGAGGACATGTAGAGTTATTAAAATATGTTAAATCCCATAGAGTACACCAATAAAAACTTTCACACTAGATGGGTTGATCTTGAAACAAGTGACATCATCAAATCTTGGTGTCGAGAGCCTGCTAAGTTCTAACACTTCCCATCTGTAGTTTACCTAACTAGGATTATGAGGGATGTGTATCGATACCTTATTTATATGTGTTGTACGTTGCATGGGTGAAATAATGTTGAAGTATTTGAAGAAAACTAGATATACATGTTGAACTTGGTTATTACCGAGGTAAAATATGCAATTGGGCAGACATACTTTATTTTGAGTTGCAGCGTCATGTCGGACAGGCTAAAGAATCTCTAAGAAAAAACTAGGCACCATAGTTATATATGTCTACATTTCTATTAAATGGAATATATGCATGATATGCATTCCCAGGGATGTATTGGAACTGGACCCCATAGGATAAGTTTCCATTTTACTTCCATTTCAGGGTGTTTTCAGATTTGAGTTTCAAAGGGGGATACGACAGATTTTCAGAGCATTTCTTCATAGTCATATTTCAGATGTTTTTTGTGCTACAAGGTACATAAATTAGATGCTTTGGATGTCATATATCTTCTCACATCATGTCGCGATATGTATCTAACAAAATGTTGTTGCAAGAAGTGGTTTATCAGTTGAATAAAGGGTTGCCAAGAATCCTTCACAGAAGGAGAAGGCCCCTTGGCCCACTTTCCATTTCAGTATCAGATTGTATGAGTTAAAGAACCATAAGGTGGAAGAGGACGAACTACAATATTTGGACCACTTGAACTTTGCAATCAAGGAATTTCATGGGTACGACCCTAGAAGAGTGTGTGAGAAACATTGTGACAACATTGGTTTCAATTGGGATATTCATCAATGACTACTACAGAAGATAAAAAGGTGAGGAACTAGTACAATGCATTGAGAAAGACACATCCAAGAATGGAAGCCATTTCCCCCCAAGTTCCACCAGCTCAAGATGGACAGGTACAAGAGGCACCCCAGAAAACTACTTAATTAAAGATTACAGCTCCTAGGAAAAGGATAAAGCATGATCCAATAGTAGGAAATAGTAGGAAATGGAAGTTAATCCATTGAATAAGGGATCTATTCAAGATAAATATGAAAAGAGGGAATTAGAGGAAAAGATGCAACAATAAGAAGGGGTAAAGAGGAATAAATATGAGTTGCTCAGAAAAAATGGGAAGAAGAGGAGGAAAGAAAGAGAATGGAAGAAGAATGGAAAAGGAAGTCATAGGAG
Organism: Pinus albicaulis; assembly: GCA_034641835.2. Taxonomy (NCBI): domain Eukaryota; kingdom Viridiplantae; phylum Streptophyta; class Pinopsida; order Pinales; family Pinaceae; genus Pinus; species Pinus albicaulis. Next base: position 332,474,564 of record CM076582.1, read on the forward strand.
GATAAAGCACCACAAAGGCTAGAGGAATAACAAATGACTCAAGAAATAGAATAAGAATTGGAGAATTATGATGCCATCCAACCAATAGATGATGAACCAGGTTCTCTGACAGAACCTCCTCTCACATATGGCCATCTCCCATTTGACGAGATGGGAATAACATCTCCACTAGAAGACCGAGTCATGGATGTGTGTAATGCCACATTTGATCAACTGAAGAAAATGATTGTGAAAAAAATGCAAATATGCTTCCCAAATTATTTGTATAATCTGGTTTTTGTATCTACAGAAAAGGTGATAACTTCCAATACTATGAGGAATCCCCAGGCAAGCATGGCAACTAATTTTTATTTTTCTATAACAACGTAGAAAAACTAAATGTATCTTTTGAATGAGGATGAACAGTTGAGGAAAGAGTTGGATCAAATAAAGAAACAAGCGAAACATCTCACTGTGGAAAATAAGCGACTATCTTTCCATATCTTTAAAAAAGTGGAATGCAATTCATCCATACAGGAGGAATGGGGGCCAATAGTGGATGCAATGTCATAGTTGTATAATGAAATGACACTTCTTCATGAATTAGTTGCACACCTTGTTGGTATACATAAGAAATATTAAGAAGTCCTTAAGCTCTTGAAAGTGGAAAACAGAGCAGTTGATCAACTCCGAGAATGGAGCGCCAAATATCTAGATTTTTTGCAACAGTTGATCAAGAAGGATAGGATTGGCCCTTATTTTTTACAAATTAATTTATTTTATTTTGTAAGAAAAAATAAATAAAAGAGACAAAAATAATAGAAAACCTACCTTGTCTTGAGTCTCTGTGTCGTTGGCGGGGTTGATGGGCAGTTGGATTGAGTTCCTCCATCTTGGTCGATCTTAGAAATATTTCGTTGAACTGCTTTTTCCTCGCAGTCTACGCAAAATGGTTTACACAACCTGTGGCATGGGTTTTTCAATAAGAAATAGGGATCGATCGACCCATAGCACTTGATTAATACATAGAGCTCAATCGAACCATATAGCTCAATCAAGACCTAACTCTCAATCGAACTTCTAAATTGGATTAGAAAGGAGGTTGATTGAGGGTTTTTTTAAATGCTCGATCAAGCTCTGTTTATGTGCCTAAGCAGCTTGATCGATCACTTAAAAATTTCTCAATCCAACACTTAAAATTGCTTGATGATGCATCTTTTTTCACCAAAACACACCCTATATTTGCCAAAAAGTGTAAATCCATGCACTCACTCACATGTGTGCATACTATAGAATACTCCTCAAGATCCACAATCCTCAACATTAATGCATTTGTGAGAAATTGTTTCAACTGCTCAAATATTGTTGCACACTGAGTTTTCCTCTCAAATTTCTTTCATTTTTTGTACAAGGACATGATAAGATGGTCTATCCTGGATAATTTTTTAATAAATTTCCGACAATAACCTACCAAACCCATGAATGATCTAATGTCATTCACATTATTTGGCATTGGCCAATCCATTATGGCTTTGATCTTCTCTTAATCAACTAATATCCCTTCTTTGGAAACAATATGCCCCAAATAATGTAATTGTGGCTGGAAAAAGTCACATTTGCTGAGATTTTCATAGAGCTTGTTCTCCCTCACAAATTGTAGCACTGAAACCAATTTTTTTTCATGCTCTTCCTCTATTTTTTAGTACACCAATATGTCATCTACAAACACAATGACAAACTTGTCCAAATAAGGACACAACACATTGTTCATTAAGCAAATGAACGTGGAAGGGGCATCAGTAAGCCCAAAGGGTACCATTACAAACTAATAGTGCCCATATATTGTCCTGAAACTAGTCTTGTGAATTTACTGCTCCTTGATCCTTACTTGATGATACCCTGACCTCAAATTGATCTTGGAGAATACCTATGCTTCCCTCAACTAATTAAAGATATCATCAGTCCTTGGCAATGGGTATCTATTCTTTGTGATCAATTTTTTAAATTTATTTTAATCAATGCATATTCAAAGGATTCCATTCTTCTTCTTTACAAAGAGTACAGGTACTCCCCATGGGGACACGCTCGGCCTTATGTAGCCTTTTTCTAGCATCTCCTTTATCTGTAATTTTAGCTCCACCATCTCATGGGTACTCATCTTCTATGGTGCCTTAGATGTTGGCACTACTCCATGAACCAACTCAATATATAATTATACCTTTCCGTGAGGAGTTAATCCATAAACCCCCTCTGGAAACACATCTGCATATTGTTACAAAACATGGTACCTTTTATGCAGTTCCCTTTCCTCATTCTTAATATCACCTCCATATTTCTCATTACTAGAAACTTGTACTAAAAACAACAAGCATCCCTTTCTCTTGCGTCCCCATGCTCGACAGTTTTCTAAGCGCGCTCCTTCGTTGAATCTTAGGGCCTCACTATCGAGCTTACATGGTTAATGGGTTTGCACTACCTCATCCCTATTGGCCCATTGCCAGGACTGCTATCTGTTGTTGTAGCATGTCCACATCACCCCGATCCTTGCATCCCGACGCTTTCCTTTTTTTCACTTCTCAATACCTTCGAGGTTGTTATGTCGAGATGACCTGTCAGGTGGGACCACCTTCCCAAAAATCAAGGTGTATGTTCCATCAACAAGGTTGGTATTATGTAATCCTGAAATATTCCTCCCCGTGCATACACTACACGACCCTTTTCACCTCTGGGATAAGACCTCCGACCACGTGGAGGCTGTGGGCCACCTTATTGTAGACTGCCACTTCCAATTGTCCCATGTGGTTGTAGCATCACATCATCCTTACACTTCCATCCCAGCGCTTTCATTAAGCTCCACTCTTTACCCATCTGGGTGGGATCCTCCGGGATACATCATCCTGATGCCTTGGTCTTGACACTTTCCTTTGTTTCACTCCCTTATACCTCCGAGTGGGGACCAGCGGGACACATGGCTACTGTTTTGAGGGCCCCACTCCTAGCCAATGGGGCGTCCCTTCTCTTTCGAGTTAGAGGCATAGATGGCTCGGTACCCTTTACTCATACATCCTCATGAATGACAAAGGAATTAGCCAACCGGGATAATTTGTTAAGTGGCCCACCTCTGAACCAATGGCATAACCACAGAGCTAGTGTGGCTTCCAATGCATCCTCGCTGATATTATCCCTACCAACCAATAGCGGAACACATCGGGATTGCGTGTTCGCTAGCGCATCCTGGTTGACGTCATCCGTGTCAATTCTTTGTACGTCATAAGTTAACTACTGCGGTAAAAGCTTCGGGACATACCGACATTTTTTTATTCAATTTCGGTAGATGAAATATGGGCATTCCAATAACAAGCTTCCAAATCTAGGGTTCTACCTGGTTAAAGGATAAGGCTATGCGATCTCATTATAAGGCTAATTCTCGACCCTCTTCCGCCACAACATTGCTACTCAACCTCTGCCATGGCGTGACCAAAGAGAGCTTATCTGACCCTATGTAAACCACTTACTCCTAGTCTCGATGGTTATCTACAAAGCCCGTGTACTCTCTGCGCCTATAGCCTTCCATCAGTCTATTCGACCAAGCCTTGACAGTGATGGTTTTGCAGACATCAAGGTATGCTCTAACATTCGACACTAGCAATGGTGGCTTATTCAAGCACCTACCGACACTACTCCTCCTAAGCTTATGACCGAGCCACTCCAACAAGTTCTTGGCCTGTCGGTAATCCACGTTATTGGACAAGGAATTCCATGCATGTCGTCGCTAAAAAACTCTCAGCTGCCCTCTGCTGTTGACCGGAAGTGAACTCTGAAATGGAATTCACCTCTCCTGCTACATGATAAGGAACTCGTAATGGTTCCTAGCAACCCTACAAATTGTAGTGCCTTCACAAGTTATGTCGCAACACTTGTTGAAGACTTCTAGGGCATTTGGCTACAATCAATGACATTTGACCACTAACGACAGTGCCCGTAAGGAAATAATACACGTTTCTGATAATGCATGGTTGAGAGGTCTCTTAAGTAAAGAGCACAAGGTTTGATTGGACTTAAAAGAGGAACAAATCCCTCAACATTAGCACGACACCTTCTAAATGGATTCATAGGCTTATAGCCAGTAATATATATGTATATACATCTATCTAAGTAAACACAGACCTTATCAGCACATGCATCCTTAATGTAATCATTATTTATTTATAAAATGGGTTCTTATGCTAGTCTTTATCATATTTTTGGTTTATATATTTGTAGATAATTTTAGTGCCTTCATGGATACACAATATATGTTATTTATTCAATCACAATAGAGCACATTCATGTCTTTCTTAAGCGCACCATTTCAACCCAGAAATGTAACATGATCCTGCTTATTATGTATAGACATTACATCTTGTACCATTGAAAATTTTAATTACAGAATGTAGTCCTAAATTGTTCTCTGCAGTACCATGACAAAATAGGAAATGCAACAAACATTCGATTCATTTACACATACCATTTCAATCCAAAAATGTAAGCATATATTCATGGGCATTGCAAATACATAAGAGCACTTATCTTGTGTTTGGGCAACTGATTCTAGGACTAAAAATCTCCACCCAACCATAGATATTTGTAGCCAAAGATACTTGCAGCTGCCACCCCCGAGCCAGATTCCAGAGATTGGGGGGCTTACTCAAGGATTGAAACACCAACTTCCAATTGGTACACGGACTCTAGATGACCTCTTTCCTCAATCCCACAAACTTCCTGTTGTAGTGATAAATGGATATGGAAACCAAAGGTTCACCACCTTCACCCTCGAGATTACTACTAGGGATTTACCTCCTTCCCGGGAAGTCCATAATTCACTGCTAGAATCAAAGCATAAAAGCATATGTATTTTAAAATGACCTATGAAGATATTAACTCAAGATTGGTCTCCTCCCAAGTTGTCAAATGATCTAGGGACTACTATCTCAAATCACAACCTCCAGGGAACCCAAGTTGTTACAGAGCACCAGAGATTATATCCAAACCCACAACCTCTAGGGAGTCCCAAGCTATTACAGGGATCCAGATAATTCTATCCCAACCCATAGACTCCAAGGAACCCAATTTGTTACAGGGCTCTAGGGATTCTATCTCAACCCACATCATCTAGGGAATCCAAGATGTTACAGGGCTCCAAAGACTAGTATCCCAACCTACAACCTCCAACAAACTTGAGAACCAATCCCTTTAAATTATTTTCTAATCACTTCAAAAATTCCTTGCTCTGCTCCCGGATGAATGGTGCTCTAAAAATGGTTGCTCTGCCTACCTGGGCGTATGAGAGAATGAAAAAATTATTCCTTCTTGCATGAGTCGATTGAGAAGAATGTTGGTGTCCTGTATGAGGTCAACCCTCTCTTGTTCTCTTTTTTCCCTTGCTGCGTAGGTATTTATTCCCCGTCCTTTCTTCCTTGCAAAGGTGTCCATTCTCATAAATTTTCAATTCCTTTGTGCCTTGTTGTGGTTCTAAAGCACATGGACTTGTGTACTTTTCTTTGCAACCAATTTTAAATTCAGGAACTAGTGCATCAATAACATGCACCAATTACCTTTAATGGTTGTCCCAAAAAATAGTCTAGATTTCCTACATAAGGAAGCATTTCATATCTCAAGAAAGCCATCCCCTCAGCTCTGGAATTTTGGACATTGGATAAACTAATGCTCCCCTTGTGTTTCGTGCCTTATCAATGGTGATGTGATTGTTGACTAACACTTGCAGATTTTGTTCTAACGACAATCGTGATTCCCAACATGGAATTTGTGTCCCCTAGACTCGGTCCATTTTAATGTATTTTTGTGAAACATTTACATTTCCTTCCCATTAAGGAAACTCAGGTTTGGGCCATCACAGTGTGGACCAAGTTAGGTGCGATCCTTGAGTGATTTACATGACTTAGATCCCCCTTTGATGTGGTTTGTAAGACCATAGGCTAGGCTCACAAGTAATAGATACACTAGCAAACAAAAGTACATGTTTTCAATGGGGAGACTTATATTTTTAAAGTTTATCAATTGTGGTTTTAACAATAAATACTAAATTATTGTAAGAATAAGAAAACAATTCTCCCACTTGAATAATGTTTCCCTTAAAAAATGTTATGTGTCTTTTCATTCATTGAAATGTGTTCATTAAAGGAAATTATTATGCTTGTTAAATGGTGGGGGGGGAGGTGGGTTGTTGCTAAAAATGTGTGTGCTTTCATGTTAGGCTATGAATAGTGGTCATTTCTGTATTTTTTAGACAAAACATAATGCTTAAATGTTACCAAAATTACCACATTATTAATTGCATAACAACATTAACACTAAGATCAACATGACCAACCTTACATATAGATAACAAATACACATTTCCATTTTCTAGTAATAAGCATGTGTTACCTTGAAATTGAGAAGGCTAAACAAATAGACACAACTTCATGTATCCACCCCTCCATTATGATATTGCCATTGGATTTAGAGAAGTGAGGAGCATTATATACCTCAAGTGGGGGTCATCCACCAATGTTTTATGTAGGTATATGTGAACACACTTAAACATGTATGTAATGATGTATTGAATATGTTAATACCACATATTCATTGAGATGTGATTTAGAGTTTGGGATGAAACGTTGTTGTGTAAATTACACATGTTTCAACTCTAATAAGTGTAGATGGAAAAAACATTATGTATGTGTGAGAAAATGTATTTAATATTTCAAAGTAACTAATCTTCATCGTAAGAAAGAGTTAATTACATTGATGGTGATACTATATCTGAATGGGGGTTTCAGAATATAAGTTTTTTCAATAATAAATATTAGGTGGATGACCAATATTTAATAAACATAAAATTGTCTTTTGTCATAAAAATGGAGGGATTTGATCAAACTTCAAACCTAATATTGATAGTTATTTATGTTATTGTTCCATTGTTTTCCTTTATGGTTCCAAATATTTATAATTGTGGTCAATTCTCCAAGTAATTTCCAATAATAAAACTACTCGGATGTGTTTGATCTTCCATATATAATGTTTCTACCAATGGGCATTTTATGTCTCTGGAGAACTGTAGATGACAAGCAAGTGGAGCGCTTTGCCTAAGAGGGTTGTGTAGAAACAAAGGATCATGGTGCGACAACATGCATGCCCATCAAGAGTTAGATTGTAGGGAAATATTCATGTTGGGTACTATCAAACATCTTCCAAAAGGCCCTACACAACTAGACATAGATACTATGAGTGAAAAACCATTCAATTCTTTTCAAGATACGAACTTTACGTAGATCAACAATTTTTATTAAAAAATAGCCATAAAAGATCAAGGAAACACAATCGAGTGAAAGAAATCACATCTTTCAATAATTTTTTGGCTGTCCAAAAATGTTAATAATAAGCATTCTATCTACCAAAATAACTCTCCCAACCATGAAATTTTTTATCAATATAATCCATATATATAAAGTAAATTATAATAATAAAGTATTATATCCTTAATCTTAATGGGACTTAAAATACTCAATATATACTTATAATAAATAAATTTTGTGAAAAAGAATCTAATACTAATAAAAAGTCAACTTATTACAACCAAACTCAAATTTTCCACCAAAAAATCACATCATATCATCTTAATGAGACTTAAAATTGTCCACCAAAAAATTATATTATCAACATCATGTAATCTTAGTAAGACTTCCCCAGATGCGGGTGACACATCCAGATTTTGCGAGGAGAGTACATATCCTCCCATGCTTAGGTTGACACCCCCTGCAATGCCAGCTATAACATGATGCAAAAACTCAAATCGTCAATCATTTATATCAATTCTCTGCCACACCTGACCTCTTGCCACACTTCGTATCACATGCAGACACACTTGGACTGTCGCTCACCGTCTCTGCGCTTGTGCCACTTTCCTTTAAAAGGCACAAAATTTCCTCATTCAACCATCTCCTTACTGCTCCAGCTGGTCTTGAGAGCCATCACTGTTATTTTCCTTGCCACTGCATCGCTACCCTAGCACGCCTTGCACACCTCCACTACCATCGCCCTCCTTGCGGCGCACTTCCCCTACTGCACGCCCCCTATTGTGAGTCCCCTTTCACGCGCCCTCCTATTGCGTACCCCTCTCCCTGTGATTCTCCTAGTTGCATGCCCCCTGCTGTGATATCCCCTGTTGCATGCTTCCCTGTTGTGTGCCCCCCCCCCCCAAGTGTTTCTCCCTGTTGTGCACACCCCTACTGCGTGCCCCCCTGTTGTGTGCCCCTCCGCTGTGCGTCTCTGTCGTGCACCTTTCAGCTACGCGTCCCCCTGCTCCTGGCCAGGTCTCATTGCCGCCTAACTATTATCTTCTCAAAAGCCTATCCATGGCCCCACAACAACGTCAAAATCCCATCAGGGGCAGCGACAGAGGTTCTTTCTCAGGGCACTATCACCGGGGTCAAGACCAACGTTTGGAATCCATTGAAGGTTCCTCTTCAGGAAGCCATGAACAACAGGCTACTCAAACGTTGACATCACCCAAGGAGAGAAAGTCTTGACACCGAAGCAGCCTAGGGGCAGAAGAGGCCCCAGAAAATCCACCATCGTGCATTCTGAGTCGTCCACTCCTCAGAAAATCGAGTTGTTCCCTGTTCACGAGCCTGCAGAGGAGGATATAGACATTTGGATCGTGGATTCAGATGGCGTCTGGACCAGAATTTTAGATGCAGAGTACCCTATCGCTCCTATCATTCGTGTGGCCCCTCCAAAGCCTTCGCGCGAGCCCATCGATGAGGAGTATTCCATTTCGCGTGAATATGGATGCCTCATCGAGGAGGAGGACCCCGCGACAGAGGATGATGAAGGGCACCATGACTACTCAGTAGCATGGTTCATTTCTGTTTTTTGTCAACTCTGGACATACTTCATCTATTTTGTCTTCATATGTGTCACTGAATGTTTTGTAAAACATGACTGTATGACTCTTTTAAGGGGTTGGTTTCCTCCCAGGAGGAAACCCCAAACTAGTTTTATTTTGAAAACTACCAAGGCAGGATTGGCTTAGCACTACTTGCCATCCCCTGCCCAATGCCTCTGTAAAGTTTCTTTTATGATCTAATATAGTTTAGCCTAACTCACAAAAAAAAATCTTAGTAAGACTTAAAATACTCAATATATATTTACATAGAGAAATTTTGTGAAAAAAAAATTTATTACTAATAAAAAGTCAATATATTTCATCCAAATTTCCACCGAGAAATTATATTATGAACATCATATCATAAAAGTAGTAGCTGACTTCAAAAACATGGTGAATAAATACTATTAGAATATCAATTTAATAAGTAGAAGTGGTTTCATCACTAAATTTTGAGCGAACCACGCATTAACACAAAAAAGTGGCTCCCATCACTATAAACCATAGATTTGACACCCACAAGCATGTGTTGCACAAATTGATATATTTTAATTTATATATAAAGATATTTTGAGTGTGATGAGAATTATTGTACTCAAAATCACTATAGATCAACTTGGTATCATTGAAAGCATGGTTTTTCACTTTTCTAACATTGCATTATAATTATATTATTTAAATAGATGTGTTTTCAGGTACATGTGTTTTTTTCAATGTTAATGTTTATGTTGTGACTGATAGATTGACAATGCAAGGGAATGGAATGAGTACATTAACAGTTTGTGGTGCACGAATATTCAAAATACAAGACGGGGTGACCATCTGACCTAGGGTGGTATATTTGTGGAAAATTGTGCACAGACACATGAAACATATAGATTTGTTTTTGCCAATATCTGGGGGCCGATGGAACAATGTTGGTTTAAGAAGGTATGGAAACTTAATGTCCTTGTCAAAATAATTTTATTTTTCTAGCTGGTCTGGAGCTACATAGGAAAATTTGTGTAAGCGAGGTTTTTTGGGACCGGGGCGATGCATTCTATGTGGTTTGGAGGGGGAATGTAATATTCACATGCTCTATAAGTGCACTGTGATTATTAATGTTTGGCAACATGTGTTTACATTTCTAAAAATGCCATTCAGACAGTTCACAAATACTTTTGAATGTGCAGAGTGGTGGCTTGACAAGGAAACACATCTGGGATCTATTCCATTGTTTTTACACTAACAGGTATGGACTTCAAGGAACTGAATGATTTTTCAGGATAAGCCCATCTTCGCCATTCTGGTGGCACAGAATATCATCAACCGTTGGAGTGGTATTCGGCCCACTATTCCCCCCTGCCTCAGGATCTTTCTATCCTTACAAGACCACACCCGATGTCCTTTCTTGCTGGCTTTTTTGATGGGGCAACACAAAATTATTGTTGCGGGTGCAGGGCTTGGCTTAAATTAGACACGAGTTGTCACTATAAAAATTTCTAGAATGGGGGCAGGGTACTAATACCTGGGCGGAGGTATTGGCCTTATGGAGTCTTATGTGGTTTGCCAAACAATTGGTGTTGATAAGCTTACGTGTTTTTGGAGATTCACGGGTTGTAATCAACTACATGAAAGACACCAATTCTTTATCCACGCCACATCTCATCCACTGGCTGGAGCAGATCAAAGCTTTGAGGGATTCCTTCAACCACATAACTTTCTTCCATATGTACAGGGAAAAGAATTTTGAGGTTGATCGATTGTCAAAGATGGGGCTCGAAAAACAATTTGGATACATGCATTATCAGTTTTTTGAGGATGGTATTTCTCGAGCACAAGGCTGTGTCCTTCTTCACTGAATTATGATGTCATGGCACTCACGACAAAATTTTGGCTACTGTTGCACCACACAACACTCACCTTTTCTATTTTTTTGATGAATGTTTTTTTTACCGTGGGCACATTACCATGCTACTATGTTTCTATGTATAGGATGGGCTATGGGATCTGCATTGTGATGGCAATTTGAATGGCCAAATATTTTTTGGGTTTTACATGTTTACTGGGATAGTTATGGACTGATATATTTATGTATATGGGAGTGGGAGAAACTTAAAGGCTTTTTGGAATATTTGCATATGGTAGATATTTTTGTAATATGAATGTGATGATTTGGAGAGAGAAATAATATAAGCACCGGTACATAATATACACTAGTAGTTTTTTTCTTCTTAAAAAGATTCATAAAACTATCTAACTCCTTCAAGTAGTATATCATCAAGTAAGTAGGTTTATATGAAAAAATGTTTTAATTTAGTAATCATAATTTATGAGTGAGTAACTTTTATGGAATTGTGAGAGTATCCAAACTAGAAAGTAACATTATTGCCCTCTAGATTCATCAGTGAGTAGATTCATCACCGAGTGACTTTTGTGGACTTGTGGGTAGCAATCCCCCTAATGGTATCTTGTAAAGCAGAACATAGTTTTGAATGTTATAAGATTGCACTGAAAATTCTTTGAGAGGTTAAAGCAAGATAAGAACCAGAGAGACGTGAGAGAATTTAAAGGTTAAAACAAGATAATAATGACGGACCCGAGATATGTCCCTTTCCAATGACAGGGCACAGGGTGATGTGTAAATAATGACAATCACTGAACCAGCTCATTTTTGGGAGAAGAAAAACTAATTGAGAGAATGTTATAATGCATTACACCCACCAAGCCTACGTGGTAAGGAACCCACAGAACGTGTAACCGCTCTACATTTATCGTACCATACCTGACGGTGGGATGTATTTTTGAAATTGGATGAGAGAGGGATAGTTTAGTTGAAATTTTAATTATAAAACGATGAGTGTTATTTTTATATTTAATGTAAAAAAAATCTTTTATTTGTTAGATTTTATTATTATCTCCCTTATTATAAAAATTTTAATTTAAAATGAAAGAAATTTAGGTGCTATTTTATATTAATGAAAATTTTCAAAAATTAAATAAATTCGTAAAAGTTCCTAGTCACTTAATGCAAGTTTGTTACCGTAACTGATTATAATTGGAGACACTCTGCATTCACAGCTGTTCGGTGAAAAGATTGATGAGGCCACGTAATCGATCGAGAGAAAATCACGGGGGCGCCAAAAATACCGAGAAAGTGTGAGACAACTGGCCGAAGCATTTAATAATCTCGGTTGTCCGAGGTGAATGCTTGTTAGATTTCTGATCATGTTTATTGTGGCAAGATTGGACATGAGGTGAATGCTCGTTAGATTTCTTGGGAGAAGATAAAGGGAAAGTAAAAACAAAAAGGAGAAGAAGTTAAGGCTCTTAAATCCACTCACTATATATATTGCTTGTTTCCCATTGTAATATTGGAGTAAATAAGGTATTTAAAATTACATTTTTCTTTTTGAGTTTCATGACTTCGTGTTACGGGTGCAACCCATTGCATGATATTTCAGAAATATTTTTTTAAAGAATTTAATGACAATGTAAATGGTGCACTAAAGTTTGAAGATGATTTTGATCTCAAACCTTCAACAATTAGCACAATCATTCTTAAATTGCTTGGATTTCTTTAGCATGATGTTTTGTATCTTCTTGAATTACAAAGAAACTTTTTCTCTTATGTGGATATTTGGAAATAAGGCCATTCCATTCACATGTCTAATGGAAAGGTTGAAATAAGGAGATCTTATCACAAGAAGGACATCATGACGGGATGGGTGGATGAGAAATTACTGAAATTGAAAGGGACATCTACACATGGGTAGAATTTTGCATACATCTCTAACCATTATGAAGGTACGCTATCTTCTAGCGTTATGTGTCTTTTCCCTCATTGATATGTGCTCAGTAAGGAAAATGATTATGGTTTTCAAGGGATGAGGGGGTGGAGGTGGGGTGTTGCTAAAAATGTGTGTATTTTTATGTTAGGATATGAAATTATGAATTGTGGCCATTTATATCTTTTTTAGACAAAACATAATTCTTACATGTTACTAAAAATCCCACATTATTAATTGCATAGCAACATTAACACTAGGCTACACATGACCAACCCTACATCTAGATAACAAATACACATTTCCATTTTCTAGTAACAAGCATGCGTTACCTTGAAATTTAGAAGCCTAAACAAATGGACATAACATCATGTATCCACCCCTCCATTATGATATTTTCATTGGATTTAGAGAAGTGAGATGCATTATATACCTCAAGTGGGGGTCACCAACCGATGTTTTTCAGTAGGTATATGTGAACACCCTTAAACATGTATGTAATGATGCATTGAATATGTCAATACCACATATTCATTGAGATGTGATTTAGAGTTTGGGATGAATGTAATATTCCTAATTTAGCTCCAGCTAATAGAAATATTAATTTTGCTTCTAAAAGTTAGATAAATGAATAAATGGGCAAGGAGGCTCATAAATTGCTCAGGAATGAATAAAAATCCCTCCTAATGTGAAAGGGGATCATGAAATACCCAGTTCAAGCATCCACATGTGTGAACAAGGTCTAAAATATGTGGACAAGGTCAAGTTTGACCAAGTCAACATGATTTATTCTCAAAGAAGTGGATCCTAAATAAAGCTTGCTCAATGTGAATAGAGATCAATTCAGCTGGAAAAAATGAAGGCACATTGAGTGTGAAAAGGGACAAGGCATGAAGATTTAGTCAAGGTTGACTAAGTCAACAAAGCTATATAGATACATTGAACCACCTTGATGGACAACACAGTTTTTGTGGAGGAGCCTTTGCACGGAAGCAACCTCATAGTGGGTGGGACCCCGGGTGAGAGAGCTCATCAATTATAAACTGAAGGAGATGGCAAGCATAGGGACATATTGGAGATTATATTTTTATGTGGTCTGCTTAGACTTCCTGCATACTTGGTTGTTTCGCTAAGTTGCTGCACTGCTTAGTGCAAGGGTTTTCCCATGTGGGGATTCCCTACTCTTTCTTGGAGATCTTGTTTGAGAAATCTAAGAGGAGACTTCTGATCTGAATTTTCCACTACCTAGTGTTGGGCCAAGCACTTTCCTTCAGCAAAAACGTAGTCCCTTCAGAAAACTGCGTTATTTATTAAGGTGTCCAGTGGGAGCGGTGGAAACCCCATTTTGAGGAGCTAGTTTGCCAAGAGGAGGATCAACCTTTCTTTGGGAAAGCTAGGGGAAGCATCTACAACCATTTCTTTGCTTTTTCAATAATTTTTATGCATATATTTAGCTATACAGCGTGATTCAGCCATAGATTTGCAACAGTTTTCTCTTGTACATCTTTTCTGTCAAGAAACCTTTGCTGGGTCTTCTTGGATCTGTATAAAAGAGATTAAATCTCTTTTTTTATGCCTCATTGAGTAATCTAATAAGAAGATCAGAAATATTTCTCTATTTTCTGAGTTTAACCTCTATTTGACTGCGCAGTCTCTTATGCAGCAACTCCGGTATTTTGCAGTCTTGGGGTTTTGACAATTTTAAGTTGTTTTGAGCATGGGAGACCTGTTTAACTAGGCTAAAGGCATTTGTTTCTGAAACTCTTTTGCATGCATGTCCTAGATTGTCTATTCTAAGGGACACAACCATTTTTTTCACTGTTATAACTCAATATTCATAAAATAACGTTTTTGGGGCTAAAACTGCTACTTTTCCCCACTTGGTGACATTGTAAAAAGGCATAGTTTGTTGTTGTGATTTTTTAATGTTGGATATGTGTTTAAACACACTATATGAGTTGATCACTTTCTGCTTTCTAACTTTGGAATACCTTAGGGTATTCTTATTGTTGTAGAAAATTCCAGATTTGGAATATTACAGTGGTATCGAAGCAACATTCTTGGCTCAGCCTGTGAGCTCAAGAATTATGGAGTCTTCTCATGGGGAGGAGGAGATTTGCAGAAGAAATCAAAGCAAACCCTTTTTTCTGGAGAAAATAGGTTCTCAAAACTTCTCTTTTCAAATCTGCAGGGCAAAAGCAAGGGCATCAAAGAAATAAGGAGGGAAACACATGAAGATCCATCAACAAGATCTATACAAGAGGAAGATTCTAAGTCCTCATATTTTGGATATGAGCACTCAACCATATCATCAAATCTACCACGTTTTATCAGAAATTTCTTCATGAAGAGGAAGAAAGGAGATGTGCCACAGAAAGATACTTTTGGTGATTATTTGCAGGAATATGAAGCTCGATCTAAGGAGTTCAAAGATCACTTAGAGCACAAGGAGCAAGGAGCAAGGTGAGGGTAGATTATTTCTATCCACTTTTTATGGATCACCTTTATGTCCAGCTAGGGCTTGGGTGAAGGAGCTAGACACCTTTGTGCAGCAACATCAAGTTTCAGAATTTGAAGCCATTAAAGTAGCAACACTGCATTTTGAGGGTAAGGCCTACACTTGGTGGTTATTTGAATCATTTTCCTTAAAGAATGCAAATACATATACTTATGCAAAGTTCATTAAAATATTAGTAGAAAGGTTTGATGAGATTTCATGTCAAACATCTTCTATTGAAACTATCATACCATATCAAATAGAGCTTTTGCATGAGTTGGGAGGGTCTATAAATCCAACTCCATTTCTGAAAACCAATGAAGAGGAGGTGAGCTTGTTTGATACTTTGCCAAGGGCAAGATCTCCTTTGGATGAAGGAATTCCTTCTCAAAAGGAAGACATGAAGATTCCTTCTTCAAAAAAGGACCAAGATCTAAGGTCTCTTGTTGAAGGTAAGGCAACTTCAACTAGTGAAGAAGAGAAAGGAGAGGCAGGAGAAGATAACGTAGTCATAACAAGGACACCTCAAACACCTCATGAAGAATATGTTATGAATATAATTCATAATAGATAAATTAATATAGTTATTAATAGTTAATAGGGATTATGTAAGTACATAATATAATGTGGTAATACAATCCGTGAGCTCCCGAGCGCTGACCTAGCCGCCATTGCTGCCTCTGGTTTTTCCTTGAGGCTGCTGGCCTGCCCAGCCCCTCTGGCCTCTGCTTCAGTGAGATCCTTCATCTTTCATCCTTGACGCTGGCTCTTGCATCAAGGTTTGCTACCTCTTTTACCTGCGCGACGCATTGACAGGGTCTGTTGCGATGGGAGCTGTGTGCATCTGTGTTTGACCTTGACTCTGGCCGGTTATGGCTTCTCTGGACGGATCTTCGGTGGGAAACGATGCACAAACTGCGTTTTCAGCCCTTGTCAAATCTCTCCCGCTTCAGCGCCCTCGTCCTTCTCTTTCTAAGTTCGTCAAGAAAATCGATGGCTTGCAAGAGGTCGTTCTGCCTCCTGCTTTGCCAAGAATGGCTGCCCTCTCACTAGCTGAGTGGGGTCTCATAGGGAAATTCACTGGTTTATGGCCTTCTCCTAAAACTGTTCAACGTTGGATCGAGAAAAACTGGGCTGACAAAGTTAGTGGCAAAATTTCAATTCGCTTCTGTGGGAAACGTTACTACACATTTCATTTTGAAACCAAAGCTGACAAGGACTTAATCTTCAGAAATGGCCCTTACTTTATGGATTCCATAGGGTTGTACTTGAAAAAATGGATGCCAGACTTCGATCCCGAGCTGGATGTCCCTAGTGTTGTCCCTGTCTGGGTCCGGCTTCCGCATCTCCCGCTCCACTGCTGGGGGGATGACTCGGTTCGAGCCATTGGCAACGTTGTGGGGAAGTACATTGACAGGAGCGAGCCCAAGGACAATATGCAAGCTTGTGCGCGTATTTGTGTGGAAGTTGATCTTGGAAAGGGTCTCCCAGAGGCAATCAAGCTGAAGGTGGATGACTGGTCACACATCCAGCAGCTGGACTACGAACAAATCCCATTCAAATGCAAGGTATGCCACGAGTACGGTCATTTTGCCAATCGATGCACTAAAATTACTAATGATGAATCTATTCAGCATGAGAAACAATGGGAAACTGTCAAGAGGAAAAAGACCTATGCCGCTTTGCTTGCTGAAGCTCCTCCCAAATCTGCTCCCTTCAAACCTAATCCTTCTTCCACGTCGACTCCTCCGCCCTCTCCCCCTAAGAAATCCTTGGAGTCTTCTAATCCCTTCGCCTCCATTTCCCTTGATGATGACCCTCCCATCACCCTGCCTCCATCTCAGGACGACACTCTCGCTCCCTCCTCCCCCGCAAACCCTTCCCATTCCTCCTCTCATGACCCTCCCTCACCTAGATCAACCAGAAACTCTTCCAAAGAACATGGGGCCAATCTGGACACTCACAGGAAACAAGGACCAGGTAGGATATCGACTAAACAACAGAGAGAAGAAAACGCCCAAAAAGATATTGCCATGGGCACTCAAAATCCGATAGAAACTTACATTTTGGGGAAAAACAGCAAGGATGTGGCATTCAAAAATAAGGGAGGGCGAGCAACTCTCCGTACCCCTCTCACCCAATGATGAAAGTCCTATCTTGGAATAGCAGGGGATTAGGGCACCCCTCCAAAATCTCAGCTCTGAATGATTTGATAACTCAGGTAAAGCCAGGAATTTTACTGTTACAAGAAACAAAGCAAGGATACCAATAAATGAGAGGGATTATTGACCGTCTCAAGCAATATGAAGGAAGCATCAGCGAATCAAGGGGAGCTTCAGGGGGGATCGCCACCCTGTGGAGCCACACCGCCTGGAAGCGCCAATCAAACTCTATCAACCAATTTTGGATCAAAGTCACTCTTGAGAATCTAATGAGCAACCAAAAAATCATCATCTACAATGTTTATGCTCCAAACCATTACAGGGATAAAGCACAGTGTTGGACTTCTCTCCAAACTGACATTGACAATGAAGAATGCAGCAACATCATTCTTGGAGGAGATCTCAATCTCATACTCCACGCCAACGAAAAGAAAGGGGGCTGTTTTTTACATGATCCCTACAGATTGCAGCTGGAAACTATTATGCAGGACCATGATCTTATTGACGTTTCTCCCAAAAATAGAAGGTACACATGGAATAATCGCAGATTGGACAAGGCTAACATTATGGAGCGGCTAGACAGGTTTCTGGTGAATATCTCACTCATTTCCTCCTTCTCCACGCCTTTCTCTGTTATCCTCCCTTTTGTTGCTTCTGATCACTATCCTACAGCGTTAACACTTGAAACCCACAGCCCACTAGGCCCCATTCCTTTCAAGTACAACCCGCTGTGGAACAACATGCCGGTTGTAGATCAAATTGTGAAGCAAACTTGGTGTCAACATATTGAAGGATCGCTGAGTTTTATCTGGGAAATCAAATTAAAAAGGACCAAAAGCGCTCTAAAAGAATGGGCCCGAAACCACTATAAGGAGCTGGAGAAAGTCAAAGCTGAGATCAAATATAAATTGGAACAGATTTGTAACACCATAGAGGAACAAGGTCTGTCCCTGGACTACAAAGCCAGATAATGTGATCTTTATTTTCAGCTCTATCGTGCCAATCGTATGGAGGAGAAGAAATGGAGAATCAAATCCCGTCAGTTGTGGCTGCAAGGAGGGGACAAAAACTCCTCCTTTTTTCAAAAACATACCACTGCCAGAAAAGTCAGAAACAATGTCACCTCCATCACTGATTATGAAGGCCAACTTCATACCTCTCAAGAAGCTATAAAACAGGCAGCCTCAAAACACTTCAGCATGCTCCTTACTGAAACCAAAGAAGCTGAAGATTATTCAAATTTGCTCCAATACCTTCCCTCAGAAATCAGTGCAGATATTAATGCAGAGCTTACCAAGGACATTGATGAAGATGAAATTCAAAAATCCATTTGGGCTCTTCAGCCAGACAAGGCCCCTGGCCCTGATGGCTTCCCCATCAGCTTTTATCGATCCCACTGGGGGACCATCAAAAAATATCTTGTCAAGATGATAAAATGGATTCAGCGTAAGAATAAAATTGGAGGCTTCACCAATGCCACTCATCTCGCCCTCCTCCCTAAAGAAAACCGACCCTCATCCTTTTCACGTTTTCGACCTATTTCCCTTTGCAACTCCTCTTATAAAATCTTGTCCAAAATCATAGCTACTCGCCTCAAACCCATTCTCCCCTCTCTCATCTCTGAGAACCAAGGAGGCTTCCTAGCCAACAGACAAATTTCCGACTCTATTCTACTTGTGCAAGAGGCTATTCATTCCAGTCAAGTCATAAAATAAAAAGGTTTCATTCTGAAACTGGACCTAGCCAACGCCTTTGATCGAGTAAGACACTCCTTTCTCCTTGTTGTCCTTAAGAAAATGGGTTTTTCCCCCCCATTCATCGACCTTGTTCATGCTTGCATCTCTGGTCCTTGGATCTCCCCCCTTATCAATGGCAGGCCAGGACCTTCCTTTCAATCTTCTCAAGGATTACGTCAAGGTTGCCCCCTTTCTCCCTACCTTTTTATCTTGATGGTTGAATCCTTCAGCAAGGCCCTTGACCACAAATGCCGCACCGGTCTCATCACCGGCATTAAATTTGGGTACGGAGTCAAAAACATAAACCATTCTCAGTTTGCTAATGACACCTTGTTAATGGGAGGTGCCTCCAACATTATAGCTCGCCATTTCAAAACACTCTTAGACAGATTTATGAGCTACTCCGGAGGCATGATCAATCACCTCAAGAGTTGCATTTATGGCTGGAACGCAACTGCCCAAACTCTTCAGAGCATTGCCAGCATCTTCGGGGTCCCCTATAAATTAGATTGGGGGCACTTATCTTACCTGGGCATGCCAGTAAGTGTGGGCTATTTGAAAGCTGAAATCTGGGATACTATCATTGATAAAATGAAACGGAAAGTGCAGCAATGGGGCTCTCTCTGGCTTAACCCAGCTGGGCGCCTTGTCCTCCTGAAATCTGGCCTATCTTCTCTGCCCCTGTATCAATTCATGTTGCTGCGAGCTCCAGCGAGTTTTCATCATAAAGTGGAAGCCATCCTCCGCCACTTTCTCTGGCAAGGGGGAAAGACTGAAAGAAAGAAATACAATCTCATCAACTGGAAACAGATCACCCAACCCTATGAACATGGTGGGCTGGGGATAAGATCTCCACAGCTTCTAAACCTGGTCTTCAGTGGTAAGATTGTCTGGAGGCTCATCAACGGAGACTCTGCTTTGTGGAAGAAAGTGCTGGAAGTCAAATTTTTAAACTTCCCGAGGCAGCTTCTATTAGATCATGACATACCCATCGGAGCTTGTACTAAAATCTGGGGACTGTGCAAAAAAGTAATACCCCTTCTCGCCTCAAATGTTTCCAAGGTTCCCAAGGGGGGCAACAGCACAAGATTAGGAGCAGATAAAATTTTGGGCCATCAACCAATCAGCAATAGGCCGGGAACCCAGCAGATTCTCTCTCACCTTGCCAACAAAGGGATCCACAGTTTGGCTCAGATATCAAAATGGGATCCCCACACTCATATTTGGACAGGATGGCAATTTCCTGATACCCCTGAAGAGCTACAACCTAGTCTGGATAATCTACAGGTTTATCTTCACGGCATCGCACCCACCAAACAAAATGAGGAGGACTGTTTCTGCTGGGACCCTACAGGCACTAGCTACACTGTCAAGGTCGCCTACCAACATATCTGTAGCAGAGATCATCTGATGCCCAAATGGTCTCACTGGAAAACTGTTTGGAAATCAGAGATCCTTCCCAAAATCAATTTCTTCATTTGGGTCCTCTTAAAAGGGAAGGTGCTAACTGCTGACAACCTCAAAATTCGTGGTGTTTCAGGTCCTTCTCGCTGCCCAAACTGTTCCGCAACTGAGGAGACTATCCAGCATCTCTTTATAAGTTGCTCCTTTGCCACAGCTTGTTGGAAAGAAGCCTTCCAGCAGGATCACCTCCCCTGGGGCCCGCAGAGCATAGTCACTGAACTCTTACAATATTGGAAAATGAATTACCCTTGGCAGCGTAAGAAGAACCATGTGGCAAGAAGAGCCTGGAACGCTCTTCCTTATACCATGCTCTGGCGTATTTGGCTTGCTCGCAACCAAACAATCTTCAAAGACAAGAAAATCGACATCAGAAGATTACATAACAAGGCGAAAAAACTTACCATGGAAGCCGTGGCTGTCAATTGCCAGCGAAACATTGATATGGTTGGCCTTGTTGTTGAAGAGCGGAACTACATAGGAAGTATGCTCGACCAGAGCAACAGAGACCTCTGCAACAGGCTACACAGATTTGACACCAGCAGAACTAAAAATCCTAAAAGCAGTTGGAAAATCAAAGTGAAGGAAATGGAGTTTGCCCACTGGTTAAAAAGCTGCAACATCCACTACTTATTTTTTGACGGAGCCTCCAAGTCAAATCCTGGTAAGGCTGGGGCGGGCGGAATCATTTTTAATGCTAATGGTGGCATCGTTCTTGCTTACGAATGGGGACTAGGTTCCATCTCCAATAATAAAGCAGAAGCACTCGCTTTATATCAGGGCCTTATTCAACTTCAAATCCTTGGCATTCACACAGAAACAATGATCGGTGATTCGGCAATCATCATTAGCCTATTGGTCCATAAGCGAATAGCAGTCAACTTACCTCTTCAGCAAATCTTAAACCGATTTCATGAACTCACCCAGCAAATGCAGAAAGTTCGGTTCATCCATGTCCTCCGTTCCCTCAACAAGGAGGCCGAAGCTTGTGCCAACAGAGCCTGCTCCAAACCTCTGGGCACTCTAAGCAGAAACGTTGCTGACTCCTTCTGTTTTCTCCCATGATCTGGAACGATCAGCTCAGTTTGTCAGCAGAAGCCTCTGCAGTCTCAAAGTCCAAGAATTCATTGGCAATCAGAAATCCACTTTGGGCAGCAATTATTCCTATCTCAGCCCAGCAAATGAAGGACCAACAGGCCTTTGAAGGTGATCTACTGCAGGTTTACAGGTTCTGAAGACCAAATCATTTAATCATGTTTTACAAATGTAGCTGCTTGCTATCTCAATTTGTTCGAATCTACACCAAATTAGTCTCCTCAATAGTTAAGCATAATCGGAACAATCAGGAACCTGGATTCGCTAAGGCTTTCCTCTTCCGCCATTTTTCTTCAAACTTATTGCCCTGTAATTTTGGAGCTTAGACTCCCTTTTTCTCGTTTTTGAATGAAAAACAACAACCGATTATGTAAAAAAAAAAAAAAATAGGGATTATGTAAGTAGTCATTAAGTTAGTCAAAGGGCATGTCTAAAAGACATGCCCATTCGTGAAAGGCTACCTGCATTGGTATATAAGCAGGGCCTCATTGTAACATTCAATCATCTCTTATACATTTTATATATAATATATTATTATTACAATACCTCTTGTGTATTTTATAAATTAAGTCAACAAACCTACAACTTTGTTGCTCCATTTGGTATCAGAGGAGTGATCTTCTCACCTGGAAGGAAGCACCTACACCACTTTTAGTTGCTTTCAGCTGTTACATGTTGTGCCTCGAAATTGCTACCGCTCGATGTCTTCATCAATGATGATGGACGATTTCATCAAAAAGATGATCTATCTGGAGAGTAAGATCAATAACTCCGATAAATTCACTAAACGATTAGTCAATCTTGAGGATAAGGTTACAGGAAATTCTGACAACATCAAACAACTTCAAAAAACAAATCGGATAGACAGACTAATGTTTAAAATCTGTAGTGAGTCTAGAGACAATTATAAAAAGGCAGTGCAAAAGATGAACACCATTTTGGACAAGATAAATCATAAGCAAAAGCCAATAGTCCCGAATATTGAACATAGTCAACAAAACAATTTAGCTGATTCAAAAAATTCAGAAAATAATCATGAAGAATCACTATATTGTGAAAAAGATGAAAATAATCTCAACAACTGTTGTGACATGAATGACAATCAAAGTTGGGTATATGAAGAAAAAGAAGAAAATTCTTTTGATGAGGAAACTAATATGAATATGAAATTTTTTGAAAATGATGAATGTAAAATTAATGACATACCTGCACCGATAAGGCATGAGAAAGAATCCTATGAAGAAGATTTAAAAAACATTTTTGAAAAAGATCAGGTTATGAAAATCCCAAATTATGAGAATGAAGGTGAACTTAAAAATAAAGATGAGCCTGCTAGTCAGGAATATGTTGAAATAGCTGGAAGTGATGCAGATGAAGATAATATGAAGGAAGACTATTTTGAAAAACAAGAAGATGAGCAATATCATAACAGTGAGGAAGATGTTGAAAAATACAATTATAATGATAAAAAAATAACTCCTCGGGGTGACATAGATAAGATTGTTGAAGAAGCTAAAAATGAGGTTGCTATTGCAGAAAGGGATGGAACTGGAGGCAATGATCACGCCATTGAGAATTACGGTGAAACAAAGTACCCTTTAGCAGTAAAGCTTGGTACCATCACGACAGAATTAGAAATTGCGGATGTATATTCTTATGCCGAGGATGAAACCGTTGAAGATCCCCTGTTAGCTCAACATTTATCATTCTTTGGTATTGACTTCTCATATTTGAAAGAGACGGCATTGGCTACCGCTAAAAAAGAACTGGATTAGAATACAAACTTTGATTGGAATCGTATTCGGGAAAATGGCAAGGAATCAGAGCCTCTATTTGGGCCTGGTTATACAGGACTTATCAATCTTGGAAACAGTTGTTACTTGCCCTCTATCATGCAAACGATATTCTTCACAAAAGATTTTAGTTTACGTCATTTTGGAACTGAAAAACTGGATGTTGATTTTGAAAGGGCTCCTGCAGATCCAACTGTTGACTTGAATACGCAGCTGGCGAAACTTAGATATACCTCAATTGACACTCAAGCAACACCTTGCCGGGTTAGTTCTCTCAAGGCAAGAGTCATTGCAGTGGCAGCCACTAATAAGCATAGTGCAACAGTAATTGAGTCTGGAGAAGTCTATACATGGGGATGCAACAGGGAAGGTCAACTTGGTTATGGTACTTCCAATTTTGCATCGAATTATGTTCCTCGTGCAGTTGAGTCTTTGAAAGGTCAATGTCTTGTTGCAGTATCTAAGACAAAGTATCATACAATGATTCTGAATTCAGATGGAGATGTCTTTACATGGGGCTACAAAATGGTAAGTTCAAGGCGAGTAATGATTCAAAGGAATAAAGAGGGGAAATATGCCTTTGAAGTTTCATTGCAAGAAGCGGCTACATGTAGTTAAAATAGTAGCATGCATGAATCACAACACGATGCTTTCTGACGATGGCTCTTTATTCTATTGGGTTTCATTTGATCCAAATCTTCATTGCCAACAGCTTTACTCCATGAGTAGCAACAACATGGTCTCTATTTCAGCTGGAAAATATTGGACTTCCATTGCTACTTCAACAGGTGATTTTTATGCATGGGATGGACAGAAACACAAAGGAGATGTTCCCGTTCTCCAGCGTATACATGGGATTAAGCATGTCACTTCAGTTTCTATTGGTGAAACTCACCTTCTGGCTATTTCTACCAATAATATTCCCAAATACATCCCCAAACATTTTGAAGAAATTCATACAACAAAAAAGGAGCACTCTAAGGAATATGAAATAGAAGATGACAATGCAACATCAAATGATTGTCAAAATGGATCCAAAGGAGGTGAATGTGGTAGTGATAAAATCGAAAAAAATGTTCCAAGTTTGAAGGAATTGTGCCAGAAGGTGGTAGCAGAGTTTCTGGTGGAGCCAAAAAATGCAGTGCAATTACTTGACGTTGCAGATACACTGGAAGCTGAGGACTTGCGGATACATTTCGAATCAAAGATTTACAAAACGAATTATTATGCTTCTGTGATCGACATGGAAGGAATGTATGGTGCAGATTCTGTGATCAACCATCTGTCTGTAATCATCGAGGTTGAGACCGTGGCATATAAAAATTTGCTAGAAGGGCGTCTGGCAGCATTGGTGGTATTTTGTTGTTCGTCCATGCAGAAATACCATGATCTCACGATGGTCCTCGTGGCATTCTTGTTCCACTACCCTCGACTGTTGCAAATGTTCCGCTGCCCTCGATTGAGCCTTCTGACTGCCCCTATGCAACATTCAATAGCATGTAACAGTTTCTCAAATCACTGAGAGGCCAAATGCTGTGTCAAACAATGCATCTAATAGGTATATCAAACAGATCGAAAGGATGTCCAATTCGTAATTATAGTTATAATTATAAGTTATACAATACATATATTTTTCCAATTAATTATAATATATATATATATATATATAAGTTATAGATTTGTAATTTATAATTTATATACTAATTATATAACAAATAAATTAAAATATATATGTATGTATTTATAAAAAAATAATAACAATAATAATTTAAAAAAAAGCCCTAGTTTTCAAAAACAACATTACAAGAGATAATTCTACAAAGGTGGGGTACCAAGTGCTCAATGACATGCCAAGCAGATAATCCCAAGTGGCAAAATTGTCGAAAAATTAAGCTTTGAGGACAAAGCTTTTCGAAAGGAAGGCAATGCTATGAATATAATTCATAACAGATATAATTAATATAGTTATTAATAGTTAATAGGGATTATGTAAGTAGTCATTAAGTTAGTCAAAGGGCATGTCTAAAATATGTAGAAATTAGCTGAATAAATCACTTATTCACTGAAGATTAACCTGGTCATATATCAATTTCGAATTGCATACATAACACATAACCTTCTTCTACAATTAATTGTCACATGCGGAAATAACAGAAGCAATCTCACATCAATTCAATCACACATTAACTCAATATGTATGGGGAAAGCCTATAGCTGAAAACCCCGCATCTATTGTGTATATTATAATGGAGAAATCAAGTAACCAAACAAGTACAATACTCCTCACAAGTACTCAGTACTCTCTCATGAAGTTACTCACAATCTGACTCAGTTTTGAACAAGTCCGAGGTTCAAAACTCCCCGCCAATTGCCTTGCCTCTATTGCGCAATCATGGCCTGTATATGAAGAGGTTCAAGGTTCGAATCCCCTTCCCTTGATTGCGTAATTGTCATGGACAATTCCTCCAAGTGTAATGCAAATCTCATGCAAAACCAATCTACCAACTGATAGCTTTACTCACCCTTTCATCTACCTCTTCCACCGGTCTCCACTGAACTGATCATGCACTGTAGTGAACTGAAGTGTTCTTGAGTTGACTAATGAGTTAATATTTAGTAAATTAAATATTATTTAATTTACTCCACTCATATCTAGTTGATTAGTTAGTTTAACTAATCCCAACTAGTTCAACTAAAACAAACAGAACACAACTCCACTACTTGTCCTGTTAACTCCTCCAAAACTCCTGCCACTGAAGTCTAACTGAAGCCAACCATGCAAGATGCCATCAAACCCTAGGAACCACGTGATTCCTTGTGTCAGTTGCATGAGTCACCTCCATGACTCAAACTGATGTGCGCCAAGAGAGTAAACTGCTGTTTATAGTCAAAATATTATTAAGGGTAAATAATATTTGACTTCCATATTTTTAGGAGATCAGTCTAAAAATAGCCTGGGTCCCAAAAATAAG
Source organism: Pinus albicaulis (assembly GCA_034641835.2). NCBI lineage: Eukaryota > Viridiplantae > Streptophyta > Pinopsida > Pinales > Pinaceae > Pinus > Pinus albicaulis. The sequence continues at coordinate 332,500,955 of CM076582.1, forward strand.
GGTCTCATCTATTTTAACCGACATGTCGCATACTCCAAGAATCTCCAAGTAGAATTCCCAAATTATGCTCCGTATGTCTAAAAATAGACATAGTCTAAAAATAGACTTTGCGCCAGAATTTGCCTGCGGGCCCACTTAGTGAAGGCGACTTCATTTCACTAAGCTCCATCATCTTGCTGCATTCTCAACAAAATACATGCCCATTCGTGAAAGGCTACCTGCATTGGTATATAAGCAGGGCCTCATTGTAACATTCAATCATCTCTTATACATTTTATATATAATATATTATTATTACAATACCTCTTGTGTATTTTATAAATTAAGTCAACAAGCCTACAACTTTTTTGCTCCAGAAGAGGATCGAGTACTTGCTCCAAGGAAAGAAACCCTTGCACTCTTGCAAGGAGTTCCAAAAGGTCTCACACATAGAGCTCTTGGCATAACACATGAGCAGCATGTACCTTCATTTCCAAATGTTGAGATCTTGAAGATAGGAGAAGGAAAGGAGGAGGAATGACATCACAAGATGAAGAGCATGTACCCTTCTCTATTTCAAAGTTTGAAAGAAAAAAGAAGGCAAGAGGACCTATGCAATAAAGTTAGGGGAAAATCTGTCCACCTACATTCACACCGTACTCTATGCCTTGATGCCTCTTTGCAAGGAGGCATTTCAGCAGGAAGACCTCCTGATTGGAGGGAAACTAAAGTGTTATTTCAACTATATGCAGCAGCAACCTATTTGTTTAAAGAGGGAACCTTGGAAGGAGCCACTACAACGCTGAAAATCATTGATGGAAGGCTAGTCAAATTTCTAAAACTGACCTTGCTTTCTTCCACTCATCTATTTGCGTTGGAGGGAATTGATTCAGAAATTTGTGTTGATATGAGCATAGTATCAAAAGGCTACTCCATAGCTTTGGAGAAGAAAAGGATACTCCAATATATAATGAAGATTTCTGAACATAACAAAAAAATAATTTCATTTTTGCATGCAGGAGCAAAATTGTGGAAGTTTTTGAGAAAGAGAACCTTTCAAAGGAAGGGTGACTCTCCTAAACTTCAATTTTGTCTTGAGCAAGATCAGCTGCAAGAGAGACAACAAAATAAAGTTTGGAATACTCCAACATGTGACTTTAACATCAAGAATGTCAAGGAGGAGAGCCATCATATGACAAATGCATCATTTCATACTTCTACAGTGTTGTCAATATTGGGAATCCTAGACCCTTATTGGGAGTCCCAACTCTTGATGGAATATTCTAAGGACCTATTCACATGTAAGGTTCTTGATGGGAAAGCAATGGAAGGGAAGTATAAGGTAGTTGATGGGATCATTTATGTTCATGATCAGATATACTTAACTAAAGATTCCAAACTCAAGAATAAACTACTTGATAGAACCTATGAGGTCTTGCTTTCAAATCCCACTAGTTTTGTTGGAACATATCATACTATCTTAGAGGGATTCATGTGGGAAAATTTCAAAGAGGAGATGCACTCTCATATGAGTAAGTGCATGGATTATTTGTTGGTGGAGGAGGAACATAGCTCTTGGAAAGAGTTATCATTATCACCTCCTTATTCATTGAGTGTGAGAGGGAGCTCATCCATGAGCTACCTTGCTGATTTTAAACAAGTGTATGAAAAACATTGTACTGCTGAATCTCATGATGTATTTATTATATACTTGTATTTTCTTAACACTCATGTGCAGGTCTTGGCTCCAAGAGGGGGCACTTTTTCTGATGGGCTTCATGAGCCACTTTGGGCCATGAACAATCGTGATGCCATCCATTCCTTGGGAGGTCTTGGAGAGGTGATGTACTCTTCATGGTGTGATTCCTTAACACCAACCATCATACACCTTCTCCAAGCATGCAAGAAGGATGGGGCAGCAAACAAGTGTTGGGGAGAATGCTTGTCATCTCATCTCATATAGAGGAGGATCAGCCTTTCTTTGGGAAAGCTAGGGGAATAATCTACAACCATTTATTTGCTTGTTAAAAAAAATTTATGCAGAGCTTCAGCTATACAGCATGATTCAACCACAGATTTGCAGCAGTTTTCTCTTGTACATATTTTCTGTCAAGAAACCTTTGTCGGGTCTTCTTGGATCTGTATAAAAGAGATTAGATCTCTGTTTTTATGCCTCATTGAGTAATATAATAAGAATATCAGACATATTTCTCTATTTTCTGAGTTTAACCTCTATTTGACTGCGTAGTCTCTTATGCAACAACTCCGGTATTTTGCAGTCTTGGGGTTTTGACAATTTTAAGTTGTTTTGAGCATGGGAGACCTGTTTAACTAGGCTAAAGGCATTTGTTTCTGAAAATATTTTTCATGCTTGTCCTATATTGTCTATTCTAAGGGACATAACCATTATTTTTCACTATTATAACTCAATATTCAGAAAATAACGTTTTTGGTTCTAAAACTGCTACTTTTCCCCGCCTGGTGACATTGTAAAAAGGCATAGTTTGTTGTTGTGATTGTTTAATGTTGGATATGTGTTTAAACACAATATATGAGTTGATCACTTGCTGCTCTCCAACTTTGGAATACCTTAGGGCATTCTTATTGTTGTAGAAAATTCCAGATTTGGAATATTACAATGAAACATTGTTATGCAAATCACTCATGTTCAACCTGTAATAAGTGTAGATGGTAAAAAATTTATATATGTGTGAGAAAATATATTTAATGTTCAAGTTAGCTAACCTTTGTAGTAATAAAGATTCAATTTCATTGATGGTAGTACTATATCAAAATGGGGGTTCTAGAATATAAGATTTCTTCTATAATAAATATTAGGTGGACGACCAAGATTTAATAAAAATTAATAATTCTTCTTTGTCATAAAAAATGAAGGGATGGGATCAAACTTTAAACCTAATCTTGATATTTATTTATGTTATCGTTCCATTATTTTCTTTTATGGTTTTAAATATTTATAATTGTGGTTAGTTCTCCAAGTAATTTTCAGTAACAAAACTACCTAGATGTGTGTGATATCCATAATTAATGTTGCTACCAATGCACCTTTTGTATCTCTGAAGGACTGTGAACAATAATCAAGTGGAGTGCTTTTCTTGGGAGGGTTTTTGTCAGCACTTCGAGCCTGGGAGTCGTGCAATCGTGTTGTTGCGGGTGCGCCCATGTGCGACGAGTGCCCATATTGACCAACTCGAGTAGTGATATGACTTGGCACAACATTCGGTGGTGCGACAACAGGCTCGCCGTATTGATGGGATCCCACCCTTGGCGATGACCGGGTGATTCATTTTGACGAGCGAGTGAAGCATGATAGTGGAAACGGTGGACAGGCGAGTTGTGGTGACTTGGTGGATGAGTCATGCACGGTGAGCGTGCTGGGCAAGGGCGCGCCAAGTGACCCAAGTCGGGTGCACAGGCGAGCACACACCCATAGAGGGAATGTGGAGACTAGCAGGCAAGTGGAGACCAGCGGGCAACCATCATTCGGAGTCGTGGTGGAATGGCACGGGCTGACCCGAGTGACCATACAGTGGGTAGCGAGCACATAAGCAATATGCGATATTGGTTTATGTGGTTGGGCTGACACATATAATGTGCAGGCCTCGTGTTGCACGGTTGGGCCGACCATGGAAAAGGGCGGACAGTCGTGGCTTTTGGAAGGAGTTGGGATCACCCCAAATCATATATATTTGGCGAGAGTGTTGGTCGTTCAAATCATCATCGAACCATTAAAACAAAAAATATATATTCGGGCTGAAGCATTGGACATGCAGCGATATAAGGACCGAACGGGTTGGGCACAGGCAGGATTGCAGTGGGGAAAGACCGAGGTTTTCCAAAATGGAATTTGGGGTTTCTACAATTAACAAGACTAACGAGTGAAGGTTCAAGCGAGTCAGGTTCTAGCTGCACAACGTGCAACGCATGTAGACCTGTGAATAGAACAGTTTGTGTTGGTCGAATCAGGTCATGCATGTAGTGTGCAGACATGTGACCTACGGCACGAAAATTCAGGCAAAGGGCTGCTACTTGGTGACCCGAGCGACCCAAGGCTGATGCGGCAGACCTACGGGTGGGGTAACACCACACGGTGGTTCAGGATTCAGTGAGAAGTGTTGAATGAGTGTTGGACAATTGGTAGAAAATTCATGGAGGTAGACACAGTTCAGGGCACCAACGTGCAGTTTGTGTCACTATCTATACGATAGTTTAGGGAGTGTATATAAAAGGTCACCAGGTGACCCAAAGACAATGTTGCTTGGTAAGACGAGTTGGAAAAGTGTGCAGGCTTAATTGTAGGCTACACCATTTGTAAATTGTATTTATATAATACTGGAAAACTATTTAATATATTGATTGGGTAGACTTTACGGGAGTTTCCCCTCCCAAGTATGTATGGGCATACTTGTGTAATGATGTGATTTGCAAGGACTGTATTAGTTTGTTGTGCTAAGTGTACTCTCAGTTATAAAACATGTACATATTTTTCTCCATTTGTTTGCTTAAGGATTGAGGAGTTTAACCATGAAACATAGATGAAATTGTGAGTTTTAAGCATGTAAATAAGCCTAAATAACGCTGAACAACAATTTTTAACAAAGAAATAAAACCACACATAATTTTTACACAGCAGGCATGATGAAGCAGTTCACCCCTCCTAGGCTATATCTGCTGGTCCAGCTCCCAATGGCATGTCCATCTTTCATTATGCTCAAAATTTTCAAAATACATGTGTTTACAAGCCTCCAATGGTTGTTTTCTCTGCACCAATGGCTCCAGTTTGCTCAAATTAGTTCAGGTAGACTCATGTTTCACCCAAATTGGTCGAAAATTGACCTAGATAAGCTTTTTCCCAATATCCCCTAGAAATCCTCCACTAAATGTGGAGAATTGCAGCTAACTGCAGTTAAAAATATCAAAAACACCGAATTTTAGTGGGGTGCTTAACCTCCGCCATGCTAACCATCGGATTTTAAATGTTATGGTTAAGGAGTGGGCGCATGTGATAAGACGATTTGACTGCTGGATGTTACGGTTTATGCAACTGTTGGACCACAACCACCATCACAAACCGCGCATGTGCTTTGTTGGAGTTAATCGTCGTGGAGACATCGGATGGTTAGAATTATAATCACCGTTTGATATTTTCGATGGCATGTGAACACATTATGTGGACTGTTGGCAGTTCCCCCCTCCCCAAATATACAAACATTTTAAAACAGAAATAGACGTGAAGTCCTATACATGTTAAGTCACATGCTGTAGCCTGAATGGTGGAGAGTTATGCGAGCGCGTCAGAGATCGTGGGGTCAAACTCCCCAGACCCCAAAAATAATTTTAATCAACCGTACAGGGGACACATGGCAGCCTCAGGGCTGGCCACGTGTTACCCATCCATTGTCCCACAAAAAGACTTGTACAACCAAATCTGACGATCTTGAATGCGCCACATGGAGAAACACCATTGGTTTAGAAAAGGAAATATTCTAAGGAATATTCTCATTTTTGCTAACTGTACCTGCATGCTGACTGGGCATCCCAGTCAACCCTATCACAAATTTTAGCTATTTGGGAAATCGATCAGAACACGATATCTCCCTCATACGACATCGGTTTTTCTAACCGTCCACGGCGCTAGAATAAAAAGACGAGATCTACCTAGTCGCTCAGGTTCGGTATAGTTTTGAGCACTTTCAATTTTGAGAAAAATTCATGAACTCCTGATCACACCTTCCCATTGGGAAGCTTTTGGACCCCAAAATACTTTGATTACCTATTCAGTAGATGAGGTTACAACTCCCTCACCTTTCCAACTTCCATCCATTTTGCCTTGCTTGGCTTACTGCCTTTGAGCCCAACTCGAAGGTAGTCAACACTTCCCCTCCTGAATGCTCTTGTCCTCCTGTCAAGGATGGTATCCTCCTTGAGCTCATTCAGAAATTCTGGCGAGAAATATTCAATAGAAGGTAGCTAAACATCACTTCCTTGATCATCCATAAAAGGTGGCTCATACAAACGTAAGTTTTAAACATCAACAACTGAATACATTTGCATATATGAAGGAAAGTCAAGATGAAATGCAATGTTACCAACTTGCTTTATGATCTTGAATGGACCATAGCGAATGGGCTTAAGCTTTTTACCTTCTCCTTGCATCCTTTCTTTGCTTATGTGCAACCATACCTCATATCCTTCTTGAAACTTGTGATTAAATCTATGTTTGTCATGCCTCTCCTTGTATTTTCTTTGACTCTTGTCAAGTTGTTCTTGAACTTGTTGATGAATAATCTGAATTTTCTTAATGAAATTTCGAGCCTTGTCAATATCACTATGCCCATCAATTGCAACATCCTTCTCAAAGATGAAGTATAATGGTGATTTCGGAAAATACCCAAAGCATGCTTCAAAAGGAGAAGTATTTGTAGAAGAGTGCTTGGCCCGGTTGTAAGCGTGCTGAATGTAATGTATTTTTTCATCCCACAACTTGGAATGTTTGCTGCAATATCGTCTCAATAGATGCACAATAGTTTTGTTCACCACCTCGGTTTGGCCATCAGTTTGTGGATGAAAAGCAATACTCTTTTTCAACTTTGTGTCCATCATCTTCCAAAGATTGGACCAAAAATTCCCAATGAACCTATAATACCTGTCACTAACAATAGAATTTGGAAATCCATAATGAACCCATACATGTTGAAAATAAAGTTCAGCAGTTATGGTTTTCTTACATGGCATAAGGATACACATTTTACTAAATCTATCCACAACTACATAAAGATAATCATGTTGTTTTCTTGACATAGGTAGACCTCCAACAAAGTCCATGGAGACACTCTCCCATGGTCTTGATGGTAATGGTAGTGGTGTTACAACCCAAGCTTTCTATTTCTAGGCTTGCTTGTTGCACACATAGAACAACCTCTTATAAAACGTGACACAATATCTATCATGTGAGGCACCTCTGAAGATGCGCCATTGTTTTGATTACCCCCAAAGTGTCCAGCAATAAGAAACGAATGAGCCTCTCTCCTTGTGGTATACACAACTTGCCCAAATGAAATAGAAAATTGTTATGCATGTGAAAATCATTTTCCTCAACTTGATTTCCTTCACTCAAACTAGCATACACATCTTGAAAATCAACATCATGTGCATATTGTTCTATGTAACTCTCATGTACAATAGAATCATTTTTAAGTAAATTAGAAGCACTTATGATTGGCGTTAAAAGCATATCAACAACTTTATTGAAAATACCTTTCTTGTACCTTATAACCAAGTGAAACTTTTGAAGAAATCCCATCCACCTGAAATGTCGTGATTGCTGCAATTTTTTTTGCAACTGCAAGTACTGTAATGGTTGGTAATTAGTATGTATAATCGTCTCTTTACCCATCAAGTAGTGTTTCCACTTCTTGACGTGTTGTACCAATGCATATAGCTCTTTTTCATATGTAGGATAATTAGTTACAACACCATTGAATGTTTCAGAATGAAAAGTGATAAGCTTACCATGTTGCAAAAGTACTGCACCCATGGCATAATCACTAGCATCTATTTGTATCTCGAATGGCTGTCTCAAATTCAGTAATGCAAGAACTGGAGCTGCACTGATCTTGTCTTTTAAAGCTTCAAAAGCTTGTTGTTGTTTTCCTCCCCATTGGAAGCCTTTCTTCACACTTTTCAGTACATGCATAGGAGCTTCTATGGCAAAAAATTTAGCAATAAACTTTCTTCAATATTGAGCTGCGCCTAAGAAAATTCTTACCTCTGTTACTGTCTTGGGAATGGGACAATTCACAATGGCTTCCACTTTATATGGATCAATTATCAACTTGCCTCCCCCTACAATGTGTCCGAAATAAACCAAAGAAGTCTTTCCAAACTCACACTTTGACATTTTAAGAAATAATTTCTCTTTCTTCAAAACGTCAAGCACCCGTTTCACATGCAAGACATGTTCTTCTCTAGTTTTGCTGAAAATTAGTATATCATCTAAATACATAATCACAAATTCATCAAGAAATGGACGCAAAACATTATCCATAACACGCATGAAATTTGTCGGTGCATTTCACAAACCAAATGGGATAACCAACCACTAAAAGAGTATTTTTTTGGTTTCGAAGGCAGTCTTCCCTATATCACTTTCTGCAATTCTTACTTGATGATATCCACTTTGTAAATCTAATTTAGTGAAAAAAATTTCTTCTTTCAGCTAATCAAGCAAATAATCTATCCTTGGGAGTGGGCATATATTCTTTACCATTATCTTGTTCAAAGCTCTGAAGTATACACACATGCGCCAAGTCCCATCTTTCTTCGTGATGAAGCCTCGAAAATTGTTGCTTCAAACATCGGGCGATAACCACCCGGTCGGGACCTTAAGACATCTCATTTTCCGTTTGGGATGGTGGCTCCTACTGGATTTATAGGACCAGTTTTCTACTAATTTGAATGGGTTGGTAATGGAATGGTTGGATGAAGGGAAAATAGGATTAAATTACTCAAATGAAAATACTAACTAGTCTAATTTAAATACTGATAAATAAATTCTAAAACTAACACGGGTATCATATGTGAATACAACTTTAAATTGTTTTAATTGAACAATAACCATAAAAATGTATTACAGAATAATTGAAATGTGCAGCAACAAATAAAGATAACTCTGTTTAAGAAAGTAAACAGAGTTATATTAACATATTGTATTCATCATTTTATATCGCTTGTATATACTATGAAAGATAAATATTTCCAATATACTCAAAAAGGATATATATAAAGAAATATTGTGAAACAAAGTACATATAAACGATAGCAAATTTAAAAGAGAATATCATATAACAAAAGAAACTAACAGTAAATAGATAGAAATACCATATCCATCTTGAGACTTTCAAATGAAATCTGATACTCTAATCCAGCAATTCCGATGTAAAATCAACTTCAAGGTAAAGAAATGCAATTCTTAGATAATTCCGGATAGAATCACCAGATGTGATCCTTTATAAAAGAATATAGGAGTAAATGGAGTACAAAAATGTAATCCCCAAGTCAAAAATATTACAAATTAAGGACCCCTTTCTAAATGCATGAAAGGGGTTTAAATAGGTACTTAACAAAACAAAATAACTAAAACTATTCCTATAATCTATCAAAAAATCTAGAACCGAAATGCGATCTTGTAGTAGACTGGCTCATTGATCATCAGTTGAGGTGGATTTCCGAAGGTGGCAAATATTGAGCATATCTTGGACTTCTGTTGGCCGACTCATTTTTGAATGTAACTGCCCAGTGTATGTAGCATCAAAGAATTCAGGAATGATACAATGAATAGCATTCGAAAGGAATTTTATGGCCATCTTTTGGCTGTGTGGATTGATCAGATAAGTCCACATAATATCCCATGAAATTCCTTGAAGTTTGCTAATCTGTTGATTTTTATTGATTATCTCTTCCTTCCACCTGGAATCAGTTTCTTTTACTTTAGGTAACTTTCCTGGGGTACAATCTGAGATCAAATTGGTAGCGTACAAGCTGTCATTAATCAATTGTGTTGCATTATTCATTAAACCTTTAGCCCTTGATATGGCTCTTTCTGATTTCATCAACTGTTGTTCCCATTCCATAAAAAAAATTTCCTTGTGTCTCTCTTCAATTCTAGGAAGATTAGCTTCTCTTCCCTGCTCTGTATCCTGCCATGAAAGTAAATCGAAAACTTTATCATCAGCATCATCAATTTCTTACCTAAGAGTGACTGATTTATTTATCAAAGATGATGTTATTTCGCACAAAGGCTCAATTTGTGTCAACTTTAGACAAAATTCATTTAAATGTTGAGATAGAAGTTTGTTTATTTTAAGAGCTTCAGTTTTGAATTTAGCTAACTTAGGATAATCCTTGAACTTGTCCAATGTTGATTGGAACATTTTTTCTTGTTCAATCTTTGAATTTCTCTCACTTTGTAGAAGATTTTGTAGCTTTTCTACCTCTTGATTCAACTGATGTTGTTTGTCCAAGGCTTGTTCATCAATATTCTTCTTTTCAAGGCTGAGCTGCTCTTCTAGTTGTTTAGTTCTGAGTTTTGCATCCTGTACTTGCTGTTCAAACTGAATAATCTTTTGTTGATTACCTGCAACCTGATCTTCAAAAATAGAAATTTGCATATCCTTTTGTTTTACCAGTTGTGTAACTTTGGAAGCTTTATCTATAGTGGCAGCACTATAGGCACCGGCATACTGAGACAATTTTGTGAGATCCTCATATGGATCCACCTCAGCATTTTTAGAAATCGCCCCTATGATGCTAAAAGTGCATCTTGATCCATTATCCTCCTTTTCCTTTGTTTTCTTACTACAACCCTACGTTTGGGACTGTAGAATATATCTAAAGGAGGGATTTCTTCTATCTTTAGCATAATTTCTCCTGTGGGGTTTTCAAGAATGATTTCTACATCCTGATCTTTGGGATTATCAACTTGAGAAGTGTTTTGTTGTCCTATCTGCTGGGAAAATTGTTGATATTGGCTCAGCAAATGAGGAGAAACAATCAGTTCAATATCTACTTGTCCTCCTGCATTATTGTTTATATCTTTCTTGGGTGCCTGTTCGATGTTTTTACTTTCTGTGCTTCCTTTCTCAATATTTACATGGGAATCAATACCCATGCTCTCTTTTTCTGTTTGAACTAAAGACTTCTGTGCATCTTTTTGAGAAGCTGTTTCTGTCTTGGTAGTGTCAGCTTTGCTGCTGTCATCCTTTTTCCCCAGAACAGTATCAGCTCCTGTTACTTCCTTACCAGAAGTATTTCCTGCTTCTTTCTATTGTGATGCTTTCTCCTGTATGGGAGCTCTCAACTGATCAAGAGGCACTTTAAGTAACCTCTGACTTCTAAATGACAAAAAAATTTTCATGTCCTCGGCCTGCAACTTGGAATTGGCTGATTAAAAAACTTGGGATATATCATCCACGGAAACAAATAAATCATCAAAAATGTCTGGTTCATGTTCGAACCGAGCAATCGAAACAGAGGTAGTAAAATCACACGCCATTTTCCTTGGGTCGTATTGCCTTCCATGAATTGTTGAAAGCTTAAGATCAGAAATCTTACCAACTTCTTTCTCAGCATGAGCGAAACTATTGAGAGTACAATCACCACACTTAAAAGGGAAAGTAGGCCACATAAGCTTTTTATTGCTTTTCAAAATTCTAGGCATTCCTTCTACTATTAATTGATAAGAAATCTCCCGACTAACAACTTATCTGGAACGTATAGGGGAAGGATATGTGGCTCAACAATACTCCAAAAATTTTTGATATAAGTAAATTTTTCTTCCCCGAACCAATCTCCGATAGAGGACAAATCACTCTTGGCTTTATTGGAAAGTCTAGGAGGGAAATGGCCAAAAATGGTTTGGTAAATTGGAATGAGAAAACCATGGCAGACTCTGTAAACATTATGTTTGCAATGTTCCTTCCATAAGAATTTTTGATACACATGAATAGGGACATGTTCTTTGGGATTCCATTTCTAACCTAGCATGGGGAATTCAGAATTAAAATAGAGGGCGTCTAAGATATAAGCACAAAAATGGAAAGGGGTGGAATTCCCTAAATTCTTGTCTTTTTTGTACTCAAGAATTTGATTGGCTATCTTATCAGAAAAAATGACAGCTAAGTCCATAATTTCAGAACTAACAACAGAATGAATTAACGGGACCATTTGAATAGAAAACATAGCAGAGTTATCGTTTCTGAACAACCTACACATCATCGCTATGGCATAAAAATATGGAGGTGAGAGAGACTCCACATAGTACATACCTGATGCCTCTTGCTTATGCTTCTCAGGGTTATTCCTCCATTCTTTGATTGGCTCTGCCTGGTTTGGATGTTCTGCAACATATTCCTTAAGAAAGTCTTTGTTGTAATTTTTTTGCGGGTTGGGAATGTGGTACATTGCTTTAATATCTTCTACCCTAAATGACCCAAACACTGATCCAGAAGTAGAAACAAAAGTCCTGTTTTGAATGGTCACATTGTCAATGACCCATCTGATAACATCATAGTAGGGAAAAATGTTTGCCCGGGCAGCTACTCGGTGTAAAAATGAATTTTCCAATGCACTGAGTTGAGTTTCAGAGTCAGAGTCAGAATCTTCTTCATCGGGAACAGTTGCTTTAGGCACAATAACCCTAGGTTTCTCTTTTTCAATCAAATTGTATACATTCTCCCATGTCATCTTCCCCAGTCCTTGATAGGAGGTGTCTGTGACTAGCTTGAGCCTCTCTGATTTCTCCTTGGGTGGCATGGTTAATACAGGGGCTTTTGCAACAAAAACAGCTTTAGATTTTCTTCTTCTCTTTGACATTTCAGTGTCAAGAAAATTCTCTCTGGCTTTGCGAATGAAAGGATTCGAATTTTTGTTCTGCAATTCAAATGAATTCTTTCAGCCGAAATAAAACACAATAATGAGAACAGCTATCCAAAGATCTGTTTATTTAATTACCGTCTAATCTCCCCGTATTTACAACATAAATGCTCTCCAAGGGGTCACATTCATGCATTGAAAACAAAATAACCTACGATCAATTGTTTGATTTTAAATTAATGATAACATACAATCGGAGATCGGCACATCCTTGGAATAAATGTTAAAATTCACTTTTGATTCTTTGCGATGTGATGAATAAATATAAATGCGAAATAAAAATCGCATCGCAAGTCTTCAATGGTGCGCAAAATAATACAATTCATTGTCGATTTTCCGATTGCGACAATCACATCGCAATGTGTTTAAAAAGGAAATGTGATAACGCTTTCTACCCAATCCTGATCGCATCGGAGATTTAAATTGAAATGGACCATTTGACACTATCTCTGAAAATGCGATTGTGATTGAGTGCAATCACATTGGAATTAACAACGAAAGGAATGTAATGTTTAAATTTCTTCCGAAATGCGATTGCGATAAATCGCATCACATCGGCCATAGATAGAAAAATGCATACTTAACGCTAATCCGAAATGCGATTGCGATTGAGCGCAATCGCATCAGAACTTTTCAAAGTAAAAACAACTCTTTAAAAGAAATTTTTTGAATTTCCGATTGCAATTACTGTTCCTCTTAACATATTTTAAGTACAAAGTCTTTCTAATATGTTCAAATATGTTAAAAGGTCTTCTAACTCATCGGATCGGAAAGTTTTTTAAAGTTTGTACACTTTGTGAATAAAAATGTGATATGCATTCTTTTATTCATGGATCTTTTTCTATTTGGGGAAAAAGATATATAAAAGGGGACCTATTTTTAAATGGGATTTATTCTAAAATTTAAAAATGGGGAGGGTTTTTGTACAGTACAACAATTGGCGATTCAGTGGAAGAAACGGTTATCTCTGAAAAAATGAAATGAATACTATATTTCTAGTAAGTAAATATTTCTAAAGATAATGAAAACTTTTCTTAAGATAATTCAAATAAAATCTAACTATGAAAAAGAATATAAATCACTTACAATTTCTTTCTAATTCTTCAAGGATAAAAACATTTTTGGGTTATCTCATGCTTTGATTGGTTGATAATAATAAAGTAAGTGGATTTTCTCAAGTTTAGCTTATGTAATATACTCTATTATCACAGGTATTTCCTCTGCTTCCAGCCAACGTTCATAGTGTCGACAGGGTTACCTTTTAACCATCAACCATTCATTGTCCCATCCAATTAAGATTATGACTCTTTAAAAATAATTTCATAAGACATATTTTCTCATATTTTTTTATCTTTTTATTTATTTTTCTTAATTTAAGAGCCATTGTTCTGGTTTGGTAGCTAGTTAGTAACAATGCCATTCACTAGTTGTAATTAAACTGAACAAGCTGGCTCGTGATGAGACCCCCTGTCTTAATTTATAAGCCATTACCCTGTTTCGGTATGCAGTATTGGTAATGTCAGTTTCATTACTTCCTATGATCATGATAAGCAGGCTCGTGAAGAGACCTCTTATCTCCTAAATTTGGTCATATAATTTCTTTAGAATTACATTCTAAAAAATCACAATTGAAATGGATGGGGTGAAATAGTTGTATCCTTAAGAATAATTGGATGATAATTCACAGTGTTTTTTGTTTGCTAAAGATTGAAAAAGTCTTTACTTTTTAAAGATAACTTTTCTCTGCTTAATAAACTTATAATGATTTATATTTTCCTCAAAGTTTCAAAATATCATGCAAATATTTTAAACAAATTTTCAAAGTTTAACATTTTATTTTAAACTATAAAAATTGTAATCAATTCTCCAAAAATTCTCATTTACATGAAATAAGTACTTATAAAATTCTTTCCAAGACAACTTTCTAATATTAAAAATTCAATAAAAGAATTTTAACAACCTTTATTTACAAAAATAAATAAAAATTTGCAGAAATGAATATGTACAAGTCAGAAGGGGTTACCTCCTTATGAAAAGAATTTATTTAAGACAAGCCCATTTACAGGAAGAGATTCTCTCTTTCCTGTTAAATCTTGAAGTATGAACGTATATGAACCTATCTTTTTAGCAATATGAAATGGTCCAAGCCACATCTTCTGAAATTTGGTATGCTTACCTTTTTCTTCATGTGCTTTATCCATTTCAGGACAAGATCACCAATTGACAAATTTTTAGAGCCAGTGGAATTTGAATCAAAAGAAGATTTAACAAGTTGTTGATGTTTTTCATGAACACTTCTTGCTTTCTCTCTATCCTCTTCTAATTTTAGTATTTGATCAAATCTCAATTGAATGGATGAGGAAGGGTTTTATTCAATGAATTGCACCAGGGCTAAGGATGGAAGAGCTAGATTTGATGGTATTACAACTTCTTTACCATAAACTAAATTGAAAGGTGAAGTTCCAATAGAAGCTTTAAGAGTAATACGATCAACCCATAATGCAAAGATTAAAGACTTGTGCAAATTCTTCTGATTTTGGTCAATAGTCCTTTTAATGATTTTTATGAGATTTTTGTTGGTGGATTCTGCTAAACCATTACCTTGTGGACAATAGTTAGCTGAATATTTCAATTTAAAACCTCTCTTAATTGAAAACTCCATTATACTATTACAATAGAAATAAGATGCATTGTCAAATACCAGAGCGTTAGGTACACCAAACCTGGTAATGATGAATTGATCAATGAAATCAATAATTGCATCAGAATTGGCTACCTTTAGAGGAATTACTTCTACCCACTTTGTGAAGTAATCTGTTACTGTGAGGATATAATTATGTTGCTTAGAAGAATGAGGTGTTATCTCACCAATAATATCAAGCCCCCATTGCTCAAATGGTTGTTCAATGTTTACTGGCTGTAGAGGAAAAGCTGGCTTCTTCTGTCTTCCACTATCAGTTTGGAAAATTTTGCATTTTCTCACATAATCATGTGTATCTTTAAAAAGGGTAGGCCAATAATACACAGCATGGATAATTTTGTGGGCTGTGGTATCGCCTCCAAAATGACTTCCTACTGGTCCATCGTGTAATTCCCGCAATACCTTTTTGGCTTCAATCTTTTCAAGACATCTTAATAAGATTGAATCATAATTTTTCCTGAATAACACATCATCAATGATTTCATATTTAGTATCATTCAATCTTAAAGCACGTTTATTCTTATAGCTAAGATTAGCAGGAGCATACCCATTTTTCAAGTAAAATATCAGATCAGTGTACTGAGATTCGGAATCTGTAATACTTATCTGATTCACTTGAACATCATTTTATGGATCTTGATTTTCTGGTATGTTATGAGCTCCTGCTAATAATCTGCAAAAACCTTGTCCTCTAACAATCTTTGCTGGTTTAATGTCAATATCATATTCTTGCAAAGATGTCACTCAATTAGCCATTTTTTCTCCTACTTCTCTTTGAATTAGTAATTGTCTTACTACAGAGAAGGGAACAATAACCTTTGTGTGTGTTTTTAAGAGAAAAGGCCTAAAATGTTTGATTGACTTAAATACAGCAAAAGCTTGTTTCTCAACATCAGAATAATTCAGTCCAGCTCCTTGCAGATTTGAGCTGAAGAAAGAAATCGGTGCTTCGATTTGTTGATCATTGAGTTGTGTTAAAACAACATCATAAGATGTTTCAGTTGCCAAAGTATACAAAATAAAATCATTGGAAAAATTGAGAGTGTTTAATGCAGGTGCATCAATAATTGCCTTCTTGATTGCTTCAAAGGCTTCTTTTTCTTTATAACCCCATTTGAATATCGAATTTTCCTAATCATATTCTACATAGGCAAAAAAATTTGAGAAAAATCTGGAATGAATCTTTTTACAAAATTAATCTGACCTAGAAATGATTGCATGGAATTTTTATTATGAGGCAAAGAAATATCAGAAATTTCCTTAACTCTTTCAGGATCGATGTATATACCATCTTTTGACACAATAAACCCTAAGAGTTTTCCTTGATCAAGAGTAAAGAAACATTTCTTTGGGTTTAAGGAAATACCAAATCTTCTACATCTTTCAAATATTTGTTTCAGATCTTGTAGATGATTGGTTCTCTTCTTTGAATAAACTGTTATTTCATCAAGATAAATAACAATTGATCTATTAATTAGACCCTTAAATGCTATGTCCATGGCTCTCTAGAAAGTAGCTCCTGCATTCACTAAACCAAAAGGCATTTTCTGATAAGCATAGGTTCCCCATTTGGTTCTGAAAGTGGTTTTTAACCTATAATCTAGATGTACTAGAATTTGATTATACCCTGAAAATCCATCAAGGAAGGACATGAGTTCAGAACCGGCTACCTTTTGGAGAATTTGCTCCATAGTTGGCAATGGGAAGTTGTCTTTTTGACATGCCTTGTTTAAATTCCTGAAATCAATACAGATTCTAATATCGCCATTTTTCTTCCTGACAGGTACCATATTGGAAACCCAATTGGAATGCCTTACAGGAAAAATAATTTTGGCTTTCAAAAGTTTATTGAGTTCTATTTTGATTTGATATTCAAGATTTGGATAAATCTTTCTTAACTTTTGTTGCATAGGCTTAACATCAGATAGCATTGGAATTGTGTGTTGAATTACAGAAGTATCATAAGTCTTTAAATCCTCATAACTCCAAGTGAAGATATTTTTATATTTACTCAGAAGTTTAATGAAAGCAGATCGTTCTTCTGGAGTTAAATTGAGACCTAGATTAATATTCTGAGGTTTAGAATCAGAACCAAGATTGACTAATTCAAACTTCAAAGTTGAACTTTGAATTTTAGCATTAGTAGCTATCTTGAATATGTCTTTAATATCATAAAGATCCTCAAGTTTAACAACAGATTTAGGAATCGGATTTTCATTATTTCTTGAAGTAATTTGCAGATCATGATCATCTTCATCAATAATTTGTTCATCATATGATTTTTCAGAAGTTAAGAAATTCAAAATATCTTGATCATGGTAGAATACTCTCTAGTTATTAATATTGTCTGGGACAGATGGGCGAAAAATCAATTCTATTGAAAATCTATCAGGACTGCAATCCTCAGTAGGAAGGAGTTTGGACGCTACATTAGCTAACAAGTCAGCTGATGTATTTTGATTTCTAGGAATAGAAGAGATATTAAATGCTAGAAATTGATTGGTAAGATCCTGTACTAGAGTTTGATAATGTTTGAGATGTCCTGAAAGACAATGGATGGTATTCCTTACTTGTCTTATGACAATTTCGGAATCTCCATTTACTTTTAGGTATTTTACATTTAACCCTATGGCTTTATAAAGCCCTTGAATCAAGGCCTCATATTCAGCAGTATTATTAGTGCACTCAAATTCTAATCTACATGATATCATAGTCTTCTCTCCATTTGGATCAATTAGAATGCATCCTGCTCCCGCTCCATCATTAGATTTTGATCCATCAAAATATAATGACCAAAATCAAATTTTATCAACAGGTTTATCTACAAAAGAATCAGAAAAATTAACAATTCTAGAAGAATCAGATTGCGAAAAATTTTCAATTTGAGAAACAAAAGTATTTACAGAGAATGGTGATTGTGGTGCAATAAAATTTCCAAGAAAAGACTCGGTAGAATAACCTCCAAGAATATTATTGTTGAAAGCTACAGGTTCGTTAGGTTGTTCAAACTTAGTCAGAGTGCGTATCATATGTTTTTCTCACTCGATTTTAATTTGATTTGGTTTTCCCTTGTAGGGAAGCCACATATGTGAATAATCAGTAGCAATGTAACCATTAAGTTTCGCAGACTAGTCCCTGCTTAAGACTAACCCATAGAATTCCGGAATATTTGCAATTAGAATATCAATTCTTTGGACAATCCTAGGGTCAGAAGCTAGTCTAATGGTAATTGAATTGATTTCTCCAATAACTTGAACTTTAGAGAGATCCAATTGTACAATATGAACAGCAGACTTCTGTGGTTCAATATTCAATTTAGCACAAACTGAAGAAGGCATTATATTAGAAGATGCTTTTGAATCAATCAAACAATTATGCAAATTCTTATTGTAAATTTCATAGGTTAGCAGAAATGGAGGTGTCTGGGAACCTGATCTTTCTCCAATAAGAACAGTGTCTGATGCATCTACTTTGTCTGGTGGCTTACCAGTCCCTTTAGCTACTTTAGCTACTACACCACTTGGTAGAGGAGAAATAGGTGTAGCATTTAACTCTTTTAATAACAACTTTTTTTGATGTTTGAGTTTGCTGAGTTCATGTAATGAGATATTCGCTCTAGTATTTTTCATGTATTCAACAATATTATAGTCCATCGGATCTGATACTACCATAGTTTTGGATGATGATGTGAGAGGATTGGGAGATGATGGCTGATTCTGAGTGGGTAATGAAGAAGTCTTTTTTGCAGGAGTTTTGTCTTTGGTACTTGGAGTTGTATTTTTCTTCTTTGGAACAGTTTGAATAGGTTCCAATGTAGATTTTCTCCTTGTACTTACAGGCATAGCTTCTTGTTCCATGTCACTATCTGAATTAGGGAGAATGAAATCCCACATTCCATTTAATTCAACAACTTCTTCCCTTTCATCTTCTTCGTCTGATATTAGAGGATTATCTTCTTCTTCTTCATCTTCTGATTCTCCATTGGAAATTGCATTAGGAGGTTTTGATTTAGTTTGATTTCTCTTGAAATTTCTAAATGGTCTCTTTGTAGAAGTTTCTGCTACCTGCGTTTTGATCTCAATCATCTCATTAGACATGGTTTTAACTTTCTGTAAACCTTCCATGTCATATGGATCTCTTGGTGTCTTTTTCTTGGAATCATCTTTAAAAGTGAATTTCTTTGATTTTCTTTCATCAATATCGTTTTTCTTATCTAGAGCAATCATTCGCTTTTCCACTGAAATAGCTTCCTTCATATTTTCATCTAAAGTTGGCTTTGTAGCTCTATCTACGAAAATTGCTATATTTGAGGGTAAAGCATTAATGTACCATTCACTTCTAACTTGTTCACTAGGTTTAGATGTTGCAGGGATCTTTTTCAAGAGTTTATTAAATCGTGAGTCAAAGTCTTTAATGGGTTCCTTTGATTGAGTCTTAAAATTGGAGAGATCGTTAATTAGGGTAGAAACTGATCTATCATCTCCATATTTAGTTAAAAATTGTTCCTCAAACATATCCCAATCAGTGATAGAATCAGCAAGTAAGGAAAAGTACCAAGATACTGTTGTTCCTTGTAAAGTATAGGGAAATAATCAGACTACAACATCTTCATGCACCACTTGATTCAGATTTATAGCAAGCATGAAGTTATTGATATGTTCTTCTGCTAATATACTACTATCTGGACTAAACTTTGGGAGCCATTTTTCAGGATGATAAGGTAGATCATGCAAAGGAGCAGCCATATTCACAGCTCCTGGTCTGGTCTGTTGTTCCTTGAGAAGAAATTCCTTGCTGTGTACAGGAATCCATGCTCAAGACATTAAAGATTATGTCACAAAATGTATATCTGTCTCTGTTTATTAAACCTTCAAATATTAATAATATATTTCCCAAATATCAAATATTTATAAGTTCTGCAATGCCATGTTCCCTTTATATTGAAGTGAGCGAATGGAAGACGAAGAAACAAAAGGATTTTAATTTTCCATGCTGCTTAAAACAGAAACTACCATCATAAAATCCTGAAGAAGTGGATAACAAATAAGCTAAAATAGAGGAGCGCCCATTAAGGATGTTTAACTCTTAGATACATAAATATCAAGAGACCTGCAGCTCTAATCACTCTACTTTATTCACAGATATGGAAATGAAATGGAAACTAAGAAAACTCTCCAACACAGATGGAATAATGGAAACTTGCAAAAAAAATTTCATTCATTCAATATTGTTCAGTACAAAATTAGCTTTCAAGGTCCAAAACTCGGAACCTTCTTTCTTCTTCAAAATTTCTTTAAATACAATCTGAACCAAAATGGTTTCCAGTTATAAAACTGATTCCAACTAACTCTAACTGCTTAACTACTTTCTGTAGTAGAGGTACATGCCTCGGAAACATTCTATTACATTTACATGATTTCATTTAAAACATAATAAAAGATGATAACTCCTAATCTAAGGGAACTGATGTTCCTGAAATAGTGGCTAACTCAATGAATATTTGTGGCTGAACGGCTACTTGTGGCTGTTTGGTTGGAAATCCCTTTTCTGTGTCAATAGAAAATTTCTTGCATTCTTTCCAGAGTTTATCTTGAGTTATCGGAGCGTTCTTATAACGATGATATTCCAGTGTAAAGGCAACAACTTGGCTGTGAGTAAGATTATTTGTGAACAATGTCTTCACCATCCATAGCAGAAGGAAATGCCTTTGTAAGAAATTGAATACTGTTTCTCCCTTCAATATCTGTGTCTTCTCATGCCGGCCATCTGCTCTGATTTTTGCAAATGTCAATTGATCCTCATAAAATTTCCAGGACATAATCTCCCCTTTCTCCGTCCAGCATGAGGGCAAACCTGTTCTCGTCAACTTGTCAAACGAAATATCAAATTTCTTAATTATCTCCTTAATTCCCTGTAACCGTTTCTCTGAGACCTTTAGAAGGTCGTTTTTGATGATCATTTTATTTACCTCTTCAGCATAGAAGTACCTATCCTGTATCCCCATATCTCTCAACTCTTCATCTGTCTTGGCATTAATAAAATTTATGAATTTTTTGGCCCAATTCGATCTTTTAATAGCGGCCTGTTTCTCCGATAATAGCTCCTTTTCATGCTCTGAAATAATGTTTTTCTCTCTAGCAATTATATTCATGGAATCTCATTTTGACTGCATTTCTGAAATGATCTCGTTCCAGATGAGATCCTTAGCTTTGATAAGGGAAATATTTCCCTTTAATTTCTCCTTGAGTTCTTTGATTTCATCCTCAGATTTTTGTAGCTTCTGCTCGTTCTCATTTTCTTTTCCTTCCCATCCTTGCATCATCTTGATAACTGTGGCCAATTCAGACTGGGCTTGTTTACAATCTCTCTCCGCCATCTTTAATTCTGTGTTTAGCTGAACAACCTGGGCTTGAGGATCAGCTCCACCTGCAGAAAAATCAAAAGTACAAGTATGGTTCTGGATTTGATTCTGTAAGGTTATAGCAGTCTGCTTTACCTTAGTGAGTTCTTCGTCCTTCTTCATCAGCTGCTGTCGCAATTCCTCTTTCTCCTTTTCAACCTCAGCTACTTCGGCTGCCAATGAGTGCTTTGTAGCTGGCAATTTCAACTTTTTCCTTAATGATGATATTTCCGCTTCTGCACTTTTCATCAGCTTCTGAACTGCGGCTTTATCATTTGGATCCACGCCGATTTTCATAATAATCTTCTTCAGCTCTTCATTCTGAGTTGTTAATGCCCTGGTGTTTGCTTTCTCCATTTTGCATTGTTTAATGACCTTTGCAAGCATATTTTCAGTCTTGACTGTTGTAGCATTGGTCTTGCTCAAATCGTTTACAATCAGCTGACCAGTCTGCATGTGAAGATTCATTTTGTCCCACAAGGGGATTTTTTTAACATCCATGACGATATTTAACTCCTTAAAGCTACCTGAAGGTCCAAGGGACATTCCTGTCGGATGTGACAGAGCCATCTTAAACTGATCTTTCTCCAGATCCATCACAGTCAGCAATCTGGTTTGGTCAACAAGTATATTGTGCTCTGCTTGTGCTTCTATATTGGCCTTTATCCTTTGTTTCCTTTCCTCAATCTGTGTGAACACTTGCTTTATGGAGGGAGCCTTCTCCAAGTGAAGTTCCTGTCTATTAGGAGATGAAGGGCAATCTTGTTCTTCATTGACCTGGAGAGTAAAACTAGGTGAATTGGAGGAATGGTCTTCTGCTAGTTTGGTCCTTTTTTCCTCTCGGGGCTCCTCATCATCGATTTCAATAACATCCTCTCTACCTCTTTTGCTCATTCTTTCCAAAATTGCAGGTGTTTGAATACTGGTCTTAGTTGAACTTGACCCTCCTAGATTAGCCAGTTTCTCCAAATCCGGTTTACTTACATGAGTAAATGCAGCATACCCATTCTCGACCCTTTTTTGAGAAATTATTCCATGTGGATCATAGGGCCACTTCTCTCCCAACAACAACTGCGTCCCTTCCAATATTTTTGATACCTCTTCAAAAGCTTGTCTTGTATTGACAACAAAAGGGCCTACACTCATAGGCAACTTGTACATCAATCCTTTCTTCATGGGCAGAAAATGAACTTGATCTACATTAAGACTTTGCCTTATAAATTCCAAAGCAAAAATTCTCATGGGAACAAAAGTTGGGAGCCTATAGGGCTCAATACTAACTCCATACAGTCTTATCTCAGAGTAATATTCAAATATAAACCAATCTCCAAATTTACAATTGGGTCCTAACTGTAAGAACTTCTGGGCCTTTGGCAGAAAGCATGGAGGAAGAGTTCCATTCAGAATTTTATAAGCAGTAGACATGAAATGGTCAGTAAATTCAAACAGCCCGGCTTCGTTCTCTTCTTTTCTAACCATATCGGTCCAAAGAAAAACTGACTGCTTATTTTTATTACTATCCATTATATTCAAACCAACACTCATGAACTCTTCAACATTTTGATATAAAAATAAGTAGACTACCAATGATGGAAATCTGAAAAAACCTGTTAGAGGGAAGGCGATCAATTGGGAGTTTACTACTTCTTGCCAAAAAGACGGGATGTCTAGCACCACACCTAGTTTCATCATCAAAGTGAACATTCCCAAGACTGCTTTATCAATTTCGTGATCATCATCTCTTCCCAAAATTTCCGTAATGCAGCTAAGAACTGGCCTATACTAAACATTGAACGCCTCCAAACTGAACTTTCCTGCTTCAAATTGAGTTTTCTCTGGACTTGGCATCAAAAATGACATGCATCGATTAAACTCTTCATTTGAAAGCTCCTCAAAATACTGAACCAACGAATCTTCGGAGAACTGCAATGGAGACTCATCTTCTGGAAAACATAATGCTTGACGCATTAATTGTGTTGAAACCTGCAGGATATTTTCCCCCTGAGAATTCATAACGAAACACTTGCCAGGGTACATGGACGAAACTAACCAAGAAATGAATTCGGGGAAGAAATGAGTTTTTGGAACACAAGCAGACAACACACCCGAACTTTTCATAGCAGAGAACACAGGGGACTTGTCAGTGTTCAGGGTTACTTGGTAATGCAAGAGAGGATGGTTGACGGATGACGCGGTATCACAAACATCTTTCTCGCTATCTAGGAGGGGACTGAGACTTGATAAACCAGACAATGATGTTCGCTTGGCCATGGCTGAACAGGAATTCGAAAGCAATTCGCGAGGCAATGGGTAATGCAAAGGTGGCAGGACGCGGTTAAACAGGGCAAACAGTCACAAATAAATCAAAACGGAACGGGAGAATCCTTTTATAGGCTACGGAAACCATAATAAATGCAGGAGTGACGTGGAGAAACAGTTGGCAGTGGATGACAGCTGTCTTCCATCTCGGCTGATGACGTCATGCGGGGGGTCTGTGAGTACGGCGGAGAAATTCTATCCATACCCCCCGTAATTAATTAGAACCGTTGATCACCAGATTTCGAAGATCTGACCGGTCAACTACGGGGGGTCGGGATTTGATAACCGACGGGCTAATTCACCCCCCGCAATAGCATATCCGCAAGCTTCTCTGTATGATTGCGACTTCCGCTCGGGAAGTTGCTCGGGCTTTAACCTTAATATATATATATATATCAACCTAAGGTTGACGCCCGCTTCATGTATATAAATAAAAATGGAAATACATTGCATTCCTCTCTTTTTTATGCTAAAGTATTAAAAACTTCATACTATAGCATATTTTCAAATTCTTATTTGTTTTTTTTTTTTAATTTTTTCATTTTAAAATTTCAAAATGAAATATAAAAAGGATATGTAGATAATGATCCACAACATCTGGCTCCACCTGGGGATAGTGTTTTTACGACGAAACACTAAGAACCTGCAGATTAATGCCTTCACCTCGGGCATGGAGTCACATATTGCTTGATGAAAATGTACAATGACCACACCGGATATATACAATGATGAACCAGCAACTGCTTAATGTCGGAAATAATGCTTGAGATATTGCCCATTCACAGGCATATCCAACACTTCTCCTTCCAGATTTTCCAACATGAAAGTATTATTTCCTCTGACTTCATTAATTTTGAATGGGCCATACCACAAGGGATCAAATTTACCGTGTTTGCCTTTATCTTCCCTTCGTGTATCCCATCTCAATACTAAATCTCCTTTCTGAAACAAAACTTCCTTTGCTTTTCTATCAAATATTACCTTCATCTTCTGCTGATAAGTGAGAAAGTTGTCCCGAACTTGATTTCTGTTTTCACTTAGTTCCATCACATTGTTCATTCTTCTTATCATGGAATTTGGTTCTGCTTGAGCATCTTGGAGAAAAGAAATCACAGGTTTTACCAATTGTGTGGGGAATAAAGCTTGAGTGCCGTATACGAGCTCATAAGGAGACTTGCCAGTAGACCTCCTTGTAGTCATCCTTGTTGCCCACAAGGCAAAAACTAACTTCGTATCCCAATTCTTTTGATTCTCACTGATTGTTTTCTTCAAAATTCTTACCAATGTTTTGTTGGAGGATTCTGCTAATCCATTTCCCTGCGGATGATAAGCTGTAGAATGAGACAATATTACATTGTACGTTTGAAAAAAATTAATAAACCTGAGTGAACTGAAAACCTGGGCATTATCTATCACAATCTTCACTGGGCATCCAAACCTGCTAAAAATATTCTCCTCCAAAAACTTCATAACAACCAAATCATTTGCCTTCCTGGTGGGAATTGCCTCCACCCACTTTGTAAAATAATCTGTAGCTGTAAGGATCCACTTAAACTGCCCACTAGATGGTGGATTGATTTCTCCAATGAAATCCAACCCCCATTGTCTAAAAGGTTCTTCAATAAAAACTGGGAGAAGAGGTAATGGAGCTAGCTTTTTCTTCTCTGCAAATAATTGGCATTTTTGACAACTTTTGACTGTTTTGTAAACATCAGAAAACACATTCGGCCAATAGAAACCTGATTTGAATATTTTATGAGCAGTGACCTTCCAGCTGTAATGCCCTCCACACAAGCATTCATGATATTATTTCATCACTTCTGAAATTTCTTCCTCTGTAAGACATAACAACAACATACCAGCTGGATCCTTCCAATATAACTTTACTTCGATTATGACATAAGGCTGAGCCTTAAGTTTCAGAGCTCTGTATTTAGCTCTATTAATTGAAGGGGGACATGAAAGAAAGCATAAATAATGTACGATATCCTTATACCATTTTGAACAGAGAAATTTATACTTAATTTCTGTCTTTGATTGATTATCAAGTGTTTCTCCATCGGCTTCTTCTACAGGGGCCAGCAAATTGATTCCCAACGCTTGGAAGTTGGATTCTGTCAATAATTTGGCCAATCCCAATCCTTTAACCAGCTTGGTTGGTTTTACATCCAAATCATACTCTTGAATTTTGGCAATCCATTTTCGCCTCTTACCTTCCACATCGCTTTGTACTAGCACGTCTTTTACAGCTGAATTGGGAACATACACTAAGATCTGAGAATGAAGGACATAAGTTCTGAAAGCTTTCAGTGCTTTTACCAGAGCGTACACCTGTTTCTCCAATATATTATAATTCAATTCTGCATCTCGGAGAACTTTACTGAAATATGCAACTGGTTGTTCCTGTTTTTCTTCATTTCTCTGCAATAACACGGCTACAATAGTTGAGGAAGAAGCAAATGAAAAAATTTGAAACGGTTTCAAATAGTCTGGACTGATTAGAATAGGTGCTTCCTTTAAAGC